>BSBN01000430.1:11250000-12500000 GCA_027924645.1 Cunninghamia lanceolata | reverse complement strand
AGACTCTCTCCAGCTTGTAAGACCTCTTTCCAGTCTGCATCTGCAATCTATCTACTTTGGCCTTAGAGTCACTTAGAGTGCTCCACCTCTTCAAAGAGGCCTTCACTATTTCAACAGCATCATCCAATGTGGATGACATCCATCTCCTTATTACGGACGCTTCATGCTTCATGAGGTCCAATTTATTTACCTCCTCCTGAGAAATGGCAGTCAATGGGACTACATGTTCAGTTGCGGTATCATCAGGATTGGTCAGCCCTTTGATATAGGCGTGCAACTCAGCAATGTGCTCTTTATGTTGCTTATTTTTCTCCTTCTCTCTTTTCACTTTCTGAATTAGAGAGTCAATGATATCTTTGCCCTCCTGACCTTCTTGGTCCTCATTGGCAAAGCCCAAATATACTGTAGTAATCTGAAATTCATCGACGGTGATTTTACCTTTTTCTTTCTCCACCGCAGGTATGGCAATTTGTGCGGTCCTTCTCCCTGTTGCCAGATCTCTCCTGATGGCTGAAGTCATTCTGGCCTTCCTCCTTGGCTTTATTATGTCCGTAGAGAATAGGGTGGAGACGTCAAATTCCTGAATTTCAATCTCTTCCTCAACACCTACCTCCTTTGCCAACCACGGAGGCACCTGATCATGTTTCTCAACATCATCCTGATGTTCACCTATATCTCCCATTTCTGTCAACAAATGTTGTGGAGATGGTGACTTCCTCAGTTCTTCTTCTTGATGTTCCTTTTGTGGTTGATCTTGCGGTACCTCCTCCTGTTGAGGGATTTCCTTCTCTAGAGGAGTATCTTCATGCTGAGGGGAACCTTGTGGTGCATCTATGTGCTATGGGGAACCTTGTGGCGCAGCTACATCCTGATCATGATGATCATGACCTGCTTCTATCATTATTTCATCTGTTCGCACTTCTTCTTCTACTTGGGGTCTATCCACTACACCAAATATTAGGGACTCTGCCTGATGTGGTGGTGATTGTTCTGCAGTTACTACTTCTTCTGAGCCTGCACCACCCACTTCTTATACTTTGGCAGCTAGGTCCTCCAGTGTCTCTTTGTCACCAGCCTTCACCTCCTGAACCTCTACTATAGCAGGTTCCTTCATTGTATCGTGTGGACTTTGTTGGCCGGTTTCAAGAGCATGGCCTTCTGTCTCTGCCATCTCCATCTCTTCTGTTAGGTGACCCTTATCAGGCGATCCTGCTGGCTGCTCAGGACTTGCATCCTGCTTTTCTGTCAGATCCACCACTACAAGACTGGTCACCTCTGTGATTAATGTGTCTAGCCCTATTTCCTGAGCTATTTGCTCTGGGCTCTTTTCTTGTTCCTCTTCTGCTTGTTTCATCTCCTCAAGCACTATTTGAACCGTTGGAGGCTTGTGAGGAGTCACACTTGCATCAGCAGCAAGTGTTTCCATTTCTTGTGCAGCCACATCCTGCACCACCTCATCATCAGACAAGTTTATTGTCTTGTCTAGCGAGACATGCCCTTCCGCTTGTGTCTGGGAGGTCTCTTTCAACTGCTCTTCAGCAAGTTCAGTCTTGAACTTGACAATGGTAGGAAGTGGAACATTGTGTTGCAGTTCCTTGTGCACTTCACTACCCTCCCCTTGTGATGAAGTAGGGGGTTGGCTTATTCCACCTCTCATGGAGGTTCTCTATTTCTTTGGCGGGGAAGACACCACCACCTGAGGAGCTCTCCTCTTCCTTCTTATTATCAACGGAGTCTCCTCCTCCTCCGGCTCTTCTTCTATGAGGGTTCCCTCCACCCCTGGTTGTTTAGAAGACTAACCCACCTCTTGGGTCTCAATGATTCCAGCCTCTGCTGTCTTACTTTTCTTGGGCCTGTCCTTTTCTGGAGGGGATGCTGATTTAGATCCTGACCCTGTGGCCTGCTTAGCTGTAAAGACTACCCTTTCAATTATAATCCCCTTTGGTCCCTGTTCCACCTTCTTGCCCTTCGGGGGTCTTTTGCTCTGCTACTGTGGTGGAGGGACCCTATCTCCCTTGGTCTTCCTTTTCTCCAACAGGAAGTCATCATATTCATCTGCGGGGATATCCTGTCCCTTCTTCTTGTTGTCCACCGTGATGGCAACACCCTTCTTCTTCAATGCCTCTACTTGTTCATCAACCCAAGCTTGGGTTAGGCGTAGGGTCCTGGCAATGAACGGGTCCAAGGATATATCCTCCTGCATGGTGAGGTCAGGTGCAGATATGGTGTCATTATATATCTTCTTCTCCTCATACTCATCTGCCATCGTCCTTGCATCATCCTTCTTTAACTGTTGGGGAAGGGAGATGCAATCAAACGTTCTAACTTGGTTCAGAGTTAATCTCTGATACCTCCTCCTCCTGGCCTCTGCCTCATCCTCGCAGTCAGCCCAAAAATCCTCTAGGTGCCTTTGGTGAATAGGCTTTCCTAGCACCTTCTGTATTCTGCCGTAAGGATCATATGGTCTAGTTATTGGAAAGGGCTACAAGTTCATCTTATTGAGGGTGACCATCACCTTCTTGATGTTATCAAAGTCAAAGCACATATAATTGCCAATGCTGACTAGGAAAAAAATTGGTGGCAACTTCTTGGCATCCTTGTACATCTGGATCATGGTGGAGCCCTGCCTGATGAAATCCATTAATACCACAGCGTTAGTAGGATACCTTGGCAGCATCAGGCGATGTCCCTTGAAACCTTCAACCCTGATGTAGGAAAAAGTTGCGAACTATATATACCAGGCCCCATGCCTGTAGACTGCCTCTTGAGACTCCAAGCTCAATCTTTTCGTTCTGTCAATGCATCATTGACCAATTTGTAATCTTTTAAGTAGTTGGTTCTTTGCAGCTGAGGATGATGATCCCAGATATATGCTGCGTTTGTGCTTGTGAGCTTCCCATCTGTAACCAAGGCATCAAAAGTGCCTCTATATGCACAGGAATACACAATATACGAGGACATGAAAAAAGCACAATTAGAACCTCCCAGGTTCATCAGTTGCTCATGCAGAGCATCACTTATAATTTGCCCCCACAGTGGCTTGGTGTCTGAATACAGACACATCATTATAATCCCGTACATCCAGTCTCTGAAACTGCCAGTATCAGGTTGGCCAGTAACCCTGTTCAGGAATGCGATCATGTACTGATACTCCTCATTAAAATCATACTTAAACAGGTGCACAGGAAGCTTGGTGGCTGCGTTGTAGGTGCTGTTCTCAGCCCGCCACGGATACATGTTCTTCTTGGCTGACTTCTTATTGGCTTCATACTCCCTCTCAGACTTCTTCAGGTCCACACTTTTGACTTTACTTCCCAGTGGCAATCCGAACGTCTGGGAGAGACCTTTGATGGAGAGATCTGCATATACCCTCCCATGCTTCACTACCTGCCTGGTTTGAGGTTTGTAATTCCGGGCGCACTCAATGACGAGCTCCGGAGATTCCATGGAGTAGGGAAAACCAGCGGCATTCCACAATCCAGATATGAACACTGTGTCCAACACAGGACTCTTGTCATGCCATTGTTCAGCTTGGCTGACTAGGCTTCTAGATTAGTGCTTCCCTGATGGGTGTCTATGATTGCTCCATATTTAAACAGGACCCCCCTTTGAGTAGAAAACATGGGCTTGTTGAACTCTTCCTGACACTTGACTAATCGCTTCTCAGCCATGAGTGCCTGCAATTAACGACAATCCTATCTCACAACAAGGTACATACATGCATGCATACTGCAGTTGAATTTATAAATCACTGTGCCCACAGCATGAATTCCAATCATTACTTGACCATACAGGTGCATAAACCAGAACTTACATCATCGCACCAGAATAGAAACAATATGATGAAGGTTTATTCACTTACCTAGTTGTGCAGATCTCCTTTTATACCAGTAGAGTGCCGAGATGTTCTTAATTCAGCTGGTGATCACCTTTCCCTTCTGCTCGTGAGCTCAAATTGCGCAACGGTAGCTGGTATGCAGATATGGAAGCTGGTGCTCTATAAAACAAGTATATCATAAGGTAAATGTAAAAATGGCGGTTGAATTACCTTTTAACCTCGCATTTAGGGTAGCTCTGATAGATTAGATCATGTTCCGTGCTTATCCGTGTGAAAAATACAGGATCTTGCCAGGTGTTTCATTGGGTTTCGGAGTCGGCGGGAACCACCTACCATGGCTGTGCACATTAAATGATAATGGCGGCAACGGGACCGGGAGAATATCCCTATGACAGGATATCATGAGGGCAGGATGATATTCGCAAATATCGGGTTGAGTTTCAATATCATCCTCCCTCGTATTGACATTGTTATAGCGACAAGATTCGGGTGACAAAATCACCTTTTATTTCTACGTAGTACACCAGGAGGATATTTCAGTGTATCGGGTGATGTTTCAAAATATGATGATGACGAGACAAACTTACATCTCTCTCTCTTTCTGAATATCAGGATGACATCATCCTAATATGCGCTCTTCGTATCGGAAGTGCATCATGACGTCATCATCATATTAGGCTAACATGATCATGCTTTTAGAGAAAAATCCTGCGGCAATGTAGATGTGATGATGATGTCATCAGGATGTATGTTCGTCCGTTTATCGTATTAGGATGATGTCATCAGGATATTTGCTAAGGGTGATATTTGCATCAGGAGGATATAAAGATACATCGGGTTATATGCGAAATATGATGCTCACGATAGATAAAACTATTTGACGGGAAGAGTTTGCTACCATTTAAAGTTGACATCCAAATATTTGAACCACATGACATATCGGGTTGAGTTTCACATATGATGATGAACTTCAACAATATGACCTTCCTCTGAGAATATTAGGTTTGACCGAAACTTTGACTGTTCATAACGTTTATATCCTGACGAATATCAAGGTGATGTAAAAGGCAAACCTGCCTAAATTTCAACGCTGTTTGAAAATATAAGGTCACAGAGATGAAACATGAACTTTCACCAACTAGCCTCATGGTGACCTACCTCATCATGATTTTGCATGATGATGCCCTCGACTTACTTTTACCAAATCGCCTAGAAGCAGACGCACAAGCCAGACCAAAAATTGGGTCCCTGTTTTGCGAAATCAAAATGGGGCATGTTGTGTAACCACACAACAACTTGCCACCAAAGAAAACAAACAAATTCCAATGATTCAAGTGATGTAATCACATTTACATATGGTATTCTAATTCCATATAAGCATAAGTATCATGATCCTATGAATGATAAAGTTTCGTCATGATAACAATGCTAACAAAGGATCAAGTGTGTGCATATGATTAATTATCCTCATCTTGAAAGCAAGTTGAAAACATAAGTAACTAGTGTTAAACTACATAGTTGGGGATCATCCCTCATAGCCGACCTGGATAGAACCTTGCTGCCAGCAGGCGTCTATAGCCCTGGCAAGGTTATCTATACAATCTCCCTAAGTAGAGCCCCACTGCCAGTAGGCATCCATAGCCCCGGTAGAGTTACTTAGATGGCCTAATTTTATTTCTGTTCTAATTTTTCTCTTTAAAATTTGTATTTGATATCATCATGTTAGCTTATTTGTACAAGGTACAGTCACTTGCAGCTTTAGGTTGGAGATTGTATTGGTAGCAAAGGAGTCCCTTTAGATTTTTCACTTAACACCTATACTTGTGTGTTCAACAAACCCAAGGCTGTTAGGTGTTTCATTGTGATTGATTCACTTTGATCAAGAAAAGGCATCCTGATGAAAAGATATCACAAACCTGATCCTAAACACTTCTTACAATGAATCATAACCTATGTCTAAATGTGATCTCATTACTTGAATCTTAACAATTTAGTTATTTTGTGGGGTGATGAAGTGCACAATCCTGACTTACCAAAACAAGGTCCCAACCAACACAACGAAACAAGCAAAACAGACACACTGTACAAACAACTATACAAATATACAATATGATACACATGACTGTTATGAAGTCATTTAGGCCTAGAAATAATGTTTGAGGAATTGTCCATTGACTGGCAATGGGAGATCCTCACCTGTCAGTTTTTTAAGCCTATAAGTACTGTCTTCTAGTATCTCAGAAATTTGAAAGGGACCTATCCATAATCTATCAAACTTACTATGGTCACCTTTCTTTTCATGGGCCTTATCCCACATCAGGACCAAATCGGATATCCTGAAAGCTTTAATTCTAGCTCTCTTGTCAAACCAGCGTTTGACAACAGCCTGATGTTTTGCAAATTGATCAATTGCTTGACTCCTTTTTTCTTCCAGGTGCATCAACTGGAGCAACCTGACTTCTTGTCTATTGTCTATGCCTAGGTATTCTTGGGCAAACTGTAGGGTAGGAATTTTTAAGTTTATAGGGAGGATTGGATCCACTCCATATACTAGTTGGAAAGGTGAGTTTCCTAATGCAATTTTCACTCTAGTTCTGTCCACCCATAAGGCATACTTTAGGAATGAGTTCCATTCCCTGGGGTTCTTCTCTATCAATTTTCTTATGATACTCAGTAAATTCTTGTTGGTGGATTCTGCTAAACCATTCCCTTGAGGGTAATAATTAGATGAGAACTTAAGTATAATCCCATGGTCAAAAGCCCAACCAGATAACTTGGTGGAAATGAAGGCAGACCCATTATCACTTACCAATGCATAAGGAGTTCCATACCTGGTGACAATGTTGCTCTCCAGAAATTTAATGACATCATCTGCAGTGCAAGTTTTGCTACTAACAGCTTTAGTCCATCTAGTACAATAATCAGTAATTGTTAAAACGTACCTATTCCCTAAGGAAGACAGGGGATTGATTGGTCCTATGAAGTCCATGCCCCATTGTGCAAATGGGTGCTCTTCCATTACTGGCTGTAAGGATTGTGCAGCATACTTCTCTCTGTTGGCAGCAACCTGGCAAACATGACAACATTTAACATGATCAGCTGTGTCTTTAAAAATTGTAGGCCAGTAATATCCTACTCGCAGGATTGCATGTGTTGTGGCCAACGCTGACCCATGTGCCATTCCAAACTTGTCATGTAATTCTGCCAGAACTCTATTTACTTCTGGCTTCTCTAAGCATCTAAGGTATATTCCTTCATAATTCTTCTTGAATAAGGTTCCTCCCTTCATCATATACTTTTGGGATCTTATCTTTAAGGCTCTTCTTTGTGAGGCCTGCATCCTTGATGGACATCTTCCCATAATCAGGATGTGTCTGATATCTGAGTACCACTCTTTATTGTCTTTCTCATTGATCACATATTGCTGACTAGTGATGTTGGGATCAATCTCAGATATCATCTGGCTCAGAGCTTGTCCTCTTACCAGCTTCATTGGTGTAATTTCCATGTCATACTCTTGTAATACAGTAATCCATTTAGCTCTTTTCTCACCAGGCTCACTTTGCATCAGCAGCATCTTCACTACTGTATCAGGCACCACAGCAGTCACCTTGCTTCTGAGTATGTAATGTCTAAATTTCTTTACTGCCCTGACTAATGGAAGTGCCTGTCTCTCAACATCTACATATCTCAACTCAGCATCCCTGAAAGGACAGCTCATGAAGGCAATTGGTTTCTCTTCTTTCTCTTCATTTCTTTGAGTTAACACTGCTGCAGAAGTATGTTCTGAAGCAAATGAATAGATGTAGAAATCTTTGGTGTAGTCTCGACTAATGAGGACAGGAGCTTCTGAAATGGCCCTTTTGATATCTTCAAATGTAGTCCGGGCTTCTAGTGTCCATTCAATTTGTGCATCTTTTTTCAACATAGCATTTAAAGACCTGACAATCTCAGCAAAGCCGGTGATGAACTTCCTCACAAAGTTTATCTTACCAAAGTAAGACTTGAGTTCCTTTTTGCTTCCTGGAAGTTGTAACTTCATAATAGATTCCACCCTATCAGGATCAATGATAATTCCATCCTCTGTGCTCAGGTGGCCTAGTAATTTTCCTGTTGTGACTCCAAATATGCACTTCTTGGGATTTAAAGATATTCCATATTCTTCACATTTCTTCAATACACTTTTGAGATCAGCAACATGATTCCCCCTTTCCTTGGAGAATACCGTCAAGTCATCCATGTAGATGACTATGCACTTTCCTATTAAACCTTTGAAAGCTATGTCCATTGCCCGCTGGAATGTAGCTCCAGCATTTTTGAGTCCAAAGGGCATTCGTCTATATGCAAATATCCCCGACTTTGTGGTGAAGGCAGTTTTCAATCTGTCAATTTTGTCAACCATTACTTGGTTGTATCCTGAAAAATCATCCAAGAAGGACAACATCTTGGCTCCATTTACAATCTGTAGAACTTCATCCAGTGAGGGTAAAGGATAATTATCCTTTTCTGATGCTCTGTTCAGGTTTCTGAAATCCACACATAACTTGATATCTCCATTCTTTTTCCTGATTGGCACAAGATTAGCGACCCAAGTGGAGTGCCTGACAGGAAATATTATCCTGGCATTCAACAATTTCTTAACTTCTTCAAGAATTATTGGTTCGAGCAAGGCATTGACTGGTCTCTGCTTCTGTCTGAAAGGTTTCGCATCCGGCTTGAGAGGTATAGTATGAGTTATGATAGAGGTGTCATATGTCTTCAGCTCATCATAGGTCCATGCAATTACATGTATGTAATCCTTGAGGGCCTGAGTTATTCCTTCTAACTCTTCTGGTGTACAAACCTTACCCAACAAGACATTTTTCTTATCATCAGCTTGTCCAATATTCACTTGTGAATATTGACCTCCATCTGCCTTAGGCAGATCTTTATGTTTAAGCATATTATCCAAATCAAAGGCTCTTTCCAGCTCAATCATACCTTTGGGGATTCTGTTGCTAGGCAACTCTAATATCTCATCTTCTTCCCAGACATGATCCTCCACTCCATTCTCATCTATGATCTGAGCCTCAAATATGTCTCTATTTGAAATGAAGTTCAGAATGTGTTGATCATCATCAAACACCTGGAGATTAGTCACATTGTCAGGTATTGATGGCACTGACACCAGTTCTACTGAAAATCTCTTTAGACCAGATATAGACAGTGGCTCCAATGTACTGGCAGCTTGAGCTAGGGCATCTGCCCTATGGTTTTGTTCTCTTGGTACATGAGTGATGTTAAAGGCATCAAAGTCCTCCATCAGGCTCCACACACGATGTCTGTAATTTGATAGTTTTCTGTAGTTACAGGAATAAATTCCTCTTACTTGCTTCACAACTAGTTCTGAATCTCCAAAGACATGCAGAATCTTTACTTTCCTCTTATGAGCAAATAGCATTCCATGAATCAAAGCCTCATACTCTGCTACATTGTTAGTATAGGGGAACTATAATCTGTAGGCTGCCAGATGGGATTTCCCAGTTGGATCAATCAGGTCTATTCCTACCCCAGCACCTTGCTTAGATTTGGATCCATCAAACCTCAGGATCCAAGGTTTATCTTCAGCAGGACATTTAGCTGAACTTTCTTTCCCCTTGGCAGCTCTGGCTGCTGCTCCGCTTGATATCCATTTTATCTTAGGGACATCATCATCCTTAAGTTTCTTCTTTCCCTCTTCTTGTGAGCTTGATAGCTTTTCTATCCTCCCTTTCTTTTCAGCAGGAGGATGATCTTCTGAATCTGCAGCTGCATGCCTTTTCAGGATGTGTAAACATAGTGAGCAAGTTGTTTCTGAGTGAGGTGCCTCGTGCAGCCTACACCAATTTTTAATTAAGACCTCCTAAGGAGATTTATGCTGCCGTATCATCTTCTCTATTTCCTTTTCCAAAAATTCTTCAAACTTCGTCAGGTCACTTCCTTTGTCCTCATCAGACAATTCATAATCTGGTTCCATAAAGCAATCACTCCCTGGGGTGATCTTTTCTTTCCCTTCATTATTTACTTGGAGAGAGGCTAAAATTTCCTTCGTTTCTGGGATAGGATGCTCATCATGATCCGTCGGTTCTTCAGTTCCTACAAAAGACGGAAAAGAGTTATTATTGTCATCATCATCAAATGTAACATTTACCTCAGAATATGATGATGATGCCTCGCTGTATGTTTGTTCTAGTATCATCATCTCTAAGCATGTTTCACATGTCTTTTCCGAATGTGCTTCGTCATGTAACCTGCACCATCCGTCAATCAAAATATCATTAGCTGGTATATTTAGCAATTGACAACATTTTACCTGTCTAGATAGATGTATCTCAAAATCTCTGAAGTGATCTATTTCATTCTCATTATCAGGATAATTATCAGTTTCTATGACTGGCATGTCCTCCTGATCATCATCATCATCATCATCATGATGTAGCTTAAGCATCATGATCTCTTCTATTTTGACGGTCTGCGGCCTGATGCAATAAACTCCAGGTTCTACGTTTACGTACATGATCTCATTTGTTCTGTTATATTCAGTTATCATATGTTTCATTCTTGGTTCAGCATCAATCCTGATCTGATTAGGTATACCCTTCCATGGTAACCACATGTGGCTGAAATCGGTGGACATATATCCATTAAGAGTTTTAGACCAATCGCGGCTAAGCAACATCCCGTACATATCAGGTATGTCAACCACTTGAATATCAATATAATATTGGATCCTAGGATCAGATGCTAGCTGCATGTGGATATGAGTCAATTTGCCTACTACACTTACTTCTGTTTTGTCCAACTGTGTGACTTTCTTTAAGGATTTAGCAGGATGTAGTCCTAAGGCGTTGCATATTGACAAGGGCATAACATTCGTTGAGGCTCCCAAATCTACCAGACAGTTGTGCAAGTTCTTACTAAACATTCTTATGGTAAGGAGGAATGGAGGTGATTCAGTTTTATCCCTATACAAGGTCATGTGGGAGGTTTCCACAGCTTGGACTATAGCTGACACTTTAGGCTTGATAATATTATCCTTAACAGCATGATCCTTGCCACTGGATTGGTTCGAAAAATGGCTATCCTCCTTGGGGGCAGGATCATCTAAGGACTTCATGAATGCCCTTTTAATGGCAGGGGTTTTCAATAACTCAGACAGGGATAGGCTGATCTTAATTTTCTTCATTTCATCAGCGAGATAGCTGACCAACTTGTCAGATTCATGAGGTGTATTCACAATCTTTGATATTGTGTTTTGAGGTGACAAGTACTGAGCATTCACCTTAGGGAACCCTGGGTTATTGCTAGCCTTAGGATCAGGAGGTGTATTGAAGTTGTTTGGAGGTAGAGATGATGTCAATGGACCAGCAGGTCTGTTGGCATTGCTCCTCAAGTTATAATTGTGCTTACCAGGATATTGCTGTTGATATGCATGTACTTCTTCATGCTCCCTTGCAAGCTCATTTTCATCCTCAAAAGGGAAAACATAGTTTGTTTCAAAAGCTAAGGCCAATTCTTCACATGCCTGGTTATAATTCTGATGGGGTTCATTTGTGTAGGCTTCTAGCACAAAAGCTGAGTCGTATCCACAAGGAACAATCTCATTTCCTTCTACATGAGGTGGATTTCTAGAAGTGTTTGACACTTCAGTCTGAAAGATGCTAGCAGCAATTCTAAATTGTGGACAGTCTAACTCTGCATGTGTATTAGTATTGTGGATCCTACACCAATTAGTAAGAGCTGCCTTAGCAAGATTGACTCTAGTAGTCTGTTTGGCTTCACTAGGAGGCTGATTATCCAGGGGTGATGGCAATGAACCATTATTTGGCCTAGAATTCCATACTCTGGGCTGTCTAGGTGGATTATTGTTATTTCCACCATTATTGTTGAAATTATTGTTGTTATATCCTCTATCAGGATAATTTGGTCTGTCATTGGAATAATTTTTGTTCTGACTGGACTGGGAATAAAAACCCTGATTTCTCAAGTGTGTCACTTCTGTGGTGAGTTTTCTTAATTGAGCAGAAATTTCTTTGATTTCCTCCTTTTCTTCTTGAGCTTTGGCTACTACATTTTCAGTCTGAGGCTTGAAGAAAGAGGATCCATGGTTATTATTGGATAGATCAGCACCCTGAGGTATCTAGGCTTGTGCAGGGTATTGTGGCACTTGACTATTTCCATTAGGAGGGGGCATGATGCTTAGTGGAGGTATTTGGAAAGGGGCAGGCATGACTGCTGGAGGTATCACTGTTCCATTAGGATACTGTGCAGGATACTGCAAAGAATATGTTGCAGGATATGATGCAGGATATTGTGAATGCATGCCAGGCAAGGTAGGAAACACTATGTTTGGAGTAGGAGCAGGTATCAACTGCTGATTCACTTTGATAGCTTCTTGAAAAGCTCTTGTCAATGTAGTGATCTCAGGATGTGTTCTCCAGATGAACATGGAAGTTAATGGATCTAGAGCTGAATAATAGATACTCCGGGCAGAGGCATCAGATACTACATATGGGGCAACTAACTTGGACAACATTTTCTGAAACCTAGCATTGAAATTGGCAATAGGTTCATGCTCAAATCTTTTGATCGTAGAAAACATATGGTAATTCATAGATGGATCAATAGGAACTTTGAACCTGTCAAGAAAGGCTTTCTCTAAGACATCCCATGAACCAACAGAGGCTTGGCCAAGACTAATGAACCAATTATAAGCATCTTCCCCTAAGGAAAAAGGAAATAACCTGCACACTACATCTTGATGTTCTATTCTGGCTCTGCAGCAAGCTTCTTTAAATGTCCTGATATGATCATCAGCATCTTGATAAGGATGATATTTTGGACACAGCTTGTCCAGATTCTTTGGTAGCTCATGATATGCATTAAAGGTCAACGGTGACTCCGCTACAAAGAAAGACATTGCAACCAGAGGAGGTTGAACCAAAGGTACTCCCTGAGGCTGAACAGGAGGTGTTACAGATATCCCGGAAGGTACTTGTAAACCAACGAGAGTTATAAGAGGAGGTTTTGGTGAAGCTCCTGACGCACTAGACCCTGGAGTATGATGAATATCTATAGTTCTAGGTCTAAAACCTCTAACAGGTAGTTCCTTGAAGATTCCACTAGATCTAGACTTGGTATTTATCCTGTGAGCCAGGATTTCTCAATTTTGAGGCAAATTGGCTAAAACTTTGCAAATATTGGCAGAATTTCACCGGATGAGGTGATATTTGCAGTCCGATGGCTAATCAAACTGGATATTGACGAACTATTTATGAAGATACTGCAAGTATGATAGGATATTTAGGGTATAATGACTCTAGCACGAGATCTCAAGTATCTAAAGCTTAAACTCTTCAAAGTTTGAACAGATTTATGGATCATTAGCCAATATTAGTGAATTCAGAATGATTTACTATAAAGCTTGCAATATTTATGTAAGACCTGGAAATCTTCACACGAAATGAACATATATGAGCTTCTTACAGTAAATATTGACGTAATATTTGAAATTCACAAACGATCTGAGGTTACCTTACTCTCTGCATCATAGAACCTGAAAATAATGATGATGAGTGTATTATTCCAGACCATGCCCTCCTTCTAGCACCAATTTATGTTGGTCATGATGTTATTCATAAACAAGCATAGAATAAAAGTACACATTAACCTTTATTCATCTTGAAAGATACTGCGAATTCAAGAAATTCGAGATCCCAAGTCTCCGGTGATTAGGTCTTAATCGTCTGACATTACTCAGAGGTTAATGTGAGTTGCTATTTCCATTTTGGGGCCTTACGTGAAATTGTGCCGTCATCATGACATTCCTGCAGAAATTCTTTACAGAGAAGTCATATTATGAAGTTATTTGATGAAAAGGTGTAGAAATACCTCAATCTTTGCATGATATTTTCAATGGTGCATGCTTTGCATTCAAAATATGCTAAATATTTGCGATTACCTACGAGATGTCTGCATATTTGCGTTGTTTGCTTAAGATTATCAATTATTTTGCAATTGTGGTAGTGAAATGCTTTGAAATTAAAAGAAATTAAAGGAATACTACAATTTAAAGTTGAATCTTCAGCTATTGATCCACATACATACTAGATACTGTCATGATGAGAAGAAATCAAACCATATGTTCACCAGGATGTTCCATAGCTAGATACAGTTGATGCAAACTTCAGAGGATGATGAATGAAAACAATACATGCAACATGATGAGCACTCCAAGGGATGCAGCAAATCAAAGCGCATATCCAGAATTCAGACACAGATTACTCGAGATTTATGAAGATTTGTAATCGAAATACTCTTCTCTTTCATTAAGTATGCAAAAGACATGTACATATGCAATAACTTTGAAATAAGCCCTGAATACTTCAGCGAACAGATTTCAATTAAGTTTTGAATGTTTTAACAAGGCATTCCACCACCTTTTATAGAATAAGGTGAGGAATCCGTTACAAAAGATCTACGATCTAGATTCATCAATACATATCTATGGTCCTGATTCATTTGATTTTGTAAATCCTTACAAAAATGGCACAAGTTGCCAGCTGGCAACTATCTATACTACTTATGTTAGTATCCCCCTTCATGATGTATCTTCATCATGCTCTTCTGCTGATTCATGTGGGTCATCATCATGTGCCTCACTTTCTGAACTTTCACTATCCTAATGATGACACGGCTGCATACTACTACGGACCTGCTCGTATGAATGCACAACTTGATCTATCCCTCTGCCATCTTGAGTCTTTGCCTTAACAATGGCGTGCTTATGTGCTTCATATTTATCCCTGCTGTTCTCCAGCTTATTTTTCCTATCCTGCAGTGTCTCTTGGTACTTTTCCATCTGGACCTTGATCCTCATTATTTTATTTATTAATTCCTCTGTCAAAGGGACCAGTGGACCATCTGTCTCTGCTTGGAAGTTGCTGTGTACAGCTTTGATGGCGGACTCTTCATCCTGATTCTCTATTTTTCCTTCCACCTTACCTTCCAAAGCCTCCAGTATCACTGCCTCTTGAGCCATTAAATCTCGCAGCCTCATGCTGATATCCCTCAGCTTATTATTACACCTTTTGAGGACTGCACACTCAAATTGAGTGTCTTTATACCAAATATCAATTAATAATGTTGTATTATTATTCATTACCTGCTTACTGATAAGCAGTTGTGGATTTATGTTTCTTATTTCCCCTAACAGGGCCAGGACTCTCTCCAACTTGTAAGACCTCTTTCTGGTCTGCATCTGCAATCTATCTACTTTGGCCTTAGAGTCACTTAGAGTGCTCCACCTCTTCAAAGAGGCCTTCACTATTTCAACAGCATCATCCAATGTGGATGACATTCATCTCCTTATTACGGACGCTTCATGCTTCATGAGGTCCAATTTATTTACCTCCTCCTGAGAAATGGCAGTCAATGGGACTGCATGTTTAGTTGCGGTATCATCAGGATTGGTCAGCCCTTTGATATAGGCGTGCAACTCAGCAATGTGCTCTTTATGTTGCTTATTTTTCTCCTTCTCTCTTTTCACTTTCTGAATTAGAGAGTCAATGATATCTTTGCCCTCCTGACCTTCTTGGTCCTCATTGGCAAAGCCCAAATCTACTGTACTAATCTGAAATTCATCGACGGTGATTTTACCTTTTTCTTTCTCCACCACAGGTATGGCAATTTGTGCGGTCCTTCTCCCTATTGCCGGATCTCTCCTGATGGTCGAAGTCATTCTGGCCTTCCTCCTTGGCTTTATTATGTCCGCAGAGAACAGGGTGGAGACGTCGAATTCCTAAATTTCAATCTCTTCCTCAACACCTACCTCCTTTGCCAACCACGAAGGCACCTGATCATGTTTCTCAACATCATCCTGATGTTCACCTATATCTCCCGTTTCTGTCAACAAATGTTGTGGAGATGGTGACTTCCTCAGTTCTTCTTCTTGATGTTCCTTTTGTGGTTGATCTTGCGGTACCTCCTCCTGTTGAGGGATTTCCTTCTCTAGAGGAGTATCTTCATGCTGAGGGAAACCTTGTGGCGCATCTATGTGCTGTGGGGAACCTTGTGGCGCAGCTACATCCTGATCATGATGATCATGACCTGCTTCTGTCATTATTTCATCTGTTCGCACTTCTTCTTCTACTTGGGGTCTATCCACTGCACCAGATATTGGGGACTCTACCTGATGTGGTGGTGATTGTTCTACAATTACTACTTCTTCTGAGCCTGCACCACCCACTTCTTGTACTTTGGCAGCTAGGTCCTCCAGTGTCTCTTTCTCACCAGCCTTCGCCTCCTGAACCTCTACTATAGCAGGTTCCTTCGTTGTATCCTATGGACTTTGTTGGCCGGTTTCAAGAGCATGGCCTTCTGTCTCTGCCATCTCCATCTCTTCTGTTAGGTGACCCTTATCAGGCGATCCTGCTGGCTGCTCAGGACTTGCATCCTGCTTTTCTGTCAGATCCACCACTACAGGACTGGTCACCTCTGTGATTAATGTGTCTAGCCCTATTTCTTGAGCTATTTGCTCTGGGCTCTTTTCTTGTTCCTCTTCTGCTTGTTTCATCTCCTCAAGCACTGTTTGAACTGTTGGAGGCTTGTGAGGAGTCACACTTGCATCAGCAGCAAGTGTTTCCATTTCTTGTGCAGCCACATCCTGCACCACCTCATCATCAGACAAGTTTATTGTCTCGTCTAGCGAGACATGCCCTTCCGCTTGTGTCTGGGAGGTCTCTTTCAACTGCTCTTCAGCAAGTTCAGTCTTGAACTTGACAATGGTAGGAAGTGGAACATTGTGTTGCAGTTCCTTGTGCACTTCACTACCCTCCCCTTGTGATGAAGTAGGGGGTTGGCTTATTCCACCTCTCATAGAGGTTTTCTGTTTCTTTGGCGGGGAAGACACCACCACCTGAGGAGCTCTCCTCTTCCTTCTTATTATCAACGGAGTCTCCTCCTCCTCCGGCTCTTCTTCTATGAGGGTGCCCTCCACCCCTGGTTGTTTAGAAGACTGACCCACCTCTTGGGTCTCAATGATTCCAGCCTCTACTATCTTACTTTTCTTGGGCCTGTCCTTTTCTGGAGGGGATGCTGATTCAGATCCTGACCCTGTGGCCTACTCAGCTGTAAATACTGCCCTTTCAATTATAATCCCCTTTGGTCCCTGTTCCACCTTCTTGCCCTTCAGGGGTCTTTTGCTCTGCTGCTGTGGTGGAGGGACCCTATCTCCCTTGGTCTTCCTTTTCTCCAACAGGAAGTCATCATATTCATCTGCGGGGATATCCTGCCCCTTCTTCTTGTTGTCCACCATGATGGCAACACCCTTCTTCTTCAATGCCTCTACTTGTTCATCAACCCAAGCTTGGGTTAGGCGTAGGGTCCTAGCAATGAACGGGTCCAAGGATATATCCTCTTGCATGGTGAGGTCAGGTGCAGATATGGTGTCATTATATATCTTCTTCTCCTCATATTCATCTGCCATCGTCCTTGCATCATCCTTCTTTAACTGTTGGGGAAGGGAGATGCAATCAAATGTTCTAACTTGGTTTAGAGTTAATCTCTGATACCTCCTCCTCTTGGCCTCTGCCACATCCTCGCAGTCAGCCCAAAAATCCTCTAGGTGCCTTTGGTGAACAGGCTTTCCTAGCACCTTCTGTATTCTGTCGTAAGGATCATATGGTCTAGTTATTGGAAAGGGCTACAAGTTCATCTTATTCAGGGTGACCATCACCTTCTTGATGTTATCAGAGTCAGGGCACATATAATTGCCAATGCTGACTGGGAACAAAATTGGTGGCAGCTTCTTGGCATCCTTGTACATCTGGATCATGGTGGAGCCCTGCCTGATGAATTCCATTAATACCACAGTGTCAGTAGGATACCTTTGCAACATCAGGGGATGTTCCTCAAAACCTTCAACCCTAATGTAGGAAAAAGTTGCGAACTGTATATACCAGGCCCCATGCCTGTAGACTACCTCTTGAGCCTCCAAGCTCAATCTTTTCATTCTGTCTTCTTCCATGGTCCTTACCAGATGCATAGAGAATGCATCATTGACCAGTTTGTAATCTTTTAAGTAGTTGGTTCTTTGCAGCTAAGGATGATGATCCCAGATATATGCTGCCTTTGTGCCTGTGAGCTTCCCATCTGTAACCAAGGCATCAAAAATGCCTCTATATGCACAGGAATACACAATATATGAGGACATGGAAAAAGCACAATTAGAACCTCCCAGGTTCATCAGTTGCTCATGCAGAGCATCACTTATAATTTGCCCCCACAGTGGCTTGGTGTCTGAATACAGACATATCATTATAATCCCGTACATCCAATCTCTGAAACTGCCAGTATCAGGTTGGCCAGTAACCCTGTTCAGGAGTGCGATCATGTATTGATACTCCTCATTAAAATCATACTTAAATAGGTGCATAGGAAGCTTGGCGGCTGCGTTGTAGGTGCTGTTCTCAGCCCGCCACGGATACATGTTCTTCCTAGCTGACTTCTTATTGGCTTCATACTCCCTTTCAGACTTCTTCAGGTCCACACTTTTGACTTTACTTCCCAGCGGCAATCCGAACGTCTGGGAGAGACCTTTGATGGAGAGGTCTACATATACCCTCCCATGCTTCACTACCTACCTGGTTTGAGGGTTGTAATTCCAGGCGCACTCAATGACAAGCTCCAGAGATTCCATGGAGTAGGGAAAACTAGCGGCATTCCACAATCCAGATATGAACACTGCGTCCAGCACAGGACTCTTGTCATGCCCATTATTCAGCTTAGCTGACCAGGCTTCTAGATTAGTGCTTCCCTGATGGGTGTCTGTGATTGCTCCGTATTTAAACAGGACCCCCCTCTGAGTAGAAAACATGGGCTTGCTGAACTCTTCCTGACACTTGACTAATCGCTTCTTAGCCATGAGTGCCTACAATTAACGACAATCCTATCTCACAACAAGGTACATACATGCATGCATACTGCAGTTGAATTTATAAATCACTATGCCCACAGCATGAATTCCAATCATTACTTGACCATACAGGTGCTTAAACCAGAACTTACATCATCGCACCAGAATAGAAACAATATGATGAAGGTTTATTCACTTACCTGGCTGTGCAGATCTCCTTTTATACCAGTAGAGTGCCGAGACGTTCTTAATTCAGCTGGTGATCACCTTTCCCTTCTGCTCATGAGCTCAAATTGCGTAACGGTAGCTGGTATGCAGATATGGAAGCTGGTGCTCTGTAAAACAAGTTTATCATAAGGTAAATGTAAAAATGGCGGTTGAATTACCTTTTAACCTTGCATTTAGGGCACATTTAGGGCAACTCTGACAGATTAGATCATGTTCCGTGCTTATCTGTGCGAAAAATACAGGATCTTGCCAGGTGTTTCATTAGGTTCTAGAGTTGGCGGGAACCACCTACCATGGCTATGCGCATTAAATGATAATGGTGGCAACGGGAGCAGGAGAATATCCCTATGACAAGATATCATGAGGGCAGGATGATATTCACAAATATCGGGTTGAGTTTCAATATCATCCTCCCTCGTATTGACATTGTTATAGCGACAAGATTCGGGTGACAAAAGCACCTTTTATTTCTACGTAGTACACCAGGAGGATATTTTGGTGTATCGGGTGATGTTTCAAAATATGATGATGATGAGACAAACTTACATCTCTCTCTCTTTCTGAATATCAAGATGACGTCATCTTGATATTTGCTCTTTGTATCGGAAGTGCATCATGACGTCATCATCATATTAGGCTAACATGATCATGCTTTTAGAGAAAAATCCTGCGGCAATGTAAATGTAATGATGATGTCATCAGGATGTATGTTCATCAGTTTATCGTATTAGGATGTTGTCATCAGGATATTTGCTAAGGGTGATATTTGCATTAGGAGGATATAAAGATACATCAGGTTATATGTGAAATATGATGCTCGCGATAGATAAAATTATTTGACGGGAAGAGTTTGCTACCATTTAAAGTTGACATCTAGATATTTGAACCGCATGACATATCGGGTTGAGTTTCACATATGATGATGAACTTCAACAATATGACCTTCCTCTGAGAATATCAGGTTTGACCGAAACTTTGACTGTTCATAACTTTTATATCCTGACGAATATCAAGGTGATGTAAAAGGCAAACCTACCTAAATTTCAACGCTGTTTCAAAATATAAGGTCACAGAGATGAAACACGAACTTTCACCAACTAGCCTCATGGTGACCTACCTCATCATGATTTTTCATGATGATGCCCTCGACTTACTTTTACCAAATCGCCCAGAAGCAGACGCACAAGCCAGACCAAAAATTGGGTCCCTGTTTTACCAAATCAAAATGGGGCGTGTTGTGTAACCACACAACAATGCCCTAATTGAGGGATGGTGCAGGTTACATGAAGCACCACCTTTAGAAACTACTTGTTCATTATGTTTGCATATTCTAAAAAGGTAGATGTTGCCTTGTCTAGAGGATTTTCCTTCTGATGGTGAAGAAGAAGAAGGAATATCAGCTTCACATCAGCCAGATAGGGTGAAGTTTGAGAGAATCAAAACACCAAAACTGAAATGGATATCAAATGGTGTAGCTGCTAGAGCTAAAAAGAAAAGAGAAGGCCTAAATAAGACTTTAATTGAAGATAAGCCATGGATCCTCAGGTTTGATGGATCCAAATCAAAACAAGGAGGTATAGTAGGAATAGATCTTATTGATCTAGATGGTAAATCCTACTTAGCAGCATATAGATTACAATTCCCATGCACAAATAATGTGACAAAGTATGAAGACCTGATTCATGGGATATTGTTTGCACTCAGAAAGAAAGTGAAGATTCTGCATGTCTATGGAGACTCAGAATTGGTAGTAAGACAAGTAAGAGGTATATATTCTTGTAATTACAAGAAATTGTCTAATTATAGACATAGGGTATGGGATCTGATAGAAGATTTTGATGCATCGGACATCACTTATGTGCCTAGAGAACAGAATCACAGGGTAGATGCCTTGGTCCAAGCCACCAGTACTTTGGAACCATTGTCCATATATGGTTTGAAGAGATTTTTAGTTGAATTAGTATCAGTGCCTTCTGTACCAGACAATGTAGTTAACCTTCAAGTGTTTGATGATGACCAACACATTTTAGGCTTCATATCTAACAGAGATGTCTTTGATACACAAATCACAGAAGAAAGAAATATGGAAGATCATAGCTTGGAAGAAGAAGAGATCCTAGAGTTGCCTAGTAACAAGATTCCTAAATGAATGATAGATTTGGAAAGAGCATTTGATTTAGACAACATGCTGAAATAGAAAGATCTCCCTAAAGTAGATGGAGGGGTGTATTCACAAGTTAACATAGGACATGATGATGAAGAAAGGAATGTTGTGATTGGAAAAGTGTGTACAAAAGAGGAACTAGAAGGAATAACCCAAGCACTTAAAGATTACATCCATGTTATTTCCTGGACATATGATGAGTTGAAAACTTATGATACATCAATCATTACTCATACTATACCTTTAAAGCTAGATGTCAAGCCTTTTAGATAGAAATAGAGACCTATTAATGCTATGCTAGAGCCCTTCATTTTTTAAGAAGTTAATAAATTGCTTAATGCCAGGATCATATTTCCTGTGAGACATTCCACATGGGTAGCAAACTTGGTCCCAGTAAGGAAGAAGAATGGTGACATTAGGTTGTGTGTAGACTTCAGAAATTTAAATAGAGCTTCTAAAAAGGATAACTATCCTTTGCCTTCTCTGGATGAGGTCTTGAAGATTGTAAATGGTGCAAATATGATGTCATTTTTGGATGGTTTTTTAGGTTACAACCAAGTGATGGTAGACAAGATAGATAGATTAAAGACTGCATTCACCACAAAGTGGGGAATATTCACTTACAGGCACATGCCTTTTGGATTGATAAATGCTGGAGCAACATTTCAGTGAGCAATGGATATAGCCTTCAGAGGGCTAATTGGTAAATTCATAGTCATATACATGGATGACTTGACAGTTTTCTCTAAAGAGAGGGAATCATGTGGAAGACCTCAGGAAGGTACTAAAGAAATGTGAACATTATGGAATCTCCCTAAACCCTAAGAAATACATATTTGGGGTAAGCACAGGGAAGTTATTAGGTCACCTGATAACAGAGAATGGGATCATCATTGACCCTGAGAGAGTAGAATCAATCATGAAGATACAACTTCTTGGAAGTAAGAAGGAGTTCAAATCTTATTTTGGTAAGATCAATTTCATTAGAAAATTTATTATTGGTTTTGCAAAAATTGTCAGACCATTGAATGCCATGCTCAAGAAGGATGCCAAAATTGAGTGGACACCTGATGCTAGAGCATCTTTTGAAGATATCAAGAAATCCATATCTAATGCTCCTATTCTAATCAGTCCAAATTATACCAAAGATTTTTACATTTATTCATTTACTTCAGAGCATACATCTGTAGCAGTATTAACACAAAGAAATGAGGCTAAAGGAGAAAAGCCTATAGCTTTCATGAGTTGTCCTTTCAAGGATGTAGAACTCAGATACATGGATGTTGAAAGATAAGCACTTGCTCTAGTTCAAGCAGTTAAGAAGTTCAGACATTACATCTTAAGAAGTAAATTGATCACTGTAGTACCAGATGCAGAGTAAAGATGCTTTTAATGCAAAGTGAACCAGGTGTAAAGAGAGCCAAATGGATAACTGTCCTCCAAGAGTATGATATAGACATAACACCCATGAAATTAGTGAGAGGACAATCCTTGAGTCAGATGATATCTAAAATTGATCCTAACATCATGAGCCAACAGTATGTCATAAATGCAAGGGAAGATGGAGAATGGTATTCAAACATCAGGCACATCTTGATTACTGGAAGATGTCCTTCAAGATTGTAGGCCTCACAAAGGAGAGCCTTAAAATAAGATCACAAAAAGACATGATAAAAGGAGGAGTGCTTTTCAAGAAGAACTATGAGGAAATATACCTTAGATGCCTAGAAAGGCAAGAAGCAGACAAAGTGCTGACAGAATTACATGACAAGTTTGGAACTGCACATGGGTCATACTTAGCTATCACTCATGCTATCCTCAGAGTAGGGTATTACTAGCCCACTATTTTTAAAGATACTGCTAAGCACATCAAATGTTGTCACATGTGTCAGGTTGCTGCAAATAGAGAAAGGTATACTGCTCAACCCTTGCAGTTAGTGATGGGGATGTGCCCATTTGCTCAATGGGAGATGGACTTAATAGGACCTATCAACCCTCCATCATCTTCAGGCCACATGTATGTGTTGATTGTTACTGATTATTGTACCAGGTGGACTGAAGCTGTCAGTAGTAAGACATGCAATGCTAAGGATGTAATCAAGTTTTTGGAAAGTAACACAGTAACCAGGTATGGAGTCCCTTATGCTTTAGTATGTTACAATGGGTCAACCTTTGCTTCAATAAGGTTATCAAGTTGGGCTTTTGACCATGGAATCATCTTGAAATTTTCCTCAAATTACTATCCTCAAGGGAATGGATTAGCAAAATCCACAAACAAGAATTTATTGAACATCATAAAGAAATTGATAGAAAAGAACCCAAGGGAGTGGAATACCCTATTAAAGTATGCCTTGTGGGTAGATAGAACCAATATGAAGGCTGCATTAGGAAATTCTCCTTTTCACCTAGTATATGGGGTAGATCCCATCCTCCCTGTTAACCTAAAGATCCCCACATTGCAGTTTGCACAAGAATATCTAGGCATATATAACAAACAAGAAGTCATGTTGCTTCATTTGATGCACCTAGAAGAAAAAGGAATAAAGCAATTGATCAATTTGCTAAACATTAGGCTATTGTCAAGCGTTGGTTTGACAAAAGAGCCAGAGTTAAGGCTTTTAGAATTTTAGATTTAGTCCTTATGTCGGACAAAGCACATGAAAGGAAAGGAGATCATGGTAAATTTGATAAACTTTGGATAGGTCCCTTTCAAGTTTCATAAATCTTAGAAGACAACACCTATAGGCTTAAGACTTTAACCAGTGAGGATGTCCCATTACCAATTAATGGATAGTTTCTCAAGCATTATTTTCAAGCCTGAAATAGTGTCATGTAAGTCATGTGTATCATAGTGTGCATATTGTGGTTGTTTGTACAGTTTTATTTTTTTTGTGTGTTTTCTTATTGAGTTTTGTTATGGTTAGTCAAGATGATGTAGCTCATCACCCTAAGAAAATAACCAAATTGTTAAGATTCAAGTGATGAGAAAAAATTCCTATATAGGTTATGACTCATTTTGAGAAGTATTGGTGATCAAGTCTGTGATATCCTTTTCATCAGGGTGCCTTTTCTTAACCAAAGTGATTTTTTCACAATGACTCACCTAACAGCCTTGGGTTTGTGGAACACATAAGTATAGCTATTAAGTGAAAAATCTAAAGGGACTCCCTTGCTACCAATGCAATCTCCAACCTAAATTAGCAAGTGACCATGCCTTGCACATTAAACTTACATGATGATATCATATGAATAGAAAGAATAAATATTGAAAATCCAAAATAAATAAAGATTAGGCCATCAAAGTAAATCTACTAGGGCTATAGATGCCTGCTAGCAGTGGGGCTCTACTTAGGGGGATTGTATAGTTAACCTTGCCGGGACTATAGACACCTGTTGGCAGCAAGGTTCTATCCAGGTTGGCTACGAGGGATGCTCCCAAACTATGTAGCTTAACATTAGTTACTCATATTTTCAACCTACTTTCAAGATAAGGATAATTAATCATTTGCACACACCTGATCCTTTGTTAGCATTGTTGCCATGATGAAAACCTTATCACTTAGAAAGATTATAATACTTATACTTAGAAAGAGTTAAAATACTATGTTAGAATGTGATCACATCACTTGAATCATTAGAATTTGGTTATGTTCTTTGGTGGCAAGTTGTTGAGTGGTTACATAACATGCCCCATTTTGCCTTGACAAAATAGGGACCCAACTTTTTCTTGCTACTTTAGCTTGTTGTTTTTCTGTTATGGGCGGTCTGGTAAAATTAAGTCATGCATGTATCTCTGCAAGAGGGTGGATTTGCCACCATGATGAGGTCAGTTACCAAATTTAGTATTTCACATTATTAACCTCATGGTTGGAAAGTATGTCAAATTTCAAGCAAGTTTACCTTTTGGATCACCCAAAAAATCTCTAAGGGAAGAAAGTTATGTTTTGTCAAATTTCAATCAAACCTGATATCCAAATGGGGGGGGTCATATTTCAAACATCAGTCATATTATATAAGATCACCCTGATATTGTATTATCACCCGATAATCACATGGTCCGTGAAGTGCAGACATCAATTTTACGTAGTAGTTGATATCTACCTGTCAAATGACTTAAGTTTTATTGTGAGGGGTCATATTTTTAATATCCGTCATCTTATGAATATCACCCTTGTCACAAAAATATCACCCTATGCCCATATGATGGTGACGTCATCTAAATTTAACAAATGAATGAAAGCACCCTGATGATGATGTCATCATTCCATTTTACCTCATGGAGGTATATATTTGATGCCCACCACATTCAATAACATGACGGTGACATCATTAAAACATAATGCTTAAATAAAGTCATTGACATGGTGACGTCATCCCAATCTTTTCCCAAGGGGGGTCATTTTATTTGTGGGGTCATATTTTGAACATCCCCCGATCTTAAATAAATGACCCAAGATACACGTGGTCAATGTTGACACATCATCCAATTCTTTTGTATTAGTTTTGCCGCTCAAAGGCAGGGGGTCATTTTATCCAGAGGAGGTCATATTATCCAGAGGGGGTCATATTTTGAATATCACCTGATCTTTTGAAGATCACCCCCTTCCTTGTTTCTTGACATTAAATACACTTAAATGTGGTAGATGGATTCCCACCGATTACGAATACAATTCAAACACTTGGCATCATCCATGGATTTCCTATAGAAGATCGATGGATTTAACCATCCCAACTCAGTTTTACCCTAATTTGACCTATGGATGTGTTTAAAGATAGTTTTCCAGGGTTATTTTCATTTACCTTGCAAAAAAAAGAGAAATTATAGCTCTGGGAAGTTAAAACCTCATACAGCTACCTATTAACGGACTAGATCTTTCAGCATAACAAAATGGGTGATCTTCAGCATTTGCAACCCTTTTCTGTGATCACCCATCTAGCTCAGGAGGAAAGCACTATCAGGTAAGTAACTGAAAACCCTCCTGTTGTCGTTTCTTGCATTTTCAGGTAGAGTACATGTTCTTTCTTATGGTTTGAATCTATGCATATGCATATCATGATGAAGTAAAAGAATAATAGATAGACTATGCATGATGCTGTAGAGGTACATAATGTTGTATGAATGCATATGGACATTGTAAGGTAAGACAAATCATGTTTATTGTAGGAGTCCATGGCAGATCTTAGAAGGAACATGTCTAATTTAGATTTTCTTAAGCCTATGTTTGTTCAGCTTGAGGGGGTACAGTTTAAGTATGGTATCATTGGTGACACTCACCAAGGAGATACAGATATAGCAGTATGGTCAACAAGAATAGATCATTTCAAGGATAATACCCTTCTGGATGCGATATATGTTTCTGGAATGTGGCATGTAGCTAGATTTCTGTATGCCCCCAGAGCTGGTAGTGGAATGTGCCAGGAATTATAACCCTGAGACTAGGCAGGTGGAGAAGCATGGAAGAGTATACGTCGACTTTTCAATTAAGGGCATCACCTCTACGTTTAATCTACCAGTTGGAAAGAAGGTGGTCAGTGTAGATCTACGTAAGTTGGAAATAGAATACAACAACAATAAGAAGAATGCAAGGAAGAGGATGCATCAGTGGAGGTCTAAGAGCAGCACCTACACTGCCTCAGCTAATTGCCCATACACTTATACAAATTTGATTTTGATGATGAGTACCAGTATATGATTGCCCTGCTGAGCAGGATGACAGGTAAGCTTCATTAGAGAAATTTTGAGAATTGGATGGTTGGAATCATCTAGATGGTCCTATATACAAATAACAAGCCATTATGGGCCAAGGTCATCAGTGATGAACTAGATGAAGGCATGAGGAACCTGGGAGGCCAGGAATTCATGTTTCATATGACCTCATGTGTGGTGTACTCATGCGCTTATAAGGGAACCTTTGATGCCTTGACTATAGTGGGTAAAGCTGGCGATGATGTAGATGATGCCCACATATGGGATCACTATCCTTAGCTATAGAGAAAGAATTACCTCCTAGACTACAAATTAGTAAATGATGCATTCTCTATGCATCCAGTTAGAACCATGGAGGAAGACAGAACCAAGAGACTGAGCATGGAGGATCAGGAAGTTGTTTACAGACATGGGGCCTGGTTTATCCAATTTGCCACCTTTTCATACATAAGAGTAGAGGGATTTGAAGGATAACCCCTTTTGCTACCAAGATACCCTACTGATGGGGTTGTCCTGATGGAGTTTCTCAAATAGGTGTCCACCATAGTTGAAGCATACAAGGAACAAAAGAAGATACCTCTGGTATTATTTCTAGTGTCTATGGGCTAGTATATGTGATCAGATTCACAGAGCATAAAACATGTCATGGGAGATCTAAAATTGATGTATCTGTAGCCATTTCCCTTGGCTAGATCTTATGACCCCTATGGTAGGATGCATAAAATAATAGGAAAACCTATTCATTAGAAGCATCTGGAAGATTTCTGGACTGACTATGAGGATGAAGCGGAGGTGAGGAGAAGAAAATATGAAAGACTCACCTTGAACCTGTTGATAACTGAGAGGGGGGGTGAATCAGTTATCCTAATTATTTCTTCTTTTGAACTTTCTTATTAATCAATGCAGCATTGAAGTAAACAAACAAACATTACCATGAAATGAGAAACACATGACATAGTATTTTTGACGTGGAAACCCTGTTAAGGGAGAAAACCACGGGGTGATTAACCCAAAGATTATTCTCTATTAGAAGAATAAGGAATTACAAAATGGCACTTGCCAATTAGGGCTCACTGCCCGAGCACACTGCTCACAAAGAGGCACACTGCCTACAAGGAGACACACTGTCTACAAAAGAATGTTATATAATACTTGAACTGATTGGAAGCATCCACATATGCTAGAGGTTAGTTCCGGTTAGGCTCAGTACACTGATCTGCTGCACTTCATCTTTCCTCTTCTCTTTATTCTGCTTTCCTTTCACATACCGGATCTCTCTCTGGCTGTTCCTGCTCTACTCTTCACTTATTCGCACAACAACATCATACATCTACCCTTTTCACAACTAAATCCATCGTGCATATATATTTGTACAAGTAATTTCATCACCTTTCTAGTCGACATCCAGAACAGTCTATTTTCTCACAACCTCTGTTCTGTCAGCTGAATCCTTCCTCATCAAGTAATACGGATCAAGCATATACTTGTAGATATCATTAATCATGTTGGCCAAACATAATCCATGTCTTCATAACCTTTACCACTGTCAAAAATACATCCAGACAACACTCTGATGTTCTGTTAGTCAGTTCTTCCTCTGTTCACACTGTTACTCAGGAATCCGGTATTCAACTGTTCATATCTTTTTCCTTGTCCATCACCGGAGGCTAAATCCTTGGAATCTATTACTCAAGGTAGTCCTCTTGACTTCCCCAAATCCGCACTGCACCAAGACACTTCCTCTGAGAGATCCGGACCAATCTGTCAGACCTTGCCAATGCTCTGTTCTTGTTCACCGGACCACAACAATCTTCATTCAGACTTCCGGTAGAAACACACCATGACTTGTGGATATGTGGGATGACCTTTGTTTCCATCAATGACAACAACCATGAATCCATATAGTGTCTCTTGCCAACAATCTCCCCCTTTGGCATTGATGGCAACACTTGGTGAAAAATGACTAAGTGTTTACACTATGCTCCCCCTTGGCTGATGCTCTATCTTTATATACAATTTCTGGAACTCCCCCTTTGTTGGATTCCTCATTTTTCACTGTTCCTCACTCCCCCTTTGACATCAATGGAAAAGGGTAGGGTCCGCACACCAAAATTTTCAAAACTTTACTATACTTAGCCGCATATTACATACTCACATAAACTGAAGAATGTCTGCAAAGGATGTCTTCAATTGGACCAGTTCTGTAGCCCAACTTTGCTTCATTCTATCCAAAATTGAAATGTGACCACTCAACAAAAATGCAAAAGCTTCTGCCCTCTTGAGATATGTCGGATCATTGGTTTGGGCGGTAGTCTGAGCATCACTTATGGCCTCATGCATAGTTTCTAACTTTAGGATAATAATCCTTCTAAGTTCTCCCATCCGATTAATTATATTCTTCCTTTCCTTCTCAACGTTCTTTATTGCATTTGTGATAGCAATAGTTTGACATTCTTGAGTTACTATGGAGGAAGAGAGAGGATCAAAACTTTGAGACAAACTCAGTAGTTTGTCCTGTTCCTCTTTTATTTTCTTCTCAATTTGTACTGTTGCTTTTGACAGGAGATATAAAATTTGTAAATGTCACCGCCATCCTTAAGAGCATTTTCTAAGCTCTTTATTCCAATACTCATATTTCTCCTATCATTAGAGATTAATCCTAGTACTTCTGAAAATATTTTATCCAAAAATTCCTTCTAGACCTTTTCTTCAATTGATTTTTCTAGAGAATCAAAATGTGTATCAACACTGCTGACTAAGGTTTTGAGATTACCGGAAGAGGAGACTATCGGATCTATCTGGACTGATGGCATAATCTTTTCAAGCACTCCAAAAGCAGCCTCTATCAACTCACAGTCTTCCATATGAGACTTTAGGAGTTTTTCATTTGCCTTAGCATTAGCAAATGAAGCTATCTTCATTGTCTGCACCGGAGAGAGGGAATCAAAGTTGAATGGGCCTTGTAGCAGCTCCAGTTCATCAATCTCTATTGCTTCTTTGCTCAGAAATCTTTGGACAGTTTGTGCAGTGTCTCTTACCGGAGACAGATGTTTCTTCTCTTCTGCAGTCTTGGAGCTGTCCATTGGAATTTTCTCTTTCTCCACATTCTTACCACTATCAGTTGTGGTTTTCTCTGTTGGAATCTTCTCTTTCTCTGCACCCTTGGTACTGTCAGCTTCTTTTTCTTTTACCGTTGCTTCTTCCTCTAGTAGTTTCTCTTCTTCTTTGGATCCGGAGACTGTAGGGGAAACCGGAGGAGAAATGTTGGTTTGTTCAGGGCCCATCTCTTCTGTTGCTTTCTCAGAAGTTTCTTCTACAGTACTTGTGGATGAGGGATCAGTACCCAAGTCCTCTACAACAGGAAGATTAAACCTTTTGAAGGCTTTCTGGAGGATCTCTTCTATCTCTAAGGCCACCTTGTCAGTCTCACCAAGCATGAGTTGATTCATCCTTGTTTTACTCCTAAACTCATCTTTGCAGTCTTTGAATATTATGTTCATTGTCTTGGGATCAATTTGAGGATATAGCTGAATAACTATCTGCTCCTGGATCTCAAGATCTTTTGCTTGGGCATTGTTCTTTCTTATTTCTAATTCCTTTTCTAGGCTTTTAGGAATTAGAGATATAATCTCAATGAAAGCCTTATTGTATATGTTCAGATATTTGATTGTGGCTTCCTGCAAAATCTTTTGGTCAGCCTCATTGTAGTCATCATAGAATTCAGTCATTGGTTGAAGGTTTCCATCCACCGTGACTGACTTGATTACACTTTCTAGAGACAGGGTGGGCTTTTCAACAAATACCTCTGCCATTTCTTCCTTGTCTTGGCCTGTGGAGGGTTTACCAGATCCTTTCTTCTTCTGCTTCTTTATTTCTTTTACTCCCTCATCTGATTCCATTTCCTCTTTATCTTTCTAACTTGTATAAGCCCTTGTGGCTTTTATTTTAGACCTTTTCTCTCCTTTACCAGATGTCTGACCTTCCGGTTTAGATATTTTTGAGCTTTTGGTTTTGATAGGTGTAGATCCTTTTGATGATCTAGTCTGGGTTGAGGTTTCCACCAGAGCACTTTTCTTGCTTTTCTTTTCTGCCTCTTTCTTTTCTTCCTCAGCCTTTCTCCTCTTTTCCCGGTTGGCATCAAGTGCCTCCTTTGGAATGCCTAGGCCTTGAGCAATATGCCCTACTTCTTTTCTCACCTTCCTCTTTATCTCAGGTTCTCTGAGTTCCACATGGATCTTCACACTCAGCTCCTCAAAGGTTCCAAACCTTTCTGCCTTTGGATCTTTGGGCTGACTAAGCATGTGTTGAACATGCAGTTCCACAATATGTTCATCAACCTCATACCCCATGGGCATGATCCAAACTATCCTTGGCTCCACTGCCTCCATTAGGCACTGATCAGTATCCACCATAAAGAAAACTGAGTCTTTGTATTTTTCAACAACAGACTGGGGAATTCTTTCTCTTGCTTGCATCGTGCTTTGGAAGTTTTTGAAGTATCCCCACAAGGCTGTATTTCTTGCTTTGGCATCCCCAAGCCCATGTAAATAATCTCTTATCTAGACTGCAACAGGTTTGTCATTCTGCCATACCCATCCACTTGATCCGGGTAACTCATTCATGAAATAGAAAAATAGACATAATATGAGAGTACCATACTTAAAAGAATTCTTTTTGTCCTTTTTGATCTTCTGTATATTTTCCATTAATTGGCTTACAAGAAGTTCATAGAGATCATAATCTACATTCTTCCTTAGCATCTCATAGGTAGTGTATACTACAGTTCCAGATATAGAATTTTCCCTACTAGAGTGATAAATCTTGTATCCTATTATCATAGATGCATACTTGATATCCGGATCAGAAATATCTTCAATGATCATTGCCCTCTTATCAAATTTTGATCCGGTGGCCTCAGTTACAATGTTATTTTTTATAGATTTGAGGATAGGTATCCCTCCGGAAGAGTATAGACCAGTCACTACCCTAAATGCCTCTTTTGTGATCTTGCAAGGTCTATCCAGCCATAGGAAGTTGTCATGCATCCTACTCAATACATACCGGACCCATTCTTCTTCTTCAAAGTAGGGGAAATGAATGAATTGATCAAACTGTTTCTTCTGGATACCCTTATACTCTTATTTAAGCTCAAAAGCATTGTCTACCAGTTGTTTGTGATAGAGGTCTCTCAATTTGAATTCCCCAAATTCCTCAATACTTGCATGTATGTAAACCCTAATGTCTTCTATGTGTAAAATGCCATGAGGAACAGTAGAGAATGCTCCTAAGGGATCTACCTCCAATGACTTGTATGGGTGTTTCTTAAATTCAGGTCGGGGCCTATCTGAGATCTTTACTATATTCAGAGTAGCCATTTCTCAAAAGATTTGTAGTAAGATATCAAAAACAAAAAATACCTTATGCGCCTTTGGTTACACAGAGTGGTTGGATTGATTTCTGTATGTAATGACTTCGGTAGGAGATCTTTGGTGAACTTGATGAGTCTTGTTGTAGAGCTCCACTTTTTGCTTCTTCTTGAGTGCAGAATGAGCAAGTGATTTATGAGAAATCTCTTATATTACTTTGCAAACCCTAATATCTGATGGTAATAAATGCTTGACCTACATTATTCCGGTTTGCCTTATTCGGATAACTTGAAGAACCAGATCAGTCTTGATCTATGAACATCATGCAGATCTTTCAATCATGAACGAATCAAGATGACACATCACAAGGACATCCCAAACACTCTGTCCAATCCGCAGAATACAATAATGCACTTTCAGATCTCTCCAGACCTTTTTGAAATCTTCTGTCATTCTGGAGCATCTCTCGGAACAGGTCTTACTTGATTGATCACAACTTCTTCACATCTCCATGCGGACCTTTGAAATCTTATCTACATCATCTCAAGACTTATATCTTCAAACCCTTTACTCCGCATCTTATGCCACATTCGGCACCACTTGATTGGCTAGGGGAACAGGATTTTCTTTGAGTTTCCCCCTGAGCCAGGGCTCACCTTTAATTTTCGGAAGGAATATCAGCACCAAAGTTTGGTGCGGATCCAACCTTTACATTCTCTAAACTTTTCTTCACCCAAATCTTGTTCATCTGATTCCTAACTTCATCCGCATTCATCTTTTGTTTACCCTTGTCTTGATTCTGATTATACATCGGACCTCTTTTGTCTTGATTCTTGCTTCTGCAGACTTTTGCATTATGACCAGACCTATTACAGATTTGGCAAATAACATTTCCTTGCATATTTGACTGATAACCTCTTGATCTGCATTGATTGGCCATATGACCTACTCTATTGCATGCAAAGCATCTACCATTGAATGATTTGTTTATTTGCATATTTCTGCATTCATGAGACTTGTGTCGATACCTTTTGCAGTTAAAGCACTGTCCAGAGAAGGATGAATTAGTCTGATTCATTCTCTTTCTGCATTGAATAGCTTTGTGACCAAAGTGATTGCAGCTGTGGCAGTATCCATTGAAGGATGGATATCTTTGAGCATTGGGCTGTCTTATCAGAGGTCTTCTAGGCCTATTCCTTGGATTTTCTGATCCAAAATTCTTTTGACCGGATCCGAAGCTTTCTCCTTTCTCATATCCCAAACCATACTTGTCATCTTCCCTCTTTTGACTTCCAAGAAGAACTTCAAGTTGAACAAAACTTATCTTGAATTTCTCTTTATATTCATTTGCTGTTTGAAGATCTCTTTTGAGAGAGACAATTTGATCCTCAAGCTTTTCTTCATTACCTTTGGCCTCTTCAAGATCAGATTCAAGATGTCTGATAATCCTGTCCATCTGGAGGCAATCTTCTGATTTCTCTTTAATAGATTGTCTTAAATTGTCTTCAGCTTTTCTTTTCTCTTCAATTTCTTAAGTAAACTTTATAACTCCTGATTCCATTTCATGTCTTATCATAATGACTTCTTTTGATAACTTTTCACATAACTTGGTTTTCTCAGTCAATTCTTCATTTGCATTACTTTCTTCACTTTCTCTTGCCAATTGTTGGAACAACTCTTTTCTCTTTTTCATAGAGAGACTTAATTTGTCCTTTAGTTCTCTCATGAATTCATCAGCCTGTTTGAGTCTTTCCTTTAATTCATTGACTTCAGAGTTTGACTGTTCAAGATCCTCAAGGGCAGTCTTGAGTTGCTCCCTTAAACCATATGCATCCATTTGAACTCCCAGATCTTCCTCAAGCTGTTAGGCTCTATTAGGAGGAACCTGGCTCTGATACCAATTGTTGATAACTAAGAGGGGGGGTGAATCTGTTATCCTAATTATTTCTTCTTTTGAACTTTCTTATTAATCAATGCATCATTGAAGTAAACAAACAAACATTACCATGAAATGAGAAACACATGACACAGTATTTTTGATGTGGAAACCCTGTTAAGGGAGAAAACCACGTGGTGATTAACCCAAAGATTATTCTCTGTTAGAAGAATAAGGAATTACAAAATGGCACTTGCCAATTAGGGCTCACTGCCCGAGCACACTGCTCACAAAGAGGCACACTACCTACAAGGAGACACACTATCTACAAAAGAATGTTATATAATACTTGAACTGATTGGAAGCATCCACATATGCTGGAGGTCAGTTCCGGTTAGGCTCAGTACACTAATCTGCTGCACTTCATCTTTCCTCTTCTCTTTATTCTGCTTTCCTTTCACATACCAAATCTCTCTCTGGCTATTCCTGCTCTACTCTTCACTTATTTGCACAACAACATCATACATCTACCCTTTTCACAACTAAATCCATCATGCATATATATCTGCACAAGTAATTTCATCACCTTTCTAGTCGGCATCCAGAACAGTCTATTTTCTCACAACCTCTGTTCTGTCGGCTGAATCCTTCCTCATCAAGTAATGCGGATCAAGCATATACTTGTAGATATCATTAATCATGTCAACCAAACATAATCCATGTCTTCATAACCTTTACCACTGTCAGAAATACATCCGGACAGCACTCTGATGTTCTGTCAGTCAGTTCTTCCTCTATTCACACTGTTACTCAGGAATCCGGTATTGAACTGTTCATATCCTTTTGCTTGTCCATCACCGGAGGCTAAATCCTTGGAATCTATTACTCAAGGTAGTCCTCTTGACTTCCCCAAATCCGCACTACACCAAGACACTTCCTCTGAGAGATCCGGACCAATCTGTCGAACCTTGCCACATGCTTTGTTCTTGTTCACTAGACCACAACAATCTTCATTTAGACTTCCGGTAGAAACACACCATGACTTGTGGATATATGGGATGACCTTTGTTGCCATCAATGACAACAACCATGAATCCATATAGTCTCTCTTGCCAACAGAACCAAATAAATACATTTGATTGCATCCCGGTGCTAGCACAGTTGAGGAAGGATGATGGAAAAAATGTCTAATGAATATCAAGACAAGAAGGTGTACAATGACACCATATCAACCCTTGATCTTACATAGCTAGAGGATATATCCCTGGATTAGCTAAGAGGTGGGGTGATACAATTGACCTAAGCTTGGGTAAATGAAGAAATAAACAGACTGAAGAAAAGGGGTATGGCCCTTACAATAGATGCCAAAAAGAAAAGGTAGGAAATACCTGATGAGGAGTATGATGACTTCCTCAGTGAGAAAAGAAAGTCCAATGGGGAGAGCTTACCCATATAGAAATAGAGGAAAGGTCCCCCTAGAGCTAAGAAAACTGATGATGAACTTAAGGGGGGTGATAATTAAAAGGATCACCATAATAGCTGTAGGTGCATCAACATCAGCTCAAGCATACGTATCATCTACTTAGCCTCTGATTGACAAGCCAAAGACTAAGAGGATTTTGAGGCTAGATTTTGAAATTGTAGAAGTATAGGAGGAGGGTCAAGCCTCATAGCATGAAGTAGAAGAGGGCATCCTGTTTGAAGAGGAGCAGGTTAATAAGGAACCTGCAGGTGATGACCCTATGATGGTTACTAAGAAGAGGAGGCTGATGCCGCTGATGTCACCACCCAAGAAGCAAAGAACATCCATGCAGGGTGATATTAGGGCCAACCCTATTGTATTCAAAGGAGCTGGTAGTGAAACATTTAGGAAAGAAATGTAGCATGATGTTCTACTTCACACCATAATAAAGTTCAAGACTAAGAGGGTATAGGAACAAACAAAAGAAGCTTTCAAAGTGGGTTAGGGTGGTCCTTTCTCCTTGGAGGACACCCTGGACTTATCAGATGATGAGGTAGTACAGAGTGTAGTCTCTCAAAGAATGGAGACTCTCGCCTCCAGTACCTGCATGACTCCACATGGGACCCCATTATCATAGATGGCAGTATTGGAGGAGGTGAAGCAAACAGAAGAAGTAAAAGAAAGTATCCTAGAGAGGGAAGCCCAACAGATCAGGCTTGATAAGCTAGTTGATTAGGTGACTAGCCCTGTCTTCAATTTAACATACAAGGGTGATGTGAGCCCCAAGGATAAAGAACCTGATGAGATAGAAAAGATTGAAGCAGCTAAGCAAGTGGAGAAAGAAAGCACTACTCATGATATGGGTCAGCAACAACATGAGATACCTGCCAAGCCAAAAATAGTAGAAGACCAACAGAAAGGTGGGGGTCGTAAAGATACATCAGGTGATGCAGCTTCCTAGACTCAGGGAGATCTGGGAGATGTCAGAGAAGAAAAAGATAAATCAGGTCATGACGAGCGCAAGCCACAGGACGTCAGTGAATTAGGTATAGAACAAGAAGTGACCCAAGATCAGGGTGATGCACAAGGCCAAAACACTTAGACATCCGTGGATGTCAACATGCCTCAGGATGAGGAAACTATTAAAGTGGATAAAAGTCAGAAGGAGGGAGTACAAGATTAGGTGCAGGATCATAATGTGGACATTCCATAGGATTCTCCTCTACAAAAGGAAGCCCTTCAACAAGAAGAAATGCAACAAGATCACCCTCATGAGAAACTCCATGAGGAAGGAACTAAGAAATCACCTTCTCCACCAAGAATAGAAGGAGATACTGGAGAACATGACAGACATGATGTTGACAAAGAACGTCAGGGATCTGGAGATGATGTGCCTCAATGGCTGGCAAGAGAAACAGGTATGGAACAAGGGTCTAAAATTTAGGAATTTGATGTTTCCACCTTGTTTGTAGAGACAATAATGAAGCCAAAGAGGAAGGCCAGATTGACATTGGCCATAAAGAGAGATCCTGCTACAAGCAGAAGGACGTCACAGGTAGCACTTCCCACGGTGGAAAAAGAGAAGGGCAAGATCACCCTAGAAGAGTTCCAAATCACAACTGTTGATTTGGGTTTTTCTAAAGAGGACCAGGAAGATCAGGAGGGGAAAGACATTATTGATTCTTTGACCCAAAGGGTAAAGAAGGAGAAAGAGAAAAATAAAAAGCATGAGGAGCACATTTTTCAGCTGCATTCTTACATAAAGGGGTTGATTAACCCTGATAATACACCAGTTGATCTAGCAGTCCCATTGACTATCATATGCCAGGAGGAGGTCACTAAGTTTGACCTCATGAAGCATGAAGCCATGATCATGGAGAAATGGATATTGTCAGCCCTCATAGGAGCTGAGGATGTTTTGAGAACCTCATTACAGAGGTGGAATTCTTTAGGTAGTTTAAAGAGAAAGGTGGACAAAATGCAAAATGAAATAGGGAAACGGTCATTCCAATTGGAAAAGGACCTGACTGCTTTAAGTGAAATGAAGAGGATTGATCCTCAAGTCTTGATAAATAATCAAGTGTTGAATAATAATACTACCCTACTGATAGACATATGGTATGAAGATATCAAGTTCGAATGTGATGTCTTGAAGAAATGCAGTGGCAAGCTCAGGGATATAAGTATAAAGCTACACAACATGATGGCTTATGAGGTAGAGATCCTTGAAGCTTTAGATGGAAAAGTAGAGGGAAAGATTGAAAATTAGGATGCAGACTTTGCTTTCAAAGCTCTGCATGATAATTTCCAGCCGGTAGCAGATGACCCCCTCACCCACTTGACAGAAGAAGTGATGAATAAGATCATGAGGATAAAAGTTAGGGTAGAAACTTATAATGAGACTTTAAATAGCAAAAAAGGTAAGCTGGAGGCACTCAAAGGTAAATTCCAGTCTCATAAGCATGTCGTAACAAAAGCAAGAATCCAAGATGGGGGAGAGGTGAATAAGATAGTGTAGGCATATGAACACATCAGGATAGCGATGAAGGTCCATATACAGGAGGATGTACATTAGGGTGACAATGATACCGAAAGTAATGGAGATGATGACCATGATGAAGAAGAAGAAAATGAAGAGGAGGAACCTGTAGAATGAATAAAAGATACATCACCAAGGGAACACATGCATAAGGTACTCATCAATAATGAGTCATCCAGATGGTTGCCAGCTGGCAACCTAGTCCATGAGGAAGAGTTGACTGAGTCAAAGAGTAATTATCAACTATTGATCTTAATTGACAAATCCTGACCATAGGTCATTTTGTAACTGCCTCCTCACCTTATTCTATAAAAGGTGCAGGGGTGCACTATTTTGAACATTCGAAACTTAATTGAAATTTGATTACTGAAATATCAGGACTCATTTCAAAGTTGTTGTAAATGTACATGTTATGCATACTGAATGAAAGAGAAGACATTTTTTATTAATCATAAATATTGAGTAATCTATGTTTGAAATCTAGATACATGCATTGATGAGCTACGTCCCTTGGAGTGCTTGTTAGTCTGCATGTGTTGTTTTTATTCCTTATCCTTTGAAGCTAGCATCAACCATAACTAGCTGTGGAACACCTTGGTGACCTATGGTTTGAATTTTTCTCCTAATGAATGTTTCTTTCATGTATGTGATCTAATGACTAAAGATTCACTAAAATTAGAATCATTCTTTTAAAATTTCTTTTAATTTCATAACAGATCATCACCATAATTGCAAATAATAGAGAATTAAAAGCAAATAACATGAAATATGCTGATATCCAGTAGAAAATTGAAAATACAGAGCATATTTAGAGCAAAAGCATGTCAAATTGACAAATATCATTCAAATTCATACAAATATCCATGAGATACATGCAAATATCCACTTATAGACACATCATTTGAATAAATATATAGTGTAGAAGAAAGAACAAGTTCATGATGATCAATAATTAGAAGAATTGATCAAACTTATAAATATATCAACTATCTTTGGAAATAGAGTAGAAATAACCTCTCTGTGGAGTAAATTTATAGGAAACAGAACAATACTGATCATCTAGACAAATGTAAGACCCCTTGAAATGGAAAACAACATGTCACATCAACCTCTGAGTAATGTCAAATGATCATGACCTGATCAATGGAGACTTGGAGTCATCAACTTATCCTAAGCTGATCGTACTTTACAAGATAATAAAGGTTTGTTGTGCAAATTTTTATGCATGTTGTTATGACTAACAATCATCATCAATAGGTAGTTAGAGTAATGACCAATGACCAGTTTCTACTCTTCAAGAAGTAGTTATCAAAAGTGTATGTGAAATATATTGTAATCTTGATATCAATCATTGTTTTTCTCCACTGCTATAAGTGTTCTTTTAGGAAACCTCTATTGCAATTAGGGATTTCTCTTGCCACATTTAATTGTATGAATGTAAAATCTGATTTGAATGAATGTGATAGTTCCTAATCCATTTCTAGCTTTGTGAATGGTCATTTCAGTATTACACATGGAAGAATGTTGTATGGTGTTGGATTACTAAGTATTCTCATGGTTTGATATTGATTTTATGCATCTGAATCTTCAAATAGGTAGTCATGCATTTCCTTGTAATTGTTATCCTTTGATAAACATGAGATTTTGCAGCCCAATGGATAGGCACTAGTCTAAGAAGCATGTGATCACCAAAACTCATTAAAAATCAAACAAACAATCAATTGTAGTATAGTTATAGTTTTGTATGCTTCCATGCTTCTACATTGAAGTCAGGGTATATCCTTTAGACAACATTTGTGTTTCATCTTTTTAGAACATGCATGTACCTGCATTTTGTACTATTGTAATGATGGTGTTTTCAACTTAAAAAAGAGGTTAGGTGAGGTAGTGAGCTTTGTCTAAATCAGTGACAGTTAGAAGGTTTAGTACAACATTTCAGGTATCACTGCCCTTGCTATTGTCCAATATATCTTTTGTGTGATAATTAATCCCTTCTTAGAGATAACCCTCAGAATACCCTCCATGGTCTAGTTAAACCAAAAGTGAAGAGGACTCTACCCACTCTTGTAAGTTGGCCAAAATCGCTTGTAACCTATCGATAAATCACCTTGATGACACCCCTAGCCTGGGTGATTGTGAAATGTTTTAGGGTTTTAGGTCATAGTAATTTTGGGAACCATCATTTTAGCACCATTACTAGGGATGAATTAAAAGGTTGAAGAATTTGAAGGCCCTAGTGCTAGTTATTTTGTAGTTTATAGTGTTTTTGGGTAAGTTTGGCCTCTCGTCAGCTTATGCCAATATTTTGGCACTATTGCCAGGGAAGAATTGAATCTGTTTATTTATGGTTGTTATAGTATTGAGATAAAATGTTAGTTCAAATATTTCTTCCTAGTAAGGGAACTGGCAACTCTATTTTGACAACCTAGAAACAATTTGTACTTTGAAAAGAAAAGAGATTCACAATGAATAGAGGAAGAAGTCAGGAGCAGCCTGGGCATGTTGAGTCCTCTATTAATATAGGAAATATAAGGAGTAGATGGAGGCCAGGAAACCCTAATGTGATGCCTCCATTGAATGCCCAAGATCATGTAGGTGCCTCTAGCAAAAATGATACATTTGATGATTTAAGGAGCCAGTATCAATATATTTCTAAGGACTCTATAGATAACATATTCAAAATGAACATGAGGATGAATAGAAATGAGAACATTATTGGTAGATGAAGTAGATAGGTCTCGTGATGCCCATTTGAGAGCATTTAGAATTGTTACATAGGATCATCTAGTGGTGTAAGGGAAATATTTCATCACATAAAAATGATGATTTATTTTTTGTTCTTTTCATTTTTTGTATTTTCAGATACCCATTTGCTTGAATAATGATTCAGAACATTTAAAGTTTCAAAAACGCTAAGAATACCAAGACTTACTATTTTTAGTAACTCTATATCAGAGGAGTGGTTGGGCCCAAATTTTTTCCCAAAGATTCAAAATAGTCAAATAAATATTCTTGGTAAATTTCAGCCCCAAATCATGTCTAGATTGCAAGATATTTAAGTTTCCATTTTTGAGGTTTTCGAAAAAAATTCTGAAATCAAATTTGAAGCACTTAGACATCACTAAATGGCTTGAAAGTTGTTGTAACTAGAAAATCTAGTTAAAGATTGATATATCTCTTAATGAGATTTCCAACGCATCAAACGATTTGTCAATCAAACATCCGATTCAAAAGTTATGGCTCCCAGAAATTGTGCTACCTAGTTTCTCAAATTTAAAATTTGAAAATTATTTCTTAGGCTAGAAAAAGGGGACAGTTGGGTTCATTTTGGTGCCCAAATGGGAGTTACACATTTCAAAGCAAGCTAACATTGGAGAAATTACAGTAAGTGGTAATAATGTGTATTTATAGCCTATTTTCTAGAGATAGAAGGGGGGAGTTATTGGAAAGTCTTGTTCATGTGAATAAGGAGGTTAGGAGATATCAGAAGACTCTATAGGTCATATATTTCTATTGTAAGACACCCATATTACTGTAATAAGTGGGCATATGACCTTGGAAATTGTATTTCAGATTTGTAGCCTTTTATAGGCAAGTTTAATGAAGAAATCCTGAATCAGTTTGCAGATTGCTTAACTAATCTTTCTTGAGATCTTGTTCTTGTCTATTGGAAATCTATAAATTTTTGTTGTATGTGTTTTGGGTGAGTCCACCCTCATCAAGTGGTATCAAAGAAACGGTTCCTGAGTGTGTAGATAGATCGTCAATCGTGAGGCAGTTTGCACTAGGACCTGAGGTTGTGGGTTTGCTGTAGAGATCAAAATGTCCCCATGAAGAAACTGTGGTGGGAGAAATGCTTTTATAGAAGAGAGTTTTATATCCCTACAAAGGAAAATCGATGCATTACAAGATGAGCTATGAAAAGGATTTGAGCCAAGAATAAGAGAAGAAAATGAAGATGAAACTGAAGAAGAAGAGTTATCTAGGGAGGAACAAGATGATGCAGGAAATCCTGTACAAGTTAGGTTGTTGAGGGCCATTTCAAAGATTAGAAAGAGGTATAGGATTGAAGTTTCTCCCTATTTTTGGGATTTGAATCTAGAAGAGCTTATTGATTGGATAAATTATATGGAGGAATATTTTGAGTATGCAGATGTGGAGGATCTAGAAAGGGTCAAGTTTGCAAAAATGAAGTTGAAGGGCCATGTTAGTATTTTGTGGAAGGAGGTTGAGTTAGAAAGAAATAGAAGAGGAAAAGGAAATATTAATAGATGGGATTGGATGGTGGACAAACTAAAGTAGAAGTTCATTCCTATGGTCTATGAGTTGGAGTTGTTGACGAAGCTGCAAGGATTGAAGCAAGGTAACAAGTCTGTTAAGGAGTACACAGAGGAGTTTTACTAAGATTATCATCAAGACATGCCATATAAAGGCCAATAAGGAGAAGGTATCCCATTATATTAATGAGTTGAGGTCAAGTATTCAAGAGGAGCTAAGCCTAGTCTGAGTGTCCACCATAGAAGATGCATACCAATTTTCCTAAAGGTGGAAGAGAAGTTGAATAAAAGATTTGAAAGAAAGCAAAGGGGAAGAGGCCATGGTGGAAGGACTGGTGGAAGATCCTATGGAGGCCAAAATGAAGATCAAAAGAAAAGTGAAGAAGAAGACACCATTCAAAATAAAAAGGAGATAATTCCTATAGCCCTTGTGTCCAAGATAATGGTGACCAAAGAGGAAGAGGAAGAGGAAGACCTAAGCAAGGACCTAGAAGAGGAGGTTTTAGAGGAACATGTTTCCAATGTGGAGAAGAAGGACATCGAGCTTATGAGTGTCCCAAACATCAAGGAAGGACAAATAGAAGAACTGAAGGTAATACATGAGTTGCACATGGAGATGAAGATGCGTAGTCTGAGCATTCTGAAGATACTAAAAGGGGAGAAATCCTAGTTATTAAAGAATCTTGTTAAATGAGGAGAAAGAACCAAATTAAAGGAAGAGTTTATTTTGCACAAGGTACAAGTGTGAAGGTAAGTTTTTTGATATTATTATTGACAGTGGAAGCACTGATAATCTTGTCTTAGAGGACATGGTTAACAAGATGAAGTTGACAAGGAGAAGGCATCCACATCCATATTGGATTGCATGGTTGCAAAAGGACCATAGAGCTTTGGTCAATGAGTAGTGTTTAGTCAAGTTCAAGATTGGAGACTATCATGATGAGGTGTTGTGTGACATCATACCAATGGATGCATGGCATATTCTATTGGGAAGGCCATGGCAGTATGATAGGTGTGATGTCCATGATGGCCATGCAAACACCTATTCCGTGACAAAGGATGGAGTTCATCATAAGTTGAAACCATTGAAGGAAGTGTAAGAAAAGGTATGTAGTACTACCAAAATTTACTTTGTAGATAGTAGGAAATTTTTGGATGGTATGAAGAATGAGTGTCATTGCTTTGTGTTGATTCATAAGATCAGCTAGGAGAAATGTGAAGATGTACTAGAAAAAGTCTTAGATTTGTTGGAAGAATTTTAGGACGTTGTCTCTGATAATGTCCCAGAAGGTTTACCACCAATAAGAAAGATAAGTCACCAAATGGATTTGATACTAGGAGCTAGTTTTCCAAATAAGGCAACCCATAGAATGAATCATGTAGAGAATGAAGAGATAAACAAACAAGTTCACAAGCTGTTAAGGAAATGAATGATAAGGGAGAGCCTAAGTCCATGTGTGGTACCTACAATACTAGCACCATAGAAAGATGGAGAGTGGAGAATGTGTATAGATTCTTGAGCCATCAACAAAATTACAATCAAGTACAGATTCCCATTGCCAGGGATGGATAATATTATGGATTGTTTGAGTGGAGCCAAGTACTTTACGAAGATTGATCTAAAGAGTTGATATCACCAGATCCAAATCAGAGAATGGGATGAATGGACTTGACATCCTTCAAGACTAAAGAGGGCATATACGAATGGTTAGTCAATGCACCGAGCACATTTATGCGGCTCATGAGCGAGGCACTAAAAGAGTTTTTGGGTAAAATTGTCATTGTTTATTTAGATAATATTTTGATTTTTAGTAAGACTTTGGAGGAGCATCTAATGCATGTTTGAAATGTTTTTGAGAATCCCAGGGAAGAAAAGTTGTTGATTAATCTAAATAAATGTAGTTTTGTTAAGAAGGGGTTGGTGTACCTAGGATTTGTTATCTCAGTTGAGGGTGTTAAATTGGATCCAGAGAAGGTGAGGGATATCATTGAATGGCCTACTCTAAGGAGTGCTAATGAGGTATGATCATTTCATGGTTTGGTAAGTTTTTAAAGAAAATTTATCAGGAATTTGAGTAGCGTTTGTGCACCCCTAATGGAGACAATGAGAGGGGATAGAAAAGAATTTAAATGGACTACAAGAATAACCAAGATTTTTGATACGTTGAAGCAGAAAGTCACAGAACAACCTATTTTGGCACTTCTAGATTTCAAAATGGTATTTCATGTGGATTGTGATGCTAGTGGCAATGTTATAGGAGCTATTTTGAGTCAAGAAGGTAAACCCATTACCTATTTTAGTGAGAATCTTAATGATGCAAAGAAAAAGTATTATATTTATGATTAGGAGTTTTATGTTATAGTTCAATCTTTGAATAAATGGAGACATTATCTATATCTAAAAGAGTTTGTTTTATATAGTAATCATCAGGCTTTCCAATACCTTAATAGTCAAGGAAAGTTAAATCAATGGCACTTAAATGGGTTGAGGTTTTGCAGAGTTATAATTTTGTTTTGAAGCACAGGAGTGGGAAGTCTAATAGAGTTGTAAATGCCTTGAGCAGAAGGCAAATTTTGTTGATAGAGATGAAGATAGAGGTTGTTGGGTTCAATGAACTCAAAAAATTTTACCCTAAAGATCCAAACTTTGAAGAGGCTTGTTTGGAATCTATTACCCTAGATAGGACAAGATGGTTGGATTATATAATCCAAGATTGTATGTTGTTTAGAGGAAGCCAGTTGTGCATTCTGAGGAGTTCCATGAGAGAGAATTTGATTAAGAAGCATAGTAGAAGGTTGGCAAGACACTTTGGTCAAGATAAGACCATTTCTCTTGTTAGTGAGAATTATTATTGGCCATAGTTGTATCAGGATGTGAAGAAATTTGTACAAAGTTGTAGAGTATGCCAGATGGCCAAAGGAGTGAGTCAAAATACTAGGCTATATCATCCATTTCCTGTACTAGAGGGACCATGGGAGGATATTAGCATGGACTTTGTTCTTGGTTTGCCAAGGACACATAGAGGGCATGATTCAATATTTGTGGTAGTTGACAGATGTTCAAAGATGGTGTATTTCATTCTGTGTCAGAAAACCAATGATGTTGTTCACATTGCAAAGTTGTTTTTTAGAGAGGTGGTTGGAATACATGGTCTACCAAGGAGTATCATTTTAGATAGAGATACCAAGTTTGTTGGGTATTTCTGGGAGACCTTATGGAAGAAGTTAAAGACTAAGTTCAAGTTTAGTTCTACACATCATCCGCAGACTGATGGAAAGATGGAGGTAGTGAAATGACGTTTGGGAAACTTGTTGAGATGCTTCATAGGCGATAAGAACAAGGGATGGGATTTGATATTACTATAGGTAGAGTTTGCTTATAACAATTCTATCAATAGAAGTACTAGTAAATCCCCATTCCAAATTGTATATGGAAGTAGTCCAAGAAATTCTTCTAAGTTGAGAAGGATAGAGAGAAGAGAAGACTAGTGCTGAGGCCAAAGACTTTGCAAAGCACTTGAAGAGCTTGCATGAAGAGGTACAAAAGCATATTACTCAAATTAATTCTCAATACAAGGCTAAGGCAAATTAGAAGTGAAAGTTTAAGGAATTCAAGGTTGGTGATGAAGTCATGGTTCACCTGTTGCAAATATGTGCCTAAGCGGTGTTGTCATTAATGTCAACATATCCTTGTTGCCATTGGTGTCAACTGTATCCTATTTTGCTACCTATGTAGAAGACTAGATTGTTAATGATACTGAGAAATTAATGAGGATCAATGTATGTGGACCATATGGCTGAGTAGAGGATTGTCTGAAGAAGCTCCAGTTAAGCTTTGAAGGGTTCGCATGAAGATTTGAAGAAGCTATGGTCATCTGAGTAGAACTAGTTTTGCAGTGTTCAGAAGAGATAGAACAATAGGAAAGAGGTCCATATTGTTTTAGATATGTCAAATGATGATCTACGGATTTGGAGGCATGTTTGTAAAGTTCGTGTGTATCATCCATTCAAGTAGTTCGTGGTTTGTAGGTCCGCAAGCAATCTTTCTAAAGTGACAGTCATTGTAGACAGTGTTCTTGAGGTTCCAGAGGAAGATGCAAGTGATTCTAATGATTTGGAGGAATGCAGATGTTGTTGTTGAACTCAATGTGCTTGTGGAAGTCTCTAGATTGTATGACTGCTATGTTGGAAGTTTGCACTAAAGTTTGAGCTTGTCAATGAAGATTTCCTTCTTGGTGTTGCTGTTCTTCCCAGTCTTGGCCGACCAAATGATTTAAGTGTGTTGCGGATGATCTAAGAGCATTTCTATGGAGCATGGTGTGTTGATTAACGAAGATTTGAGTCCTAGTTATGTTTGGCTGACAACTTAGTGATTCACATTAAGTCAGATATTTGTAGTACCGACCTTAATGTTCATTCCAAGGTTGATGAAGCATATAAGTACTTGTTGATGAGTTGTGGAAAATCATCCTTGTGCAACAATAATATAATCTAAAGAAAGGATCGAAGGCAGAACAGAGAAGAGGAGAAGCAGAAGAACAAGAGTTGTTTTGATGAAGAGTTAGAAAAGAAGTATTTGAGACAGAGCAGAAGTTTTGTGAGCACTTAATGAAACTGAGCCAGGCATGAAGGAGATGCTATTTATGACTTAATTCTTTCTATATTAAACATAAATTTTGTAGGCAGTGAGCCTCTCTTAAGCAGTGAGCTTTAGGTAGTGAGCTCAAAGGCATGTGCCTTCCCTTTTCTTCTAAGTACTTTTAACATGGTACAAATCTTGTGGGTTAACCCCCACCGTGGTTTTCCCTTAACTAGGTTTGATGTAAAATTCTTGGTGTTATGTGTGCTAAGTTTATTTCTGCTCATGTGTTGTTGATTCATGCTTTAATGTTTACATTATTGATGCGATTGTAAGTTGATAAAGAAGATTAAAAGTAGAAAAGTTTAAATTTTTGAGACAACTGATTCACCTCCCTCCTCTTAGTTGTTTGAACTATTTCCAACAATTGGTATCAGGGCCAGATCCTCTAAAAGAAGCTTGACCACTTGAGGAGATCCAAGATAGCGACCTACAAGAAGGATAGTCTGAGATTTGATGGAACAAATTATTCTTTTTGGAAGATTTGCATGGATTGCCATTTGCAACTCATGGGTGATGCTTATTGGGTGATAATCAATGATGAGTATAAACCCCTAGAGAAAGGTCCTCCAACTCCAAATCAACTTAAAGATGCTAAAAATAACCTTCAAGCTAAAGAGGCCTTGTTGAGTGCCATGACTGATTCAGAAATGACAAATGTCTTTGGACTAAAAACTGCTCATGAAATCTAGAAGAAGTTGGAGAATCTGTATGAAGGTGATGAATTTGTCAAATGTGCCAAGCTACAAAGTCTAAGAGGAAAATTTTAAAATCTGAGGATGAGTGAAGATGAAAGCATCACAATCTACATGCAAAAGATAAATGAACTTGTGTGTGGTATTAGGTGTGCTGGTGGAACTTTGAAAGAATCAAAGATTGTAGCAAAAGTGCTCAGACCTTTACCTAATTCATACAAACATAAGGTTGCTACTATAGAGGAGATCAGGACTATCTTAGAAGTTACAAGAGATCAACTGGTTGGCAAAATTTTAGCTTTTGAATTAAGTGAGTTTGGTGATTCTCTTCCTAAGTTTGAATCTGCATTTAAGGCTAGTGTATATGGAAAACAAAGATATGATCCAGGTGAAATATGTTCATCAAGATCCAATAGATTTGTGAAGGCAGTGAAGGATCTTGAAGATGATGAAATTGAGACTGCAGATCTTGAAGTTCTTATTGCCAAAAGAATGCCAAGAGGATCCGGTAAGTATGAAGGAAAGTTGTCACTCAAATGTTTTACTTGTAATAAGATTGGTCATTTTGCCTCAAGATGTCTGGAGAGGTTTTAAAAACCAAACCCTAACAAATATAAAGGTCAAAAGAAATGTTACTATGTCCAAGAAACTGGAGAAGGAGTTACAAATGATGAATTTGATCATGGAGGTTCCACTGAAAATGATTAGGTGTTCATTGCTATCAAAGAAGAAGATCTGATGTCTACTGAATCTGCTAGCTGTGAAAATGTGGAAAGTTCCTTGGCTACTTAGGTTGTTGAAAAGGATGAATGGGTGATTGATAGTGGATGTTCTCATCATATGACTGGTGATAAAAGTAACTTTGTAAGCCTTGAAAAATATGAGGGTGGGATTGTAAAATTTGGAGATAACTCAGCTGGTAGAATCCATAGCAGAGGATCCAACTCTTTTGATGGTAAGAATAACACCAATGATGTTCTGTATGTGGAAGGGATGAAACATAATCTTCTCAATGTTGGACAGTTGGTTGACAAGGGTTATGATCTCTGATTCAAGGATGGCAAATGTAGAATCTTGGAAAGCTCTGGAACTGAAATTGCATTTGGTACACAAACTAGAGGTAACATCTTTCAATTAAGTAGTTTTGGTAAAAGTTGTTTGATTGCTCAAACAGATCAAAGTTGGTTGTGGCATAGGAGAATGTGTCATGTGATTTTTGATAACATTGTCAAGATAAGTTCTACTCAGGATGTGAGAGATCTTCCAAGACTTGTGAAACCTGATAGCATATGTAGAGAATGTCAATTGGGTAAACAAAACATAACATCATTCAAAAGTAAAGAATAATTTTCAAGTGGGAGATTGGAACTTGTGCATACTGATCTATGTGGTCCTACTAGAATTAGGAGTGTGCAAGGAGATAGATATTTTATGTTGCTGATTGTTGATTGCTCCCAGATGATGTGGGTAACTTTCTTAAAAGAAAAATTAGAAGCTCTTGAAAAATTCAAAGTGTTCAAAGTTATGGTGGAAAATGAGATTGGTGTGAAGGTAAAGTGTTTGAGATCTGACAGAGGTGGATAGTTTACCTCTGGCGAGTTTGATACATTCTGTGAAAGGCATGGAATAAAAAGATGGATATCTTCTCCTAGGACTCCTCAGCAAAATGGAGTTGTAGAAAGAAAGAACTGGACCATTCAAGAAGCTGCCAGGACCATGATGATGGAAACAAATGTTCCACAAGTTTATTGGAGAGAAGCTATGAGTACTGTTGTCTACACTCTTAACTAGGTGCAGATAAAAGGCAATTCTGGTAAGACTCCTTATGAACTCTAGTTTGGACATCCACCTACTTTGAGATATTTTAGAGTTTTTGGTAGTAAATGCTATATCAAAAGAGATGAGGATCTAGGCAAGTTTGAAACAAGAAGTGATGAAGGAATTTTTCTAGATTACTCTACTCAAAGCAAATCATACCGGTGCTTCAACAAGAGGTTGAAAAAGATTGTTGAAAGTGCTAATGTCAAAGTTGATGAGAGCAAGGAAGGACATTCCAAGTCTTGTGGCTATGATTTTGATGATCAAGATGAAAATCCAAGTCAAGAAAGGCAAGTGTAAACTTAGACTGAGATCTAGATTGATGCAAAAAATCTAGTAATTCAAGAGGTTAGTGCAGAAGTTGAGGAACAAGCTCAAGAATCAGAAGTCTAAGAAAATCCCAAAACTCCTAGGTATGTAAAGATAAATCATCCTAAAGATCAAATTATAGGAGATAAAATAAAGGTGTTCAAACTAGGAGAAGAATTGCTAAAGATCAAGAAGAGATTTGTCTAATTTCAAAGATTGAACCAAAAATAGTAAGTGAAGCCTGTGAAGACAAAAACTGGGTAAAGACAATGAAAGAAGAATTAATGCAAATTGAAAAGAATCATACTTGGGATCTTGTTTCTAGACTAGAGGACAAAAATGTGATTGGAACTAAATGGGTCTTTCAGAACAAACTAAATGAAGATGGTGAAGTTGTAAGAAACAAAGCAAGGTTGGTATGCAAAGGATATTCTCAAGCAGAAGGAATTGATTTTGAAGATACTTTTGCTGTAGTGGCAAGAATAGAAGTAGTTAGGTTATTTACTGCATTTGTTGCTTATAAAGATTTCAAGGTCTATCAGATGGATGTCAAATCAGCATTCCTAAACAAAAAGTTAGAAGAAGTCTACATTGAGCAACCGGAATGATTTTAGTTGTCTGATTAGAAAGACATGTTTTGCAGATTGAGGAAAGCATTATATGGACTCAAATAAGCCCCAAGAGCCTAGTATGCAAGATTAGATAAGTATCTGCTAAAGCTAGGATATAACAAAGGCACTGCTGACAGTAATCTTTACTTCAAGATTGATCATGAGAATATTCTAATTGTTGAGCTATTTGTTGATGATTTTGGTGGAAATGAGAGCATGTGCAAAACATTTTCTAATTAGATGCAAAGTGAATTTGAGATGTCCATGTTTGGTGAGATGAATTTCTTCTTAGGTCTGCAAATCACTTAGTCAGATAAACGTATCTTTATATCTTAGTCTAAGTATGTGAAAGAATTATTGAAGAAGTTTGGAATGGAAGATTCAAAGCTAGTAGGTATGCCTATGGTAACTAGATGTAAGTTGAGTAAAGATGATGACTCCCCTAAGGTAATCAGAAAAGGTATAGATCAATGATTGGAGGATTGCTCTATCTGACTCAGACCAGACCTGATATCATGAATGCAGTAGGGCTTGTTACTAGATTCCAAGCTGATCATAAATAATCCCATGTTGTAGCAGTAAAAAGAATCTTTAGATATCTCAAAGGAACACTTAATTATGGTTTGTGGTATCCAAAAGACAATGACTTTACTCTTCATACATATATAGATGTTGATTGGGCAGGAGATGTGGATGACAAGAAAAGTACTAGTGGTGGTGCATTCTTCTTGGGAAGTAGATTGGTTTCTTGGCTAAGAAAAATTAGGAGGCAATATCCCTATCTATAGCAGAGGAAGAGTATATAGTAGTAGCAAATAATTGCACTCATGTTCTGTGGATGAAGCAAATGTTGAAGGACATTAGAATTGTGTTTGATGAGCTGATAACAATCTTCTGTGATAATTCAAGTACAATAAGCATCTCAAAAAATCCAGTGTTGTATTCAAAGACAAAGCACATATCCATCAAGTTTCATTTCTTGAGAGAGAAGGTAAATGAGAATGAAGTCAAGTTGGAGTTTGTATCTTCAAAGGATCAGATTACAGATATTTTCATTAAGCCTCTTCCTAAGGATACTTTTAAATATCTCAAAGAGAAGTTGGGGGTTATTACCCCTCTTGATAAACATTAAGATGCACTAGAGTGCATCAGTCTAGTAGAATTCACTACCACATCTTGTGATCAGGATTGATGTCAAGGAGGCACTACTCAGGGGGAGTAGTCTGCATGTAATTTTTGAGTTTGGTCTGAAACAAAAATAAGAAGAAAAGACTACAAATATGTGCCCTTTGTGATTGATGTCAAAGGGGGAGAGAAGTTCATGTGAAAAACTAGTTGCTGATGAAAGGGAGAGCAATGAAGGAAGTGATTACATAAGTGATATGATGCAGGAACATCCATGACAAATTAGTAATCAACATCACCAAAAATATTGTCATTTTAATTTGGTTTGTTTTCAATAAGGTTTATAGGCTTGGGAAATAATACTTTAATTTGCAACAAATATAATTTTCCTTGGGATATTAGTAAATGTAATTTTTGTGGAAAAATACCCTGGTAATTTATAAATGCCTCAAATAGTGGAGAATATCTTTCCTAGGCAAAGGCATTAATTTTTTTTTTTTTGTGGGGGCTGATTTTTATCATAAGTGGGATTGATTTTGTCATAAATGGAGCTTCCAAGAATCATGGAATTTTAATGGCACTTATTATTGTAACCACCATAGAGTAAGGAATCTTGTAAGTGGTCTTTATGGCCTAGGTTGGTGGACTTAACTCCCAAATTTTATTTTAGTAATTCTAAAATTTGTAACTCTAAAAATGGGGGGTCATAATTATGAGACCGAGTCTTGGTAAAATGGGCATACCTTTATCATATATTATCAAAATTAAGAAATTTAAAATATTATGGAAATCTAGAAAGGAGAGGCATGAAACCCAGAAACTGTTTTAGAAAGTTCTAGAAAATGGGTGTGCGGTGAGATGAATAAGTGATGGGTTTTTATTGGAGTTGGAAAAGAAGAAAATAGAGGAGAGACCCAGATGTTGGGAAGGAGTCTAGAGGTGGAGAAAATTATTTGTTACAGGTGATTGGATGTGTAATTCTTAGAAGCTCACAAGCTTCCTTATTTTGTAATGCATTTTGAGATTTGAATAAAAGATTGTGTGCAAATTTCTCTTCATTATCTTTGTTGTAGTATTTTATTTTTAGCCTTGTTGCATAGGCTTGTTGAAGTGTTGTGTTGCAGATTTAAATGGATTAGTATCTCATTGTTGCATCAATTGGTGAATTAGACCCCCCTCTACATCAATTGGTATCAGAGCTCAGAAGGTTTGGGCAAAAGAGAGTTTGGTGTTTGTGGGTTTTTGTTTGTGCAGGTTGAACAGAGAACCTGGTTGCCAAAAGACTAGGTAGAAGAAAAGAAGAAGAGACCTAGGTGAGGAAAAGACAAGAGGAAGAAAGGTTTGGGCAAAAGAGAGTTTGGTGTTTGTGGGTTTTTGTTTGTGTAGGTTGAACAGAGAACCTGGTTGCCAAAAGACTAGGTAGAAGAAAAGAAGAAGAGACCTAGGTGAGGAAAAGACAAGAGGAAGAAAGGTTAAAGGGATTTCTTGAAGAGAAGATGGATTTGTTGAGAAGGTACCTGCAAGATGGGGGTTCACAAAAGAAGAAGCAAGAAGAAAAAGAGAGGAAAAGAAAAGAGGAAAAGATAAAGCAAAAGAAGAAGGATCAAGAATTGAGGCAAGCACTAGAGGAAATCAGTATGAGGATAGAAAGATTTGAGGCTGAGATGGATTAGATAAGCCACAAGTTGGCATTTGGTAGTAAAGAAGAAAGTTGTATGGCCCATTAGAAAGATTATGCAAAGAAAGAAAAGACAAGCAAGGCAAGCAGCCATAGAGGAAGAGGTAAAGTTTGAATCTAATGTTCAAGATGTGCAGGGTGAGAAACATGATGTTGATTAAGCTATTGATAAATCTATTAATGTTGAGACTAATGATATGGTTGATGATATTGTTGCTGATAAACAAGTATAGAAACTTGTTCGTATTGATACTCAAGTTACTGATGATAAAATTGATGTTGATATTCATAATCAAGTTGTTGTTGGTAATGAAGTTGCTAATGAGGATGTGGTAGTTTTGTTTTCTAATTAGGTATATGTAGGTTTACAAAAGTATAATGCAAGTGAATATGATGCTATACTATGTGATGAAGACATCCATGAATCTATTGAGCTATATCCTCAAGAGTTGGAGCTTTGGAGCCTAGACGTTGAGAGAATTTTGGATAGAAGAAGGAACAAGAAGAAGAATAGGAAGAAGGGACCAGACATGTTTGTAAAGATGAAGGATGAGGTCCAAAATAACTGGAAGACTAGGAAGAAAATAATAATTTAATGGGGCTTGAATTATTTTTTCTCCAGGAGTATTATGCAGGAGCATCATTGACAAATTGGCAATCAGCATCACCAAAAATATTGTTATTTTAATTTGGTTTGTTTTCAATAAGGTTTATAGCCTTGGGAAATAATATTTTAATTTGCAACAAATATAATTTTCATTGGGATATTAGTAAATGCAATTTTTGTGGAAAAATACCCTGGTAATTTATAAATGCCTCAAATAGTGGAGAATATATTTCCTAGGCAAAGGCACTAAATTCTATTTTTTTTGTGGGGGCTGATTTTTATCATAAGTGGGGTTGATTCTGTCATAAGTGGAGCTACCAAGAATCATGGAATTTTAATGGCACTTATTATTGTAACCATCATAGAGTAAGGAATCTTGTAAGTGGTCTTTATGGCCTAGGTTGGTGGACTTAACTCCCAAATTTTATTTTAGTAATTCCAAAATTTGTAACTCCAAAAATGGGGGGTCGTAATTATGAGACCTAGTCTTTGTAAAATGGGAATAAATTTTACATATCTTATCAAAATTAAGAAATTTAAAATTTTATGGAAATCTAGAAAGGAGAGGCAAGAAACCCAGAAACTGTTTTAGAAAATTCTAGAAAATGGGTGTGTAGGGAGATGAATAAGTGACAGGTTTTTATTGGAGTTGGAAAAGAAGAAAATAGAGAGACCCAGATGTTGGGAAGGAGTCTAGAGGTGGAGAAAATTATTTGTTGTAGGTGATTGGATGTGTAATTCTCAAAAGTTCACAAGCTTCTTTATTTTGTAATGCATTTTCATATTTGAATAAAAGATTGTGTACATATTTCTCTTCATTATCTTTGTTCTAGTATTTTATTTTTTAGCCTTCTTGCATAGGCTTGTTGAAGTGTTGTGTTGCAAATTTAAATGGATTAGTATCTCATTGTTGCATCAATTGGTAAATTAGTAACCCCCCTCTACATCATGATAAGAGAAAGGGGGAGGTCTTGTCTTGATGGTCAAATCAGTTTTTCACATCATATGTTGGCATCAATGACAAAGTGGGAGATTGTTGCAAACATGTGCCTAAGCGATGTTGTCATTGATGTCAACATATCCTTGTTGCCAACTGTATCCTATTTTTCTGCCTACATAGAAGACTGGATTGTTGAGGATATTGAAAAAATTAATGAGGATCAATGTATGTGGACCATATGGTTGAGTAGAGGATTGTCTGAAGAAGCTCCAGTTAAACTTTGAAGGGTTTGCATGAAGATTTGAAGAGGCTATGGTCATCTGAGTAGAGCCAGTTTTGCAGTGTTTAGAAGAGATAAAGTGACAGGAAAGAGGTCCGAATTGTTCCAAATATGTCAAATGATGATCCGTGGATCTAGAGGCATGTTTGGGCAGTTCATGTGTATCATCCATTCAAGTAGTTTGTGGTTTGGAGGTCCACAAGAAATCTTTCTAAAGTGACAGTCATTGTAGACAATGTTCTTTAGGTTCTAGAGGAAGATGCAAGTGATTCTAATGATTTGGAGGAATGCAAATGTTTTTGCTAAACTCAATGTGCTTGTGGAAGTCTCTAGATTGTATGACTGCTATGTTGGAAGTCCACACTAAAGTTTGAGCTTGTTAATGAAGATTTCCTTCTTGGTTTTGTTATTCTTCTTAGTCTTGGCTGACCGGATGATTCAAGTGTGTTGTGAATGATCTAAGAGCATTTTTGTGGAGCATGGTGTGTTGATTAGTGAAGATTTGAGTCCCGGTTATGTTTGGTCAACAACTTAGTGATTCACATTAAGTCAGATGTTTGTAGTGCTGAACATGATGTTCATTCCAAGGTTGATGAAGCGTATAAGTACTTGTTGATGAGTTGTGCAAAATCATCCTTGTGCGACAATAATATAATCTGAAGAAAGGATTGAAGGAAGAACAGAGCAGAGGAGAAGTAAAAGAACAAGAGTTGTTTTGATGAAGAGTTAGAAAAGAAGTATTTGAGGCAGAGCAGAAGTTTTGTGAGCACTAAATGAAACTGAACTGGGCATGGAGATGCTATTTATCAATTAATTCTTTCTGTATTAAACATAAATTCTATAGGCAATGAGCCTCTCTTGAGCAGTGAGCTCTAGGCAGTGAGCCCGAAGGCATGTGCCTTCCCTTTTCTTATAAGTACTTTTAACATGGTATGAATCTTGTGGGTTAACCCCCACCGTGGTTTTCCCTTAACCAGGTTTCCACATAAAAATCTTGGTGTTATGTGTGTTAAGTTTATTTTTGCTCATGTGTTGTTGATTCATATTTTAATGTTTACATTATTGATATGATTGTGAGTTGATAAAGAAGATTAAAAGTAGAAAAAGTTAAATTTTTGAGACAACTGATTCACCCCCCTTCTCAGTTGTCTAGACTATTTCCAACATCACCTAAGGAAAGAAAGGTTCCCAATGGGAACATATAATAAGTTGAAAATGAAGAAATTTGGACCATGCAGGATCCTGAAGAAGCATGACTTAGGAAATGCATATGAGGTAGATTTGACGAGTGGAATCAAGATTTCCCCAATGTTCAATATTGTTGATTTAATAGAGTATCATGAAGGTGGCTTAGAGGATGGACCAATAGAAGAACAATGGAGTATCCCGACATCTACTTCAAAGGAAGAGATAGAAGAAATTTTTGATAACCATATGGGAAGAAGTACTCAGAACAGGTAATATGAAGAATATCTAGTGAAGTAGAAAGGAAGGCTTGTCAAAGATTCATCCTGGTTGCCTAAGGCAGAGGTTGACCATTTGGGTTATCCTCGAACACTTGAGATGTGACAAGGTCACTTCTCAAATTACCCTAGGTGTCTGATGTAGGATCATCCATTGGTGTAAGGGCAATCTTTCATCACCCAAAAAAAATGATGATTTATTTTCTATTCTTTTCAATTTTTGTGTTTTTCAGATACCCATTTGCTTGAATAATGATTTAGAACCTTCAAAGTTTCAAAAAAGGCTAAGAATACTAGGACTTACTATTTTTAGTAACCCTATATCAGAGGAGTGGTTGGGCCCAAAATTTTCCCCAAAGATTTTGAATAGTCAAATAAACATTATTGGTAAATTTCAGCCCAAGATCATGTCTAGATTGCAAGATATTAAAGTTTCCATTTTTGAGGTTTCTGAAAAAAATTTGTAATCAAATTTGAAGCACTTAGACATCACTAAATAGCCTAAAAGTTGTCATAACCAATGAAGCCTATTATAGATTGATATATCTCTTCATGAGATTTCCAATGCATCAAATAGTTTGTCAATCAGACACCCAGGTCAAAAGTTATAGCTCCTGGAAGTTGTGCTACCTAGTTTCTCAAATTTAAAATTTGAAAATCGTTTCTTGGGTGGGAAAAAAGGGGAAATTTGGGTTCATTTTGGCACCCAAATGGGAGTTACACATTTCAAAGCAATCCAACATTGGGGAAATTACACTAAGTGGTACTAATGTGTATTTATAGCCTATTTTCTAGAGGTAGAAGGGGGGAGTTATTGGCAATTCTTGTTCATGCGAATAAGGAGGTCAGGAGCAGAAGACTCTATAAGTCAAATATTTCTATTGTAAGACAGCCCATATTGCTGTAATAAGTGGGCATATGACCCTGAAAATTGTATTTCAACTTTGTAGCCTTTGACAAGCAAGTTTAATGAAGAAATTTTGAATTAGTTTGCAGATTGCTTAACTATTCTATCTTGAGATCTTGTTCTTGTCTATTTGAAATCTATAAAAAAAATTTCTACGTGTTTTGGGTGAGTCAACCGTCATCAAGAATGCTCAATGAGAATGAAGAGACATTTCAAAATACTCAATATCCTACGTCTCCCACAAGATCACTTAGAGGCTGGCATGATAACATTCCTAGTGAAGAAGATCAACAAGAGCAGCTGATGTTGAGGAAAGCCAGATGGACCCTCTAGGATGAGCTTGACCTACTTGATCATATCAGGAATAGACAAAGAGAGGTTTATGCCCTACTTGACCAAAAACAAGCTCAACTTTCCTAGCAGGCCTAAGTAAATCAAAATACATAATAACAAGGATGAAATCAGTAGTATAACTAGTAGACCAATCAGAGACAACATCAACAAATAGGACAACAAAGTATAAATCATTCCCATGTTCAAAATATTCATAATCAATCACCACAAAATTAAGTGAATCAACAGTATGGCAATGTTTAGAACCTTAGGTCTACATAATGAAGACAAGCCCAAAGATCTCCTCCACTAAGGCAGCCACTAGGAGCTGAAAGATATAAACAACTTGATTTCTTTGGCATACTTAATTTTCTTAACCCCTTCCCAAATGAGATTAGAGGAATGATTCCTAGGTTCCAAGGAAATAATGTTGTCACAGGTGAAGGGCATCTTAGACATTTTATTAATGTCATTGATGAGTATGAAATTGAGGATGAAGATATCATAATGAAATTATTTGTACTCATTGGAAGAAAGTGCCAAAGAATGGTATAAGGCTCTCCTGGATAGGAGTATTGACTCTTGGGAGGTGTTCATGAGGGTATTCTGATTGCAATATGGGGATAGGATTAACCCAAAGTTTTCCCTCCATGAACTCACATCTATCAAAAAGGTAATAAATGAGATAGTAGTTCATTTTAACAGTCACTTTATCATAACTATGTGTTTGGTGTTGTATTGTGGTGCATTTGACTCAAACATTGGTTACTATTTGAGGGACAAGAGTCCTCAAACATTAAGGGAAGCATATGATACAACCATTAACATTGAAAGCAACATGAGAACGTTAGGGAAGAACATTAAAAGATCTGATGTAAAACTATCCCAGCTAGATAAAGAGGCTTTCAACAAGCTCCTCACAATTGAAAACAAATTGAATAAAGTTCTGGGGGTCATCAATGACTTGTCCTACAAAGTTGCAAGAAATGACAAAGGGTTGCCTCCTCAAGGTGCTACAACACATTTCAACGAAGGTCAATGAATACATAATAGGCCATATAATACTCATTGGTCTAAGAGACCACAACAAAATGATAGACATGCAGTGCTTAGGCAAGTTAATTTCAAACAACCTGAAAGAGACCCACCTGATCCATTGAGAAAGGATCAAATAAATTTCCAAGAGGTTTCTTCATGTTATCAGGCATGTTTCCTTCCCCATGATCCATCCAATTGTATAGTGGGTCATTTAATGAGTAGAGAGGAGTTTCCAAACAAAGAGGGTGTAGTTGAGTATTATGAAGAGGATGAGACAAACCACTTTGACACCAATGACTATGAGCAATTTGATAAGAATGATGAGTATCACAACCCTTAAGAGGATGATTATATTTTCCAAGATGAATATATTAACAGTCGGAAGAGATATCCACTGCCAACTCATGATTTTGAACATTTGAGGGATCTCATGCACAAGAAGTACAAGCATTCCAAACCATTGAAAGAAGATATGAGGGCCTTGACCAATGCAACTTTTATGCAAGTCCAAGGTGGGTACCAAATCAGGAATAGGCATGTGCCTATGCAAGGTACTATTGTTTCAAACCCAGCTGAGATTAAGATTGGGAGAAGAGTTGAAAACATAGAAAGAAAAGGTGAATGCTGAGGAAAAATGTGGAGATTGAAAGGAAGCTAGGTGTGCAGAAATCGCATCCTACACTAATCTAATGAGGGGAGGAGAGTGAAAATTCAATTTTATCCTTACTATTATAGCAATTTTAAACCCACTAATAGAGATAATAGAGATGTTGCAGCAAACACATAAACAAGAAAGTGAGATAGAAGAAGAGAGACACAAGATATACATGGGGAAAACCCTTATCGGGTGAAAAACCCCACACTCCAAAACCTGCACAATGTATTTACAAAACTAAAATGGTTTACAATACACTTGCAATGCAAGCTCATAGGAGTCTTCGACACTCATATATGGAGACAAACCAGTAGTATAACAGTACCTGTCAAACCTGTAATACATCTCCTCCTCAAAGCACCTGTTTATATAGAAAATACAAGGCAAAATTGCCTATATCTTGGAATGGACGTCCAACTTGGCCTCATGGCCCAAAACCCATGCCTATGAACACTTGGTCAATATTGTAAGATGCTTCTGACACTTGTCCACACACCCCATTCCAAATAGGTTACCTATTTCCAAAATGGGCTATGACAGATGCTCTTATGACTCTTACAACTGTAAGAGAATCTATCATAGTAGTTACAACTTACAGCTATAAGAGAATCTATCATACACATGCTATAAATAGAATATTCTCTTACAACATGTCATAGTCCACCTTGGGGCACACAAAGATGTCTTTTTCAAAGATTCTCTTTGACACATGTCTTCCCCTGTCATAGGATCTCCTATTTCTGACTCTTATATGTCATAACTTCGTTATAGGAATCTGTCATAACCGTTACGGTCAATATTCCCTTACACAACATCCAAGATCCTAACACATGGAAAAATATTCTTACCACAAAGTGGGATGCCTATCTCCTCATGTGAGGACAAAAAATACATGTGCTCATATGCCACGTAGGATGACACATCACCGTGCGAACTCCCATAATATGACAACATAGGATTTGCATCCAATTAATACAATAGGCAAATAATAAATAAATACAAGGAATTACCAAGGTTGAGACACCTTAATTTCCAAAATTCTCCCACTTGTTGAACACCTTGTAAGAGCCAATAGAATTAATAGGATTTAACTGCTATAGGCCAAGAGGCCCATAGACTTCGAACACCATATGAACTTCTTTATGCCCATTGGCTTCGTCAATGCATCTACAACATTCTCCAAATTATCTACCTTCTCCAAATTTACCTTCCCATCCTCTACCATGTCTCACACAAAGTGAAACTATACATCAATATGCTTTGCTCTGGCATGGAAAGTTTAATTCTTTGCAAGGCAAATCACACTCTGACTATCACAACAAATCATAATCTATCATGCATCAACACCAATATCTGAAAACAATCTCTTAAGCCAAATGGCTTTCTTACAATCATGAGTTGCTGCCATGTACTCAGCTTCTGTCGTGGATAAAGAAACCATAGGTTCTCACTTATTCATCCAACTAATTGCACAACCAAACATTCTAAACACATATGCACTGGTGGATCTCCTACTGTCAATGTCACCTGCCCAATCAAAATCCACTAATCCACAAATACAAACTAAATGTGGAGGTCCTATAGCATTGCCATGATAGCAAATGGAATACTCAGAAGTACCCCTCAAATATCTAAACACTCGCTTAACTGTATCCCAATGTACCTGTCTAGGATTAGCCATAAATTGACTAAGGACTCCCATTGCTTGGGCAATGTCTAGTCTTGTGCAGACCATAGCATACATCAAACTGCCAACAATACTAGCATAAGGTACTCTACTCATGTCATCCACCTCACTAGGAGATTTTGGACAATCATTAACAGACAACTTTGTCCCCAAAGAAACAGGAACACACAATGGTCTACAATCTTCCATGCTAAACCTATCCAACACGGTCTTCACATACTTACTCTGGCTTAACCAAAGTTTTTTGTTAATTATATCTATTTTGATTTCCATTCCTAGAATGTAACTGGCTGCCCCTAAATCTTTCATTTCAAACTGTGCTACCAACTGAGACTTAAAATCATAAATCATATTCTTACCCTTCGCAATCAGCAACATATCATCAACATATAATGCAACAATGAGAATACGATCACCATCAAACTTATAATACACACAGTGATCTGATTTTGATCTCACAAATCTAATTGACAAAACAAAGGCATCAAACTTCAAGTACCACATCCTAGGAGACTGCTTTAAACCATACAAAGAATTTTTCAATTTGCAAACCAAATTTTCTTTACCTTTCACTATGGAAAATTGTCTTCACATCCATCTGTTCTACCTCTAAATCATAAGCAACTGCAAGAGATAACAGAAATTGAATGGATGTCATCTTTGCAATAGGAGAGAAAATTTCACCATAATCAATTCCCTCCACTTGTGAATACCCCTTTGCAACCAGTCTGGCCTTGTACTTTTCAACACTGCCATCTACACTAAATTTCTTCTTGAACACCCATTTGCATCCAATGGGTTTCCGTCCATTAGGCAAAGGCACCAAGTCCCATGTTTTATTCTTCTCCAAAGAAGCCATCTCATCCTCCATGACCTCCTTCTGGGAACCTGCATCTTTCATTCCCATAGCCTCTTTAACAGTTCTAGCCTCATCAATGTTAGTAAGTAAAGCAAAAGCACAATTAGAATCAAGTAATGAATAACCAAACTTATCAGGTTGCTTTCTTGTTCATCTAGACCTCCTCAATGGCTGAGGTTAAGGTTCTACTTCTTCTAAGCTTTCAGAGCTGTTAGATCTCTCCTCATCATTAGGTCTCACTGGATCTATCTATTCAATCTTCTTATGGGTAGAAGGAAATTGAACCACATCTTCTTTCTTTTCTGTTTGTTCTAGCTATAGAACAATGGAAGATGGTGTTAGCTCTCTGAAGATAACACTTATACTATACAACACCTTTTCAGCCACAGGATCCCAAATCTTATATCCTTTCACACCAACACCATATCCAATGAAGATACACTTAACAACCTTGTTTTCCAATTTAGACCATTTCTCCCTAAGCACATGTGCATATGCCTCACAACCCAAAAAAAGATGTCTAATTGAAGGCTTCTTACTAGACCACACCTCCATAGGTGTCTTACCAATAAGAGCTGATGTAGGAGATTTGTTTACCAGATAGTAAGCAGAGGCAACAACTTCAGTCCAAAACTTTTGTTTGAGGCTTGCTCCACTAAGCATACTCCTAGCCTTCTCCATCAGTGTCCTATTCATTCTCTCTGCAACTCCATTTTGCTATGGGGTATATTGAGTTGTCTTATGCCTTTCAATCCCTTGATCTTTATAGAACTTATCAAACTCTGCTGAACAAAACTCACCACCATTGTCAGTTCTCAAACACTTAATCTTTTTACTAGTTTGATTTTCAGCAAAGGCTTTAAACTCCTTAAACCGACTAAAGATTTCAGTCTTGCTTCTGATAAAATAAACCAATGTACTTCTACTGTAATCATCTATGAAAGATACAAAATATACAGATTTTGAAACCAAAGGAACATTAATAGGACCCAACACATCAGAATGAATAAGATCCAATACACCATAAGACTTGTGAGAACTGGAGTAAAATTGAACATGGTTTTGTTTTCCATAAATGCAATGTTCGCAAAAGTCAAACTTGAGATTACAATCATTTAACCCCTCAATGAGATTTTTATTTTTTAGGGTATGCAAACCCTTCTCACCAATGTGGCCATATCTCAAATGCCATAACATAGTCTTTGCAGCAAGAAGCTTAGGTTCCAAAGCATGTGCACTACCATTGTAACTAGTTACAACAAATTTCTTCACTGCTCATTCAAATGGTGGGGATGAAGTGACTGTAGCTCATTTCTTTGAGTCAGAAGAACTATTGCACTGTGAAGTGTAGGCCTCCAGCTGAAATAGAGTACCTCTTTGACTACCCTTCGCAAGCACCATAGATCCTCTAGTCATCTTGCATCCATGCTTCAAAAACACAACCTGCACACCTGCATCATTCAACATACTTATAAAAAGCAGGTTCCGTGCAAGGCCTAGAATGTGCATAACTCTAGTGATCCCCTTCACTCATCCATTAGGGAATCAGATTAGGACTCTTCCACGACCAATAGTCTTCAGATGAGAGTCATCACCCAGGTACACTCTTCCACCATCAAACTCTTCATATTTCGTGAACTGGTATCAATGCGAGGTCATGTGGAATGATGCACCAGAATCAATCAACCACACATCATCAGATGCATGGGTGGCCAGGACTATGATGAAGGCATCACCATCATCATGTGACTTGTCAGAATTTGAATCGGGAGCTTTCTTCTTCTTTTGTTTCTCCTCTTTGCATTTCTTTCAAAAATGCCTAGTTTTACCACAGTTCCAACAAAGAGCCTTGGACTTTCTAGGAGATTTGGATCTATCCTAATCACCTTTCTTGTCCTTCTTCTTCCCTTTCACTTTGGGTCTTCCATGAACTGCAAGAGCCTCTTTTGCTGCCTTAGATAACTTCCTCCGTATTTCTTTAGATAACAATGAGGACACCACATCTTCCATCTTGAAGGTGGTAATGATGCTTCCGATAGCCATGACAAGATGATCCCACAAATTTGGCAAATAACAAAGTAGGTTCATACATCAATCCTCCTCCATTTTCACACCCACAAATGTCAACTAAGAAACAATGATGTTAAAAGCATTCATGTGGTCCGCAACAGATCCTCCATCTTCCATCTTCAGAGTGTACAACTTCTTTTTAGAAAAAGTGTGTTTACCAAGGACTTGGCTTGATAAATGTCACCCAACTTCTTCCAAAGATCTTTCGTGCTCTTCTCCTCATAGACATTCAACAGGACAGAGTTAGCTAAAAAAAGTCTTATGAGACCCTTAGCCTTTTGATCTTTGAGGTCCCAATCAACTTGTGACATTACTATAGGTTTCACACCGAATACTATTTTCCATAGGTCATGATCAACAATTAGGTCTTGTATCTTGAGTTTCCACAACTTGAAATTAGTGCCATTGAATTTCTCAACCTCTAACCTTTCAGATGTGGTTGCCATCTCCTTACTACAAATAGATATAGAATACTCTGCACAACACTCCCACTAAACCTAAGATTAGCTCAAAAAACCCCTACCCAATAGCTAAGACCAAAATTGGTCAGGCTCTTATACCAACTAAAAGGAGGCTAAGTGTGTGGAAATCGCTTCCTACACTAATCTAATGAGGGGAGGAGAGTGTAAATTTAATTTTATCCTTACTATTATAGTAATGTTAAACACACTGACAGAGATAACAGAGATATTGCAGCAAACACATAAACTAGAAATTGAGACAGAAGAAGAGAGACATAAGATATATGTGGGGAAAACCCTTATCAGGTGAAAAAACCCACACTCCAAAACCTACACAATGTATTAACAAAATTGAAATAGTTTACAATACACTTGCAATGCAAGATCTCAGGAGTCTTCGACAATCGTATCGAGAGACAAACAAGTAGCATAACAGTACCTATCAAACTTGTAATCCATCTCCTCCTCAAAGCATCTGTTTATGTAGAAAATATAAGGCAAAACTGCCTGTATCTTGGAATGGGCATCCAACTTGGCCTCATGGCCCAAAACCCATGCCTATGGACACTTGGTCAACATTGTAAGATGCTTTTGACACTTGTCCACACACCCCATTCCAAAGAGGTCACCTATTTCTAAAATGGGCTATGACAGATGCTCTTACAACTCTTACAACCATCATAGAATCTATCATAGTAGTTACAACTTACAGTTGTTAGATAATTTGTCATACACAGGCTATAAATAGCATATTCTCTTACAACATAACATAGTCCACCTTGGGGTGCCCAAAGATGCCTTTTTCAAAGATGCCCTTCGACACATGTCTTCACCTATCATAGAATCTCCTATTTCTGACTCTTACATGTCATAACTTCATCATAGGAATCTGTCATAACCATTACGGTCAATATTCCTTACACAACATCTAGGATGCTGACACATGGAAAAATATTCCTACCACAAAGTGGGATGCCTATCTCCTCATGTGAGGACAAAAAATACATGTGGCCATATGCCATATAGGATGACACATCACCGTGCCAACTCCCACAATATGACAACATAGGATTTTCATCCAATTAATACAATAGGCAAATAATAAATAAATACAATGTAAAAATATAAGGAATTACCAAGGTTGAGAAACCTTAATTCCCAACAGAGATCTTCCAAAGAAAACATTTCAAAAGAAGAAGGTTGCAGTCCAACAACCAACAACCACAAAAAAAGAAATATGTAAAAAAAGGTTCCAGCACACATGGTCCAACTAGCTAGTGTACCTGTTATTGATACTCACAAGTCTAAAGGTGATGCTAAAGAGAGTCAACCTTAAGCATCAAGTGAACCAAAAAAGAGAAAAGATAAGAAGGAGGTAAAAGGTATGGCTATTCTTCCAATCAATTGTTACCTTATATTCCTAATGCGAATGATGTTTCAATTTCATGTGACACCCCTCTACCTCTGTATCATACCTTTGAAATGGCCTAGATGTTAAGTCAAATCAGAATTTCACTACCATTAGTGGAGGCTCTTAGGATTCTTGAGCATAGGGATAGGGCTGTCTCATTTATCAAAGCCACTAGTACACCTATACAACCCATTGTTGCTCCTTATAAGGATGATGAAATAGTTGAAGTTTATTTAGGGTCATCTATGGTGAATAGTAGGATGGGTGTGGATCCTTTCTACACCACATTGATCATAAATGGATGGATGCTACATAATTGCATGCTTGATTGTGGAGCATCTAACAATACTATGCCACTTGAAATCATGAATGATTTGGGGTTGAAGGTGTCCATGTATTTTGTTAAATGCTTTACTATGGACTCAAGAGAAGTAAACATAATTGGTCTTATCAAAGATGTGGGTGATCCCACAATACTGGGTTACACTTTTTGGCCAAAATTGACATTGAAATCAACATTTTGAACTAAATCTTCACTTTCTGACACCTATAGCCTCTAAACTGTTAGGAATTTGAAGATGATGTGAACTAGTGATTTGTGAGATTTTGTTTGTAGATTCTAAATATATATTTTTAAAAAAAATTGGAGTTAAATTGTAAATTTTTTGTGTCTCCTTTGATAACTAGTTTTTAATAGTAAACAACATTTTTTAAAGTGATATGTATTTTATAGCACATAACTTTTTTTTTTACAAAGGATAAAATTCTGATTCTTTTGAATTTAGATTGGTAACACCAATATATAGGGCATGCATTTGGTTTCATAATTTTTTGTTGAATTTTTTTAATTAATTTTTGAAGTCAAACCAATTATAATTTAGACATAGTGTATTCCGTAAAACATAACTTTTTCTATATGTATTGAAATTCAAATTTATTTGTTTTGTTGAAACAAGGACATCAATACTTAGGGCATCGATATTTTTTAGAATTTTTTTCACTAATTTACTAATTTTCCATGTGTGTAGAACATAGAACTTGATGTTCGGTGAAAACCCTACATTCACAAGAAATAAAAAATAATATAATAATCAAATTAAATATATTTAAAATTATACTTTTTGGGAAGCTTATAATAAGGACTACATGCTTACAAAACATAAATTTTAAATGAATTCATTTAATCCCCCAAAAGGTAAATCAAAAGTAGTTTTTTATCAGCATTTTGATAGGTGTAGAGGAGGCTCCATTATAGGTATGGTTTAAAACTAGTAGGGTTCTATCCAAGGGGTTTGAATATAAGGGGTTTGATCAAACCCTCTTCAAGTAAAATCCTTTAAATGGAACCTTTCAAGACTTAAATCATTATATTTTCTAAAAATATGTGATTTCAGCAAAAATCAGGATGTCCCAAAAAGTGTAACCCATTATTGTGGTAGCACCTATGTTGATGTTCAGCTAGCTACATATCTAGACAAGTCTTTTTTGATGGATATAATTGTTGTGGACTGCCTTGCTAAATGGGTTATGTTTTTATCTATAATGTGGGCAGCCTCATGGGTGGAAGTATCCAAATGGATCTATCATATGCTACCATTCTAGTCCATGGTGTTGAGTTAAAGCTTTACCAGGAGAAGAAGGTAGAAGACCAAAACATAGAAGACTATTACAAAACTAATGAAGAAGTGAACTTCTTTGACATTGACATTGATTGTTTTATGTGGTTTTGTGATGATAATGAACATAACCTATGTATTGATCTGGCCCAAATTGCTACTCCTGTCCATGATGAAAATATGTTATGGAAAAACTGTAATTTGATGGTGCTTGTTCTAGGGATGGCTCATGTACTTGTGTTCTTCTGATAGCACCGAATGGAGAACAATTTGGGATATCTGTTATACTTGATTTTTAGTGCACTAATAAAATAGCTAAGTATGAGGCATTGTTGTTCAATTTAAATGTTGCTCATAAGTATGGAGTTAAGTGTTTGAAGATATATGGTGATTTAGAATGAGTTGTATAGTATATTAGAAATGTGTATGCTACCAAGGACAATAGGTTAAGGGTATACAAGAATGTAGAGTGGGACACTATAGAACTGTTTGATGCTATTGGCATTGAATGGGTTGAAAGAGTTAAAAATGAGAAGGCAGGTGCCTTAGCTATAGCTTCTTCAAAATTTGACCCTCAATCAATTTTTTCTTATGGTCATTATGCTATTGAAGTGCTTATAAGGCCAACAATCTCTAAAAACATATATAGTTGGCAAGTTTTCAATGACAATTATCAGACTTACAATTTCCTCAATTGCCTAGATGAGTTTGACAATTAGTTAATTGATTGGCAACCTATATTAGAGGTAGAAGATGGAAAGGAAACATTGTTTGGGAATGAAGTGGTTAGTTGAAGACAAATAATATTCCTAAGGGTTTGGTTACACTTAAAAGGATGTTTGATAATGCTGACTGTTGGAAAAGAAAAGGTAAACAAGTTGAAGAGGACAGTGTTGAAGGTGTTAACCTTGGCACTCAAGAGGCACCTAAGATGGTTTATATTGGTAAAAGATTTAAACCAGATGAAAAGCAAATGTTGGTTTATTTGTTAAGAAAATTTAAAAGGAATTTTGCATGCTCCTACAATGAGTTAAAGGCATATAGTGAGGATTTATTTCAGCATACCATTCCCCTTCAGTCTGATGCAAAACTTTTTAGGCAAAATCAAAGGCCTATAAATCCTACAATAGCTCCTAAAATGCAACAAGTGTTGGAAAATATAAGAGATGGAGGTATCATAAAACTAATCAGACATTGTGAGTGGATATCTAATCTTGTCCTAGTGAGGAAAAAGAATGGGGACATTAGATTGTGTCTAGACTTCAGAAATTTGAATACAAATCCCTTGAGGGTAACTATCCAACCTTCCAACTATGGATCATATTTTGTAAAGGGTTGTGTAGACACTTAAAAATGTCCTAAGCCTGCAAACACCATTTCGACACCTAATTCATCCTAATTTCACATTTTACTATTAATTAAATAATTATTTAATTAATTCACTTTTCCTCCTTATGCTTCTAATTAAATAAATTTCATTTATTTAATTACTTAAACTATTTTCTTTTGATTTCTTCTATAATTAAATAATTAATTAATTATTCACTATTCTAATGTCCACTTTACCCTATTAATTTAAATAAATACCTATTTATTTAAATTATAGGTCTTGCCCTAATTAAATAGGTTCTACTTATTTAATTAAATCACATTACATTATCCCTTCCCCAAATAAATTAAATAAATGTACACAATTTATTTAATTTAAAAAATCACATCACACCTCACTATTTCTTCAAATAAAAAATTGTCCTTTGTCCTCTAGTGACTGGGAACCCTAATCAATTTATACCCTTCATCTTATCAAAAGTCAAAATTGTAATCACAACCCTCCATTCAAACCCTACTCCTCTATAAAATTACTCTCTCAACCTCATTTCTCACTTCCCACTTGCATAATTTGAGCATCCTCTCTCTAATTTTGCCATAATCATACTCTTGATCTTCTCATTGTATTTGCAGGTCTACATATCTAAGAGCAATGTGCTACAAAAGTTTGGGAGAAACAATGGAGGATTGACATTAGTAGTCTTGGGTTTTATGCAAAGTTGTTCTTGCATTTGTTTGATCCTAGGTTATTTAGTACTCCATTGGGTTGTTTGGGCATGCATTGTGTTGTTTGCAAGTTTTTGAATGTTTTCCCCTTACATCCACTAGTACATAAACAATAATATATGATTAAAAAAACTACTAAAAACTATTTATAAATGACCAAACATGGTCACGCGACCATTAGTAGTTTATTGCCAGTCATTTATAACACAACCAAATTGATGATTAAACCATTTTTAGTCATTTATTGGTTTCTTTGATTAATCAATTTGGTAGTATATTTAGTTGTTGATTTAGTCATTGATTGTTGTAATCTGGTCACTTATTTAGTCATTAATTTAGTCATTGATTGTTGTTAAGTAGTCACTTATTTAGTCATTTTTATTCACTGATTTCTGTCCATTGGTAGTGTATTTAGTCATTAATTTTAATCATCATTTTGATCAATTTGGTAGTATATTTAGTCATTTTTATTCACTGATTTAACACAGGTCATATATTTAGTCATATTTATTCACTATTCACTAATTTCTATCAATTGGTAGTATATTTAGTCAATTTAATTATTAATTGACGTCAATTAGTAGTATATTTATTCATTTTGAAGCTTGTAATTAGTCATTAGTATATTTTGAAGCTTGTAGAATGAAATAGCTTTGAGAATGTAGAAACAACTTGTTTTATTGATAAAAAAATGCTTATAAACAACATACAAAACTGAAAGTAAGTTTGTTTTTTTTAAAACAAAATTGGCGAACCATGAACTGAAAATAAGTTACAATGCTTTCTCTTTTCTAAAAAAACCTCCATGGTTACAATACACAGCTCAAAGAATGAGCAAGAAACTAATTTTTTGAGTATCACTTAGCATAGAAGTAGAAATACATTCATAGATGTCTTCTTCACAAGTCCTTGACTGTCCCATCAAGCTCACTATCCTAGTTCAAGATCACACTGCCATCTCTGTAGAGATCATGTCTCATGCACCTAACTTGCTCTAGTTCATAAGCTGCCACTGTGATTTGCTACCTATAGCAATAAATTGTCCTTATCTCTGATTATTATGCCTCTGATGACTATCATCTTTGGTAGGATGCCTTAATTGTCATGGATTGTTATTCAACATTGCCTTATGACTAAGCTATGCATTGTCCTAATCAAACTTGTAGCTTCTTGAAATGCATTGTCCAATCACTTGTTAACCTACTGTCATGCATTTTCCCTTTATAAAATAACAATGCCTAATGACTGCCACTACCTAGCTCATTATTCTGGCATGCTTTCACTTGTACTCTGCCTTCCATCAACGTAGAACACTACCCCTCTATTGAATTCCTTGACTACCTTTGACATCACTATATCTTTTCCAAATTCCTTGAAAATAGTTCATTACTACTACTGTTGCCTAGGTATACACTCTATGTCATCTACCAAACTATTACTAGTGTGGAAATGCATGCTTGGAGCCCTTGAATGCATGCACATGCCCCTTTCATCTCTTAAAATTTCTACAATGTGGGCAATCTTCTTGGACCAAGCTATAACATGTAGAATCAAAGGAGAGTGTTGATTGTGTCCCATATATGAAGTTCTCTCCTTCAATACAGCCAACAATAACCCTAGAATATTTCCTCCTTTATATGCAATGTGCCATCTGATATGAGCAACAGGGTGCTGTCTTTTTTTCCATGAATGAAGTTGTGCCTCAATACAACCAACAAAATTACTATTAGTCTCAATTCAGAAAGAATAAAAGTTCATTTTATATTACAAGTTTACAAAAGTAAGTCCAAACATAGCAAAAAGATAAATCAATTAAAAATATGTATCCTTGTCAACAAATGCCTTAAACAAAGTGTTCAACATAGGCCTAAAATATACATATTGAACCCTTTATTTCAGAATCTTGTTCAAAGTTTAAGAAAGGTGATACACTCAGATTATAGAATGAAGTTGACATTATAGAATGAAGGATATCAACACTAACCAGACTAGAACAACATTATCAACAAAAAATTCTTAGAAACCAAGCCCAAGAATTCCATCAGACTTAGATAACAAAAATGTCAACCCTGGTTCATCTGTTGTCTCAGTAAAGATCTGCACCTTGAAAGAATGCATTTATGCATAAATTCCAAATTAGGTTGATGAGAAAAGATCTTTTATATCCAATTAGGAAGCCTTAACATCCAAAAATTACTAACCTGATGTTTCACAACAAGTTTCCCAACTGTGACATCATCTTTACTTAAGAAACTAGATATTGATCCACTGCCATATTAGATCTCACAGGATTCTCCTTCACAAACAACAAATGATATATATTAATTATTTAGCAACTTCCTTAATATCACCATGTAAGTACACTAAACTAAGTGAGGCTGGGGGTTTGAAGTAGAGTACCATCTTCTTGGTATGTGCTTGACTTTGATGACTTGTATCTAAATGAAAATAGCAAGCTAGATGTAATGTAAAATCATTGTTAATCATTGTTACAAAAATAACCACAATATCCTCTTTAATTAAAATAATTCTTCTAGATATTTCAAGACAAGATATTTCAGTTAATTTCTAAGAAAGCTAATTTCACTATCCAAACAACCATCAATCTATTTATTGTATATAATTTCCCAGAATTTAGAATTTGAATGTAGGCTGAGTATTCCAGCAACACTGCTTTTTTAGTTAGATCCTAAAAATGCTGCAACTTATGTTCTTCTCTAAAACATGTGTGCAGAAGTGGGTAGGTGTGGTGAGGTTCAAATAGTATGAAGATTGATGAAAGATATAGGAATTAAAAAGATACCTACATGTAGTTGGATTGAAGGGCATAAAATGGTACATGATTTTTTTGTGTAGGAGACAAATCACATCCACAAACATGTGAGAGCTATGGAAAATTGGAGAAATTGGCTTGGCAAATGAATGCAATACGGTATTTCCATATTCAAGACTTTTACTTAATGTTGTGGAATAGAAGAAAAAAGAATCATTTATTTGCCACCATAGTGAAAAGTTAGCAATTGCATTTGGTTTGTTAAACATGGCCCCTAGTACAATCATTAGAGTTGTTAAAAACCTTTGAGTATGCTTTGATTTTCACACTGCATTTAAATTTATCTCCAAAATTTTTGCAAGAGAAATTGTTTTAAGAGATGTGAACCATTTGCATCATTTTAAACAGGGACAATGTTCTTGTGGAGAATATTGGTGATGCTATATGAAATAATCTAAAAAATAGGCTTGCACTATAATAATGTGGACTACATCAAATATCCATTAATAATGAAGGGACATCCATCAAAGTATAACAACAGGGATTTTTTTGTCATATGTTGTAGTTACAAGTGCCTTTCTAGACATACATGAAAATGTGGAAGCATAGACAAGGCAAGCGAACTATTTCAAAAAATGCCTCAAAGAAATGTGATATCATGGAATGTTGTGATTAAAAGATATGTTTAAAATGGGTTTTTTTTTTAAAGTCCTTAGAAAATTTTAAGAAAATGCAACTAGTGGGTGTAAATCCCAACTCCTCAACCTTTGAAAGCATCCTTCCTACCTATGTGTGAATTGGAGCTTTGGATGAGGATATGAGCATCTATCAAAAGCATATTTGGAAGTAGATTTTTATCAGATATTGTAGTTGTAGTTTCTACTTCAGATCATCAAAGCCCTCACAAAAATTTCTACACAAAATTCAATAATGAAGAATTTATGCACAAATTCTCTTTTGAATGATGCACAAACCCTCCACGGCAACACCACATGGTTTGTTGTCTAGCCTTGTGGTGATGCGAGAATCACCTGCATTACCACAAGTCCCAACAATGATGTGGTGTTACAATGGAGGCTTTGTGCATAAATTCTTCATTATTGAATTTTGTGCAGATGTTTTTGTGAAGGCTCTGGTGATCCGAAGTAGAACTTACAACATTTATGCTTGAATAAATAGGTGGATAAGGTACTCCCTCCATTCCACTAGCTCTTCTACCTCTAACTGAACCTATGACAAGTGATTGAAGGAAAAAATTACAAAAATATCATCCTATCTATTTATGATGTTTTTCTAAGCATCAAAAAATTAAACAAACAAACTACAAAGCACACAAGTACATCTCTTAGTTGTATAGACCAGGATGGTTCAACCACCATTACACCACTCAATGAATACTAACCAGCTCCTAAGTCATGATCCAGATGACTCCTTTGGCACCTTGTAGGTGGTCCTGCATATGAAAGCTCTGGGTCCTAACAAAAAACCACAAAATCAAGGAGTTCAAACCAAGAATAAATAATATAGGGAAAATAACCTACAATAAAGATTTAAGTTAAAATAAAAAGACTACCAAATCTGAATATGAGTGCTTGGTAGATCAACTCACATCCATTTGAAGTTGTCACCCAACAAAGTCTCGACTATGTTTCTTGGAAACAAGAAAATATATTTCTTATGGAAAGATGGCTTATCCATTTGAGAAGGTTTAGGTATTCATGAATTGAAATAGGGTTAGTTAAGAAGTATGTGGAGTCAATTCATCTTCTACAGTGATTCTCCTATAATGTTCTATAGGTGATATGCATCTATACATACATTTGATAAAAGAACATTCAGAGACTAATACCTCATAGAGTTCCAGCTACAGACATAAAAAACTGCCACTAAAACTTAGACTCAGATACATATATACAACCCCCAACCCAATAATTAAATCCATAAGATTTTGATTTGATTTTCCCAAACTCAAGCTTTTAGCCTGGACCTTAGACTACAAACTCTACAAAAGCAATCAAACCAAAAGAAACGGCCTAAATTTTCAAAAAATACTTCATTGTTTCAGGAAGCATGCACTGCTTTTGTTGGATACTGATTCAATCAAAAGATAAAGAGCAAAAGCAACTAAGGCTTTATATTTAACTCTAATCTTTCAATAATTATATAAGTTATAGATCAGCCCATAATGTTTCATTTAGGATTTAAAATTTTACCTTTGAATAGCATGACAAACTTAAGTATGTATGATTTCATAATAGGTGAAATATAACTAAAAGTTCACCATCAACAAGGAGATTATTTACCTAGAGCAGCAACTAGATAAGGAACTAGTGGTTGTAAAGGTGATGTCCACTGTCCATTAAGAGGTCCTAAAGTAGGACTAGGTCCTTCTAGTGGAGGACCTTGTATAAACCATGAGAAATTCTACATGATCATTAGGAACTCTATCAAGTCATTAAAGGTATGCACAAGATTTTTAAGAGTCTGTGAACTTTTCTAAGGGTTTATGAGACATATGTAAGGTCTATATAGATAGACTTTTAGAAACCCTATGGAACCCATAACAGGCCTGTACATGGCCTAGCCAAGACAAGAATAGAAAGGTTTGTAGTCATTCATTAGGACCATTCAAAATTCTCATAGTACCACTTGGTCTCATGCAAATTTCCTTCCTTGAATCCATCTTAGAGATCCATATTTCTTTTAAAATTATTCTAGGAGTCATTCATAAGCACCCCATACCAAGTCCATGTGAAAGATATTTGTATTTTTGACCATTGATGTGTTTTTGTCTCTCACCACAGTCTCGCAGGTCACTCAAAAGGTCTTGGCGAGTGTGTGGGAACCAAAGCTAACAAGGGAGCAGTTATCACTATCCTGCAACATGAAGAGATTGTACTTGCAACATGGTGGTATGTAGAGATCGATCACCACAACCCTGTAGCAGTCTCAAAATGAAGTGGTAGGCTAGTGGTATAATTTTAAGTGGCATAAGATACTTCACTGCAATCCCGCGGTAGTCAAAAGATTAATCAGTGGTAATGCAATAAGAAGGAGCAAAGGAAAACAGTACACCATACCCCCACGACAGCCTCAAGTGAGGCTTGTGGTATGGCAGTAAGAAGGAGCAGAGGAAAATAGTACACCATGCCCCCATGGAGGCCTCAAGTGAGGCTTGTGGTATGGCGGTAAGGAGTAGAGGAAAATAGTAGACTACGCCCCTGTGGCGGCCTGAAGTGAGGCTTGTGGTATAAGGAGTTTAAGTTATGTAAGTGTTGAATGCCATGGCCCCATGATAGTTTCAATGAAGGAGTACGGTAGTTTGGTGAAAGGCCTCAAGTGATCTTTAGTGTACTGCGGTCCTACGATGGTCAAAGAAATAGTTTGCGGTACTGCAATAGGGAACAAGTCATGGTGATATAGTTGAATTTTTGAGACAATATTTCTCATTAGCCTGAACAAATCAAAGAACACTTTTTTTGCCTTTTCTCTACTATTCTTTTATGAGTTGAGTAATTTCAAATTTGATTTTTGTCATTTGCAATGCATTATTTCTATTGTGTTTCAATCTGAAATGTTTGATCCATTGTTGGATTGTTGTCACCTTTATAGACATAAAAATGTACCTATTCTAATATTTTGAACTTATGACAAGTCAAAGTGGATTGTACTCATTTAGCAACTAGTTGAAATTTAATTTAAATGTACTACTTATTGATGTTCCCCTTGACTCATTATCATTTTGTTTATCATCTTGATTTTTGGCTAGCAACAAACATGTGATGCATCTGTTGTGATCTCCTATGGATGGTGGCTTTTTCCAAATTATTTTCAAAATATTTTGAGTTCTAGGTTTACACCTTATGGAGACTTATGGCATATTTCTATGCTTATTTTTTTTCCATGGTTACAGTGAGCTGATAAATGCAATTATTCAAAAGGTAGTGGAAATAATTTTGGAACAATTATCTAAGTTCTCTCTTAATGTTCAGATTTGTGTAATTTTTGATTTTGCAGGTTTTTAACAGCCTTGTTTGACTAGTCTTGGAAATTGGTTTCAATTTACAACGTAAAGCTTCTATCTAGAGCTAAGAAGATTGTGTCAAGTAGTTGTAAAGCCATGATTAGTCAGGTTACTGGTGGTGGAAGGATAGAAAATCCAATGGTCAAAGTTGGCAATGCATATCACAAATATAGGGTCAAAAGAAATTGTTGGCCCAAGGTTCATGGTGTGGCAATGAATCCTATTGAGCATCCTCATAGTGGTGGTTATCATCAACACATTGGGCATGCCAGTACTATGCTTCATGATGCTCCCCCAGGGCAAAAAGTTTGTCTCATTGCTGCTAGGAGAACTAGTTGCCTATGTGGACAGGTTACAATAGAAGCTGTAAAGACAGAGAAGGCTTAGCATGCACATGTACTTAATCATAATTAAACAATTATAGAGCTCTGATTATTTAAAAATGTCATCTTTTAGTTTCTTTTTTCTTTAGGTTGCTTTGTGTCAACAATTTATGGGGACCAGGTTGTAAACCATGTTTCCTATTATTGTTTCTTATCATTATTGGTTTACTCTTGATTCAAAATTTTGGGAAAGACTTCAAACTATGTTGTAATACTTGTTTCCTTGTATTGTTTGAGGCTTATTTTAGGCTGCCATATTAATTGACTTTGTTATTTTTTATTATTTCTTGAGTTCTTGTTATTTTATTTTATATTATAGAAATGGAAAAAAGATTGATGATTTCTTAGTATTATAAACTATGAGCTTTCTATTTTTTTAAAAGTAATAATTTGGAGGAGTCATTTGATGTATCAAACAATTTGACATTTGAAAACATTTGGAATGTTCTCAACTATACAGAAAAATGAGAAGATAATGTGCCAATTTGTCATCACTTTTGTTGAGTATGTTTCTTACTTTGTTATTTTTTTTTTAACTATTTGGCTTTATACAAGATGCATTGAGGCTTCCATGGTATTGTGTTAGAGATCTTATGACATGATAATGCAAGTATGTGATGAAGTAGAAAGATAAAGACCTAAGAAGCCAAGGACCATATGATTCTAAATGAAAGGAAGTAGAAAGATAAACACTTGAGAACCCAAAGAATTGTTATCTTGCACAGTAAATTGATAGATTTTAGAGTTGAAATTTGAAAGGTCATATTGCTGAATTGTTAGGCTCGATAATTTTGAGGGTAAATTAATTGGATAATAGAGCTGAAATCTAAGGAGTAATTTTTCTAAATTGTATGTTGGGTTTTGGAGTTAAATTTGAAGGGAAGCCTTGTTATCAAGTGCCCTTTATTTTCTGTTTAGTTTTTTAGATGTGCTGAATGCAAGTAAACATGTGGCAATGAGTGCTTTCAAGTGCTAGGAAGCATGAGTATCATTTGCATGGTGCATAGAAGCATATAATTTTATAGTGTTGATATTGATGATTAAAATTGGTTGTGCCATCTAGCTACTAACAACTGCATAGGGTGTAAGGCAATCATTATGATGCACTATGCAACTTGTGACTAGCATTGGTCTAGAGGTATATATCTTTGCAAGCAACTAAACTATCTTCACTGCTCTACAAACTAGAGGGAGGTTGTAAAAGTAGGATCCAAAAGGGAAACTTTGAAAAAGAGATGATCTAGGTCTAAAAATGGTTTCCAGAGGACATAAAAACAACCCAAATTTGCCAAAAATATCATGACCCTTGTTTGAGAAAACTCTCTATCCTTGACAAAATTGAAGAAGAAAGAAATCCTTAAAAGGAAGAATTTAGCTCTTTATCTAGCCTTGTAGATTCCATATCCATCCATAGAGGTTTACATCATCTAGTCTTCTTCCCATGAATTTGCCCATGAGAGGAAAATAATCATGCTAAAAGGATATTTTAGTTAGACAATCATTAGGGAGAGAAATATCTGAAAAGGTGCCTTCCATATCATAGAAAAAAGATAGAAACCCTAGATTGATTTGTAAGATCATCACTTGGGCATTATAAGCCAAGATGAACCACCTAAGATGACCCCAATTCAGAAAAATCAAACCCCATTTTAACAACGAAGCATTTTGAATACTCTTTAGAACACACCAACACTAGTATTAATAACAGACACTTCAACACAATAATGACTATTCAGGGGACTAAACTGTGATAGGGCTAGCAGAAACTAAAATGGGTATTAAACCAGATCATAATAAATTTGAAATAAACAAATACACAAGAAATCATTAAATTTAGCCAAAAATTCATTGGGTAGATGGGGCAAAATGAGAGGAATAAAAGGAGAAAGTGGGGAGTTACCTAGAGGGGCTGATCAAGACGTTAGAGCAACTCAGCGAAGTGCTCAAAAAGGAGAGCCAACAAGTTATTAAGCATGTTTTGTGATTGCATAGGTGACATTGTTCACATCAGATCCATTGTTGCCTCCATTAGAGCCCTTGATCTTTGATTCCAACTGGAAAACCCTTTTCAGAGTATAACTCTACCTCACCATATTTCAAAAACTATTCTCTGTCACATGATGATACAAATGTTTCTTTTGTTTGAATTATTTTTTATCAAAAACATTTCCCTCTCTAAACTTCCCTCTCTTTCTAATTGGAAATATTTTTTATAATTACCCACTTTAATATCATATTGTCTAATTTTTATTTGTGTGACTAATTAGTTAGTCATTTTTATGTGTATGACTAATTATTTAGTTGTGTTTTTTACCTGATGATCAAATTAGTCATTAATTAGTTATTTATTAGTCATTTATAGCTGTGTTGCAAAAATTTAGTAGAATTTAGTCATTTTTAGTTGTCATGACTAAAAGTTTTAGTCACGTAGTCATTTATTTGCCAAAATTCTACTAGTGATCATTTGGTGAACCTAACGTGAATCATTCGTACATTTCACAAATTTTGTGATTTAGGGTTTGTAGGAATAGTGTGACGCATGTGCAGGTCCATGGAACACTTCCACTTCTTTGGGCAACATATGATTTGTATGGCGTGATGCATCCTCTAGAGTATGCAATGCATCTGAAGGGTTCTGTGACGCATGCAACTATGTTTAGTGTAGAATATCATCATTTCCTTTTAATCAACCTAACCTAGTTATCTTTCTAGGATTTTAGCATATATTTTGATGTTTTATTTTCTTTCATAACTCTCTAGTCATCTATTTATTTCATTAGGGTTTTCAAAGTATTAGGGTTTTTGTGTTTCAAGGGTTTGTTTGAGTTTGTTTAAACTTGTTTGATCATTTGAGTATGCTCTATGTATTTCTGAAGGTTTCTCATCCTTCTAGCATCAGGGAAATAACTCTACAACCCTACAATTTCTTAGTTATCAATGGAATGTTAATTTTAAACTATTGTTTGGTTATTTATATTGATTTCAATTTGCAAACATAGTGTGATGCTTTTGAAGGTTCTTGCACTATCGTCGCCATTTCGTGTGACACAGTCACCATTTCCTGTGATGCCTCTAAAACCCTATGTGACACATGCTTTTGACAGTCAACCGCATCTATATCCCTATGTGCCGCTGCAACCATTCCTTGTGACGCATCCATGATATTCTACACCACATTAGACTAGTAAAAATAGGATTTACTTACATTTTAGGTTTCTCTATTTGCACAGTAGAATCAAGGGTTTTATTCTGTTACGGGTCTCTGGTCTGTAGCTTTGTGGCATTCATTGGAGGAGAACCTTAGTTTACAATCACTAACTTATTTATTGCAAGGTTTTCTTTCCATTTCATATGTGTGTGTGGATAGATTAGGAACATTTAAATTGGGATTTAAAAAGAACTACAATCTATTTGCTTCCACATTCATTTGGCTTCAAAAGAACCACAAATTGCATCCTTCACACTTGTTGGTTATAAAGAACAACAATTTGCATACTCTCATGCATTGGACTAAAAAGAACAACAATCTACATACTCTTATGCATTGGGCTAAAAAGAACAACAATCTACATAATTCACTCATTTGGCTTTAAAAAGAACTTGCATCTCTCACATTCATTGGGGTAAAATGAACAACAAATTGCATCATTGTCTTCTTTATTTTTTGATTTTGTTTATGTTGTGAAGAAGTGTATGCTCTTCCCTCACACTCTAAGTGATCTTGGGAATCAAAAGCTCTCCCCAACATCTTCATAAATCACACCACACACTTCAATTTTTAATGGCAAATGAACTTTGTCTAGTGTTGCCAAGTCAAATGCATATGCTCTCTCCTCGCATCATCATATGAACTTGGCGATCAAAAGTATTTGCACTTGTGTCAGTTTTGTAACTCTTTTAGAGAGGCCTACCTTGGCAGTAAAAGAGGTACTCACCCTAAGGGAATGACCTCAAGTACTACTTTCATTCGATACGCTATATAAAAAAGGATAAGGTGAAAGCCAAGTCTAACCATTATTAGTGCTTACTATATAGTATTAGTTTGAACGTAGGCATACCTTGTGTATATGAGACTCCTAGTAGGATTGGTTAAAGCTTTAAGTGGCTTGATGGATTCTCGTAACATGCTAGTCCCCTGAATCTCTACTAAACACCTTTAGTTAGAGACCACCCTTTTTAACCTTGTGGCAGTTGGTTCAAGGAAAGAGGACACATAATCCTCTCTAGATTCTCACCATAAGGCCCCCTTGAAATGAGATGGGAATCCTTAGCTTAGCATAAGCTACACATAGCTTTCCAGGGTAAGGGTGATTGGGTTATCTTTCCATTCCAGGAGGCCCCTATCCATCCGCTCTTGTAAAAATAAAAGAATGTACACACCCACTCTAGGTGTGATGACATTTGAGTTGATGAAGAATCCAAGTTGTGGGCTTGAACAAGCTACCATTAGCCATTGAATTTAGGGACATAAATTGTCTTATGTGTGTGAACTATTTTTGAAATTGCGATTAAGACTCATGCAAATTTGGGGTTGGATAGCCCCCGAACATACACATTATGATCCCCAAGTCAAGAGTCACAACCAAACAAAATGATAAGTGTCTTCTATGTGTGAAGTATTTTCTAATTTTTCCAACGAAAACTATCAAACAAACACTAAAAACTGATTTTTAGGCTCCTTTAGATAGTAAAATGCATCCATAGGATCCTGCGATGCATACGCTGAGAAATAGACTACCATTGAAGCTCCTTGCAATGTATTAACAAACAGTAGAACACATCCGCATCTCCCTAAAATGCCTTTGTAGAATTGTGTGACGCATCTGCATGTTCATGCAATGTAGTCACCATTCCCTATGATGCATTCGCCATTATGTGTGATGCTTATGTAGAGATATGTGACACATCTACTTGTAGTAAAAACATTTTAGGGGATCCTTTGAAAATCTACTCTCCTAATGAAATATGATTGCAATTGTGTCAAAACATTTTAGACCTACTAGTTCTATTCATCCATTTCATCCCTTTAGATTTAGTTTACATATTCAATTTCATCGTTTTAGGATCAATTTGCATACTCACCTCACCCTTTTAGGAGTAGATTGTATACTCAACTTCATTCCCTTAGAATCAAATTACATTTGCAATATTGTCCAAACCATTTAGCCAACCATTTGAACATTAGAATTCAACCCTAGACATCTAAAGAGGTCATTAAAAATTAGTCTTCCTAAGGTTGAAACATAAGAAGAAACTATCGAAGATTGACTACATCATAAGTACAAACTTGGACCAAGAGACCTTGATATCTTTTCCAATGTAATCACAATTTGGGCTTAATACTCACAAGTCTAGTATAAGTCCATCCTCCAAAGTGAAGCCTCAACTCATGAGCTCACTTCAATCAATCACTTTCTTCTACATCAACACTTCAAGGTCTTGACAAACCAACTTGTGATTTGAAAGGGTCATTAGTAGACAATAGTACCATCTTGGAGCTAAACTTTTTGAGGACTAATAATCATTTGCCTCTACCATAGTCTTAGTCTCATTACCTTAGGTGAATTTCAAAGCATTAACATACCATATCCACATTAGGTTATTTTCCTAGGTGTATTTCTAACCTTAGTCACATTTCCATTTTACATCCCAAAAATACCAAAAACATACCACATAACATTTCCATCCTTAAGACAAATTCATCTTCCACAAACTAGTAGGTCTTATATGGTCAAGACATGATTGCAAAATAAAAGAAAGGGAGAATCCTTATATCATATCATGAACACCATGAGATTTGGAACCTCATCCAACATGGGAAATCCCTTTGAGAACATCCTATTACAAGAGGAAGACCAAGGAATCTTGCAACAAGAACTCAAAGAAGCTTCCCAAGACCCTAGGTTGTTGCAAAATTTTGATGAGACGATTGCAGAAAATCTACAAAACTACCTCATGAGACTTTTGTAAAATGGTACCAAGCTTCCCCTAGGAGTCGACATTAACATGATTGTAGGATCACCATCAAACAATATCCAACAAATCCAAGGACAAACAACACCATCTTCTAGCCACACAAATCCCACACAAGAACATGCCAACATTCCTATAGGGGAAACATCACAAGATTCCACAATCTCCCATACACTTCCTCCATTTGACACCAACAATGTGAACACCACGTCACAACCACTGAATTTTGCATGAATCAAAACAAAAGAACACAAAGGATTCACAAAATGACTTCTAGGGGACAAAACACCACATCAAATGCAAACTTGAACCTTGGGCCTTAAAACAATTTAGGCAATCCAAACATAGACCCCCTTGGTCAAAACAACAACACTATACCAAATGTGAACACGAATGCCTTGAATCATCAATATGTGGACCCAAATTATCAAAAAAACAATAGCATACTGAATGTAAACATGAACTTTGGGCCTACACATGGCAACATATTGAACCATCAATATGTAGACCCACACCATCAAAACAATAACACTATACCCAACACTTATGCAAATGTTGATGCCACTCATAAAAATGTTTCAAATAATCAATATATAGACCCAAATTGTCAAAACAATAATGTCATACCCAACACTTACACAAATGTTAGTACTACTCAAGATCACACCATTGCCCAAAATCATCAACACATGTCTCATCTAAACATCAATTAAAATGCTAGTGCATCACATCAAAACACCCATTCGAATCCCCACAATGTCCAAAACCAAAACCCCCTTTTCCAAACAACTCCCACAACATCCAAAGCCAACATACCACCAATGCCTCATCCCATTTCCAATACATTAATCCTAATACCATGTATATACCCAACAACCAAAACCTAAATGCGTCTTCATCACACATCCCTTTCAACACAACTACCAACCCACTTGTTACAAACTTGGGATCACAAAACACATCAGCACTAAACATGGGTAACCCACCTCAAAACACACTCACAAACACCATGGACACATCATTGACTTCCTTTGAGGCCATGACACACAAGATACAAACACTTGAACAATGCTTCTCAAACATTCAAGTCTCTACCACAAAGAAGGGATATTCTATGGAAGACTTATGTCCTTATCCCTTCGACAAAAGTATTTACATGCCACCTTTACCACCAAACTATAATGTGCCTAACTTCAACAAATATAGGGGAAAAGGAAGTCACATAGAGCATGTGCATGAATCTCACATAGCATGTCTCAAGATTGCATATGAGCACACCTATTTGATGAGATTATTCCCAAGGAGCCTCACAAGCCAAGCACTTGAGTGGTTCACACACCTTCCCATGGGGATTAGGACATGGACCGAACTTGCAGACAAATTCATATCTCACTTCTCTTATAACATCAAGATGGATGTGAATGTCACCACGTTATGCCATACTAGACATGAAGAGAGGGAAACCTTCATCTCCTTCTTCCAAAGATGGAGGAGCCTAGCTAGCAAATGCCTATGTCAAATTCCTAAAAACCAATTGGTACCAATCTTCATGAAGAACTTGAACAAAGAACTCATGTACAAAATGCAAATCCATTGTTGCACCTCTTCATAGAAGTGGTTGTAAAGGGAACAACCATTGAGAAAGCCCTCATAGCTAAGGGCACAATCAAATTTTTTAACAAGAACCAAAACACCCAAAACCTGCCCTATGACAAGAACAAGTTTTGGTCTCGAAACAATAATGTCACTAATGATGGGGTCATAGACATAAAGGAAATCAATAGGACTAGCCCTGTTCTCACACTCAAAGTACCCCCAGTGCAAAATAATACACCAATTGTTTAACAACAATTGCAATAGCAACAACAAATGGCCAACACAATTCAAAACAATCAAAGAAGACCCCCTCTAAGGAACAATAATCCTCATCGAAACTTTACACCCTTAACAAAATTTGTTGAGACAATCCTCAAGAAGTTGTTACAATCCAACCTCATTTAATTACCATAGGTCAATCCATATGACCCTACTTTTAAACCACCTTCATAGAATGATAATGAGTTTTGTGATTATCACAGAATCAAGGGTCACAAAACATCCAATTGTTACAAATTGAAGAACATCATACAAGAATTCATTGATTGAGGTGATGTCACTATAGATAATCCACCAGGTTCCTCAAATACCTATCATACCATCTTTTAAAACCCCTTGCAAAATTATGGATCAGGAAAAGCCTCCACCTCAGAAACCAAGCCACATGACCATTTAAATTACAGAAACATTGCCTATGATTACACCATTAATAGCATCTGTGCCTTTGATAATAATGTCTCCATGATCACCATCAAATCCTGTCTTGAGTATGTCATCACCACTTGAAGGGCCAAGGTAACATTACAAGGTGCACCATCTAACTCATCCAATCCACCCAATGCACAACTAAAGACCCAATATAATCTCTCGGACCACTTGAAAAAGACTCTAGCCCAAATATCCATCTTCGAACTACTTTGCTTATCCCCGGAGCATAAAGCCATTTTGGATAAGGCTTTATTGGAATATTCCATTCACATGGACCTAAATGTCAATCAATTCCAAGCCATGGTGGGATATTTAGCCACCTCCAACCATGTCACTTCCACTGAACACGATGTACGCTCTTAATGACCCAATCACATTGACCCACTATATCTTGAGGTCTTTATTAACAAACAAAAGATTAGACAAGTCCTAGTAGATGATGGAGCTGGATTGAATATATGCCCTTTAAAGTTAGTGATGATATTGGGTTACTCAGAATCCTATGTGGACCCCACCAAGAGAATTGTCATCAAAGCTTATGACGATGCTGAGCATTCCTCCAAGGGAGTGATCTCACTTCCCATAAGAGTTGGGACCACCACACTTAATACTGCATTTCATGTCTTGGATGTTGAAATTCCCTACAATATCATCCTCGGTAGACCATGGATCCATGCCATGAAGGTTGTACCATCCACTTACCACCAATGCATTAATTTCCCTTACAATGGCACCAAAATCACTATACCTGGTGATCTTCATGCCTTTTAGTAATGCAATCACCTAAGAGAAGTTCCACAGCATCAAGTGCCCATAAATAAGGGAATTTCACCCTCCACCTCATCTCAGTATGTCGACCCATCCACATTATTGAAATCCACCACCCCATTTAACCTACCACAAAACCCTAAAGTTTAGATCAAAGACAAAGGATGTGGGGAATATAAGATAGAAAGGTCATACTGCATCGGCAAACTCCCAACATCACCAAGGTCCCATGGCAAACCTATCCCAATCAAACCTAAGGAGACCATCACCACCACCCCCACCACCTTCACAAAATAGGGAGAATTAAGCAAAGAGGACGCAAATGATGATGTCTCTAAGTGGCTCTACAAGGAAGAAGAAGAGGTCAAGCACGTACAATTGCCCATGGAATGATATGGCAAAGGCTATGAATTTGTAAAGAAGAAAGGATACGATGGGCATAGCAGATCGAGGCCTAACAAAAATAGGATATCAGAACCCATTCAACTAGCCATGCGACCTTGCAACAAGGGGCTAGGGTATACAACATGAAGAGATGACTCCTAGTACTAATTTACTTTTGTGTAGGGATGCAAGTACTTCCAAGGATGTCCAGACATCAAGGGACCCACTCAAACCCAAGCCTGAATCTTCTACACCTGACCTACCCAATGGCACTACATGGATCAACATCTTTTGGGATCCTAATAATACTTCCATCTGCACTTTAACCCCCATGATCATAAGCTACCTAAACACCAATGATGGCTTGCCCTTAGTCCATCTCGAGCTCATAGACTGGGACCAACAAATGCCACCTAGCTTGGATTTATTTGAGAATGATGAAGCTATTAGAGAGTTCATGGGGATTCATGAAGGTATACCTCTAGGGGATCATAAAGTTGGCTACATCATGGATCTCGACGAATCTGCTTACTTCGAAGAATCCACTCCACCCTATAGTCGCAAAAGTGAAAACAAAAAAGAAAAAAAAGGTCTCTAGGTGAAAACTGAAAGGTGCCTATTGACCATGAAAAAGTAAAAATAAAGGATGTATCTGAGGGTGAAAACCTCTCTAAGGCACCTAAGAATGGAGGCTTGGAAGTGTTACCTATCACATAGGAGAGATCACCACGGTTAGTGGAGAAAACTGTTGAAACAAACCTTGGTACGGAAGAGGAGCCCAAGATTATTCATTTTGTTGAGTCGTTAATAGAACAAGAGAAGCCCAAATTCAAAGATTTATTCTTAGCAAGGAAAGCCATTTTTTCCTAGTTGTATGCTGATATGCTTGGGGTTGATCCACAATTTGTCCTACATCACCTACCACTGCTACCAAATACCAAACGAGTAAAGCAAAAATTAAGAAAATGCACCCATAGATCGCACTCTTGGTAAAAGCAGAATTAAAAAAGCTACTTGACATGGGTTTCATGAGACCAATAGATTATCTAGAGTGGGTATCTAACCTCATACCAATCATAAAACCAAATGGCTAGATCATAATCTGTGAAGGCTTCAAGGATTTTGTAGACACCTAAAATTGAATTCGCTCTACAAACCAATTGTCTGTACCTCTACAATAATCCACTCTCCCCATCTGCATATCCCTGGTGATCAATTAATTCACCTAATTAATCCATTTAATCTTACAACCCTATCTTATCAATTGAATGAATATTCCTAATATTTATTTAGTTGATTTATCCATTTCCCTAATCCCTGTTAATTAGATAAATCCTACTTATTTGATTAACCTAGACTTAAGTTAATTAAGATAACACTTAATTAACCCTGCTTACCTCATCCTCCACTCACTGAATTTAAAATTTAGTTGTCCCCCACTATCCTCCACTCACTGAATTTAAAATTCAATTGTCCCCCACTATCCTCCACTCACTAAATTTAAAATTCAGTTGTCCCCCACTATCCTCCACTCTTCCCAAAAATGAATTATTTATTCATCCACTATCCTCCACTCTTCCCAAAATGTGAATTATTTATTCATCCACTAGGAATAAAAGATTCACTTTTATTCCTAGCCCTTGATCTCATCAATTGAATCCTCACCCTCCATCCTCATCTCCAAAATTCTATAAATGAAACCCTCTCCAAGCCATTTTAGAGAGACCTCTTCATGCATCAGACCTCTGCCCAAATCTCTCCACAATCTCCTCATCTCATCAAACCTCTGTCAAGATCACTCTAGCCATCCCCTATCTCCATCTGAATCAACTTGTCTCTCATCTATATTGTGTTGTATGCATTGAGCAATCCACATCTACACACTAATCATGGGAAAAATCTGAGGAGCACTATCAGGTGCATCTCCTTCCCACATGGATTCATGAGTCATTATGGAGGTATAATCATGTTAGTTTGCATTTGATTAGTTTTAATCTTCATTTCGATTTCACATATTACATTTGGCATGCCCGGTCTTCGATCCAATCATCGATTTGTGAAGTTTTCTTGTCAAAAGCTTCATTTTCTAACTCTTGTTTTGTGAAGTTTTGCAAAATTTGGTGATTAAGTGTTGCAGGTTGCAGCTTGAGCCAAAACTGACCTCACCGTTGTCATCAGAACACTGTTTTTGAGCTTTTTGACAGTAAACTCACCTAGGTTCTGTGAAAATTTTTTTGAAAAAATTTGAAAATTTTTAGGGTACAGTCCGTACCATACGGATCCATACCGTATGGATCTATACAGTATGGAACTGTACCCTTGTCGTACTAATCTTTCTCGTCTGTGAGTTCTAGTTTTTTTTTCTTGTTTGGTATGCATGCAGGAATTTTGTGGTTGAAGAATTTTTTTGGTAGATTCGAACTGACCCTACCACTGTCGATGCCATCCCCACAGCTCCCGCGCCACCACCTAAACCCCAGTCGTTGCCTCTGCAAAACCCTTTTGTCGTAGCCCTACCACTCCCACGCAGCCCCCGTTGCACCCCGTCGCTGCCACCATCTAGCTGACCCTTCAAACTCCACCCCAACCTGCACAGTCACCATTGGCACCCCTTACTTCTCCCGTCCCCTCTACCCTATAGAACCTCCATCCTCTACCACCTCCTTTGCTATCTCCCGCCAACCACTCCTGTTGAAAACCCTAACGCTGACCTCCCCTCCCATCCCCTGGTCGCCGCCATAGCAAACCACCATCCACGCCGCTCCCCCCAAACCCCTCCACCCTACTCAACCTAAACCCCACACCGCAGATTCCCTCCACCATTGCCTCCACTAGCGGCCACCACATACTTCCGTCCCCCTACACACAAAACACTGACGGCCATCACTACATTTTTGGTTAGGGTTTTTTCTTTTTACCCTCGCTGGACCCCCAGTCACATGGATGACCAGGGGTAGGACTAATCTAAGCCCCCAGCATCAAAACCAACCACTAGCATAAACTGTTAACCACCGAAGATAAAAACAACTTCATGTGACCACTTAGAAATAAACTGCCAGCGTTTAAATTAAACAGTCAGGATCTCCTAGTGCCTTCTAGAAGCTGAAGGAGGCTATTTTTTTGAAACTGGCACAACTTTCACATACGGTGGCGAAATCAAACAAATGAATAGTCATTGGAAAGAGGACTCTGATCACTTCACAATTGTGAGGATTTTATTAGGTGATGGTACCATTTTCCTGCCTTTTTCATCAGTCAAAGTCAAACATGCTTAAAATCTTCAAATCATCATAACTTGTGCAATTTTGATCAGTTTTCAGCAATTTTTTTTTCAAATTGCATAGAATCTCCTAAAGAATCTGTTTATGCACTTATTTTCTCTATATATGTTCATCTTTCATCAAATTTTATCATATTATACATTTTTGCATCAAAATCTCTTTGGCTAGTCTACTTGCTTCGTTGTCATTTTTGTGACTTGCAGGTGATCATTCAAGGCTGGAACAACAGCAGGAGCAACATCTACATCAATTTGGACAGCAATTTTAATTAGGTGCATTCATTTGATCCTTTATCTCTCAATCTTGCTTGCAAACACACTTCGGTTTGGGCATAAAACAAATCATTGTTTGATCATCACACATTGAAATTGGGCATAAAAATCAATCAGTGTGTTCAATCACATCTTGAAATTGGGCTAAAAAGAACCATTGTTTGATGTGTTTTTCATCACAATTCATTTTATAAGGGCAATTAATCAACTGTGAGTGTGAATCAAGTGGGTGTGTGTATGCTCTCTCCTCGCACCGCAAGGTGATCTTAGAGATCAAAAACACCTCACTTGATTCGCTTTTGTCAATCCCTTTCCTAGGAGGCCTACTAGGGGATTTCATCACCCCTAGGGACGACCTCATCTGAGGCTAAATCAAAAGACACCCTCTTTGAAATCAGAATCCTGTCACTCTTGGCTAAGCCCCAAAGAACTTTCTACCTTTGGGAAGTGAAGGTGAAGGGTGGGTTACCCCCTTCTCCTGGCTGTGTGACAGGATTTCACTTTCAAATAATTAGTCAACCTCATGTAAACATTGCCCCAAACCTACCTGGCCATACCCCATCAAACTAGACATTAGGGCATGTTGATTTGTCTTACACATGTGATTGCTTAATCCTTCTCATATTCTTCAAAATTCAAAATTCAAAATTGCTTGTGTCTTGTGTGAGTGATTCTTGTTTGTACATGTGATCATTTGCTAAACATTGACAAATCAAACTAAAACATCAAACACATAAGACAAGTCATTCATCACATTCAAATCCAATCACACTCATCCTAATCACCCATTCTTAACCACCTCAGTCCCAATCACATCCAAGTCATCTATCCTAATCACCTACCTTATCCACATCATCATTGAATCATAACCAAGCACTTGCCAAAAAGGACTTAAGATTTAGCCACATGTGTGACATCATGGCAACCTTAGAGGACTTCCAAAAGCTCCTTCATATGCTTCACCACATGCATGCAAGCCAATCCCCTTTAGAGCAACAAACCTTTTAAAGCATTCAAGAATTGATTCAAATAGGTCAAACAAGCCAATCCTCACACATACAATACCTCTCGGAAGAAATCCAACACTTCTTGGCCACTTGCAAAGTCCAACAACCATCATATCTAGCACCTATCCCATCATATCCATCTACACATCAAACCAATTCTGCATCAACTTATCCCACTTCATATCAACCAAATTCATCCACATGTCCTATCAACCCTTTATCAACTTATCACAACCCTTATCTATATCAATCCATATCACAACAATCATTATCCTATGTAACCCCTCCATCATCATCACATCAACACATTTACCAACATCAACAATAAATCATATCACAAGAAGAAGTCCAAACACCATCCCAACCTCAACAAATTCCACAACAACCTTACATGTCATCATCTTCAACATCATATCAACCTCCATCATCCTCATATCAACCTTCAACTTCATATCAACTTCCATCATATCAACCTCCATCATCGTCATATCAACCTCCATCATCCTCATATCAACCCTCAACTTCATACCAACCCCAAAACCTTTCATCTACATATCCTACCATTACACCTAGCTACCAAGACTATCAATGGCCTCCCCAACAAGCACTAGTGAGCCCAAATCCACCTTTGCAACAAGAAGCACATGCAAGTCCAAGTGGTCCCTTGTACATAAATAAAATGAGTCCAAGTTATCCTAGGCAAGATCTAATAACCTTTGACAAGGGAGATACCAATCTAGAGTGGCCAACACCATCATCTAGTCCAATACCTATCCTTGAACCCATCCATGAACCATCACAACCTAATCCCATCACCCCCTATCCAATCCCAATCTTATTTCTACACCATCCACCATCATTATCCATCCATTATATTGTTCTTCCACCCATACACTCATGAACGATGTCATCCATTGGCTATTAGCAAGGAATCAAACACCCTCATGCAATCCAACATCCACCAAACCTCTTGAACAACCCCCTATCATAAGTCAAGAACCATCATACAACCATGTTCAAGAACCCATAAGTCAAGCACCTATCACACCCATCCAAGCACCTATCACCTCCATCCAAGCACCCCCCACATCTATCCAAGTCACTTCCACTTCTACCCAACCACATGAGCTATGCCAAGAATCAAATCCAAAGCATTTTGAAACATCAACCTCTTCTCCTAATCAAGATCTAACCATCCCATCTAATCCCATCCCTGATCCCCTCCCATCTATGGATCCCCTTATTAATCCCACATCAACCTCTACCACCCCTTTACCACCCTACATGAATCCTTTACCTCCATCTACCAATCCCATCCCAAATCCATCCCCTTATTCACTTGGAAAAAGCACCTTCATCTGCGGTAAACCCCTTGTAGGATGTGAACAACTTCCATACATCACCTATCTTTCTCCAACAGATAATGGACTCGCGTCTTGTTTCCGAAGCAACAAACATCCCATTGCATGTCGCATACTCCAACATATGAACTATCAAGGCAAAGTCTTAGGCCTTCATGAACAAGGCATTTTGGAGCCCATCCACACCACATTCCATCCATCATCACATGGCCTTCGCTATGCATCCCAAGACAAACAATCTACATAGGTTGATACCATCCACCCACCTTCCAAATTCCATTCATCCAATCCCACACATGGTGCATCTCATCACACTTCCAAAACATATGTTGCCATCCCTCCTCCATCATCCTATCATTTGCAAAAGCATGTGACCATCCATCTCCCTCCATCCAATTTACCTCCACTACTTCCAACTCCAAAGATCCCTATCAAATCCACTCTACCTCCTATCCTACCAACTCCCAACATCCCTATCCACAAATCCACTTTACCTCCTATCCTACCAACTCCTAATATCCCTATCCTCAAATCCCCTTATCCATTTATCCATAAATCCACTTTTTACCCCTCCACCCATAAATCCCCTAAAATTCCCGATCAAGACCAACAAAAGCACACATCTTTCGAACATGAAGCTTCCCCCAAATCCATGGGATTCAAAAATTTGAATGCCTCAACTCATAAAGCACAAAAGCCTAAGGATATTATCCCTTCCAATCAAAATGAAAAATCAAAAAGGCTATCCAATCCCACACCATCACAAGAAAAGGCAAAAACAAAAATGGTGTGGGTCCCTAAATGAAAAGCCCCAAACTCTAATGAGGCATCCACATCCCAATCCACCCCAAAATCCCAAATATCCCCCTCCCTATCTAAAAATCCCATAATTCTTAAGTCCATTTGGGTACCTAAAACCCCAAATCGACCATCCACAAATCTCCCATCCCGATCCCCCTTACTACCCACCCCCCATCCAAAACATAGGCTTCAAAATCAAACACGGTGTGTGCCACCATTGGTCTTGGTTCCCCTCCACCGTTTGCAATTCCCACATACCTCCATCTCTCCATCTTTTGTTCACTATCCTACATATCTTCCCCATCACATCCTTATGGTCCATGCTTTTGCATAATCCGCATTGTCCACATCATAATCCACATAATCCACACCATAATCCATTATCCACCATCCATTCCTTCTTCTCCTATCTACCCACATCCATGTAATTATCATCCATAATGCTATCCAACATGGGACCATCTTCTCCTTGCTATGGAAATAGATGCTAGAGTCCCCATTCCATCAAAAACGTAAAAAAATAAAAAAATCAAGAAAATAGTAAAGAGAAAAAATCTGTCCAATGGTGAAAACCACTCCCCATGGCGCCTTGGGCAAGTACCATGATGAAAACCCCTTGTGGGCATCATGTGTAACCCCTTCTCCATCCATTTTGTACCCCTACACTTGGGGGTAAAACTGTATCCTTCATCGACATCCATAATATCCTTGCACATCTTATCCACTGTCTTATCCTTATCCTATCATATTCTTATCCACTATATCTCCCACCTTAGATCTTGATAAAGACAAGTGGCAAAATATCAACAACATGCTTTGGAGACCTCTTGGCATACTTCCTTTCCAAGTATATCCTCCATTCATCTATTGCAAAGACCATCTATTCACACATGAGCCCATCATGCAAAATTCTTTAGACATTGGGGCATATGATTCCTTGCAAACTAGCCCTTGGAGAAAATCCTGTAATCCCCCATCCATATATCATGCATACCTATCCTACCCCTCATCCTTATCTTCCATCTATCTAACACGCACCCCTATCACTTGTCCATTCATCTATCATGAATCAGCTATCCAATCCCCCTATCCAACCCCATCACTTTCACCTCTAGACTTGGTGTTCCCTTGTCCTTGGTATCTAGCGCAAAGGTTATCCACATGAAATCCAATGCAACCATCTCATAATAAACCATTCCTTTTCAAAAATAAAAAAATACAAAAACATCACAAAATCAAAAAATACAAAAACAATAGAAAACACACAAAATACCAAAACAATCTATCCATCACAAAACATCAAACTTGCTCCATCACACTCTCATCATCATCACATTTATCATCATCCCACATCATCATCACATCTATCCTCAATAAGCTTACACTAGATCCAAGCATCGCATCACCTATCAAAGCATCATCCCTTATCAAAAATCATCAACTATCAAATCAGCATCAACCATAACTTGTCACCATCATATCTTGAGCCAATCTTACATCAACAAACCATGATCCAATCATCAATCAATTCTTGACTTAGGATATGTCATTCCTACGATAGGCAGAATCTATCCAATCATCACAACATCATCAAATCATCTATCAATCCCTGCCTTAGGATATACCTTTCCTATGATAGGCAGCATCTATCACATCATCATCCATTTTGGCAAAAGATACAATGGTTACTTGTTTGGTTCGTTGTTCTTTTGGTTTTTGATTTTTATCTTTTGTCCTATTCAAAGATCACATCAAAGCTACCTTGATCTTACTATATCATGGTATGTGGCAAAAACATCTAGAATGGGGCATAGTCTTGCTTTTGTATGCTGTGCTTGTGGGTTGGTCTCATTACTCCAAGCTAGTATTCATGTCTTGATGGATCATAGGGTCGATTCTAGTATATTGATCTCCTTATGCATCTAAGGTTCATCATACCTTTTGTGTACTAAGGGCTTATACTATGAGTCCCCTTCCCTCATCTAGACAAGGTTGTACTATCTTGGGCATGCATGGGATCATCCCTTTGTCTGTGTGTCTAGTCCATGCAAATGTTGGATAAACATCATCACCCTAGTCTTCTATACCTTGGTGAACATATCCACTTTGCTATATCAAACCTCGGATTGCTCTAAATCGGTTTCAACACAATGATAATCCACCAATCATCTCTAAACATCATCATCCTTTCATCCCACTACTTCTGACCAGTTCAACCAATATGTTCCATCCATTTCGAAAGCACAACCGTGTTCTCGCAACCCACCTATCCTCTCATGGGCGCATCACCCTTACCAATTATCCCCAAACCTTACCTTATTCTTCCAAACCAAAATCTTTTTTCTATCCAACCCATCTCTATGTTCTAACTTCTTTGAAATGATGTTACTTAGCCACAACACCATCTCAAAGAGGGGCAAATGTAGACACCTAAAATTGGATTCGTTCTACAAACCAATTTTCTGTACCTCTACAGTAATCCACTCTCCCCATCTGCATATCCCTGGTGATCAATTAATTCACCTAATTAATCCATTTAATCTTACAACCCTATTCTATCAATTGAATGAATATTCCTAATATTTATTTAGTTGATTTATCCATTTCCCTAATCCCTGTTAATTAGATAAATCTTGCTTATCTGATTAACCTAGACTTAAGTTAATTAAGATAACACTTAATTAACCCTACTTACCTCATCCTCCACTCACTAAATTTAAAATTTAGTTGTCCCCCACTATCCTCCACTCATTGAATTTAAAATTCAGTTGTCCCCCACTATCCTCCACTCACTGAATTTAAAATTCAGTTGTCCCCCACTATCCTCCACTCTTCCCAAAAATGAATTATTTATTCATCCACTATCCTCCACTCTTCCCAAAATGTGAATTATTTACTCATCCACTAGGAATAAAAGATTCACTTTTATTCCTAGCCCTTGATCTCATCAACTAAATCCTCACCCTCCATCCTCATCTCCAAAATTTTATAAATTGGACCCCTCTCTAAGCCATTGAGGAGGACCTCTTGATGCATCCGAACTCTGTCAAAATCACTCCCCAATCTCCTCATTCTACCATCCTAATGTCAAAATCTGGTCTCAATCCCATCTAATCTATCAATCCCCATCTCCTTTACATTGTGTTGAGCACTTGAACAATCCACATCTACACACTAATCACGGGAAAAATCTGAGGAGCTCTATCGGGTGCATCTCCTTCCCGCATGGATTCATGAGTCATTATAGAGGTATAATCGTGTTATTTTGCATTAGATTAGTTGTAATCTTCATTTTGATTTCACTTATTAAATTTAGATAAATCATACTTATCTGATTAACCTAGACTTAAGTTAATTAAGATAACACTTAATTAACCTTTCTTACCTCATCCTCCATTATCCTCCACTAAACTGAATTTAATATTCAGTTGTCCCCCACTATCATCCACTCACTGAATTTAAAATTCAGTTGTCCCCCACTCCTCCACTAAACTGAATTTAAAATTCAGTTGTCCCCCACAATCCTCCACTCACTGAATTTAAAATTTAGTTGTCCCCCATTATCCTCCACTCTTCCCAAAAATGAATTATTTATTCATCCACTATCCTCCACTCTTCCAAAAATGAGAATTATTAATTCATCAACTAGGAATAAAAGATTCACTTTTAATCCTAGCCCTTGATCTCATCAACTGAAGCCTCACCCTCCATCCTCATCTCCAAAATTCTATAAATGAAACCCTCTCCAAGCCATTTTAGAGAGACTTCTTCATGCATCAGACCTATGTCCAAATCTCTCCACAATCTCCTCATCTCATCAAACCTCTGTCAAGATCACTCTAGCCAAATTTCACATATTACAACATCATCAAATCATCTATCAATCCCTACCTTAGGATATATCTTTCCTACGATAGGTAACATCTATCACATCATCATCCATTTTGGCAAAAGATACAATGGTTACTTGTTTGGTTCATTGGTCTTTTGGTTTTTTGATTTTTATCTTTTGTCCTATTCGAAGATCACATCAAAGCTACCTTGATCTTACTATATCATGATATGTGGTGAAAACATCTAAAATGGGGCACAGTCTTGCTTTTGTATGTTGTGCTTGTGGGTTGGTCTCATTACTCCAAGCTAGTATTCATATCTTGTTGATCATAGGGTCGGTTCTAGCATATTGGTCTCCTTATGTATCTAAGGTTCATCATACCTTTTGTGTACTAAGGGCTTATGCTATCAGTCCCCTTCCCTCGTTTAGACAAGGTTGTACTACCTTGGGCATGCATGGGATCATCCCTTTGTCTCCGTGTCTCGTCCATGCAAACATTGGATAAACATCATCACCCTGGTCTTCTATACCTTGGTGAACATATCCACTTTGCTATATCAAACCTAGGATTGCTCTAAATTAGTTTCAGCACAATGATCATCCACCAATCATCTCTGAACATCATCATCCTTTCATCTCACCACTTATCCTCTAACCAGTTCAACCAATATGTTCCATCCATTTCGAGAGCACAACTATGTTCTCGCAACCCACCTATCCTCTCGAGGGGGCATCACCCTTACCAATTATCCCCAAACCTTATCTTATTCTTCCAAACCAAAATCTTTTTTCTATCCAACCCATCTCTATGTTCTAACTTCTTTGAAATGATGTTACTTAGCCGCAACACCATCTCAAAGAGGGGCAAATGTAGACACCTAAAATTGGATTCGCTCTGCAAACCAATTTTATGTACCTCTACAGTAATCCACTCTCCCCATCTGCATATCCCTGGTGATCAATTAATTCACCTAATTAATCCATTTAATCTTACAACCCTATCCTATCAATTGAATGAATATTCCTAATATTTATTTAGTTGATTTATCTATTTCCCTAATCCCTATTAATTAGATAAATCCTACTTATCTGATTAACCTAGACTTAAGTTAATTAAGATAACACTTAATTAACCCTGCTTACCTCATCCTCCACTCACTGAATTTTAAATTTAGTCGTCCCCCACTATCCTCCACTAAACTAAATTTAAAATTCAGTTGTCCCCCATAATCCTCCACTCACTGAATTTAAAATTTAGTTGTTCTCCACTATCCTCCACTCTTCCCAAAAATGAATTATTTATTCATCCACTATCCTCCACTCTTCCCAAAATGTGAATTATTTATTCCTCCACTAGGAATAAAAGATTCACTTGTATTCCTAGCCCTTGATCTCATCAACTGAATCCTCACCCTCCATCCTCATCTCCAAAATTCTATAAATGAAACCCTCTCCAAGCCATTTTAGAGAGACCTCTTCATACATCAGACCTCTACCCAAATCTCTCCACAATCTCCTCATCTCATCAAACCTCTATCAAGATAACTCTAGCCATCCCCTATCTCCATCTGAATCAACTTGTCTCTCATCTATATTGTGTTGTATGCATTGAGCAATCCACATCTACACACTAATCACTGGAAAAATCTGAGGAGCTCTATCGGGTGCATCTCCTTCTCACATGGATTTGTGAGTCATTATGGAGGTATAATCATGTTAGTTTACATTTGATTAGTTTTAATAGAATTTTGGAGATGAGGATGGAGGGTGAGGATTCGGTTGATGAGATCAAGGGCTAGGAATAAAAGTGAATCTTTTATTCTTAGTGGATGAATAAATAATTCTCATTTTGGGAAGAGTGGAGGATAGTGGATGAATAAATAATTCATTTTTGGGAAGAGTGGAGGATAGTGGGGGACAACTGAATTTTAAATTTAGTGAGTGGAGGATAGTGGGGGACAATTGAATTTTAAATTCAGTGAGTGGAGGATAGTGGGGGACAACTGAATTTTAAATTCAGTGAGTGGAGGATAGTGGGGGACAACTAAATTTTAAATTCAATGAGTGGAGGATAGTGGGGGACAACTAAATTTTAAATTTAGTGAGTGGAGGATGAGGTAAGTAGGGTTAATTAAGTGTTATCTTAATTAACTTAAGTCTAGGTTAATCAGATAAGCAGGATTTATCTAATTAACAGGGATTAGGGAAATGGATAAATCATCTAAATAAATATTAGCAATATTCATTTAATTGATAGGATAGGGTTGTAAGATTAAATGGATTAATTAGGTGAATTAATTGATCACCAGGGATATGCAGATTGGGAGAGTGGATTAGTGTAGAGGTATGGGAAATTGGTTTGCAGAGCAGTCCAATTTTTGGTGTCTACATTTGCCCCTCTTTGAGATGGTGCTGTGGCTAAGTAACATCATTTCAAAGAAGTTAGAACATAGAGATGGGTTGGATAGAAAAAAGATTTTGGTTTGGAAGAATAGGGTAAGGTTTGGGGATAATTGGTAAGGGTGATGCCCCCTTGAGAGGATAGGTGGGTTGTGAGAACATGGTTGTGCTCTCGAAATGGATGAAACAAATTGATAGATGTGGTCAGAGGATAAGTGGTGGGATAAAAAGATGATGATGTTCAGAGATGATTGGTGGATGATCATTGTGCTGAAACTAAATTTGAGCAATCCTAGGTTTGATATAGCAAAGTGGATATGTTCACCAAGGTATAGAAGACCAGGGTGATGATGTTTATCCAACATTTGCATGGACTAGACATGCAAACAAAGGGATGATCTCATGCATGCCCAAGATAGTACAACCTTGTCTAGACAAGGGAAGGGGACTCATAGCATAAGCCCTTAGTACACAAAAGGTATGATGAACCTTAGATGCATAAGGAGATCAATATGCTAGAACCGACCCTATGATCAACAAGATATGAATACTAGCTTGGAGTAATGAGACCAACATACATGTACAGCATACAAAAGCAAGACCATGCCCCATTCTAGATGTTTTTGCCACATACCATGATATAATAAGATCAAGGTAGCTTTGATGTGATCTTTGAATAGGACAAAAGAAAAAAATGAAAAATGAAAAGACCAATGAACCAAATAAGTAACCATTGTATCTTTTGCCAAAATGGATGATGATGTGATAGATGCTGCCTATCATAGGAAAGATATATCCTAAGGCAGGAATCAATTGATGATTGCATCATGATTAGTTGATGTTGTGATGATTGGATAGATTCTTCCTATCGTAGGAATGACATATCCTAAGGCAAGAATTGATTGATGATTGATGTTTTGTTGATGTAAGATTGGCTCAAGATATGGTGGTGACAAGTTATGGTTGATGTTGATTTGATAGTTGATGATTTTGATTAAGGGACAATGCTTTGATAGGTGATGCGATGCTTGGATCTAGTGTAAGCTTATTGAGGATAGATGTGATGATGATGTGGGATGATGATAAATGTGATGATCATTGTGCCAAATGTAATAAGTGAAATCAAAATGAAGATTACAACTAATCTAATGTAAAATAACACAATTATACCTCCATAATGAGTCACAAATCCATGTAGGAAGGAGATGCACCCGATAGAGCTCCTCAGATTTTTCTTGTGATTAGTGTGTAGATGTGGATTGCTCAAGTGCTCAACACAATGTAAAGGAGATGGGGATTGATAGATTAGAGGGGATTGAGACCAGATTTTGACATTAGGATGGTAGGATGAGGAGATTAGGGAGTGATTTTGACAGAGTTCTGATGCATCAAGAGGTCCTCCTCAATGGCTTAGAGAGGGGTCCAATTTATAAAATTTTGGAGATGAGGATGGAGGGTGAGGATTCAGTTGATGAGATTAAGGGTTAGGAATAAAAGTGAATCTTTTATTCGTAGTGGATGAATAAATAATTCACATTTTGGGAAGAGTGGAGGATAGTGGATGAATAAATAATTCATTTTTGGGAAGAGTGGAGGATAGTGGGGGACAATTGAATTTTAAATTCAGTGAGTGGAGGATAGGGGGGACAATTGAATTTTAAATTCAGTGAGTGGAGGATAGTGGGGGACAACTAAATTTTAAATTCAATGAGTGGAGGATGAGGTAAGCAGGGTTAATTAAGTGTTATCTTAATTAACTTAAGTCTAGGTTAATCAGATAAGCAGGATTTATCTAATTAATAGGGATTAGGGAAATGGATAAATCAACTAAATAAATATTAGGAATATTCATTCAATTGATAGGATAGGGTTGTAAGATTAAATAGATTAATTAGGTGAATTAATTGATCACTAGGGATATGCAGATGGGGAGAGTGGATTACTGTAGAGGTATAGAAAATTGGTTTGTAGAGTGAATCCAATTTTAGGTGTCTACAGATTTAAACAAGGCATGTCTGAAGGATGATTTTCCATTGCCAAACATAGACATTATACTTGACCTTGCCACTGGACTTGAAATGCTCTTACTAATGGATAGTTTCTTAGGATATAGTCAAATAAGGATAGAACTAGAAGATAAACATAAAAATACTTTCATCTATCCATGGGGCACATACTATTGGATCATCATGCCCTTCGGCCTCAAAAATGCTAGAGCTATGTAATAGAGAGCAATGACAACCATCTTTCATGACTATATGCACACATGTATGGAAGATTACATTGACCACTTACTGGCCAAATTAGTTACAAGAAGGACTCATCTGGATGTGTTAGATAAGATCTTCAAAAGACTGGAAGAGTACAAAGTCAAATTAAATCCTAAGAAATGCATGTTCAGGGTTACATCAGGCAAACTACTAGGCTATATTGTCTCACACTAAGGCATAGAAGTTGATCCCACTAAAGTGAAAGCAATAATGGAAATGCCTACACCAACAAGTCTCAAACAACTACATAGTCTAAAAGAAAAATTGCAATCAATTAGGAGGTTCATTGCACAACTCACCGACAAATGCCACCCATTTCAACACCTACTGTGCAAAGGGGTACCCTTCGTATGGACTGCACACTACTAGGAAGCTTTTTAGAAAATCAAAGATTATTTGTTGTCACCACCAGTTCTTATGCCTCTGATACCAAGAAAGCCCCTTTTACTGTACATATCAACAACATCCTCAACACTAGTGGCAAATTTAGAATAGAATGACAAAGAAGGAAAAGAACAAGCAATCTGTTACATCAGCAGGACATTAGTGTGATACGAGCTGAATTATAGTCCTATTGAGCACACTTTCCTTGCCATAGTTTTGCCACCCAAAAGCTGTGACATTATATGTTGAATCATAAGACAAAGCTAATTGCAAAGATTAACCCACTAAATTACTTACTCAACAAGGCAGCCCTGATAGGACAACTTCCAAAAGGGTCATGGTATTGAAGAAATTTGATATAGAATATGTCAACCAAAAAGCAATAAAAGGACAATTGATCGTAGACTAGTTGGCAGAAGAATCTAAAATAGCAGTTCATCCTATGGTCGTATATTTTCCTAATGAATCAATTTTCACTATAGAAGTTCCCAAAACATGGACACTATTCTTTGATGGTTCCTACATAAATCACGCTTTAGGCACAGGCATTGTATTCATTATGCCTCAAGAAGCTGCTATCCCTAAAGCATTTCAGATACCCTTTCCTTGTACAAATAACATAGCAGAGTATGAGGCATTGCTGATAGGACAACGAATGGACGTCAACTAGAAGATCAAAACATTACAAGTTTTTAGTGATTCATAGCTTGTCAGCAAGTAGGTCAATAATGAATATTACACAAAAGATGAAAACTCCTGCCATACAAGAAAATGGTTGATAGTTTCAGGCTATATTTTGACATAGTGATCTTTGATCAAATTCCTAGAGTTTAGAAGAGAGAAGCTAACGCAATGGCAACAATTGGGTCTCTCCTTGATATCTCGAGAAACACACCTCAATTCAAGTTCTTGGTGGAAAAATTGTTGGTCCCAACCTTTGATGTCCCTAAATCTAAGCTAGTGTGTAAAATAATTGGTCCCACGTTTCCCTGGTATCATATATCCATACATTCCTCCATGACCAAATTCTCCCACCAGACCTATCTACCAATCAATGTAAATCCTTTATACACCAATCTACCAAATATGTCATCATCGGTGACACTCTACCATCACAAATTTGACAATACCCTGCTATGATGTCTCGACACTGAGGAAGCACAAATGACTCTACGTAAAGTACATGAAGGTATATGTGGAACTCACTTAGTGGTCCTACTCTAGCCAAGAAGATTATCAGAGGTGGATACTATTGGCCTACCATGGAGAAGGAAGCCTATCACTTCGCCAAAAAATGTAGATAATGTTAGATACATGGAGATCTTGTGAATGCACCTACCCAAGATTTGCAACCACTTACACCTCCAAGGTCATTCTCTCAATGGTGACTTGACCTTATGGGCAAAATCCATCCCACCTCCACCAATGACCACAAATTCATCATCACCACCACAGAGTATTTCACAATGTGGATTGAGGCCATCCCCATGACATACATCACTAGCAAACAAATAGCCAAATTTATCCTCAACTACATCATATGCTAGTATGGTGTGCCTAAGTCTATCGTCACAGACAATGGTTTCCCTTTCAAAAATCAAGACATCCATGAATTATGTGAAATATTCCATATTCAACACCACTTTGCCACCCCATATTACCCCCAAGGCAATGATCAAGTTGAGGCGTCAAATAAAACCATTATAGAAATTCTTAAGGAGATTATCAATGATGCTGGCTATGACTGGCATATACAACTCAATCCCACCTTATGGGCCTACCGCACTAGCATCCGAACTCCCATTGGAGCCACACCATATTCCCCTGTCTATGGTTTCGAAGCCAACCTGTCCATTGAGATTGAGTTACCCTCCCTGAGAGTATCACTAAAGCAGTTTGTGGATGATGAAGACTACAAAGTATCCAAACTAAATGAACTTGAGCTACTAGACAAAAGAAGGTAGAATGCTCTAGTACACTTGCAAGTGTATTAGAACCATCTCTGACATAGCTATAAAAAAAAGGGTCAAAGTTTGACAATTCAACATTAGAGACTTGGTCCTAAAAGAGAACCCTAAGAATCAAATGGAAAGGGAAAGGCTAGGAAATTGTGATCCAAACTAGTTGGGTCCCTATATCATCACTGCAACATATGGATCAGGAGCGCACTGACTTTCTACTCTTGAAGGTGAATTGCTACCAGAACCAATCAATAGTATGCACCTTCATAAATATTATACCTAAACCAAAAAGTAAAAAATTCAAAAAAGTGCAAAAAAATAAAAAAATTCAAAAAAGTAAAAAAAGCAACAAAATAGTAAAGAGAAATAATTTGTCCAATGGTGAAAACCACTTTGATGGTGCTTTGGATAAGTACCATGGTGAAAACCACTTTGATGGTGCTTTGGATAAGTACCATGGTGAAAACCTAGCAAACAAGTGCCATGTGTAGTTGATCTTGGCTCCATTGTCTACCATCACTCTATCTTGTCCTCCACTTTCCACAAATAAATCCCATGTAACCTGCACCACAATCCATGTCATAATCCATAATAACCCACATTGTCCTTTTCATGGCTTGGAAATAAGTTGACATTTTACTTCTTCCCGTTTTTCCCATAGTCATTTATCATCACCCCACCCCATCCCATCATGGTCATAACTTTGTCCCACACCTAGCTGGGGGCAATTCCTAATCCTTAAAATTGGTATTAGGGGACACCTTTCACATATTCCAAAAATCCAAAAAAATCAAAATATTCTAAAAAATCACCAAAAACATTCAAACATTTTCCCAAGAAACTCCAAAAACATCCAAATACCTTCAAAATCCAAAAACATCCAAATATTCTCAAAAATCCCAAAAACATCGAATAGCATCGAAAATCACAAAAAAATCAAATAACCAACCAAAACCCCCAAACAATAAATAGTGTCGACCACCTTGTCGAGCTATGTTGTCTTTGAGCTTTCACGTAGGCAAGGCCATCTCTGATGAGCCCCTGAGGCATTCCACCCTTAGGTCTTAGGTCACACAAAGTCCACCCTGTCAAACTACATTGTCTCTACAATGTCATGTAGGCAAGGTCATCTCTAATGAGCCCCTGATACATTAGGTCAATCCCTTAGGGCCTGTCAAGTAAAATGTCATAATAGGTTTCCCTTAATGATATGGACACTTTCCACAGACTAAAGCAATTAGTCTTTCACAAGGAAAACAATGTCACGCGTCAACAAGATAGCTCATCAAAAACAACCAAGCAATCATTTCTCATCACTCGCATGGTGATAATCGCACATCGCCATGAACAATCTTCATCAACAATTGCATGGAGCATAGTCCAAACTAGACTTTATGCCTTAGACGACATGTTTCATCCCTCAAACATTCTAAATTAAATCACATACCAAGCATTTTTCATAACTTGTGGCATTCTCGAAACTAGACCACATGTCTTATATGGGATATCACAATCCTATCAGTTTCCTTAGACAAGTAGGGGCATTGTCGAAACTAGACCAAGTGTCTTATACAACATACCTCCCATCCTGAAACCAGGCATCATTCAACCTATCATAACCAGTCAAAACATACACATGCACACTTAGAAAATGATCTACATGACTATTGACTCTGGGTCTGATCTGTCTTATTTTCTTTGGAGTCTCATTCTTATGCTTCTCAAGGCACTCCCTAAGTGATGAAGAGAAGCGAGGATAGAGCGAGACCTTTTCTTTGATTTCTATTTGCAGTTTGTCTTGGCAAGAGGATTGAGGTAACTATGTTTCTTGCATGAGATCGGGATTCCATGGGGTATAAATCAAAGACATCCTATGCATTGGAATGAATACATGCTTCCTTGCATCAGGATTTGCATACCCTATAGTTATCTCATCTCATGTACCGACAAGATACCATAGTTACTTAGTTTGAGTCAAACACTCCTTGTATGTCTTGTACCTATAAGGGACCACACTTTACACCTTGGCCTTTGACATGCCATGGTGATTATTGTCCTTTGACATAATAAGCTCTATGATGATAAGTAGCAACTGCAAGAAAGAATCTCAAAAATCTCTCAAGGCAAAATCTGAGTCCATTCTTCTAACCAATCTTCATCCTTCATGCATTTCTCATCTCCATTTACTCTGATCATCTTTCATCCTATTGTGACACACCAAAAAGTTCATTAAATCTCGTAGGCCTACATGCATACACATGTTAGTACATCATATACATCACATCATAAGCATAATACCATAACCATCATAAATATCATCATCATATTAGATCATCAATAATACATTATAACACATAAAATCATCATCTGCATACATTCTACATCTATCATAAAACATTTAGCACATACATATCTACATCCATGTAGTATGCATGTAAGCATCACATAAAAATAAAATGCCATCGCGTAAACATGTAGTAGCATCACAACATATGCATCCATGAGTCACATCATGCATTGCATCATAAACATTATCACATAACAATGCATAATCAATAGGACTGCATCATCTCATCATGAATCATCAATCACAAAGCATAAACAAGGAACCATAACACATAAACTTAATCATAAGCATCCATCACATCATACGCATATACAAATAGGGAATCATCATCACAATAGTAGTCCACATCATATATATATATATCATCATCATCATCATCAAAAAACGTGTCACAATACAATATCAATGCCCATGTCAAAAATGGAGGTCACAGGCTCAATAAAAAACTAGAGCTCATGGTCTCAATCAAAAGTACATCTTGTTGAAAAGTGCAATACAACTGAGAGGGGGGGTGAATCAGTTGTAGCTAATATTTCAAAACCATTAACACATTAACCAATCAACACTATGTTTGTATTAACCATAAAAGCATGAAACAAAAACTTGAACACATTCACACATTCAACATAGGAGACACAAATTTTTTTATGTGGAAAACCCCATAGGGGAAAAACCATGGTGAGTGTTAGCTAACAATATAATATGTTATAACAATGACAAAAATCAGAGGTTCACTGCCAAAATTACTCACTGCAAGAAGAGGCTCACTGCCAATGGCATGGCTCACTGTTGGTGGATAGCTCACTATCAAAGTGGGTGAACTGAGATAATAGCATCTACACTATGCCAAGGTTTAGTTCCATTAAAGCACAATAAGTATCCTCTGCTCTGTTATGCTTTTACACTTCATAATTATCTTTTTATTTTCGCATCTCATACAAATTCATGACTTCATTTCATGTTTTTATACAATTCATTAACCTTGGAATTTACATCAAAGTTGGAATTACAATCATCAACCATTGGAACAATCTCCAAGGTCAACAAATATACATACATTAAGATAGGTCTAGACCTAAATAGAATTAGGAGAGAAAAGAATGCATGTGAATCACACCAAGCCTTAGCTGGGACTCAATTACAATCTTCCATGCAGCAACACACTTCCACAATCTTCAAATCATATCCGCAAGTAGTGAAAACAACCAAGTTAGCCAAGACTAGAGTTAACACTAAGACTTTCAAGAACATTCTTCATTCATGATCTAGATTATACTTTGCAGATCTATCAAAAGGTAAGAACATGATCTAGAGACTCCCACAAGAACGTTACAATCAACAAGAACATCCACACAACCTCTAAACACTTTATCCATAAGATTCTTCAAATCAGAGCACTTGAAAATTACTATCAGCCACTTGTCATAAAGGAAAGATCACTTGCAGAGCACCAAATCACGAACCATTTGAGCTAAAGGCTCATAACATCATCACAAACTTAATTCCAGAACTGCAAACTGTGAAACTTAAATGTAGATAAATGCGGAGTAGAATACATTCTCCCTTTCACCATTAAATACAAAAAAATAGTTTTTACTTTAGTGAACTCAACTCACTCAAATCTTCACATCAGAGGCTCAAACTTTAAACACAGTATCTACAGACATCCCTTAACATTACTTTCAATCCACAGTTAAAGATATTCAATCTACAGGATATGCAGAGCAAACACTACACTGTTCTTGAGAGATAAAGCAATTCTACACTTGTACTAATTCCTTAGATACTTATTTAGACTTATTCAAATAACTTCCTTATGTGTTGACATCAATGACAACAATTACTACTCATACTTGCAACAATCTCCCATTTTGTCATTGATGGCAACACATGATGTGAAAAACCATCAAGACATATAATCTTGCTTTGCTTTTTTCCTCCCCCTCACTTGATGCTTTCTCTGTCTGCAATCTTCTTCTTAGGTTTTTCACATGAACTTCTCTCCCCTTTGCAATCAATGGAAAAGGGTGCCAGATCTTTTCTTTCTTTTTACTGCACAACTCCCCCTATCAACAACACTAGAACACTTACTGTTCTTGATCAGAAACTTCTAGCTACTCCCCTTGAGGAGCAGCCTTCAAAACATCAATCCAGATCAAAAGATGAAACTTTAGATACCACTGGACTGATGCATCTTAGTTTAGAGAAGGAGGGGTAATAACCCCTAACTTCTCCCTAAGATACTCAAAAGTATCCTCAGGCAAAGGCTTAGTGAAAATATCTACAATCTAATCCTTTGTAGACACATACTCCATCTTTACTTCATTCTCTGTTACCTTTTGTTTAGGGTAAAATTGGATTTGTTGATCTTTTGTGATTTAGATGTTAAAATTCTCCTTTCACCCTAACATTGAAGGATCTAGGGTCAAGTGGCGAGCACTATCATACCCTAGGTCACTTGCAAATAAGGGGAAGCTTGGGTTAGGGAATTAACTATCAATTTTTCCTTCTCCTATGCTCAATTGACCATTAAAACTCTAATTATGCAAATACAACAACAAATTATCAAATTACGGAAAAAGATCTTACAAATGGGAGTAAAATACCAAATTATAGAATCCCTGTTTTCAGAGTTTCGAAGAACAACAGTCGGGGACACAAGAGCGGGTGCCCAAGTCCAAGGTACCTACTTTTTCAGGGAATCTAGACCTCCTTTGGACACTGATCAGCCCTATAACTTCTATTTTCTGGGATCAATCTATGGAGGACACTGGAGCGAGCACCCTAGTCCCAGAAGTGTTCCTTTGTTCATCTTTTCTCTAGATCCTAAATCCCTGATGTCTTTCCAGCCTTCCTACAACTCAACTTTTCCCGGATGCGACACCTATAACCTATAATCACAAGACTTGGTTTGGGGGTTGTGGTGTTTATAGGTTTTCCTTAGTCAAACCCTGAAGGACACTTAAGTCTCCAAACACCATTGTCAAATAAAGAGGGTGTACCCTTGTGAGGCAGAGGCTAAAAACCAAAGGAATCAATGATAAAAACACAATGATATGTCACCTTGTAGTGAAGTTTTCATGGAGGAAGATGCTCTTTATGCCATGAAGGAATTGATGCTCAAATATGCAAATATCAACACACAAAACATACAAGTCTGCTCTTGCAACACAATAGAAAGCCTTGAATAACCTTGAGAACACTTGAACATCACACTAGCTAGCTAATTGAAATCTAGTTTACAAATGAATGCCTACATATGTTTATATATGCATCAACAAGCACTGACGCCAAGATATTTGAAATCAAACTTTACAGTGTCAACAAAATAACCTCCTAACGGTCGTAAAATGACACCCAAAAATTGGGGCTGCCCTAAAATAGGGCAGGACTAGGGCGCAGGTGCCCAAGTCCTCCCCCCTATTTTAGGTAGGGTACAGCTCAAGGGGTCCACCTAGGTCCTATTTGTCATGGGACTTAGGCATCATTCCATCAGGATGATAAAATATTAACTAAAATGTCCTAAATGCACTCTAAAGACCTAGGAGCTAAACCTTATGAGGGAAAAGCCCCCAAGGGGACATTTTCTAATGTTACATTTAGCCCCTACTTTAATGTATGTATGAACATGAGGCCCATACATGCATTAAAGTAAGGTCACAAACACAACAAACACACCAAGCACAGAGAAAACACATCAATCACATAGAGGATAGTAACAGGCACGCAAAACATGGAGAAGATAGTTATAGTCACACAGAACACATAGCAGATAGTTAATGCATGGAAGACACATTATCTTTTCGTTTCTTTTTCTCATATATATGAAATGCAAATACAAGTACTGGAAAAATAACAAACCTCCCATAATACATGATGCACTCATCGTGCAGGTCTCTGTATATGGGGCAACACACGCAAGACATGCAAAACCTCCTAAAATGCATGAAGCACTACTCAAGGCACTGGTCACTACATATGGGGCAACAAACATGCCATACAAAAAAAGTATGCCAAAACACACACACTTGAAGACACGGAGAAAACACGATAGACAAGTGATGGTGTGTTCCCTATTTCCAAGCTCATCACCATCTCAGGCACATTACAGGAACACACCAATGATTGGGCTTTGCCACAACAATCACCGAAGACATGCTTAAGGGTTGAGTTAGTCACAGAACCACTCCCCGCCTCTGCAAAGGACTTTTGAAAATGATAGGATGATCTAATCTGCTACAAGAAATACACCATCCCCACCTCCATAGAGGGCTTAAGAAAAAGGATATGCTTGATATCCCAACTCTGTAGAGGGCTTACATGATTGATTGATTGCAAACAAGCTCAGGATGCACGATGCACTACTCTGGCGTAGGTCACTACATCTGAGGTCAAACACATTGCTAACATCTATAACAGACAGCTTATCTTATATGCCCCCACCTTAAGGTGGTTGATATCAGTTATCGATATCAAGCATGTTAAGGTAGGAAGAAAACAGATAAGAGAACATCAACTTTCACAAAGCCCATGCCCCCTAGAGGTGACATGTACTTTACGATTGCCAAACATTCCCACAAACACATCCCTACAAGAAACATGTTAGTGTATAGAAAATCATGATAAACAACAACATCAATGCATATGATTAACCACACAAAGAGCCAAGGTTATACAATGAATTCAAAGTTCAAGGATAACCAGGGGCTATATCATGAAGCTCTCTGAATCAAGTATAGCCAAGGCTAGACTCAAAGGCAAACAAAGGTGTATGGAGAAGTAGTATTGTTAAGGTTTGTAAATGTGATAGAAACATAATAAAATTCACTATGCAGAAAGCACAAGTGCTTCCACTAGCCAAGTGTCGGATAAGATATACAGCCCCATCATCATATTAGGAACTATAGTCCATTTTTTTATTGCTCTCGAAAGGGATGCTAGGTCCACATCAGTATAAATGTTTGTCGTCATCTGCCTGCTAAGTGGAAACAATAGAGGAAGGGAAACAATAAATAAGAGAGGAGAAAACAAGTGTTTTAGGGATAGTCACATAGGAGGGTACCCCCAAGTCACCAACCATGATGCTATGTTTGTAAGATAGAACACACAACAATGAAATTAGAGAGAGAGCAATTTTGAAGAATGATGATACAAATAGAAGAAGGTCGCAATAGAGGTGGTCTCCTGGTATCCTGAACCTTATGGGAGAATCCAAGGTCATCCCAAGAGGCCTAAACAACACATAACACATCATAGGGGAAGCACATCACGAGAGAAATAAAAGTTTTTAGATACATACCTGCCAGGCCCCTTTTAGGCTAGAAGTTGTCTATAAGTACATCATCGTCGTCATTGTCCCATTCCCTAATGATGGAGGATAGTGGGACATACGGTACCATAGCCAAATTTATATCTTGTTCATCATTAGGATCATCTTTGTTTGGTTGAATGTTAGGATCGATGTTTTCTTGTTGCGAGGCAAGGTTTATAGCATATTCTTGTCTTCTTCTCCTTCTTTCTCTTGCTTTTCTATTTCGTTTTGTTTTACCACTTATCTTCTATAAGATAGGGCTATCCTCTTTCATAGGCTTGTACAAATTAGACGATGAAGCACCAGGAACAAACCTCATTTGTCATGGTGGAACATTTTGTTGTTGACAATGACCTCCCAATCTTTGTAAGGATTTTGGGGGAGGAACCTCAACATAGGGACCTTGTCCTTTTGGTCTAAAGTTCTCTTCGCATGTAGGTTGTTTCTCTTTTGCCATTTCTTGTGTAGGAGGACTAGGTACTGGATGTAATAGTTTTGCCTTGTAATTTCTATAGCTCAAGAATGTAAAGTCCGTTCGAAGATCTAATTCATCGCTAGTGTGTTTGTTACAAAAGTAATCCAATGTAAAGTGTTGTTGTGTAATCAATGGTTTGTATGTATTTTGATGGATGGCATGCACTTGCCCATTCAAAGGAAATTTAACACATTTATAAATGGTTGAAGGAACCGCTTTCATAACTTTTAACCAAGGGATCCCAAGTTTTATGTCAAAGATATTAGAATTAGGAGTAATATCAAACGATTGCTCAACATGCTTATCAAATACAGTTACTATCAATGATATCTTACCCAATGGTTTCTTTAAAGCTCCCGTATGTGTCTTAATCATCAAGCTTGAAGGGACATAAGGACCTTGTATTAATTGATTCAAAAAGTGGAATTTTTTAGTGGCAACATTAGTCATGCAATTAGGATCAATCAGACCTCCCTCCACATTATTTCCCATTATCTGTACAGTGATGTAAAGAGGTCCTTTAGAATTACCGATTGTTCTATCATGAGGAGTGAAGATAATTTCAGGTTCAGGAGCCTTTCTTTTTGTGTAAAGTCTAAGAGGGAACCTACTATTTCCATTATGACTAGAGGCCATGTTTACTACACAAACCAATGCAAAATCAGTTTTTTAAAAGCTTTTCAAAATTGGTGCAAATGACAAGAGCAAAAACAACCAGAATGCTTGATTTCTTGATACTTTTCAAAGCCAATGAACGACACAAAGGATACTATGAGGATTTTAGTCAAGGGAAGAAAGTTATATTTCTGATATCAATCCAAAATAGAAATATAGTCACTCTCAACACAATCTTGATGCAAATCCAAGATAATGCCAAGTCAAAATATAGTGAAACTATATCAAAATATTGTTAGATTTAGGGCACACAACTGAGAGGGGGGGTGAATCAGTTGTCCAAAACTTTCTCCAATTTCACAGTTAAATCCTTTTAGTGATTAGCAGTATATTAATTATAAAATATAATGCAACTAAATCAAAAGCAGAAACTCATCAACACATGAGACACCAAGATTTTGACGTGGAAAACCTAGTTAAGGGAAAAACCATGGGGTGATTAACCCAAGATTGTATTCTCTGTTATAAGAATAGAAAGAACAAATGGCACATGCCAAGTAGGACTCACTACCCGAGCACACTACTCAGAAGAGCCTCACTGCCTACAAGAGACACATTGTCTACAAAGTAACAAGTATCACAAACTTGAACTGGAGAATAGCATCTTTACCATGCTTGAATCAGTTCCATTTAAGCCCAAAAACTTTTGTTCTACCTTTCACTCTCTTCCTTGCTACCACACTCTCATCACACTCAGACACACTTTGAAATGACTTTACAATCACTTATTTATACAAGGCATCAACTTAGGAATAATCATCTAAGTCGGCAATCATCTAAAAGATCATCCCCAAGATGTGTAATACATCTGGTCAGCCAGCCATAAGAAGAACACCATCATCCGAAGGTTATTCTTCAATTGCGAGCTCCAACTCCAATGCGGACCACTAACATGAATTGGACATGATCCAAAGACCACCACAAGATATCCTAAAACACCAACAACATTTGCACTTCATCTGCTTACTGGAATCCTTCTCTCCTTCATCTGGAACTTCAAGAACATAGTCTGTCAACACTGTCACAACAGAATAAGTGCTTTCAGACCTTCCAACAACTAACCAATCTAGTTGACACTTTACAAGGACATCCTCAATACTCCCTCAAATCCACAGAATGGGATAATGCATTTCCCAATCTCACCGAACCTATCTGTGTCACTCTGTCACCTCTGAACACTTGCCGGAACTAGTTCTACTTGAGCGGCCATAACTTCTTCAGATCTTCATACAGACCTCTAAAAACTTTATTGGATCATCTCAAGACTCATATCTACAAATCCTTTGAACCGTAACCTCTAATATGTACTTTAGCTGGGATCTCCACTTCACTATCTCCATTGCTCCTCTCTGCTCATCAAGTCCTTCTCATTAATGCAACATGAGTATGTTGACATCAATGACAACACCGGTTAGACCCATACTTACAACAATCTCCCCCTTTGTCATTGATGGCAACATATGATGTGAAAAACCATCAATACAAGAACTTCTCCTTACTATCACAACACCCCCTATCAACAACAACCATTCACATGACTTCTCTTCCTTTACTGCTCCCCCTTTGATCATCAACCACTTGTTTTTCACATGTCTTCTCTCCCCCTTTGACATCAATGGAAAAGGGCTCATACTTGCAATTCCAACACTTCAGAATCATACCAGCTACTCCCCATGAGTAGCAGCTCCCCATCACCAATCTGGATCATAAGATATGACTGTGATATCCATCAAACTGATGCACACCAGTGCATCTTAGTTCATCACCGGAGGGGCAATAACCCCTAACTTCTCCCTGAGATACTCAAAAGAGTCCTTGGGAAGAGGTTTAGTAAAGATGTCTACAATCTGATCCTTAGAAGACACAAACTCTAGTATGACTTCATCCTTGTTCACTTGCTCTCTCAGAAAGTGAAACTTGATAGATATATGCTTAGTCTTAGAATGTAACACTAGATTCTTAGATATATTTATTGCACTTGAATTATCACATAAGATTGTGATAGGCTCCTCATACTCTACTTTAATATCTCTTAGCATCTGCTTCATCCACAAAACTTGAGTACAACTACCTGCTGCTACAATGTATTCTGCTTCAGTTGTAGACAGAGATATTGCCTCTTATTTCTTGCTTAGCCAAGAAACTAATCTCTTTCCCAAAAAGAATATTCCACCACTGGTACTCTTCCGGTTATCCACATCTCCTACCCAATCTGCATCTGTATATGCATGAAGAGAGAAATCATGATCTCTAGGATACCACAAACCATACTCAACTACCCCTTTAGATATCTAAAAATCCTCTTGATTTCCATGACATGAGATTCTCTAGGATCAGCCTGGAATCTAGCAACAAGACCAACAGCCTGCATTATGTCTGGTCTGGTTTGAGTGAGATACAACAGCCCTCCAATCATTGGCCTATACTTTGTCTGATCAACCTTAGGAGAATCATCATCTTTACTTAATTTACATCCGGTTGCCATGGGAGTGTTCATTGGTTTTGAGTCTTCCATCCTGAATTTCTTCAACAATTCTTTCACATATTTGGTCTGAGAAATGAAGATTTCTTTCTTTGTTTGAGTAATTTGTAGACCCAAGAAGAAATTCATTTACCCAAGCATGGACAACTCAAACTCACTTTTCATTTGATTTGCAAAAGTTTTACACATACTATCTCTTCCTCCAAATATGATATCATCAACAAACACTTCAACAATCAAGATGTTTTCATGATCAATTTTGAAGTACAAATTACTATCAGCAGTACCTTTGTTGAAACCAATCTTCAAAACATGTTTATCCAATCTTTCATACCAGGCTCTTGGTGCTTGCTTCAGTCCATATAGTGCCTTTTTCAACTTGCAGACCATATTACCATGATCAAACAATTGAAATCCATCCGGTTGCTCAACGTACACTTCTTCTTCCAAGTCACCATTTAGGAAGGCAGACTTGACATCCATCTGATATACTTTAAAATATTTGAAGGCAGAAAATGCAAGAAATAATCTAACTGCTTCAATTCTTGCCATCGGAGCAAAAGTTTCTTCAAAATCAATTCCTTCTATTTGAGAATAGCCCTTGCAAATTAAACTGGCTTTATTTCTAATTACTTCACCAACTTCATTTAGTTTTTTCTAGAAGACCCATTTGGTTCCAATCACATTCTTGTTTCTAGGTCTGGGAACAAGATCCCAAGTGTGATTTTTCTCAATCTGTATCAACTCTTCCTCCATTGCTTTGGTCCAGTTTTCATCATTCTAGGCTTCATTTATTGTCTTAGGTTCAATCTTTGAAATTAGACAATGCTCATCTGACTTTTGAGCAATTTTCCTTCTAGTTTGCACACCTTTGCTTTTGTCACCTATGATCTGATCTTCAGAGTGGTTCAGTCTTACATACCTGTTGATGGTGATGTTAGTCACACATAACACTCAAACAAAAGTTACACATTAACCCTTGTTTATCCTGAAAGATACAATGAATTCATAGAATTCATGATCCCAAGTCCCTGGTGATTAGGTCATAATCTACTAAGATCTCTTAGTGGTTGATGTGTGTTGTTGTTTTCCACTTTGGGGTCTTGCGTGAATCAGTATGTTCTGGTTCTGCAACAATGCTTTCAGGGGAGTTACTCTATACAGCATATACCTCCAAATGATGTGCCTAAGGTGATATTTGCATGAGCTCTACCCTTATCAGTGATTTCCTGCATGAAATTTTCAATGGTACATGCATCTAGCTTAGGAATATGCTAAGGATGATCAAGTATCTATGGGATGTCTGCATATTCCCCTATTCTACTTAATATTTACCATCATGTGCAATTATGGAAGTGATTTCTATAAAATTAAAATAAGAAAAAGGGTTAAAGAGAGACATATTTCTAAGATTTACTTGACTGAGACCACTGACCCACATACATGTTCCCATATAGTAATGAAGAGAAGAAAACTAAAATCATACTTCACCAGGATATTCCACAAATCAGCATGATCTAATGCAAATATTCAAAGATAGAGTTGACAACAACATGCAATGAAATAACATCGCTTCTAAAGAACATAGCATCCACTAGTACATATCCAGAAATCAACTTGAAGATTAATTAAGGTTTACAATCATGATGTAATCTGAAGCTTCATCTCCATACAGTATGTTCATAAAACATGCATCTTTATAGTGATCATGAGGAAAGAACCTTAAATGTTTCAACAATTCAGTCCCCACTAGTTTCAGCAATCTGGTCTACTACCTGAAATTTCTACCGGTCTCTGTTGTATGATTCACCTCCTTCTTTATGGAATGCCCACCTTCTCAAAAAAAACAATAAAATATTCTTCATAATGGGATGCCCACCTTAATAAAACATTCCACCTCCATAGTGGGATGCCCACCTTCTTTAAAATATTCTCCATAATGGGATGCCCACCTTAATAAAATATTCCACCTCCATACTCCATCTGCACACTATCAGGTCAAATCTACATATTGACCCTCCGTAGGCCTTGCATGTACTTTTTGTTTGACCAAAGTTATACATCGGACTCCAAAATAATTTCAAATTCCTCCCGCTCTACTTTCCTGCCATTTTCCATTTGATGATGATGACGATGATGATATGATGAGGACGTCATCAGGATGGACTAGCCTTGTTGAAGTGTGAAAGGATGACATCATCAGGTTCTGGGATGGCTCAAAATCCACCTGCCTTGCTTTTCCATTGCGACTGCACATCATCATGATCATCAGTGAAACCCCACCTGATCGGAGCAAGCCAACAATGTCTCACCGACCCCATCTTCTGGCCGATGCACCTGCAGTCATCATATAAAGTTAGGCACCATCATTTAAATAATCAGCAAGAGGATAAAAACTAATGCTAAATCATGCCTTGAAGGTGCAAACATAAATATCTGGTCATGATACTATGAAAATCTACTTGCACACGAGAAATTAGTCCCCTTTTGATAATTCATTCAGTTCTGCCCCCTACATGTAGATTTCCAGACATTCTCTTTACTTGGTCATGATATGATGGTGACATCACATTGATATTGAAGGAAATCGGATCTAAGGAACATGATCCTGAGGAAAGAGCTTTGAAGAATATCACCCTCCCAAGGAGATGACATCATCAGGATATGTCGAGTTTTGCTTATCGGGTCATATTTTAAGATCAGGATGATATTTGGAACATGACCCCCACGGGTAAGATGACCTTCCTTTCGAAAGATCGGGGTGACGTCAGTAGAAGGGTGGCCTTGTTTATCACTACAGTTATCATGATGTCATCGTCATGTTTATCAGATAGGAGTGATGTTTGAAAAAGTGCCTGTGCGAGGCAAAAGGATGATGACGTCATCAGGAGGTGATTTCCTTTGTTCATCGAGCTTGGATGATGTCATCATCATACTGGCCATGGGGTGATATTTGGAAGATCGTGACATTTGAAACATCAGGTGATATTTGGTGAGGAGGGTGATCTTTCAGAATATCGGGTGACATTTGAAACATCAGGTGATATTTGGCGAGATGATGATCTTTTGGAATATCAGGTGACATTTGAAACATCGGGTGATATTTGGCGAGGAGGGTGATCTTTCAGAATATCAGGTGACATTTGAAACATCAGGTGATATTTGAAAGATGATGATCCCCTTAGACTAAAATGTCCTCTTGTCAGAATATCAGGATGACGTCATCCGGATGATGACTTGGTTTAGCGCTGCGGCACTATGATGTCATCATCATGTTATGCAGGAAAGGTCATGTCCGAAAATATACCTCCGCGAGGTAAAAAGGATGATGATGTCATCTTCATGTGACGTTTCTTGTTTATCAGGTTCTAATGACGTCATCAGGATATTGCTTAAGGGTGATATTTCGTGATAGGAGGATATTGAGAAATATAGGGTTATATTGAGAAACATGATCCTCGTGAAATACATAAGGCTGTTGATGGGTAAAGGTCACTATCACCTAAAATTGACATCTGGATATTTGGACCGTATGATTTATCAGGTGATAAATTAGATCAGGATGACCCTCTGTAATATGACTGATGTTAAGAAATATGATCCTCCCCCTGTGAATATCAGGATGACGTCATCCGGATGATGACTTGGTTTAGCGCTGCAGCACTATGACGTCATCATCATGTTATGCAGGAAAGGTCATGTCTGAAAATATACCTCTGCGAGGTAAAAAGGATGATGATGTCATCTTCATGTGACATTTCTTGTTTATCAGGTTCTAATGACATCATCAGGATATTGGTTCGAGGTGATATTTCGCGACAGGAGGATATTGAGAAATATCGGGTTATATTGACAAACATGATCCTCGAGAAATACATAAGGCTGTTGACGGGTAAAGGTCACTATCACCTAAAATTGATGTCCAAATAGTTGGACCACATGATTTATCAGGTGATAAATTAGATTAGGGTGACCCTCTATAATATGACTAATGTTAAGGAATATGATCCTCCCCCTGTGAATATCAGGTTTGACCAGAACTTTGACCGAGCATAACTTTCTTACCTGGCCAAATTTTAGGGTGATGTAAAAGGAAAATTTGCTTAGAATTTTACACTCTTTCACATGGCAAGCTTCCTGAGGCAAGATTCAGACCTTTGAATTTTGGGCTCATACAGGAGGATCATCATGCACCTAATATGATAATGCTTTTTACCATTACTGCCCAGAGCACAAAAACAAAGGGGACAAGCCACAACAGGGGTCCTCATTTTGCTAAGGGGCAAAAAGGGGCGTGTTGTGAACATCACAACAACTAGCAACCAAACAAAACAATAAAAAATAATGACTATTAAAGGAAACTGAAAGAAATACATGCATAACTTCCAACCATCTCCCCTGCAGATCATCATCTAACTTGAGACTCAACGTATTCAACAAGGTGCGTGAATTTTCCTTTCAGTTTAAGTGGGTGCATGTGATTAATTATCCTCATCTTGAAGATCAGTTGAACAAATCAGTGACTAACATTAGCCTACGTAGGTGAGGATGTTCCCTCATAGCCAACCGGATAGAGCCTTGCTGCCAGCAGGCATCCATAGCCCCAGCAAGGATATCGTTACAATTCTCCTAAGTAGAGCCCCATTGCCAGTGAGCGTCTATAGCCCCGGTAGAATTACTTAGATGGCTTAACTTGGATTTTCAATAAAATCCATTTTATTGCTTGACATTTTATATTTTTGGTAGAACTTCATAAGATGTTGCATTTGTAACTTCATCATCTTGATGGAAGGAGTGGTCACTTGCTGAAATTAAGTTGAGAATTGTAATGGTAGCAAGGGTGACCTCTGATTTTTCACCTAATATCTACACTGGTAGGTTCAACCAACCTAAGGATTTTAGGTGTGTCATTGTGAGAAACATCCTTGAATACTCAACCCATTCTTATTGAATACAAAATTTCACAAGTCAAACAACTCTCCACATTCATGACATTCACAACAAGTTATGCATAAATTTAAAACAATTAACCTGAATGATCTGGATTTTTCTGTGGTTGTTAGTTTGCTCCTGCATGCTCTAAATCAAAAGAAAGATCCCTGATGAGGACAACAAAGCAACCAAACAAAACAAACAAAAGGAAGAAGACTGTACAAACAACCGCACAACAAATATACATTATGATACACATGACAGTCATGATGCTACTTCAGGCCTGAAAATAGTGCTTGAGGAACTATCCATTAACTGGCAATGGGGCATCCTCACCTATTAAGGACTTGAGCTTGTAGGTGTTGTCTCCTAATATTTCAGAAATTTGAAAGGGGCCTATCCAGAGTTTGTCAAACTTACCATGGTCACCCTTCCTTTCATGTGCTTTGTCCCACATTAGGACTAGATCTGAGATCTGGAAAGCCTTAATTTTAGCCCTTTTGTCAAACCATCGCTTGACAACAACCTGATGTTTAGCAAATTGGTTAATGGCTTCACTTCTTTTTTCATCTAGGTGCATCAGCTGCAGCAACCTAACCTCCTATTTGTTATTTATGCCTAGGTATTCTTGTGCAAACTATAGTGTAGGAATCTTTAGGTTAACAGGGAGGAGGGGATCCACCCCATATACTAGGTGAAAAGATGAGTTTCCTAATGCAGCCTTATTTCTAGTTCTATCTACCCACAAGGCATATTTCAACAGAGTGTCCCATTCCCTTGGGTTCTTATCTATCAACTTCTTTATGATGTTAAGCAAGTTCTTGTTTGTGGATTCTACTAATCCATTCCCTTGGGGATAGTAATTGGAGGAGAATTTCAAGATGACCCCATGGTCAAAAACCCAACCTGATAGTTTTATTAAAGCAAAGGTAGGTCCATTATCACACACTAAAGCATATGGAACTCCATACCTAGTCACTATGTTGCTTTCCAAAAACTTAATGATATCCTCAGCATTACATGTTTTACTACTGACAGCTTCAGTCCGCCTGGTACAGTAGTCAGTAATAGTCAAGACATACCTGTGGCCTGAGGATGATGGAGGATTGATGGGTCCTATGAAATCCATACCCCACTGAGCAAATGGGTGCATCTGGTTGCAGAGGTTGAGCAGCATGTTTATCTCTATTTGCAGCAACTTGACACACATGATAGTATTTGGTGTGTTTAGTAGTGTCCTTGAAAATCGTGGGCCAATAATACCCTGCCCTAAGGATGGCATGAGTGGTGGCCAAGGATGATCCATGTGCAATCCCAAATTTATCATGCAGTTCTGCTAGTACCTTGTTTGCTTCTGGTTTTTCCAAGCACCTCAAGTATATCCCCTCATAGTTTCTCTTAAAAAGGACTCCTCCTTTCATCATATATTTCTGTGCTTTTATCTTTAGGGCTCTCCTCTGTGAGGCCTGCAATCTTAGGGGACATCTCCCAGTGATCAGGACATGCCTAACGTCTGAATACCATGTTCCATCATCTTTTGCATCTACAACATACTGTTGGCTCAGGATGTTAGGGTCTATCTCTGATATCATTTGAGTCAAAGCTTGTCCTCTTACCAACCTCATGGGTGTGATATCCATGTCATACTCATGGAGGATGGTGATCCATTTGGCCCTTTTCTCACTTGGCTCACTTTGCATTAGCAGCATCTTTACTGCTGCATCAGGTACCATAGCAATCACCTTACTCCTTAGGATGTAGTGCCTGAACTTCTTGACTGCTCGAACCAGAGCAAGTGCTTGTCTTTCAACATCCATGTACCTAAGCTCTGCATCTCTGAAAGGGCAGCTCATGAAGGCTATAGGCTTCTCCTACTTTTCTTCATTTCTCTGGGTTAGCACTACTGCAGAGGTATGTTCTGAGGAAAATGAGTAGATGTAGAAGTCCCTAGTATAATCTGGACTAATCAGGACTGGAGCATCTGAAATAGCTTTCTTAATGTCTTCAAAAGCTGCTCTAGCTTTAGGTGTCCACTCAATCTTGGCATCCCTTTTGAGCATGGCATTCAGGGGCCTAACTATCTATACAAAGCCGGTGATGAACTTCCTAACAAAATTAATCTTACCAAAGTAAGATTTGAGCTTTGTATTGCTTCCAGGCAGTTGTATTTTCATGATGGACTCTACTTTGTCAGGATCAATGATGATCCCATTCTTAGTTATCAGGTGACCCAGCAACATCCCGGTGGTCATCCCAAATATGCACTTCTTGGGATTTAAGGATATCCCGTACTACTTGCACTTCTTCAGCACCTTTCTTAGGTCCTCTACATGGTTTTTTCTATCTTTGGAAAACATAGTCAGGTCATCCATGTAGATCACTATGCACTTATCGATTAAGCCTCTGAAGGCTATGTCCATTGCCCGCTAGAAGGTGGCTCTAACATTTATCAGCCCAAATGGCATGCGTCTGTAGGTGAAGATCCCCCATTTAGTGGTGAATGCGGTTTTCAATCTATCAATTCTATCCACCATCACCTGATTGTAACCAGAGAAGCCATCCAAGAAGGACATCATCTTGGCTCCATTCACAACCTGCAGGACTTTATCCAGGGAAGGCAAAGGATAGTTATCCTTTTTAGAAGCTCTATTCAAATTCCTAAAATCCACGCATAGCCTGATGTCACCATTCTTCTTCCTCACGGGTACCAGGTTCACCACCCACGTGGAGTGTCTCATAGGAAATATGATCCTGGCATCAAGCAGTCTTTTAACTTCTTCAAAGATGATGGGCTTCAATAGGGCATTGATAGGTCTCTGTCTCTACCTAAAAGGCTTGGCATCTAGCTTCAAAGGAATAGTATAGGTGATGACAGAAGTGTCATAAGTCTTCAGCTCATCATATGTCCAAGCAATGACATGGATGTAGTCCTGAAGGGCTTGGGTTATCCCTTTGAACTCTTCATCTGTGTAGACCTTTCCAATCAGGACATTTCTTTCTTTACCACCTTGCCCAATGTCAACTAGAGAGTACTGCTCCTCCTCGGCTTTTGGGAGGTCCTTCTGTTTTAGCATGTTGTCTAGGTCAAATGCTCTCTCTAGCTCTATCATTCCCTTAGGGATCCTGTTGCTAGGCAACTCTAGGATTTCTCCTTCTTCCCAGACATGATCTTCCATGTTAACTTCATCTATGATTTGTGCCTCAAAAACATCTCTATTGGAAATAAAATCCAATATATGTTGATCATCATCAAATACTTGAAGATTGGTTACATTATCAGGTACTAAAGGCACTGATACTAATTCAACTGAGAACCTTTTGAGACCTGATATGGATAGAGGTTCCAAAGCACTGGCAGCCTAGGCCAAAGCATTCGCTCTATGGTTTTGCTCCCTGGGCACATGGGTGAGATTGAAGGCATCAAAATCTTCTATCAGGTTCCACACCCTGTGCCTATAGTTAGATAGCCTTTTGTATTTGCAGAAGGATATACCTCTTACCTTCTTGACAACTAATTCTAAGTCTCCATAGACATGCAGAATTCTCACCTTCTTGCTAAGTGCAAACAACATCCCATGAATTAGAGCTTCATACTTTGCTATATTATTTGTACATGGGAACTGCAACCTATATGCTACTAGGTAGGATTTTCCTGATGGATTGATGAGGTTCACTCCTATTCCAGCTCCTTGCTTTGACTTGGATCCATCAAACCTGAGGATCCATGGCTTGTCTTCATCTAAAGGCTTGTCTGGGGATTCTTTCTTCCTTTTGGCTCTGACAGCTGCACCATCGGATATCCACTTCAACTTTGGTATCTCTATTTTCTTAGGCACCACTTCATTGGCCTCATGGGAAGCTGATATTTCTTCTTTTCTTTTATCATCAGGAGGAACATCCCCTGAACTAGGCAATGTCAATCTTCTTAAAATGTGCAAGCACAATGAACAAGATGCTTCTGAATGAGGTGCCTCATGTAACCTGCACCATCCTCCAACCAAGACATCCTGAGGAGGTCTTTGCTGTTGCATCAGCTTTTGCATTTCTTTTGATAGGAACTCTTCGAATTTGGATAGACTACTGCCCCTATCTTCGTCAGACAACTCATAATCTAACTCCATCAAACACTCACTCCTAGGGGTGATTTTCTCCTTGTTCTTAGCATTACTCCTATTGCCAACTAGTATCCCTTATGTTACCTTGATAGGATCCTCATCATGATGTGTGCTTCCTCTCGCTCCTACAGAAGACAAACAAGGATCAGCATCATTACCATTATATGCAGCACTTACCGCAGATGATGATGATGACACCTCATGGTATGCCTGTTCCAGCTCTAGCATGTCTAGGTAGGCCTCACATGTCTTTTTACAATGAGCCTCATTATGCAACCTGCACCATCCACTAATTAAAATATCATGAACAGGTACATTTAACAATTGGCAGCATTTCACCCCTTTAAGCAGATGCATCTCGAAATTCTTGAAGTGATCTATCTCTATCTTGTTTCCAAGATTACAACTAGGTTCTAGATGTGCATCATCATCCCAAGGGTTATCATCATGATCATGTATGTCAAGCATCAGGATCTCCTCTACCCTAGCAGTCGGAGGTCTAGTGGAGTAAACTCCAGGTTCCACATTCACATACATGACTTCGTTGGTTTTGTTATATTCGATAATCATGTGTTTCATGCGAGGTTCAACTTTGATCCTGATCTGGTTAGGTATTCCCCTCCAGGGCAACCACATGTGATTGAAGTTAGTAGACATATATCCATTGAAGGTCTTTGACCAATCCCTACTGAGCAACATTCCGTATGCATAAGGTTTATCAACTACCTGGATATCAATATAATGCTAGATTCTGGGATCCGAGGCTAGTTGCATATGGATGTGGGTCAGTTCCCCTACCACTTTTACTTCTATTTTGTCTAGCTGGGTTACTTTCTTCAATGATTTGGCAGGATGTAACCCCAAGGAATTGCATATGGATAAGGGCATCATGTTGGTAGATGCTCCTGAGTCCACTAGACAGTTGTGCAGGTTCTTACCGAACATCCTTACGGTCAAGAGGAAGGGAGGTGACTCACTTTTGTCTTTGTATAGGGTCATGTGGGAGGTCTCTGTAGCTTGGACAGTGGCCCAGGTTTTTAATTTTGTATTAGCATCCCTGGCAGCATGATCTTTATTTCCAAACTGGCCTGGGGTATGGCTGTCTTCCTTTTGGGTAGGACTGTCTAAAGATTTCACAAAAGCACTTTTGATAGCAGGGGTCTTAAGTAGTTCTGACAATGGTAGGCTGATCTTAACCTTCTTCATCTCATCAGTTAGGTAAGAAACCAATTTGTTAGGTCCAGGAGGTGGATTTATTGGTTTTGGTGTTGCATTCTGTGGTGTCAAGTGATGCACACTATCTTTGGGAAATCCAGGGTTATTATTTGCCTGGGGATCAGGTGGAGTATTGAAGTTGTTTGGAGGCAATAAGGTGGTCAAAGGGCCAGCAGACCGATTTGAGTTATTCCTTAGGTTGTAGTTATGTCTACCTTGAGGTTGTTGTTGATAAGCATTGACTTCCTCATGTTCCACTGATGGCTCATTCTCATCTTCAAATGGGAAAATGTAGTTGGATTCAAGAGCCATGGCTGATTCCTCACATGTTGAGGTGTAATCCTGATGTGATGAGGTTGCATGCTGATGAGGATGATGCATGAAGCTTTCCAGCACTAAGGCGATATCATACTCATAGGGGACAATCTCATTTCCCTCTACATAAGGTGGGTTTTCTAAAGTACTGGACACTTCAGCTTGGAAAATGATAGCTGCAACCCTGAATTGGGGGTAATCTAACTCTGCATGAGCATTGGTATTATGAATCTTGCACTAGTTTGCAAGTGCTGCCTCAGCAAGGTTTACTCTGATGGTCTGTTTAGATTCACCAGGAGGCTGAATATCCAGGGGTGATGGCAAGGAACCATTGTTTGGCCTAGTGTTCCACACTCTAGGCTGTCTAGGAAGATTGTTGTTGCCATTATTATTATTGTAATTATTGTTGTACCCCTTGTCAGGATAGTTTGGTCTGTCATTGGCATAGCCTCTGTTTTGGTTAGGCTAAGAGTAAAAGTTCTAATTTCTCAGATGGGTGACCTCAGTGGTAAGTTTCCTAAGCTAGGCTGATATTTCTTTGATTTCTTCTTTCTCCTCCTGAGCCTTTGCCACTACATTTTCTGCCTGGGCCTTGAAAAAAGAAGACCCATTGTTATTGTTGGGTTGTTCTATAGCATGTGGCACTTGTGTTTGATATGGCAACATCTGGCTATTCCCACTTGCTGGTGGCATGACACTGAGTGGAGGTATTTGCAAAGGGGCTGGCATCATGGCTGAAGGTATCATGGCCCCGTTGGTCTGTTGGTGGACATGATATGTTGGATAGCCTAGAAGTGAAGGGAAGGTGACATTTGGTGTGGGGGTAGGAGCTAATTGTTGGCTGACCTTGATAGCTTCCCCAAAGGCCTCTACTAAAGTTGTTATGCAAGGATGTGTCCTCCTGATAAACATGGAGGTCAAGGGATCTAAGGCTGAGTAGTAAATGCTCTTGGTAGCTTCATTTGTCACATTATAAGGAGCTACTAGCTTAGACAACATCTTCTGGAATCTAGCATTGAAGTTTGCTATAGGCTCTCCCTTAGACCTCTTGATAGTGGCAAATAAATGGTAGTTTGTTGAAGGGTCTATAGGCACCTTGAACCTATCCTTGAAAGCTTTCTCCAAGGCATCCCATGAGTTGACTGAACCTTGGCTCAAACTAATGTACTAGTTGTAGGCCTTTTCTCCTAAGGAGAAGGGAAACAACCTGTAGACCACATCTTCATACTCAATCCTAGCCCTACAATAGGCTTCTTTGAAGGTTCTGACATGATCATCAGTATCCTGATATGGGTGGTATCTAGGACAAATTTTATCTGGATTTTTGGGCAAAGCATGATATGCATTGAAGGTCAAAGGTGATTCTACTGTGAAGAATGACATTCCAACTAGAGGGGGTTGGATCTGAGGTATGACCAACTAAGGTTAAACCTGTGGTGTGACAAAAGGCCCTACAGGTATGTGTAGGCCAATAGGAGTTGTAGGAGCAGGCCCTGGTGAAGCTCCAAATGTACTAGGATCAGGGGAGTGATGAAGGTCCACAGTCCTAGGTCTGAATCCCTTGGTAGGTAGTTCTTCAAAGGGTCCACTAGATCTAGACCTGGTGTTTGGCTTAGAATCCAAGATTCTTCAAATTTTAAGAAAGATAGGCTGGTTTATGGTCAAATTTGGAAACTGATAGGATACTTAAGCAATGTTTGCAGGAATCTACAGTTTTCTTGTTCGACCCTCCATCTAGCACCAGTTTAGGTGTTGATGGTGATGTTAGTCACACATAACACTCAAACAAAAGTTACACATCAACCCTTGTTTATCTTCAAAGATACAATGAATTCATAGAATTCATGATCCCAAGTCCCCGGTGATTAGGTCATAATCTGCTAAGATCTCTCAATGGTTGATGTGTGTTGCTATTTTCCACTTTGGGGTCTTACGTGAATCAGTAGGTTCTGGTTCTGGAACAATTCTTTTAGGGGAGTTACTCTATATAGCATATACCTCCAAATGATGTGCCTAAGGTGATATTTACATGAGCTCTACCCTTATCAGTGATTTCTTGCATGAAATTTTCAATGGTACATGCATCTAGCTCAGGAATATGCTAAGGATGATCAAGTATCTACGGGATGTCTGCATATTCCCCTATTCTGCTTAATATTTACCATGATGTGCAATTATGGAAGTGATTTCTATAAAATTAAAATAAGAAAAAAGGTTAAAGAGAGAGATATTCCTAAGATTTACTTAACTGAGATCACTGACCCACATACATGTTCCCATATAGTAATGAAGAGAAGAAAACTAAAATCATACTTCACGATATTCCACAAATCAACATGATCCAATGCAAATCTTCAAAGATAGAGTTGACAACAACATGCAATGAAATGAAAGCGCTTCTAAAGAACACAGCATCCACTAGTACATATCCAGAAATCAACTTGAAGATTTCTTAAGGTTTACAATCATGATGTAATCTGAAGCTTCATCTCCATATAGTATGTTCATAAAACATGCATCTTTACAGTGATCATGAGGAAAGAACCTTGAATGTTTCAACAATTCAGTCCCCACTAGTCTCAGCAATCTGGTCTACTACCTAAAATTTCTACCGGTCTCTGTTGTATGATTGACCTCCTTCTTCTTTTATGGGATGCCCACCTTAATAAAGTATTCCACCTCCATAGTGGGATGCCCACCTTCTCAAAAAAAACAATAAAATATTCTTAATAATGGGATGCCCACCTTAATAAAACATTCCACCTCCATAGTGGGATGCCCACCTTCTTTAAAATATTCTCCATAATGGGATGCCCACCTTAATAAAATATTCCACCTCCATACTCCATCTGCACACCATCGGGTCAAATCTGCATATTGACCCTCCATAGGCCTTGCGTGTACTTCTTGTTTGACCAAAGTTATACATTGGGCTCCAAAATAATTTCAAATTCCTCCCGCTCTACTTTCCCGCCATTTTCCATTTGAATATTGGGCTGCACTTTGAAATTCTTCGCTGATCAGGATATGATGATGACGTCATCAGGATGGAATGGCCTTGCTGAAGTGTGAAAGGATGACATCATTAGGTTCTGGGATGGCTCAAAATCCACTTGCCTTGCTTTTCCATCACAATTGCACGTCATCATGATCATTGGCGAAACCCCACCTGATCGAAGCGAGCCAACAATGTCTCACCGACCCCATCTTCTGGTCGATGCACCTGCGGTCATCATATAAAGTTAGGCACCATCATTTAAATAATCAGCAAGAGGATAAAAACTAATGCTAAATCATGCCTTGAAGGTGCAAACATAAATATCCAGTCATGATACTATGAAAATCTGCCTGTACACGAGAAATTAGTCCCCTTTTGATAATTCATTCAGTTCCGCCACCTGCATGTAGATTTCTAGACATTCTCTTTACTTGGTCTTGATATGATGGTGACGTCACATTGATATTGAAGGAAATCAGGTCCAAGGAACATGATCCTGAGGAAAGAGATTTGAAGAATATCACCCTCCCAAGGAGATGACGTCATTAGGATATGTCGAGTTTTGCTTATCGGGTCATATTTTATGATCAGGATGATATTTGGAACATGACCCCCGCGGGTAAGATGACCTTCCTTTTGAAAGATCAGGGTGATGTCAATGGAAGGGTGGCCTTGTTTATCACTGTAGTTATCATTATGTCGTTGTCATGTTTATCGGATAGAAGTGATGTTTGAAAAAGTGCCTATGTGAGGCAAAAGGATGATGATGTCATCAGGAGGTGATTTCCTTTGTTCATCAAGCTTGGATGATGTCATCATCATAGTGGTCGTGGGGTGATATTCAGAAGATCGTGAGATTTGAAACATCAGGTGATATTTGGCGAGGAGGGTGATCTTTCAGAATATCAGGTGACATTTGAAACATCGGGTGATATTTGGCGAGATGATGATCTTTCAAAATATCGGGTGACATTTGAAACATTAGGTGATATTTGGCAAGGAGGGTGATCTTTCAGAATATTGGGTGACATTTGAAACATCGGGTGATATTTGAAAGATGATGATCCCCTTAGACTAAAATGACCTCTTGTCGAAATATCAGGATGACGTCATCTGGATGATGACTTGGTTTAGCGCTGCGGCACTATGACATCATCGTCATGTTATGTAGGAAAGGTCATGTCCGAAAATATACCTCTGCGAGGTAAAAAGGATGATGATGTCATCTTCATGTGGCATTTCTTGTTTATTGGGTTCTAATGACGTCATCAAGATATTGGTTCAGGGTGATATTTTGCGACAGGAGGATATTGAGAAATATCGGGTTATATTGAGAAACATGATCCTCGTGAAATACATAAGGCTGTTGACGGGTAAAGGTCACTATCACCTAAAATTGACGTCTGGATATTTGGACCGCATGATTTATCGGGTGATAAATTAGATCAGGATGACCCTCTATAATATGACTGATGTTAAGAAATATGGATGATGTCATCCAGATGATGACTTGGTTTAGCGCTACGGCACTATGACGTCATCGTCATGTTATGCAGGAAAGGTCATGTCCGAAAATATACCTCCGCGAGGTAAAAAGGATGATGATGTCATCTTCATGTGATGTTTCTTGTTTATCGGGTTCTAATGACGTCATCAAGATATTGGTTCGGGGTGATATTTCGTGATAGGAGGATATTGAGAAATATAGGGTTATATTGAGAAACATGATCCTCGTGAAATACATAAGGCTGTTGACGGGTAAAGGTCATTATCACCTAAAATTGACATCTGGATATTTGGACCGCATGATTTATCGGGTGATAAATTAGATCAAGATTACCCTCTATAATATGACTGATGTTAAGAAATATGATCCTCCCCCTGTGAATATCAGGCTTGACCAGAACTTTGACTGAGCATAACTTTCTTACCTGGCAGAATTTCAGGGTGATGTAAAAGGCAAACTTGCTTAGAATTTTACACTCTTTCACATGGTAATCTTCCTGAGGCAAGATTCAGCCCTTTGAATTTTTGGCTCATACAGGAGGATCAACATGCACCTGATATGATGATGCTTTTACCATTACCGCCCAGAGCATAAAAACAAAGGGGGCAAGCCACAACAGGGGTCCTCATTTTGCTAAGAGGAAAAAAGGGGCATGTTGTGAACATCACAACAATACCTTGGAACTTTGGGAGTTTTTTGCACTTCTACTTTTTGATCAGGCTCATTCAGACTTGTCTCTTCTTCCTGATTTACCGGATCAGTTTGAATGTGACTTTCAAAAGAGGTTTGGACTTCTTGAATCAGAACACCATTTTGATCATCTTCATCATATTCGTTAAACCTTGAGGGTTTCTCAATTCCCTCATCAACCTTTACATTTGTACTTTCTATTATCTTTCTTAGTCTCTTGTTATAACGCCGGTATGCTTTACTTTGAGTAGAGGAACCCAAGAATATACCTTCATCACTTCTAGCATCAAACTTTCCTAGATCTTCATCTCTTTTAATGTAACATTTGCTACCAAAAAAATTGAAATACCTCACAGTAGGAGTGATGCCAAACCAAAGTTCATAAGGAGTCTTACCAGTATTACTTCTGATTTGAACTCGATTGAGAGTATAGACTGCAGTGCTAACAGCTTCTTTCCAATAGATCTGAGGAACATTTGCTTCCATCATCATTGTCCTAGAAGCTTCTTGGATGGTCTGGTTCTTTCTTTCCACTACTCCATTCTACTATGGAGTCCTAGGAGTAGACAACTATCTCTTTATTCCATGTTTCTGACAGAACTCTAAGAAGTCACCAGATGTGAATTCCCCACCTCTATCAGATCTCAGACATTTCATTTTTAATCCGATTTCATTCTCTACCATAGCCTTGAATATTTTGAATTTCTCAAGAGCTTTTGATTTCTCTTTCAGAAATGTTACCCACATCATCTGGGAATAGTCATCAATTAGTAAAATGAAGTATCTATCACCTTGCACACTCCTGGTTCTTGCCGGACCACAAAGATCAGTGTGAACTAAGTCCAATAAATTGGTAGAAGACAATTCCTTACTCTTGAATGTGACTCTGCTCAGCTTACCCAATTGACATTCTTTACACAAACTATTTGTAGGTTTCACCAACTTTGGAAGATCTCTTACAGCTTGAGCATTGCTTATCTTGATGATATTATCAAAATTCACATGACACATTCTCCTATGCCATAACCAACTTTGATCAACTTGAGCAAATAAGCAACTTTTACTAGTACCAACCAAGTGGAAGATATTACCTTTAGTTTGGGTACCGGATGCAATCTCTATTTCAAAACTTTCAAAGATCTTGTGTTTTCCATTCTTGAACCAGAGATCATAGCCTTTTTCCACCAACTATCCAACACTGAAAAGATTGTGCTTCAAACCTTCAACATATAGTACATTGCCGATTTTGTTCCTTCCATCAAAAGAAATAGTTCCTCTTCCTCTGATTCTACCAGTAGAACTATCACCAAACTTTACCACTCCTTCATACCTTTCCAAATCTATGAACTTATTTTTGTCACCTGTCATATGGTTAGAGCAACCACTATCAATGACCTAGTCATCCTTTTCTTCAATTTGGGCAGCCAGAGCTCTTTCTACAATTTTATGATTGACAGATTTAGAGGATATTGGTTCTTCTTCCTTGATGGCAATAAACACCCAATCACTTCCAGATTTGTTTCCTGTCTTTGATTCATCATCTGTTACTCCTTCATTATCATCTTCTTCATGAACATAGTAGCAATTCTTTTGGAACCTTGATTTGTTAGGATTTGGCCTTGAAAATCTTTCCAGACACTTTGAGGCAAAATGACCAATCTTATTGCAGTTGAAACACTTAAAAGGTAATTTTCCTTCATACTTACCGGATCCTCTTGGCAGCCTCTTTGCAATAAGGGCTTCAAGTTGAGTAGTTTCTACTTCTTCTTCCTCCAGATCTTTTCTTGCTTTTTCATACCATGACAGCTTCCTTGATGAATTCTCTCCTAGATCAAACCTTTGTTTACCTTTAACAGAGGCACTAGCTTTGAATGCAGATTTAGTCTTGGGGGTTTCATCTCCAAACTCTGTTATTTCAAATGTAGCCAATTTTCCAGCCAATTGATCTCTTGTGACAGTTGTATGGGCTATTCTTCAATGGCACCGGCCTTGATTTTGTAAGAAGCAGGAAGGGATCTAAGAATTTTGCAAACAATCTCATCTTCTTCCAAGACTCCACCAGCATTTCTAATTCCACAAATAAGCTCATTTACTCTTGGCATGAAAGTAGTGATGTTTTCATCTTCTCTCATCTTCAGGTTTTCAAATTTTCCTTTCAGACTTTGTAACCTTGCACTTTTGACATACTTGTCTCCTTCATGCAGAAGTTCTAGTTTTTGCTAAATCTTAAAAGAAGTTGGTAGGTCAATAACATTTGAGAGCTCTGAATCAGATAATGTGCTTAGAAGAGCTTCAATAGTCCGTAGATTGTTTTCAGCATCTATAATTTCATTTGCAGCTTTCGGACCACCCTGTGGAGGTGTATACTGTGTTGTAGCCATGGTCCAGTACGCCATTCCCATACATTGTAAGTGACATTTCATGTGACCTTTCCACAGATTAAAGTTGGTTCTATCAAACTTCAGACTATCCTTCTTGTAAGACGACATCTTGGATCTCCTCAAGTGGTTAAGCTCCTTTTAGAGGAACTTGGCTCTGATACCAATTGTTAGATTTAGGGCACTCAACTGAGAGGGGGGTGAATCAGTTGTCCAAAACTTTCTCCAATTTCACACTTAAATCCTTTCAGTGATTAGTAGTATATTAATCATAAAACATAATGCAACTAAATCAAAAGTAGAAACTCATCAACACATGAGACACCAAGATTTTGACATGGAAAACTTGGTTAAGGGAAAAACCATGGGGTGATTAACCTAAGATTGTATTCTCTGTTATAAGAATAGAAAGAACAAATGGTACATGCCAAGTAGGGCTCACTGCCCGAGCACACTGCTTATAAGAGGCTCACTGCCTATAAGAGATACACTGTCTACAAAGTAACAAGTATAACAAACTTGAACTGGAGAATAACATCTTTACCATGCTTGAATCAGTTCCATTTAAGCCCAAAAACTTATGTTCTGCCTTTCACTCTCTTCCTTGCTACAACACTCTCATCACACTCAGACACACTTTGAAATGACTTTACAATCGCTTATTTATACAAGGCATCAACTTAGGAATAATCATCTAAGTCAGCAATCATCTAAAAGATCATCCCCAAGATGTGTAATACATCTGGTCAGCGAGTCATAGGAAGAACACCATCATCCGGAGGTTATTCTTCAATTGTGAGCTCCAACTCCAATGCGGACCACTAACATGAATTGGACATGATCCAAAGACCACCACAAGATATCCTGAAACACCAACAACATCCACACTTCATCTGCTTACTGGAATCCTTCTCTCCTTCATCTTGAACTTCAAGAACACAGTCTGTCATCACTGTCACAATGGAATAAGTGCTTCTAGACCTTCCAACAACTAACCAATCTAGTTGACACTTTACAAGGACGTCCTCAATACTGCCTCAAATCCACAGAATGGGATAATGCATTTCTGGATCTCACCGGACCTATCTGTGTCACTCTGTCACCTCTAAACACCTGCCAGAACTAGTTCTAATTAAGTAACCATAACTTCTTCAGATCTTCATGCGGACCTCTGAAAAATTTATTGGATCATCTCAAGACTCATATCTGTAAACCCTTTGAACCGCAACCTCTAATATGTACTTTAGCTGGGATCTCCACTTCACTATCTCCATTGCTCCTCTCTACTCATCCAGTCCTTCTTATTAATGCAACATGAGTATGTTGACATCAATGACAACACTGGTTAGACCCATACTTGCAACAACTCTCAACACACTCTTGATGCAAATCCAAGATAATGCCAAGTCAAAATATAGTGAAACTATGTCAAAATAGGCACTTTTTTCACCAAAATTCAATGCAAAATAGCATAACAAAGGGTGTTGTGAAGAAAATCATGATGCAAAGAAAATAATATCATCAATAATAGCTACTTGATGCAAAAATACCTGACACAACATGATTGTAGTGCCACTTAAGGTAAAATCCTAGTGAAAATATAGCAAAATATGCGATTTTTCACAGTTTATGAACTCCAAGACCTAGCAAAAGGGATGTTGTAAAGAATTTGAGGAGGGAAAGAGAAGAACATAAATAATATCAGTCACCTCAATCCATAAAATTGATCACAACACTCTTGGAGTGCAAACTAGGTCAAACCCTAGGGCAAAAATGGCCAAAATGTGTAGTTTTTTGCAAAATTTTCACTACAAGAGCCCGTTAAAAGGGTGTTGTGAAGCTTTTTATGAAAGAAAACAAATTATTACCCTGATAACAGAAAATTAATGCAAAAATATCTTTCACAACACACCTATGGTGCAAATTTATGAAGTTGATAAGGCCAAAATTAGTGAAAATTATCATTTTCGAAGCCCTAGTTTTGAGATTTTGGAATAAAATACTATGTGAATGATTTAATGTCTGATTTATGATAGAAATTAAATACTCTTAGATATAAAAATGATTTTCAAGCTTAATCATGTAAAATTCCCATGTAAATTTAATTAAAATGCACCAAAATTCATAGTTTTTGTTGAAATTTTTGATGCAAAAATGCAAATAATTTAAATTTAATTGCAAATTCACATGAAAATTCAAGACTACAGCCAAATGTGAATTTTAATGAGCCTCTAAAATCAGTAGAAAAATCTGATAAAAGATTTTGCCTACAAACCCTAGATTTTTAAATTACTAGGTTATCTAAAAATTAACAAAATTTCCACAAAACCCTAGCAATTAAATGATGAAAATGCAATGCAATGGTGCAGGAGCACCTACCTGACAGCTGGCCTCCATGAGGCAGTTAGTTTGTTTTAGGTCTTGTTAATGTTTCCAAGAAGGTCTGATAAGACCAATGCATGTAATAAGGTCATGTTGACCATACTTTACTATTTTTAGGTAGGTTGTTAGGATAGCTGTTATGCTGTATGTTCGGTTGGATCCTCCCAGCCGCTTGGAGTCGGGTTGGTAGTACTCGCAGGAGATCCTATTTATGTATTAGGATCGGTTGATTTTAGACATTGCATTGAAGAGGAGAGACAGAGAGGAGAGACAGAGTACTGTATTGCATCTTTTGAAATCAATAAAGAGATCCTATTTGTGTTCATTCTCTGTTGAATTCCATTGTGTAATCAAGTTGCTGTTCTGGTGGTTTCATGGATCCGCTGATCCATTCCATCGGTTGATTCGTCGAATCAGTGGAATGGTTATGTACAATAATTTAGGTTTTAGTTTGCATTTTCCGTTTGTTCATGTGCATGTTTGCAGGATCGTAGTCGAGAGGTGTTGAGAACCCTAGCATGGGTATGTGCTAGGTCATGCTGGTAGTTCGAGTCTAGAAAGTTGTCCAGGAAGCAGATCGGGTCACCTCAGGAGGTTCAGCGGATTGAAAATTTGCTAAGGTTGAAAATCCATCGCAACGGCATCATCAGGATATTTCTGTGTATATCCTGCAGTTACTTCGGGCGTCATCCGAGTAGATGGAGGTGAGCATGATGCAGTCATTTGCATAAGGTGAATGTGCATCGGGGTGATCATCATCAGGTGTTGCCGAGGAGGAGCATATCGGCATAAGGTAGAAGATCAGGTTGATAAAACCATCGCGGGGCGATAATGTTAAGTTTGGCCGACAGCAGGATATTGGAGGAGCTGCATGTGACGTCATCGTCATCAGGATAATCATCATCAGGATATCGGGGTGACATAAGCATCGAAGGAAAGGTGCATGAAGTTGTCGTCATCAGGATATATGGGAGGAATAGGATATTTTATATCCTGCTGATGAACATGATGTTGAACATCATGATGATGAAGAAAGAGTTCGGCGGTAAGATGAACAGTGAACATCAGGAGGATGTTTGCGCTTGCCGAATGTGATGATGCTGCCGATAGCTGGATATGATGATGCTGCTGACAGGTGAAAGGTCAAAGGTTTGTCTGTAGGAGGATATCAGTCGGCAGAGAAAATATGATGATGCTGACAGTGTTAAGGGAAATATGATGATGATGATGGGTTGTAGACATACATGCTGTATGTCAAGGTTTTAGTGTGGATGCCTCTGCATCATGCAAGATCTTGAATTATTATATTTTTCTATATTTAATATCAGATTTGATGCAAAAATATGAATTAGGAAAAATTAGTAAGAATTGACATAATTTAGTAAGCCCAACAATGCAATTTTTTTGTATTTTTCCAAATTTTCAATTTTTTTGAAATTTTCTCAATGTAATAAATTAAATGACCAAATGAATGAATAAAATAACACAAAATCTGTAGAAAAATACTCAGCAAGTTGTAATTTAAGTTCAAAGACACAGGTTCACCAAAATGTTTAGGGTAAAATTGGATTTGTTGATCTTTTGTGATTTAGATGTTAAAATCCTCCTTTCACCCTAACATTGAAGGATCTAGGGTCAAGTGGTGAGCACTATCATACCCTAGGTCACTTAAAAATGAGGGGAAGCTTGGATTAGGTAATTAACTATCAATTTTTCCTTCTCCTATGCTCAATTGACCATTAAAACCCTAATTATGCAAATACGACAACAAATTATCGAATTACAGAAAAAGCTCTTACAGACGGGAGTAAAATACCAAATTACAGAATACCTGCTTTTGGGGTTCTAAAGTGGAATAGCCGGGGACACAGGAGCGAGCGCCCAAGTCCAAGGTACCTACTTTTTTGGGGAATCTGGACCTCCTTCAGACACTGATCAACCCTGTAACTTCTATTTTCTAGGATCAGTCCATACAGGACACTGGAGTGAGCACCTTGGTCTTAAAAGTGTTCCTTTGTCCATCTTTTCTCTAGATCCTAAATCCCTAATGTCTTTCCAACCTTCCTGAAACTCAACTTTTCCCAGATACAACACCTGTAACCTGCAATCACAAGACTTGGTTTGGGGGTTGTGGTGTTTATAGGTTTGCCTTAGTCAAACCCTGGAGGACACTTAATTCTCCAAACACGGTTATCAGATAAAGAGGGTGTGCCCTTGTGAGGCAGAGGCCAAAAACCAAAGGAATCAATGATAAAAACACAATGATATGTCACCTTGTTGTGAAACTTTCATGGAGGAAGATGCTCTTCATGCCATGAAGGAATTAATGCTCAAATCTATAAATATCAACACACAAAACATACAAGTCTACTCTTGCAACACAATATATGGCATTGAATCAACTTGAGAACACTTGAACATCACACTTGCTAGCTAATTGAAATCTAGTTTACAAATGAATGCCTACATATGTTTATATATGCATCTACAAGCACTCCCACCAAGATATTTGAAATCAAACTTTACCGTGTTGGCAAAATAACCTCCTAATGGTCATAAACCGACACCTGAATATTGGGGCTACCCTAAAATAGGACAGGACTAGGGCGCGGGCACCCAAGTCCTCCCCCTATTTTAGGCAGGGTATAGCTCAAGGGGTCCCTAGGTCCTATTTGTCATGGGACTTAGGCCTCATTCCATCGGGATGCTAAAATATGAAATAAAATGTCCTAAATGCACTTTAAAGACTCAGGAGCTAAACCTTATGTGGGAAAAGGCCCCTTTGACATCAATGGAAAAGGGTGCCAGACCTTTTCTTTCTTTTTACTACACAAATCCCCCTATCAACAACACTGGAACACCTACTGCTCTTGATAAGAAAATTTTAACTACTCCCCTTGAGGAGCAGCCTTCAAAACATCAATCCAGATCAAAAGATGAAACTTTAGATACCACTGGAGTGATGCATCTTAATTTAGAGCAGGAGGGGTAATAACCCCTAACTTCTCCATAAGATACTCAAAAGTATCCTTAGGCAGAGGCTTAGTTAAAATATCTACAATCTGATCATTTGTAGACACATACTCCATCTTTACTTCATTCTCTGTTACCTTTTCTCTCAGAAAGTGATACCTTATTGATATATGCTTTGTCCTTGAGTGCATCACTGGATTCTTTGAAATGTTTATGGTACTTGTGTTGCCACAAAATATTCCAATTGGTTCTCCATATACAATTCTTGTGTCCTTCAATGTCTGCTTCATCCAAAGTACTTGAGTGCAACATGTTATAACAATATATTCTACTTCTACAGTATACAATGAAAATAATTCTTGCTTCTTGCTCAACCATGAAACCAATCTATTACCCAAGAGGAAAGCACCTCCACTTGTACTTTTTCTATCATCAACATCTCCAACCAATCTACACTTGTATGGGATAGATAGAGTAGTCCTCCAATCATAGACCTATATTCTTTTATCAGTCTTAGGTAAATCATCATTCTTTCTTAGCTAGCAGCTAGTTACCATAGGAGTACATTTTAGCTTAGAATCCTTCATTCCAAACTTTTTCAACAATTCTTTCACATACTTGGACTTAGAAATGAAAATTCCTTTTTCTAATTGAGTAATTTGCAGTCTTAAAAAGAAATTCATTTCACCAAATATAGACATCTCAAATTCCTTTTGCATTTCCTCTACAAATTTCTTACACATACCTTCATTACCTCCAAAGATAATATCATCAACAAAAACTACAACAAAAAAAATTTGATCATCATTGATTTTGAAATAGAGATTACTATCTGCAGTACCTTTGCTGAATCCTAACTGCATCAAATACTTGTGCAACCTTGCATACCAGGCTCTAGGAGCTTGCTTGAGTCCATACAGGGCTTTCTTTAATCTGCACACCATGTCACCTTTGTCTGATAGCTAGAATCCTTCCAGTTGTTCAATGTAGACTTCTTCTTCTAGCTCTCCATTCAAGAAGGTAGACTTCACATCCATTTGGTACACCTTGAAATCTTTGTGAGCAGCAAAAGCAAAAAACATTCTTATAGATTCAATCCTTGCCATAGGTGCAAAAGTCTCTTCAAAATCTACACCCTCAACCTGAGAATATCCTTTACATACTAGTCTTGTTTTTTTTCTTATCACTTCACCCCTTTCATTCATTTTGTTTCTAAAAACCCATTTTGTTTCAATTATATTTTTATCACCAGGTCTAGGAACCAATTCCCAAGTTTGATTTTTTTCTATCTGCATTAATTCTTTTTCCATGGATTTTAACCAACTTTCATCTTTGCAGGATTCATTTACAGTTTTAGGTTCAATCTGTGAAAGCAAACAGTAGTTCACCTATTCCTCTATAGCTCTTTTCCTTGTCAATACTCCTTTACTTTTGTCACCAATAATTTGATCTTCAAAATGATTAATCCTTACATACTTGGGAGTCTTAGCAGCACTTTCTAGATCCCTTTCTTCTTCAACTTGACTATCCTTTTGTGCCACCTTTTCTTCATTGATTGTAATGATAGGTTCACGTAATTCATAGCCACTTAGGTCTAATTTTATCTCCCTGTCTTCGTCAACCTTCACATTAGCACTCTCAATCATCTTTCTCAATCTCTTATTGTAGCACTGGTAGGCCTTACTCTTAGTGGAGTATCCAATAAAAATTCCTTCATCACACCTAGCATCAAACTTGCCTAACTCTTCATCTCTTCTGATATAACATTTACTCCCAAAAAATGAAATATTTCACTGTGGGAACTCTTCCATACCACAATTCATAAGGAGTTTTAGTGCCATTACCTTTGACTTGGACTCTATTTTGAATGTAGATAGTAGTGTGTATAGCTTCTCTCCACTAGTAGAATTTTGGAAAATAAATGACAAAGTGACTAAGATGTTTAGTCACAACAACTAAACATGACTAAATTCTGCTAATTTTTTGCAACTCAGCTATAAATGAATAAATAAATGACTAATTTGGTCATTGACTAAAAAATTATTTAGTCACATAAATAAAAATGACTAAATAGTTAGTCACCAAATACAAATTAGACAAAATTTTAAAAAAAGTTTTGGGGAAATTATTAGCAGGATGTATTGGCGTGATTCATTATTCCCGTTCATTGCAAAGTTCCTCCTTCGTTAGTATGGAAGAAGAACATCCCTGATATCGGTGGTACCAAACTCATTGAGCAGATCATCATTGCAAACACAGGAGCTCACAATTACGAGTTGGCAATGGGCATACGCCATCTAGAAGCCCACAAACCCACCATAGCTATGGCCCATCACCATTACACTCTTCACTTGTAGGCACTCTAACATGCTCTTCACACACTCAACTTGGAATATCTCTAACCATTCAGTGCTACTTGTGGTGGACTCACCAAAAAACAAAAGGTTGGGAATGTAGAGATCAAAGTACTTTCCAAGAGCTACTTCACACTGAGGTGTTTGAGTTATAGCATCTACTTGCATGGGTGATAAAGAGGAGAGGATCTGGAGACTTCTAAAAAGGCGGGAAAGGAATTCAGAGTTTGTTGAAACTAATTTGAAGTCAGCAAGGCCCTCTACAATGAATTCAGATTTGGGGACACCCTCTGCAGCGAATTCAGAGGTAATTCAAAAGCCTCATTACATTTATAAACACAAAATCTATAGCTTTGTGATTGGCAACTTACAATAGCTACAATCTATTGCTCTTAATAATGTTCTTTTACAATCTTGCCATTGTTCTACTTCATAATGTGTTCATGTTAAATATAATAAAATTTGGGTGTTAGTGCCAAAATAGAATTTCCTCAAACAATTTTAATACATTTTCATTGCAAGCACAAACTATCCTTGTACAAAGTAAACATGTGCTAGATTTACCCACACATCAGGCATTTGAACAAAGATGCTTCCTACTGCATCTTCTTGTACCTATGTTAAAATTTCCTTTGCAATATCAAATTCACCCCTTTCAGCTAGCACAATGGCTTCCTCATTTGTAGCATAAACATTTCCTGGTCTCTGTGCCAACACTTTACAATACAGTTCTCTAGCCTTCTCAAGATTTTGTACCTCCACCTTTCAATCCTTCCTCTTATTGCGAAAAGATACAAAATAATTCCAATTTCCAAGTGAAATGTCAACATAAGAATTCTTTGCATTTGATTCACTTTGTGTAGCTTTAATTGTTTCTTTTTCTTTAAGCCAGTCATTTGTTTTCAGTTCCATTTTGCCAAGCATAGATAAAGCATTTGATGAGTTTTTATCCACCTTAAGGACATCCCCAATCAATTCTAGGCTTAGTTGGATTTCATTCTGAGCCTAAGCCATGGCTATAAGACATAGATATGCATCCACATAATCAAGAAACTTGAACAATATTAGCCTATATAAAAGATTTTCTTTTTCAGTATCATGTAGTTGTTCAAACAACCTAGCAAGATTAAATAGTGTTCTGACTTTATCCCATGGTAGTTCAAGTGAAAAGCCACCTTCTTCTAGTCGATGTAAGAATTCCATATCCTTACAGAGCACAGGAAAAACTGCATAAATGATACTGGGGCTTTTATTTATGAAATCAACCCAAATGCCATTTCCTAATGCCTCCATAAACGTTTGTTGAGCTAACTCTAGTTCATCACGCTCAAAAGGAAGAACCCCAATATTGTTTAACAATTGAATGGGTACTTCTTCTATGCTCTTCTTCAGAAGAGACATTGTTGTCTTAAGAGAATCTAAGGCTGCACTGGGGCCTGATGATATTAATAACTCACCCATCTTGATAAATGCATGGGCATCACGTGGATCTATGTGAGTTGCCTTTCTTAAAATTTCCAAAGCCTTCTCTACCTACGCTTGTTAAGCATATACATGGCCTACAACTTTTAAGCTCTCATAGTTCTCAGGGTGGACATCCAAAACCTTTTCAAAATTTGAGAGAGAACTGTTAAGATCTCCTAGATTCAATTGAACTTGTCCACAAAATCCTGTGGCCTTTGGCTTTCGTTGACTGATGCCATGTAGTAGCAGCTAATGGTGTCATAAACACCTTTACTATGATAAGATTGTGCAAGATTATAATATGAATGAGATTTCATGAGAGGGTGGTCAGTTGAAAGAAGAGCTATCTCAATCAACTGTGCCACAAGAAAATGCTGCCCTATGAAGAAAAAATGGTTTGCTAAATGATTCAATACCATTGCATAGTACAGGTATAATTCAAAGGCTCTATGCATCTATTCCATTCCTTCATGAGCACTACCTTTTTCACTAACTGTGAGAATCCTACAAGTAAAAAATACACAAAACTAACCACAAATATTTATGTAGAGGTAGAACATGATGCAGAGGAAGAACTCACACACAATAACCTTGACACATCCCAAACAAAGTTTCAATACTTGTGATGGAATTCTGCACCCTTGTTCATTCTTGACAAATTGCTCATAAGCCTAAAACATGGAAACATCACCCTAGTGACACTCAATTATTGAAGACAACATGGAATATGGGCAACTTGACTTATTCAGACCTATTACAACATCTTCTATGGGTTTCCAAACATACATGACCTAACCAAGTGATTAACACAATGATTTATGCAATTTAGGTCTTGCTGCCACTAGGTGCATTCAAGGTGATGACTCCAAATGAAGGTAAGAACACTTGTCGTATGAATTCCCAAGCTTGTGCAGGCCCTAACAACATGCCACTATGATTCTTCACCCCTCCATTGACATATTGTGCATAGATTATTCAAAGCAACATAGAACCTAGGGTTTTAGGACTATCTCACAACAAATCTGCACACACAGTCAATCATATCTTCTTCACGCATACCAGTCATGAGTTGTCCTCTTGCAGGGATGTGGATAGGAATGGGATAGAGCTTTCCACCAATTTTTAGGATTTTTGGATGGTGGAAACTTTGTCCATGATCAAATTTTCCTTCCTAAAAACCCTTGGTAGGGTTTAGACCTGTACTCAACAAAAATGCAATATCTCACACAAAACTTGATGAAATTCTACCAAACCAAATGCATTCAAAAGCTAGATTTTTTTTTTCTAATAGATTTTTGTTGCTATATGTAGAACATTATGGATGGATCAATGTCGAAGGTTTACTACGGATCAATACCATGCATTTGATGATAGAGTAGCCATTGAGAGGGACATGGACAAATATCCATGTCCATGTAAGTATTGTCTTGGTGGAAAGGTGAGAAATAGTAACCTGATTCTTTGACATATGATAAGATATGGGTATAGTGGTATAAGCCCTTAGGATTACAATTATTATGAAGATATGATAGAATTGCAGAGTGTGAGAGATGAAGAGATAACAAACATAGATCAAGTGGCACCAAACATAGATGAAGAGGCAACAAAGATAGATGAAGTGGCACCAAACATAGATGAAGAGGCAACAATGTCAGATGAAGGGTTTGAAGTTAATAGAATGTTGAATGAGGCTCTAGACAATGCTTGGGCCAAGTCAATGGAGGATGCTTTAAAGCCTGTGTATCCTAATTGCAACTTAAGTCATTTGACAACAATCCTTCAAATTCTTAACTTGCAAGTGGTGCATGGTTGGACAAATGAGAGTGTAGATTAGTTATTGGCATAACTAAGTTTGTTGTTACCACTTGACTCCACATTGCCAACAAAACGAAGTCAATGTAAAAAGCAAATCACTAAGATAGGCTTAGGGTATGAAAACATCCACACATGTGTGAATGGTTGTGTACTATTTCACAATAATCTTGCAAGTGAGAGTGAATGTCTAAAATGTCATGAAGCAAGGTATAGACAAGGGTTGAAATTAGCTGTGGTTCCTAGAAAGGTTCTTTGCCACTTTCTAATAATCCCACAATTACTCTGAATGTATAGGTGTAGAGACATTGCTAAACTTATGCAATGCCATGCCCAAAAAAAGAGCACCAATGGAAAACAACGGCATGTGCCTGATTCTAAGATGTGGATGGAATTTGATAATAGATGGCCTAATTTTTCTCAAGATTCTCGTAATATAAAGTTGGGTTTGTCTCTATATGGGGTGAACCCATTCTCAGATCAAAGTACTAAATGGTCAACTTGGCTAGTGTTTTTAATAAATTATAACTTGCCTCCATGGTTAGCAACTAAACCATTTTTCTTAATGCTATCATTGATTATACCAGGAAAGAAAAGTGTGACTTCAGATACAATCAATGCTTATCTAGAGCCATTATATGATGAGCTAATGGAATTATGGAAAGGAATTGAAGCAATTCAATCTTTAAGGGATGGTCATTCAATCAAATTCACTTAAGAGATTCCTTATTGTTTAAGATTCATGATCTTTCTGAATATGGCACATTGTCTGGTCTCAGTGTTGATGCATACCATGGATATCCTGCTTGCAACTTTAAGGATTTTGTGAAGCACTCAAGAAGTTTCCATAAGTGTATTTATTATGGACATCATGCTTACCTTAAAATGGTTCATCCATATCATCAACAAAAAACACATTTCAATGGTCAAGAAGAGAATCATGAAGCACCATTGCTAATAAAAAGTGATTACATTGTTGAGAATGGACAAAAAGGAATGTCATTTATTGAAAATGATGGGATTGCTAGTAGTAGATATGATCCATGTAGTGAAAGTGGTGTAAACCAGTTGTGCATATTCTATAAATGCCATACTTTAAGGATATAGCTATTAGGCATACTATTGACTTTATGTATACTGAGAAAAATATAGCCTATACTATTATAAAAACTATTTTTGGTGCTTTTGATATTGTTTCATCAAGCAAAGACTTTTGACAACTAAAGATTCATCAAAATCTTTGGGTTGAAAAATGTGCTGATGAAAAATATAGAAAACCTAGTGCTCCTTATGTCTAGACAAAGGAACAATGTGCATAATTCTTACAATTGTCTTAGACTCGCTTTCCCACTAGATATGTAAGCAATAGTATTAGAAGCCAAATTGACATTAATGGATTAAGAGGCCTCAAGACTCATGACTATCATGTCATAATCAAGAATATTTTACCTATTCTGGTAAATAAATCAAGTTTGGCAAAGGGGCCAAGATTGGCAGTTATAAGGTTGGGCCTAATATTAAAGAGAATGAGTTACATGTATTAGATCATTAAAACTTTGATAGTTTGAGGGAGGAGGTTGTTGAAGTCCTTTGTTTATTGGAACATGAATTTCCACCAACAATCTTTAACATTTCTATGCATCTTTTGATACATCTAGAATATGAACTAGAGCATTGTGGCCCAATAAGAATGAGATGGATGTATCTTATAGAACGATACATGAAGGTTTTGAAAAAAATGTTCATACTAGGGCAAAACTAGAAGGCAACATGTCTAAGGGATATTCAATGCAAGAGGCCATGGGATTTTGCACTGAATATATGAAGGATTTTGGAAATGTCAATTGATGTGTATGGGATGATGATGAAGATGAAGGAGTTACAGGTGAAGTATTAGAATGCAATAGATGTCGCTTCAAGCTATCACATCAAGAAAGAAGTGTGATACATGCCTATATTCTTCAAAACACAGCTTCATTCGATAAGTGGCATAGGTAAAAAAAAATTACACAATAATTTATTTACTCAATTGCATTTACACATTTATATTATTAATATTACTATTTGTACGTTAATATTCTATGTAGAAAATATGAAGAAGAGAATCAAACTTGGATGCAACATCGACCTCAAAAGCACAGACGTCATGATTTGATTGGAGGTGATCCTTTTCCAAAATTTGAAGAATGGATTGCTAATGCAGTCATTTATGCAAAAGAAGAAGGTCAAGATATAACAACGGAGGAAAGTGAGCTTTCACAATCTCCACATATATGAGCTATGTGTTTTAGTGGAATGTGGGCCTATGGTAGTCATTTAAGAGTGGAAGAAAAAGACAAAGGAAAGACAAATTGTGATTGTGTTGTTAGTGCTAAATTTCTTCACGAAACTGAGAAGAAATTTTAGGTTGGATTCATCCAAGAAATTATTCAAGTGGATTTTGGTGAAAATAGTCCTATATTATTAAAATCTAAGTGAATCTGACCATCCGCAGTACAATTTGATGAGTATGGATTTGTACGCACAAATATAGGGCAATTTTTATCATAGATGGATGAGCCATATGTTTCACCACTTCAAATTAACCAATCATTTCTAATTGATGATGTAAGAAGCCCAAGATGGTCATATGTCATTCAAACAAAGTCTCATTCCAGACATAAATTTATCAAAGTTGTAGATATAATGCCTGATGGGTAATATGTTAATTTATAAGAAACATTAGAAGAAGTGGATGAAGATGATGATGGAGTGTTTGAAGAAGAGATTTTGATTACCAATGAAGAGATTGGGAGAGAGAATGATAAACATGTCACATATGAGGATGAGGAAGAAAGTCAAACAGATGTAGACACAAGTGATGAGGATTCTAATTTTGCTGGCAATGCAGATGTTTATGATGATGTTTTGTCACCTTAACTAGCTTGTCACCTTAAGAGGTTAGCTTGTCGCCTAAACTTTGGTTATATGTATGGTGTAATTTATTATTAAATGTAATAAATATCTGAGTATAGGTATGCTTATTCACTATTGTTTTATTGATACATTTCTGAATGTAATCATCATTATTCTATTGGTACATTGTATACAAAACATGAGATGTTCACTACTGATTTGAAGTGCATTTAAAGTTAGGTTCAATCATTCTTCTTAGTTTTCTTACTTTGGTTGAAATTATTTTTGTTTAGTTAGAATATAATTTCTTGTATGTCCTATATGTTTTCTAGATTCTAGACTTTTCTTGTATGTTCTAGATTATAACTTTAGTTTGTAATATAGATTCTAGCCTCCACATGCATTGAATATGCTTGTGTAAAGGAAACAATAATGAACACCTGTGATTTAATAATACATATAGATATCTTAAAATTAGATGAACTAAGCCTCCTCATTACAAACAAATAAATGATCTCTTAGATATCTTAACTAGAATTTGAGCACCAAATTTAATCTTCTTCTCCATTGATTGCTTCAAATATATATTACAGTATAACAGAAGTCTCCTCATATATGTTTCTATAAATGCCTATGATGATGATATCAAAATTTGGTCTTGGTTTCTCTTTTATAAGAGAAGCAACAAGCTTCAGACTGTTACAAAATATGGCATCTTTTCAAAATTCATGCTTCATATAAACTAAACATTAATTTTTCTTAAAACATAATTAAGAGAAAATAGAGAAAGTAGACAATATTGATTGGAAGCTCGTAGCACTTGCAATACACTTGTAGTCCATTAATCAACATAGGAGACCTGTGATCAATATTGATTGGGCAAAGTCCCCCTCTCCATGATAGAGTGTTTGAAGGCTCGGTTCTTCCAATGTAACATCTTCAAGGCATTATTCTTCTGGAGGAGCCAAATACTCTTGCTCCCATTGGTATACTGTGTAATCATGAGGCCATGATGCTTGTTGCTCCCCTGCATGTATAGCCTATCTATTCATCAGCTTGAAGATACTTCTGCTGGCATTGAAACACAACAAAATCACTAAGCCACTTATAATCTTGAATTTGGAGCAAGTTGGTTTGGTGATCCTTCCACCTTTTGTTTAGCAATGCTTTGACATCAATTACAAACTTTGTATATCTAGAATCTAAAGCAATTACTTTGTCCAGAATGATGTTGAAGATGAGAATATTGATATCTTCATCCTTTTTCAAAAATTCCATGACCTTATCTAAACTGTATGACCAAATTCATCCTTCCATGCATCAAAATCCTTGATCTTTTCATCCTCTGTTAGGATTGATGGAATGAACTGGTGTTTGAAAGTGGCAAAAGAATCAATCTTTGCCTGCATTCTTTGATTCTCACCATTCACACACTGATACTCATCCAATATCATCTTGATCATTTTCTTTGTTGTCTTTAGAGCTGTAGGAGCATCTTGATTCCATTGTAGAACTTTACACAGAGTGATCAATGTGTGATGTGTTGACTGCTATCTTTGATACAAGGGATCTAAAACAGAAAAATTTACATTCAATCATTCCATGGCTTGAGACAAGGAAGAATAGAATTCATGCACATCTCTCAACTTCTCAACAACCATTTTCACTCCATATTCTAAAATTTTCTCAAACACTTCAAGAATTTTCAATTTTGCCTCATTCTTTGTTTTCTCACTTTGGATTTTCAATTCCTCAATTTCTTCTTCCAACTTCAATTTCAAAACATTGAATTGTTCAACAGTCACTATGGTATCACCGGTCTCTTGTGGCATAGGTGTTTGAAATGGCACAATGGCTTGAATCTAAGAAGAACTCTTACCCTTCAGTTGTTCTTTCAGTTTTACATTTTCAAGATACAATCTATTTACCTCATCATTTATCTCCATCTTAATTCTCTCATAACCAAACAATCTTTTCTCTAGCTTTTTAACAACAGTTTGTGTAAACATTACAGTATGCATAGTGAGGGTAGTTACTTCAATTATTGATGTGTCCTGGAATGTCTTGACTATAGTTGTTCCCCTTATTTCTTAGACCACATCAAGTAATCTTGGTTTTCTGGTGTTCTTTTGTGTTTCCCATATTGCCAAAGTCTTTGTTTTTTGATTGAAACCACAACCACTGACATCTTCCTCATAGTCAAATTTAGAAACTAGCATGGGGTCATCTTGATTCCTGACTTGTTCTAACAAAAACATTTTCTTCAACTCAAGCCTAGGAATGATCAGCATATTGCTCCTTAATACCATTTGTCTAGCCTCATCAAGGTTGACACTTATTTCATCTATTTTCATATTATTGAAAGTTTGTGAAATAATTTTCTCATGTTGAGATTCAATAACACCCATTTTATTTATTTCCACTTGTTCTTGAAATTCCTCTTATCTTCATTTTAATCCAAAACTCTTTGAATTCAAGAGAACTATTAAAATCATCATCCTCCATAAATCTCATAGAAGCCAAAATTTTTTCATCTTCTTCTAATTTAGGGTCCCCTTGTGCTTGTTTAGTCATTCTAGCCTTTGGTTTGTGTGCTTTTGTTTCTTGGCCAACAAGTGGTTGATCTATTTCTCCTTCATCAACCATATTTCTCAGGATACTAGCCACTTCATCAGTGTCACACCCTACTTCGCTCAATTCATATGGAACTAGTGGAGAAACATCCTCAATCCTTTGCCTTTTGGTGGGTTGTGAATTAGGGACATGAGCTGGATCCTGTACTGACATTGCATCTAGTGCAGGCTCTTGAATCATAACTCCTGGTGGTCTTTTGACACTGAGCTTGGTAGCCTTTTGAAGGCCACTTCTCAGACTTGCTATATATTCTTTCAAAAATATCAATTATTAGATCTATTCTTCTCAAAGGGTCCCTCTCTTCAAAAATGAATCCAAGAAAATTAGGATTTTATTTTCTCCTATCATCCTCAATCATTTTCAAAATCTCCCATTTTATGTTCCTATCATACACTTCTTGAAAGGTGACAAGATTTCTGATCACATCCTCATCAAAATTTATTTGATGGGATATTCCCATTCTTGTGAGGAAGGGTTGTCTAACAAAGTTCATGTGACCCTCTGGATCACAAACCCTCTCTACACCTAATTTCAAAGAATGTTTAGCCTTTAAATAGGATTGCAAATCCTCTAAAGTATCAGAACCAATGAACCAATCACCAAACACTGTGGAATCAGGAAGAAATGTGCCTTTCTTTTGTTTCTTCATTACATCCTTCTCCATCCACATCATTTGTAACATGAATTCAAGGAATACAATTCTGTTTAGCACAAATTTGGGCAACACATGGGGTGGTTGGGTACACCCATTTACCCTAATTATAGTGTAAACTAGCAAGAAAAACCAATCAACATAGTTATGCTTATGACCCTGTTCTGGACTATGGGCAAGAGGCCTCAACATTTCCCTGATCTCTTTTGTCAATCTGGGAGAAAAGCTACTGAGAGAATTCATTCTTCTAAATGAGAATTCATCATGAAACACAACATAGTCACAATTCTTGCAATGGCTATCCCATTTGTAACACCAGCACTGTGTTGGCAATCTTTGTCCCTTTTCATCAATCATGCTCAGATCCATTCTGCTGGCCCACTTTCTTCTATTTTGATACAAAATCAAATGACATAACAAAGAGTAGTATTTGAAATCTATGGGCTTTTTATTTTCTCTTATTTGCAAAAATTGAACATGCAATTTCTTTTCAATGAATGTTGTAAAATCATATTCAACATTAGCTTCTGGATTTTGAATTCTCATGGCCATCATCATTAGGCCGATAGGCATTCTACCTTGGGAATCAATACCCAACACCTCACACAAAGAAAAATATGTTCTTTTGAAATAGACAACAAAATATGAAATAGAGAAAGGTTCAATTGCAGTGGATGGGATTTCAATTTTTCTGTTATTTAACCCTTTTCTCATGTACATGGGCACCTCATCCCTTCTGTGTGTTTTTCTCAAACTATTGTACTCCTGCTCACTCTTCTGTAGATCTACTTGTGTGAGAGCTTTCTTGCTTGACATGAAGTAGTCTATGATTGCATTCCTATCCACAACCACTAATGGTGACCCATTTGGTAGTTTGACTATTTTGGTGGCTGAGTGATAGTGTTGTACCAATGTTCTAAAAAAATCCACATCAACAAATACATTTGGCACCACAAGCTTTGCCAAATCCAAATTCCATGGGTTTCCAACTTGTCCTTGTCCATCTTTCTTTCCACAAAAATACCAAAAAATGTTCCATCCAGAGATAGGGAGTGCATCATCATGACATCATCCGCAACATCCTTAAACAATTTCTTAGACCCCTTGTCAACTGAATTTGGTAGGAACATTCCAACAATGATTATTGAAGTGATCATTTCTTGGGAGCAAGGGGGTAAGTGCTCTTACTCACAGACTCAAATTTTTTAGGTTCCATATTTTAGTGCCTCTACGAACTAGGGTTTTGATATTTTACTTGCTTTACTAGACTAGTTGAAAACAGATCACAAACCAAACAACAACTTTTATGCAAAGAGTGATGGGGCAGACTTACCCGGTCAGAAAATGCCTGAGGAGAGCACACAAAGCTTGAATTCACCATCTGCAATCAACACTAAATTCACTGGAATGAAGAAATACAAAGAAATCCTAAGTTTTATCATGCCATGAAGCTGGTCATTTCACCATTAACTCTGGTTCGTGCCACGAAATCAACAAATCTCAGCATTCAATTCTTTTCAAACATAGACCATTGATTTGATGCAATCCAATGGCTGGATGAGTATTTCAAGACTTGTAGTCCTTTCCTCAAAAACTAGAATCCTGTAGGCATTAATGATAACCATTACGGGGCAGTACTAAAGTCATTTCAACATTTAATTCCTTACGCACCACTACAAGACCAACTTAAGGCAATCACAGGACTACAAGACCTCTTGGATAGTTACATTCATCTTCACCACTTACCTCCACCCTGCAATCCTTGTTGCACACCACCATGGGATGGTGGGATACATGTTTCCCTTATGTCTTTTACTGCGCCACTGCCAATCTTTGGCCTAACCGTCATAGGGCCACAGGAGCCTTTAGTCTCCCATTCATTGTTTAGCGCATTACCACCAGTCAAAGTTATCAACATCACGGGGCTGCAGTATGTAGAATTACCAGTCACTTGAACTTCTTATACCACATCACCACAAGCTCGACTTGAAACTGTCGAGGGGGCGTAGTGAACACTTTATCCCGAATCCTTCCTACTGCATTGCCATTGGTTATTTCCTTACCTGTCGTGGGGGCACAGTAACATATTATGTGCTACTTGAGATTATACCACAAGATTACAACTAAATTTTTTGCATGTTACAGGGAAGTGGTAACTGTGTATTCACATCCTCTAATTCCCACACACCTGCCAAGGTTATTTGTATGTACTGCATGACTACGATAAGAGACAAAAAAAATCAATGGTTAAAAATATAAATTTCTTTCACATAGACCTAATATGAGATGCTCATAAATGACTCCTGGAACAATTCTAAAAGGAATATGAATCCCTAATTATGGATTTATGGAAGGAAAATGTATGAAACATAGTGGGACTATGTGAAATTTTGAATGGTTCTAACACACCTCATGATGAACTAGACTATGTTTTTCCTTCATCCTACTTGTGTTATGTTTTTATGAGTTCTTTTCTTGTGAATATATCCTTAAGGAAAATTTGTTTCATACCTGTAATTGTAAACATCTTCTTGGTTTTTGACTGCAAATTGTTTTGAATTTGTAAACTAAGTTCTATTTTAAGTTTTCATTTGCAGTTATCAATAGAGTGGAGAGTCAACAGTTATCAACTTATGAACTCAATAAAGTTTTACTAATTCAAGTTGTTGATTTATACATTATTGTTTATTTGGACTTTAGGAAATGAAGAGAAGAGTTGTAAGGTGCAAATTAGATGATAGTGATCACAATGTTGAAACTTCATTGACAGATTACGAGCACCTTCATAGAGAAAAAGTGGTAGAGAATAATTATTTATTAAGACTTGGTTTGACAAACAAGTAATTTGTAAATCAACTAAGTAGTGTATTATTTGTTTAATAGTGTTTAATAAAATTTTATAGGCAAGAGATTTATGTATATAAGACATAATATGGTATTATTTTTTGTTTTATAGGAAACAAAAAGAGTGCAAAGAAAATGCGGAGAAAAAATATAAGTGTCGCCATCTCATAGAAACCACTGCTTTTGTGATTCAACAAATGCAGTTGGTGAAAATGATAGTTGTAATGATGATCATGTGTAGCCTGATATAGCATATGGTGATGTGTAGCCTGATATAGCACATGGTGATGTGTAACCTAATATAGCACATGGTGATCATGTGTAGCCTAATATAACACATGGTGATCATGTGTAGCCTGATATAGCACATGGTGATCATGTGTAGCTTGATATAGCACATGGTGATGTGCAATGTTGTGATGATCTCTTAGAACAAAGTCTAAGAGAGATTATTGAAAAACATTAGAGAATTAGAAGAACAATAGGTCTACGGATGATTTATTCAAAGATTAAAGGATGTGTTTGAAATGAAATTTGTTGAGATCAGTACTCATGATCTACCTATTGATGCCACACTTGATATGGCCAAGGATCATTAAGTTTTAGTTAATGAAAGTATGAAGAGAGACCACTTGCATTTGCTGTGCCTCAGAGTGCACCTATTGCATCTAGAACTTTTGATGGAATTAGTGGATCAACTAGAAATACTAGTATTGGTTTAATAGAAGATGTGGATGCTTTTGTCAAAAGACAAATATTGAGTCAAGATTTGTACAAATCTACAAAGAGGAATTTAAAAGTAATAAAATTAGAAGGAAAGAAGCCATTCTTGCTTGAGGTATCAAGAGATGGTGAGCCCATTGGGCCAAATGCTGCAAAGTGGGCCAAATGCTGCAAAGTGGGCCTCCGAGTTAGGTGTAAGATGTAGGGCCCATTTGGATATTTGCAAATCAAGTTTTGTAGAGAAAGATCCATGATTTATGGAAAATGTTATACAAAAAAATGGAAAATGCTTTTGAGACTATAGGTGGACAAATCTCTAGAAAATATTACAAGCAAAAGATGAGAATTTTGATGAACAATTTTAGATACAATTGTAGAAAAGCAATCATGGAGGGAAAAGAGAGGTTAAACTCCACTCTATGTCCCAAATAGGGGGAGGTATTGAAAGAAAGTATGCATTCTGAAGAATATTTGGTAAAGAGTAACAAAGGCAAGAGAGTAAGAGATAATCTGAGGGTTGGATATACATTTGGCTGAGGTGGGTTGTAGGCCAAAATGGACAAATTTGGAGTAAGTGTATGGCTTTTTGGTTCAATTTACATTATGTTATTTATTTCAATTTTTTATTGACCTAACTATATGTTGAAATTGACATTGTATTTTAGGTGGGAAATAGTAATAGAGAAGCAGGTGTAGAAGATATTGTCAATTATATGGCAGCACTAGATCCTAGTAAATCTAAGAGTAGGATGAAGTGGAAATCTAGTTCATCAACAGAGATTTCACAACCATCTATTACATGCCAAATAGGATCAACCTCTCCAAATCATGTCAACTCAAATGAAGGGTACCAACATGTATTGAATTGCATATATGGTCGTAGTCAACAAGTTTCACAGTTGTTGCCTCCGTTAACCCTATAGTTTTTGCATGGAATGAGCATAAATCCATGGATTTAGATGAGGTAAGAGGCTCTATTGATCTCATTTCTTCTTGTTTGACAATTATGTATACAAATGTCTCTTAATATGTAGATTATTGAAATCTAAGCATAGGATAATCCAACCTAGTTTCTTTATTGTTGGAGTGATCCAGAAAATATACTTTTGGAAAAATTTATAGGCATTCTTTACTTGACTATTGAATGCTTTATATATTCTTTTACATGATGGTTAAACCACATGCATAGCAATTTTTTCAAAGTAGAAGGAAAGCAAAAATGCCTTCATGATGTCAACAGAGCTATCGATATTGATAGTGATGATCATGATGAACTGGACAAGAATGTGAAGTATAGTCATCATAGTTATGCTGAAGTTGAGGTAATAAAATAGTTGTCAGTTATCTGTCCCAATCTTTTGTCATTCTTCATGCTTAAAATATTCTTTTAGACAAAAAATTATAGCTTTTGTATTCTCTAAGTTGTAATTTAATCTTCCCCAATGTTTTGTCATTAATTCTTCATGCTTAGAATGTTCTTTTGGACAAAACTTTATAGCTTTTGCATTCTTTACTTGACTTATATTAATTTTTGCATGATGATTAAACCACATGCAGATAAATTATATGAAAGCAGAACAAATAGAAAAAGGCCCTATCAATAAAGCTCTCTGCAAAACTGTACAACTTCATGTCAATGTTGATAGTGATAATTATGATGATGAACTCGATGAGCATGCACATGATATTCATAGTAGTAGTTGTGTTGAAATTGAGGTGAGTGCTATGAAACCACATGCAAGTAAGTACTATTCAAGTAAGTAATGGTTGTTTTATTATGTAAATAAGGTTAATCATTACCTATTTGATAGAAGTTGGTTAGAATAGTAGTGAAGTGTAATTAGCTAGTATACATAGATTATGGAAATAAGGGAGACCATATAACTTACATATGGAAGCTTAGAGCTTAGTTGTAATAGAGTACATACATAGATTTTGACTATGCATTAGTGCATTGTGTTTGGCGATGTCACAGTCCTCAGTTGAGGGAACTTCATTGCCAATCCATGTCTCTTTTTGGAGTACTTGTATAGTCTAACACTATTGTTGTAATGCCCACTCAAGAAATTATCATTAAATAACAATAATAAATTAAATTAGTTAGAAATAATGAAAATATAAAGAGATGAAAGAAGAATATTCACTTACATACTAACTTAATAAAATACAAATTTTGATTAATCATAAGTTTAATATCATGCATTGAAAATGATAATTTTCATAGATATAAACATCCCCCACACAATTAAAATCAATTACAGTAAGAACCATATGATCATCCTTAAGCATAGTTGAAAACATGTTCTTTTCTCTAGCAATTTGCTCAGTTAATAGACATGTATCTACACATCTAAATGTGAACATTAGTTCCACAAAGTTCATCAATAAACATAACAAAGAGCAATATACTAGCCTAAGGCCCTCGGGGGCCGATCTAATGTCTTGGGAACTCATGATGGCCTTGCCTACGTACGCATAGCGTAGAGACTTCGTAATTTGAGGTAAGTAGTCTTGCAACCATAAAGTTGACCTAGATACTTTAACTCACAAGGGATCTAGCTCATCACATAATATATTGTAGAATCAATAAATTAATTAATATACACATCCATATTATCCTCAAGATTAAATACACCATATGCTAACTAAATCATTCATGTTCTAAAAAGTGCATGCAACAATTAAATTTATAAATATTCCCTATAGGGTATAATAGGGAAGTTATAACAACAAAAATATTCCAACCATTCTCTTGGATAAAAAACATAAATTTCCACAGACAATTACTTAGATTGTAATAAATGAAAATGTCTATGCTAATTATGTAAATTATCATCTTATATTCAAGTTCTAAACAAAATGATTTATAACACTATTTCACAATATATATTTTGTCATTAACAAACACATAAAACCCTTATCGACACCTTACTAATGAATGCAATATCTACTCACTTAGAATAGATGAAACAATGTCCTCTACACATGCTCAAATAAAGATGACTAATTTAATCATTACTTTTTTTTGGCATTCAAATTGCTACAATGCATCAAGCAAAGAAAGACGTAACTTATAATCATATATTCACTAATTCATTATATCATCCTAGACTTATTAAAAGAATTAACCCTTTATAGTCAACCCTACACCATACTAGAATAAATGTATTAAAACATAATTATTAGAAATCTAAGAACTTATATGATATTAATAAATTAAACATAATTTCAATTTATAATTTCTACCTAATCATTCCTAAATTATATTTCTCTTATGCTCATCTAAACTATAATTTAAAGTTTTAGCCTCATTCCTAAATTATAATCTACATTTATATTATCCAAACACAAGTAAAATATAGCTTAAGGTATTTAATGAAGAGCCTACTACATTTTCCATTCAATAAGAAAACCTCCAACTCCTAAGTCATTAGAGCAATGCACAAGTATGCCAAGAGTTCTATTCTCTCATACATGGCTAGTTACACATTAAAGATTCTAAGAAAATAATTCACTGTAATTACTTAAATGAGATTCTCATTTTCAATTATTGACCTATATAAATCAATTTCAATTGTTGGAAAAACATTCTAGATGATTGGAAAAATGAATTAATTGAATAGAAATAGCCTTAAAATGACAAACCACCCAGTATTAAATTTGTCATAACTTTCTTAATTATTAGTGTAATTATAAAATTCAAGATGTTTTGGAAAGGTAAGAATAAGGGAAATAAAACCCAGAAAAAAATTAGAAATATTTTGTAATATGAGGAGGTAGTGTTTACTGCAATCATCTCTTTCCATCAAATCCACATTTAATCCAAACTTGATTATAAATCGAGAATGATTCAAGATAACTCAAAAGTATTCCCTATATTATAATAAATGATAGAAATAATAAAATATAAAAGATCTGTTATTTTTCTTTAATTTTGACATTCAAATAAATACCAAATAAAATAAAAAAGATCTAACAACTATTCTTATAAACTAATCAACATAAGGGTTTAATTGACCTTCTTGTACTACAAGTATATACTTGATTCAATCTAATTTATTTGGATACAACTAAATATATGAAAGATTATCTAATCATACCCATTCCAAAAAAGAAAATATGAGTGTAGACACCTAAAAATGTCTTGACCACCAAAATGACTCCCGATATTCCTAATCATGTCAATTTCCCTCCTAAACCAATTAATTAAATTTTATTTAATTAATTAACCCCTCATTACCCCATTTCTCATCAATTTATCCTAGACAATTGAATTAATTTTATTAATTCAATAGTTTCAAACCTAGCCAAATTAATTTAGTAAATATGCAATATTTACTAAATAATTTTCCCCCTTTTGCCACTAAATTCAATTAAATAGTTAAAATCATGTTAACTAATTAATTTAACCCATTTATTCTAGCCCTAGGGTTAATTAAATAAAATCAATGTTAATTAACCCTTAAACCCTCATTTGGATGGTTAAACCTAGTTTAACCCATTCTCCCACATTTTCCAAATAAAGAAATGGGAATAAATCCACCTAGAATCCCACATCACAATAAATAAATATCTTTCCCATGCCTAGACCTCTATTTTCCCCCAAATGAATTTTTAATTCATTTGCATCTCCCCCCCATGAATCTTTTATTTGGGAATAATCTTCCCCCCATAACTTTTCTCTTCCCCAAAATGAATAAAAGAATCACCTTTATTCATAGCCATCCATTTTCTAGATTAGATCTAGGCCCTCCATGTCATCTCCATTCTCCACCCTTGATCATTCCAAGAATTCTCCACCCTTGGATCAAGAATCCCTCCAAAAGTCTATAAATAGAGCCTCTCCCAAGCCATTTTAAAAGGAAGCCAAGTCTATGCAAAGTAATAATGTCAAAATCACTCTTGAGCTAGGATAGTGAGTTGCACAACTTGAATGAGCATTTCACATTGGAATCCATTTGTCTAGGGATCATCTTGGTCTTAGGAGCTTGTTTGGGTGCAAAGGTTCCTTCCTCCCTTGATGGGATTAGATTTGTATTGTGAGGTATAACTTTTGTGTTTATGCATTTAGTTTGTATTTCTAACCTCATTTGCTTTTCTAATCTACATTGGCACGCCCAGTGGGACCCACAAGGTCCAGTCTAACTTGTTTTGTGAGTTTTTGGTGTTAGATAAGTGTGTTTTGCAGGTGTAGCACCATTATACCCTCTCAGTGGCACCATTATACCCTCGCAGTGGCACCATCACTGGCTCGGTTCAGTGCTATTCTCTATTTTGGCGCTATTTCTACGCAGCACTTTCCATTTCTTTCCCTCACTCACATTTGCTATTTTAAAATATTCCTGCCATTTGCAGTGGTCCTTTTGCTCTCGGTTATTCACAAAGATGTTGAAGTTGTAAGGGGGGTTATGTCAAAATTTTTACAAGGGGTCTAAATAGGCACTTTAGCTTAGATATCATCTAGTTTTTCATCTACATTAGCTAACAAGGCTAACAAGACCCTTATTTTACCGTCTAACCCCTCGCATTGTGTAGAAAAAAGTTACTTTTTGTAGGACGAATGTGTTCAGTGTCGTATTAGTGCCATCACTCAGGTTAGCGCCATCCGCAGGTTAAGCAGGTTCTCTAGACAATCACGTAGTGACACTATCCTATAGCTATATTAGCACTATCATTTGTTTTAGCACCTTATAATAGGTTTATTAGTGCTATCCCGTAGTTTGTCACTTTAACTGCATTAAAGTAGCACTATCTAGTGTTTTGTCGCTTTTACTATCTTAAATTAGTGCTATAATTTTAATCATCGCCATTTTCTATAAGTCGGGTTGTTCTACCCGCAGTGGCGCTTTCACATACCCGTTTTAGTGCTATTTTGAGAAACTAACTTTTCTGTCTGTGCAGGTATGGACAAGTTTGTTGCAGGTCATACGGCGGATACTAACAAAACTTTTTGCAGGGTGGTTTGATGTTTAAGTTAGCAAACACTTTGATTTGGCAAGCTAAAATGAACTCTTTTGCATGTTAGATCTTAGACAACATTTCAAATTTGTGTTTTAGAAATCGATCAAACAAATCAAACAAATCTCTTTGTGTGTGTGTACGTGTCAAACACTTTAAGTTTTGGTGCTCTAAAATTTACCCTTTGATGTGCCAACAAACAACAAATCAAACACTTCGATTTTGGGGCTTTAAAAAGAAACCACAAATTTGCATAAAGCATCTTGGTTAAAAAGAACAACTTGCATTTCTCACGTATGTAACCAAGAAAATCATCTTAATTGTTTGAAGTGTCTTGTGCTCTTTTTGTTTGTAACATGATAGAGCATATGCTCTTCCCTCGCACCATTTTGGTGATCTTGGGAATCAAAAGCTCATCACAAAACTTACAAAAATCACACCCCATTTAAATCCAAAAGATCTAAAATGAACCATGCTTAGTGTGATACAATCATTTAGAATACGTATGCTCTCCCCTCACACCTTTGAGTGAACTTGGGGATCAAAAGTATTTTTATGATTGTATTGCTTTTGTAATCCTTAGAGGGCCTGCCACCCCGCTTCGAAAGGTGGGAACGACCCAAGCGGCATCAAGCTAAAGCCAAGCTCTTCCAAGCCACTATATAAAATAAGGTGTTTGGGATGAAAGTCTCAAGTGATAGGTGTTGCTGTGTTATACCGACAGCCAACCTCCCCCAAAACTCTCCAAGGTGAACCCTTGGAGGCTGGGAGACTCCATAACGGAGAGTAGTGTTACCGCACGTATAACCACCTAAATAGATGCCCTTACTACGAACCTTTGTTTTAGCAAGCCAAAATCCTTCTATTTGTTGACGCAGAGGGCAAAACCCTTGAAGTGGCCCCGATTCATGCGGTTCTTAGCCAAGGTAGCAGGGACAATCTAAAGGTTTGGTGAGGGACAAGCCTTATAAGAAACCTAGATCTTGGTATGCGTGAGAAGTATGTGCAATTGTAAGGAGCCGGTGCTACCAAGATCCTGGAGCTACCCGCTTTGAATAGGCGTAGCTAGGGGATTCAACAAATACTATCACATTCTCACCTTAGGTTGTAAAAAGTGCTTGTTCAAACAAAATAAAACATCATTTCACAAAACAAAAATCTTGGTTGTTGTGCATTCATGTGCTCAATTATGTGTTAAATGTGCTTTTATTATTCACAAACAACCTACCAAGAGACATTGAAAACAATTGATCAAATTCTCATAAAAAAAATCCAAATTTGTCTTCAAAATCTGTCTGCCCTGTTTCAACGCTATATCTATCTGATTGTGGCACCATTTCACTCGTGGATTGGCACTATTCATAGATTGACTGGCCTAAAACAAAGACCTAGTTAGTTGTGATCTCCAACATCTGCACTGTCATAATCCATAGCCACATTCCAAAAATATGACAACAGCCCATCCATTTTCTCCCAAATTTTTCCAAAATCACACCTTCTCTTTTGACCTTAGAGGATTAATCACCACCATTGTTGGATCCCTTGGCTATATCAAACCCATTCAAATTCATATCCGCTTGTTCTCAATGATTGTTTGCACACCTTTTCGACCAAACCAAAATCATTATCATAAGAAAACCATTCCAAAAATCCCCAAAGTCTCCCAAATCAAAACATCATCAAAATTTGTCATCCTTTTGAGCTAAAATTTTGATCTAGATTTCATCCTACACACATCATATCTTGCTTGGAAAGTCAATAGTCTACCTTCCAAGTGAAATCATTATCCCTCTTTGTGTAAGGTCATTAGTCTACCCCAAACAAAGAAAGACATCCTTTTTATGCAAATCCACAAAATCTAGGTCCTACCTAAGCTCAATTTGTCGACTACCAAAATCATCACACATCAAAAAAATCAAACATCAAGAAAAACATCTTTCATCACCTATCTCTTTGGTCCAACATTTGTGCAAAATCAATATCAGCCATCCACATCACCTTTCAATTGAAACCTCTAGCAATACATCCACCGCATTGCCTCTTCTACTCCACCTCACTACCACATCCATTTTCGGGTCCAACATAATCTATCAAATCCTCTAAGGTTTCCATCTCTAATTCATTCTCACACTGTAAATCAAACATATCCACTTGCATGCCCATCACGAGATCACAACACAAGAAAATCCAAGAAATGGCAGAACAATATCCAGGCATAGGAATACCTAATACCAACAGTCACAACATACCCATCAACCAAGCATTCAACCAATCTATGTACATCCCCTCATTTGGTGCCAATGAAAATCCCTCCCATTACTTACAACAACTACAACCATCACCACCGCCACCACAACACATCCCCCTAGTATCCCAAGATGATCCTGATGTCTTAGCCTTCACACAAGATGCCGATAACATGGACATACTTGACAAAGTCCTACAGTCAGATCCAAACAGATTTCTAGAACATCTTCTCAAATTTGTTGCTCAACTTCCCCCCATCACCACATCATCACAACCATCCACATCTACAAATGCCCCTACCCCATCAAATAAACAAGCATCCACATCCAACACCTAACCCACTATCTCTCAAAAAACAACACCCATCATCTCTCAAACATCCACACCTACCGTATCTACCACCAACACGACCTCTACCGCTACTACGTCTACCATCACTACCAATATCCCTAACCCCACCACTTCACAACCCATCACCACATCCACTACTACAACAATGGTAAACCCTTCCATGCCACAAATTACCATGGGCATACAAGGCAACATCACACAACCAAGTACATCCACAAGTGTGCCTCCACCCAATCCCAACATCATTGCTTATCTACGACAGTTGTTCTCACAGAACAATACATCCAACACATCCCACGCCCACCAATCCAATGTCAATCAATCCACTGTCACCTATCTGCATAACCTTGTAACATCATCTACATAATATCAAACCCCACCCCAATTTCAACATCTCACCAACCAACAAGCATACATACAACAACCACAGCAACCACAGGATGTCAGCATTGTTTTATAGGACTTAGTCCAACAAGTAGCAGACCTATGAACTGGGGGCAAACACAAACATTATTCCTTTGAGGATATTTGCCCCTACCCATTTGATCACACATTGCACATGCCCCCTTTCCCTAAGAACTTTGAGACACCTAAATTCAACAAATACAAAGGAAAGGGAGACCCTAGGGACCACCTTAGGGAATTCTACATTGCTTGCCTAGAAGTCTCGAATAATGACACATATCTTATAAGACTCTTCCCAAGAAGTCTTGGTGGTCAAGCCGCTGAATGGTTTGCCCATCTTCCACTTGGAATTCGAACATTCCTTGAGCTTACGGAGAAGTTTGTAAACCACTTCTCTTACAACTTTGAACATGAGGTGTCTATGACAGACCTCTGCAACACCAAACAAAAGAACAGAGAAGCTTTCGCTTCCTTCTTACAACGGTGGAGGGACTTGGCAAGAAAACTCCCATGGCCCATTCCTGAGAAACAACTTGTCACCATGTTTGTGGCCAAACTCAATCAGGAACTAGGGTTTCAATTACAAATTCTTTGCGCATCCACCTTTGAAGAGGTTATCGACAAAGGCACTACTATCAAACAAGCCCTCATTGCCAAGGGCTCCATCAAACTATACGACAACAAATCCAACAACAATCACAACAACAAAAATAACAACTACAAATCCAATCACAACACCCCCAATACTAATAACAATACCAACACGCAATCCAACGATAAATCACGCTATTGGGGGAAAAACAAGAACAATCTGAACGATGGTGTCACAGATGTGAAAGCCGTCCAACATATCCAAAACCAAACACCAGCACATACATATGCAACAAATGTAAATAACCCAAGAGGGCCAAATAAACCACGCAAACCTCACCGAACATTCACACCATTAGTAGAACCCATCAAGGACATCCTCGATAGATGTCTCAAACAAGGTGTCGTCACACTCCTGCCTATTCGCCCACGTCAAGACAATGAACTAAAAGCCACGTGGTACAATGAGAATGACTACTGCAACTACCACCGCATTGCGGGACATAAAACAGCTGACTGCATGCAACTAAAACACTGTATCCAAGACCTTATCAAACAAAACTTAGTCAACCTTGATCATGGCACCTACCCATCACCAAACGCCAATCTAGGAGCTTACAAGGATCCCCTACCTAACCATAATAAAGCTTCATCATCCAACCAAACCTACAATATCACCCCACCACCCATGTCCTATGACTCTATCGTAGGATGTATAGAAGCATCATCCCATCATGTCAACATAGTTACTATTCGGGCACAAGCACCTGATTGCGCTGTTACAACTCACCGTGGCTGTGTATCCATTCACACAGCCCCTCCCATGGCACAAATGCCTGCATCCACATCAACTCCCTTATCTCCTCATCCAACCACACGTCCATCACCTACCCACCAGTATAACCTCTTAGAACACCTAGGCAAGACACCCGCACAAATCTCCATCATTGAGCTACTTCGCACATCTCCCCTTCATAAGGACATCCTCAATAAAGCGCTCTTGCAAACACAAGTCCCTGCCAACTTGAACGTAACATAATTCCAAGCCATGGTAGGACACATCGCCTCACCCCATCATCTCACCTTCTTAGAAAAGGACCTGCCCACCTCTGACCACATACACAATGATGCCCTGCACATAGAAGTCTGCATCCACAAGCACACCATTAAAAGAGTCTTAATAGATGGTGGCTCCGACCTCAACATATGCACTCTAAAAATGTTAAAATACTTGGGGTACTCCGATGTGGTTGTTGACACCAGCGAGTGCATCACGATCAAATGCTACGATGATACTAAATGACTCTTTGAAGGTACTATCAAGCTTCCCATATAGGTGGGATAGAAAATCCTTGAAACAAAATGTCAAGTTCTGGATCTTCATCTCCCCTATAATATCCTTCTTGGCAGACCCTGAATTCATGCTATGCAAGCTGTCCCATCTACCTTCCATCAATGCATCAAATTCCCCCACAATGGCACCGAAGTCACAATCTATGCCGACCCTTGCCCCTTCCAGTACTGCAGTTTTCTAGAAGGTCACAACCAAATATTCTGCCCATATAATAAAGCCATCGCCGAAGCCAAAACAACAACATCCAAGACATATATCGACCCTGCTAACATTGCTTCCACTTCATCCCAAGCAACTCCGCCACCTGAGGTCCAGATCAAGTTATCTGACATGGGATGTGGGGAATATGACCTACACAGCACCTTTTGTGTAGGCACATTACCCAATCCTAAGACATTCGGCATCCAACAACAGAGACAACCAATATAGTCATTATCAAGTGCCAACCCTCGCCTACCTTCGAGAAGAAGCATCTCCTAGATCAGGATGTTCTTGAAGATATTTCATCTTGGCTTTATAAGGATGACGAGCCTCAACAAGAGGCCCCCACAATCCCCACAGAAATCTACGGCAAAGGTTCTGAAATTGTTAAGAGCATGGGCTACAAAGGACAAGGTGGTATAGGTTTTCATGAATAAGGAATTGTGGAACCACTGTAAGCAACGAGGAATCCCTATACTCAAGGATTAGGGTATGGTCAACCACAACGCATCCTCCCTTTTGGCAAGTGTATCTTATTCATGGTCGCTACGGCCCCCTTAGATGTCAACAATGTTAACGAAATGGGACTTCAAGACTCCTTTAGCCATTTTGCTAGCTTCTTTGACTCATCCATTTGTACCATTTACTCTGTCACCACTCTCCCTTCTCCCTCCAATAACTTGCCACTAGTCTACCCTGACCTCATCGATTGGGACCAACGGGGACCTCCAGTCTTCTACATCGCACCTAACGATGAGGCCATCACTGAAATGATGGGGGTAAGAGATCACTTCCCTTTGGGAGATCATCGAGCAGGGTACATAATGGAACTCCATCCAGATGCCTATTTCAGGGAGACAACCCCTGCTTCCAGTCACAAAAATACAAAAAGAAAAAATGGATTTGATGGTGAACACCGTTCCACGGCAGTATCAGATCCCAAAATAGTAAAAATAAAAGACGTATCTCCTAGTGAAAACCTCCACAAGGTGCCAGGAGATGGAAGCATGGGCCTCCCTAAGATAGACAAAGTATGTCCAGACAGATCACCCATCTTGGTAGAACCGGCTCAGGAAATGAACCTGGGGACAGAACAAGAGCCAAAAATCACATACAGAGTAGAATCCCTCAGCATGTTCGAACAGGAAAACTTCTTGGCATTTTTCACATGAAGAAATCACAATTTCACATGGACCTATGCAGACATGCCAGGGCTAGATCCTGCCTTGGTGGTTCATCATCTTGCAGTGCGTCCTGATGCGAAACTAGTCAAGAAAAAACTTTGGAAGATGAATCCTTAAGTGGCTCTCCTAGTCAAGGCAGAACTAAAGAAATTATAGGATGTCAGGTTCATTCACCCTATCGATTATCTTGAATGGGTTTCAAACCTCATCCCAGTTGCTAAGCCGGATGGTTGAATCTGCTATTGTACTGATTTCAGGGATCTCAACAAGGCTTGCCCCAAAGATGACTTCCCACTACCAAACATTGACATGATAGTGGATCTCACAGTAGGATATGAAATGTTATCCCTCATGGATGGTTTCTCAGGGTACAATCAGATAAAAATTGCCAAAGAGGATTAGTACAAAATGGCCTTCATATGCCCATGGGGAACATATTGCTAGGTGGTAATGCCATTTAGCCTGAAAAATGTAGGCGCCACCTATCAAAGAGCCATGACCGTCATCTTCCATGACCTTTTCCACCATGTCATGGAAGACTATGTGGATGATTTGCTAGGCAAATCTAAGACCAAAGCAGAACACTTAGATGTGCTAGCGAAGATCTTTGATAGGCTAGAGCAATATAATGTTTGTCTCAATCTGAAGTAGTGTGTCTTTGGTGTCACCTCAGGTAAACTTCTGGGATACATAGTTTTGAGAAGAGGAATCAAAGTTGATCCTGCAAAGGTCAAGGCCATCACTGAGATGCTGCCTCCCAAAACATTAAAACAACTGAGAAGCCTGCAGGGGAAACTATAGTCCATCCACCGGTTCATTGCCCAACTCGCTGATAAGTGTCAACCATTCCGACATCTCCTCAGGAAAGGTACGGATTTCGCCTGGACCGATCAGTGTCAGACTGCCTTTGATCAGCTAAAAGAATATTTGGCTAATCCCCCTATTCTAACTCCACCAAGACAAGGAGAGCCCCTCCTCTTGTATATCTCCGTGATAGACATAGCAATTGGGGCTTTATTAGCACAACATGATGAGCATGGAAAGGAAAGAGCCATTTATTATATCATCCGTACTTTGATCTCGTATGAGGTCAATTATACACAGATTGAACAAGCATGTTTAGCCCTTGTCTTTACATCACAAAAGTTGAGACACTACATGCTTAATCACGAGACCAAGCTCATTGGTAAGATTGACTCACTAAAGTACCTCCTAAATAGAGCTACTCTTACTGGCAGAATGGCTAAATGGGTCATGATCCTCATAGAATTTGATATAGAATACACTGAGAGAAAGGCCATCAAAGGGCAAGTTATAGCAGATCAGCTGGCTGAAGCACCTATCCCCACAGAACATCCTACAATTGTAGATTTTCCATATGAGGCCATCCTGACAATCACACCAACCCCTGACACATGGAAAATGTATTTTGATGGATCTTACACCCACAGAGGCTCGGGGGCAGGCATCTTGTTTGTTACCCCTCAAGGCGACATGATCCCTAAATCATTCAAAATCACATTTCCATGCACCAACAATGTAGCAGAGTATGAGGCTCTCATCATAGGTCTCCGCATGGCCATCCAATGGAAAATTGAAAAGCTACTGATGTACAATGACTCTCAACTGGTCATCAGGTAGGTCAATAATGAATATAAAACTAAGGACAACAAGCTCCTTCCCTATAAAAATATGGTCGATGATTTCAAAGATTACTTTGACTACATCCACTTCGAGCAAATCCCAAGACTCAATAACAAAGCAGCAGATGCTATGGCAACCATCAGATCTCTAGTAGACATGCAGAAGGACAACAAGAAATATGAATTCCTGATAGAAGAGCTCCCCATCCCCGCATACGATGTTCCTCAATCAGAACTAGTGTGTGAAGTCATTGGCCCCTTGTCCCTGTGGTACCAAGAAACATACCTTTACCTTCATGATAACATCCTTCCCCCTAACCTATCCAATTCCTAGCGAAAATCATTCATCCGTCGAGCCTCCCGCTTCATTCTTGTCGGTGACACACTATACAAAAGGAGTCTTGACGGCATGCTTCTCCGATGTTTAGACTCTAGGGAAGCTAAAGTAGCCTTAGAAGAAGTACATGCTGGTATTTGTGGGGTGCATTCCAGTGGACCTACCCTATCTAAAGAGATCCTCTGAACTGGATACTACTGGTCAACCATGGACTGCGACGCCCACAAGTTCACCAAGACATGCCTCCCATGTCAACAACATGGTGATCTCATCCACACACCAGCATAGGAGTTACAACCAATTGCAATGCCATGGCCTTTCTCACAATGGGGACTCGACCTCATAGGAAAAATACACCCTCCATCCTCAAATGGTCACAAATTCATAATAACCACTACCGAATACTTCACAAAGTGGGTGGAAGCAATACCACTCACCTTCACCATAGGTATCCAAATCTCCAAATTCATCCTCCACTATATCATCTGCTGATATGGTATCCCCCATTCCATTGTCACCGATAATGGAAAGCCCTTCAAAGACCAAGAAGTTCGCACTTTGTGCAAAAAGTTTGACATCAAACATCGCTTCTCCACACCATATTACCCCCAAGGAAACGGTCAAGCAGAAGCGTCTAACAAAACCATCCCCTGCATTCTCAAGAAGACAGTCAATGAAGCTGGTTGCGACTGGCACCTCCAACTCAACCCTGCCCTATGGGCTTACCGCACAAGCATCTATACTCCTACAAGAGCCACCCCATACTCACTAGTATTTAGATCTGAAGCCATTTTACCTATAGAGGTCGAGCTCCCATCTCTCCGAGTATCATTGCAAAACATTATCTCTGATGAGGACTACCGCGTTGCAAGGTTGCATCCACTAGAGCTACTGGATGAGAAACGCTTGCATGCCTTAAATCACTTATAGGCATATCAAAATCACCTCAGAAGAAGCTACAACAAAAATATCAGAACCAAAAAATTTGAGGTAGGTGACCTTGTCCTAATGGAAAATCAGAAGAACCTACAAGAGCATCCGAAGCAAGGAAAGTTTGAACCCAATTGGCTAGGACCGTATGTTGTCATAGCCGATTATGGGTTAGGAGCCTATCAGCTTGCAACATCTGAGGGGCAGCCTCTAGATGAGCCAATGAATATCATGCATCTCAAGAAATTCTATGCCTAACCTATCTGATACCCCAAGTCAAAAAATTAAAAAAAAAAAATCAAAAACACAAAAAAAATAAAATCAAATCAAAATCAGAGTGCAATAAAAACTTCCAATGGTAAAAATCACTTCGGTTACACCTTGGATAAAGTACCATGGTGAAAACCTATTCCAGGCAGCATGCGTAGTGGCTGGTTCTACCATCTAGTAAGTCCTCTTCTCATCACACCACTCCATATTCCACACATCCCATGGCTTGGAATTCTGAAACATCAAGTCCTATCGCCTAACCCATCCTATTCCATCCCAAGGCCAACCCATGGAACATGGATCCTTGTAAGCTCTCTTTAAACATCGCAAAGTCAAAAAATCCAAAAACATCACAAAATCAAAAAATCCAAAAACATCACAAAATCAAAAAATCCAAAAACATTGCAAAATCATAAAATACAAAAACACTAGAAAACACAGAAAACCCAAAACAACACATCTCATCATCAAACACATATCAATCTTCATCACATCAAACCCATCCCAAACCATTCCCTCATCATCATGTCTTACCAAAACTACATATGCATTTTCACCCGCATCTTAAAAGTACCTTGATCCCATGGACACAGGGAATGTAGGTAGTCTGGAATACGAAGGATGTTTCCAGTACTCAGGTATCTAAGATGTACCCATCCACCCCGTTGGATGGTACCCCATTCACTAATCTTTCTAGATCTCATAAACAATACACAAGCTACGTATACACTCCAAATAGGTTCCCCAACGCAAAAATCATCAATCAACATACCAACCATAATCCTACACATGGCCAGACTGTTCTTTTGCCCATCTGCCCACAGTTCTCTAATCAACACCAATGGATCTGCATCCTAGGATATATATTTCCTACAATGGACAAAAATCTATCATTCTATCATCATGTCTCTTGGCAAGAGCACACAAAGGCTATTTGTATCTTTTCGTTGGTCTTTTTGATTATTGATTTTTATCTTTTTGTTTGGCTCTAAGTCTTTTCCAAAGCTACCTTGATCTCATTATATCATGGTATGTAACGGATAACACCTGGAGTAGACATCGTCATTGTCTCTGTATGCTGTGCTTGTGGGTTGGTTTCATTACTCCAAAGGATAGTATTCATATCTTGAAGTCCGGGTCAGTTCTAGCATGATGTGTCCTATTTGCATACACAGGCATTAACACCTTATATGCATTAGTTGCACTGACTGCTATGAGTCCCCTTCCTTGACTAGACAAGATTATACTACCTTGGGCATGCATGAAATCAACCTATTGTTTGTGGGTCTAGTCCATGCAATCATAGGGTATACATCATCACCTAGGTCATTTCATACCTTTGTGAACTGTATCCTACATTGCTACATTAAACTAAGAAATGCTCTCAAGTAATCTTGTGCAACTACTGTTACTAGCTCAAAATCATCATCCTAATCACTCAGTCAACAATCCCATCTCAGCCCAAAATTAATCATTTTCCCCCATCACCCACCAACCAACCCCTCACTAATCCCATTCCCCACCATATTTCCACTCAACACATCCTGAACCGAAGTAAATCTCCCCTCAATGATGTGGTGTCTTATGACCTAACAATCCTCTCATCTCCCCACCACCATTCTCTAGATGCTCCCACCCCTATCCTCTCCCCACCTAATCCCCTTTCCCACAGCCTCACCACTCAGGGTCAAACAAGGAACATCATGTGTATCAGGACCGGATCATCCCACCTATCACCTAAACTGTATCTAGCATATCATTTAGCTACATGTCATGATCATATAATTGCATATCATTAGATTCATTTTAAATCATTAGATTCATTTTAATCCATCTTCATTGCATATCATCTAGGTGCATGTTAACCCATCTTAATTGCATATCACTTAGGTGGATTTCATCCATTTAAATTGCATATCATTAGATTCATTTTAATCCATCTTCAATGCATATCCTCTAGGTGCATGTTAATCCATCTTAATTGCATATCATCTAGGTGCATGTTGACCCATCTTAATTGCATATCACTTAGGTGCATTTCATCCATTTAAATTGCATATCATTAGATTCATTTTAAATCATTAAATCCATTTGAATCCATCTTAATTGCATATCATTTTAATCATGTAAGTTGCATATCATTTAGATTCATTAAGACCATTTAAGTTGCATATCAATTAGCTTTATCCATTTAAAATACATATCACTTAGATTCATTTTACAATACATGTCATTTAGGTTCATCCATTTACATATCAATTAGGCTCATTTATCCATTTAAGTTTGCATAATAATTAAGTTCATTCTAGAATCATTTAGTTGCACAATATACATCACATCTCATATCATCTCATAAACCACTTCATCACATTACATCATCAGATAAATGCATTTCATAAACATCTAGTTGCATATACATATTTTCATACATAAACATACATTTCCATCCTTAATACATCCATAAAATCAAAAACATCATTGCATAAACATAACACATCCATAGCATATAAATCCATAAAGAAATATTGCATCCATCACATAGGCATCATCATAATAGGGCATCATAATCATAGCATCATAAATCATCACAAAAAACACCATATCATATCAAATCATCATAAAAATGTACATCACTCATGTATTCATCCAAAAAATAAAATGTCGTGATACAAAAATACTTCCAAGGGCTGTCATGATAGGGCTATCACATAGAGGATCCCCTCTCTGATGGAGTGGGAGACTCTAATCCTGGTCAAGCCTGTGACCCTGTCGGTGGCTGTGACTGCGGTGGTGGCTGTACCTACACCTGAGGGCCCTGCTGGGGCACGAATGAGGGAGGAGGCATCATCTGCTAGATAGACTAAATAGATCTCGATCTATGAGATCTTGATGTCCCTGATCTACTGACCTGGCTATAGCTCGGTGCTCACTGCTTTGCTAGCACGGCTGAATAATACAGCCCCCTATAATACTCCATCCACCTACTGGCCTCTGTCAGATCCCCCTGTACCTGCACCATCTGCCCTTGTACCTGCATCACCTACCCCTGTGCCTAACTCAACTGTGCCTGCAGCTGATAAGTCTATGTCTAAGACTGAGACAACTGAGTCTGCATCCCTACCAAAATCGAGGCCAGTCCCCCACCTGAACCCTATACACTGCTTAATGCAGTCTTTGCCTGCTGTACTCCCAAGAGCGCTACATCCCGCTCTCTCGTCAAACCCTCCATGTCTCCTCGGGCCTGGGCCAACTGTGCCTCTAAGACTGCTACCTACCCATCTACCCCCTGCAACTACACCAACTCGGCCTCTCGGCACTCTAAGGCCTCCTCTAGACTAGCCACCTGTGCCCTTAAGGTCTCCATCTCCTCCTCCTCCCATCACCTCTGATGAGATGAATGCCTCTCCCCCTCAGCCTCTGCCTCCTCCAGACTGGCCACCTATGCCCATAGGGTCTCCATCTCCTCCCCCTTGTCATGTTGCCTCCGATGAGATGAATGCCTCTCACCCTTAGCCTCTACCTCCAAAGCTGTCCTTGAGGTCCCAGCCTCTGCATCATGCCCACCAACCTGCCGCTGCCCCTCCTATGGTGGAGGTAGGTCACCCTCACCTACTCTCGACTGCCCCCCGCACCATCGGGGTACTCTTGGCTGTCATCCCGATCCCATCTGTACCTACTGCACAGGAACCTGCTATGCCTATGCCTATTGAGCAGGAACCTACTCCCCCTGTACCTGCTGTACAGGAACCTGCTGTGCCTGTGCCTATCCTGCCGCCACTGCTGCCAGCACGTCTACTAGCTGGCCATCCCTCCCAATCACTCTCTCCTCGCCATCATCCCCAATCTCTACAAGGAAGTCCTCAATAATCACATCCCCCTCTGCCTAATCCCCCCCATTAGGGTCATCTCCACCATCTGAGTCATCCCCGCCGGAACTTGCTGCCTCCTTTGCTGGATCTGTCAATCGAGTAGGCTGATACATATGCCACTAGATATCATATGCAGCTATGGTCCCTGCATCCCTCACTGTGCTCCTCCAATCCCACTGCACTGGCCGAAATGCTGGAAAGTCTACTAGAGCAACCTGTGGCTGTAGAGGTGCAGGCCAGTAGGCTCTATCTCGCGGGGTCCATGCATATATAGCCATTTAATGAGGGGTGTCCTGCACCACCCAAACTGCCACATAACCCGTGAAGGTAGGTACATCTCTATGCAGCGGTCTCCTCAACCCATAAGGTATCTCTGCTGAAAGGTGTATGGGAGATGAATAACGTCATCCGGCCACTCCTCACAACCGATGTAGGCTCGCCAAACCACACTAATCACGTCATCCAGCATCTGCCGCCAATGTCACACCTGGCTCGTATATGTGTACTCTACATCCCGATATAGAAACATAAAGGCCTCAAACTACCGCCGATAGTACCCACAAGTTGACCGAGTGACAGGGATGTGCTCCCAAGTCCATACAAGTAATAGAGTCACACCAACAGATAAGGCTCTATCATGTAGATAGGCGACGGTGTGCATCTCATGATATAACTGCGCTAGCATCACTGGCCCCCAGGCGTAGATAGTCCCATGCATCACCATCCCCTCTATCACCCCTTCCCAACCAACCGAAAAACCCCTGCCTCGCCTATTAGGCATCACCACACCTCCAATCAAGGCACACAGAAACAAGGCAAACAGATCTGCACCCGCAGCCAATGTCCCCTCATAATCCATCTCCCTCTCATTCTGAGAGAGAACAAGAGGATCCACACTAAACTCTCTAACCAGTGCCCTTCGCCCACTCTTTGTGTCATATCTGACATGTCGACCATGAATAGGTAGCTTGAGGATGCGATAAACATCTTCAAGTGTGATAGTAATCTCCCCTATCGGCAATAAAAAGTTGCAAGTCTCCGTACGATATCACTCCACCATGGCCGTCATCAGAGCTCTATGAGCTTGCAACACGGGCATCGAAGCCACCATCAGAAGCCCCAAACTCGCCAACCGTGCCTTCACGGCATCATCAAAACCATCAAACAAAGCCATCATAGTGGGAACTCATCGCTCCTGTGACTGCAATATAAACCGCTCTGTATCCTGCATACGCAACATTATGGTTAGATGTCAACCTATCTTCTTCTAAATCAATCTTTCTCTTCTTTTAAGTGTCTAAACAAACCAGCATCAGGTGGCATGCAAACAAACAACCCCAGTGCCATTTTTTCAAAATGGTGCTAAAATTTCTTCCCAATAGCGCTAATCCAGAGTATCGCGCCACTGCGCATACCTCTTTGCACCAATTCAAAAAATAGCGCTATTGCGCGCTATTCATAGCGTCACTACTAATTTTGGCACTACTATGCACTATTTATCGTGTCACTCCTACTTTTGGTGCTAATTCACCGAATGGTGCCAATTCTTCCGATAGCACTAGAATAAATTATAGCGCTACTTCATAGGATGGCGCTATTGCAGATAATAGCGCCATTTTAACCCCCGTTTGGCGTCAAAACACTTGAAATCTATTTCTTCTCTAAATAGTTCTAATCCAGAGGATAGCACTAAAACTCCCCCCCCAATGGTAAAAAAAACTGCCCTACCCTACCCAGGAGGATAGCGCCAATCCAGAGGATGGCGCCAATCTGCCTTGCCATTGGCACCACGTGCTTTATCCTGACCTCTAAAACCCTAAAAACATGCACGAAAAATGAGAAAATCACAAAGTCAGGGTTAGGGCCTACCGGGGGTCCAGTGCCGGGTGCCCAACCAAACTCTCAGAACCACTCGGAGATGTGTCAAAGTCACAGGAACTGGGGGTTGTGGTCAGCCATCTCTCCTTCGCTTCTTCTTCTCTAGGGTCAAAGTGTGCAAATGTGGCACTCTTAGGGCCCACTTTTCATAATATAGTGGGCCATGTCATCCTTCTTTCCCCCCTTAGGGTGCAAATCATAACCTTTTTCCTCCATTTTTCTTCCTGCCATCCTCTTTTTCCGTCCCCTATCCAACCTTCACTCCTGTCACATCCTTTCGAGAGCTCACCTAGAAAATTTTTATTTTCCCACCAACCTCTCAAGGGGGCATCCCCTATCCATCTTATTCCTTCATGGCAACTGAGGCATATTTTTCTTCGACCTGACGCCACTTCCCTCCCAGGTCCTGATGCCACGTCAAAGAGGGGCAAATGTAGACACCTAAAAATGTCTCGACCATCAAAATGACTCCTGATATTCCTAATCATGTCAATTTCCCTCCTAAACCAATTAATTAAATTTTATTTAATTAATTAACCCCTCATTACCCCATTTCTCATCAATGTATCCCAGACAATTGAATTAATTTCATTAATTCAATAGTTTCAAACCTAGCCAAATGAATTTAGTAAATATGCAATATTTACTAAATCATTTTTCCTCTTTTGCCACTAAATTCAATTAATTAGTTAAAATCATGTTAACTAATTATTTTAACCCATTTATTCTAGCCCTAGGGTTAATTAAATAAAATCAATGTTAATTAACCCTTAAACCCTCATTTGGATGGTTAAACCTGGTTTAACCCATTCTCCCACATTCTCCAAATAAAGAAATGGGAATAAATCCACCTAGAATCCCACATCACAATAAATAAATATCTTTCCCATGCCTAGACCTCTATTTTCCCCCAAATGAATTTTTAATTCATTTGCATCTCCCCCCCATGAATCTTTTATTTGGGAATAATCTCCCCCCCATAACTTTTCTCTTCCCCAAAATGAATTAAAGAATCACCTTTATTCATAGCCATCCATTTTCTAGATTAGATCTAGGCGCTCCATGTCATCTCAATTCTCCACCCTTGGATCAAGAATCCCTCCAAAAGTCTATAAATAGAGCCTCTCCCAAGCCATTTTAAAAGGATGCCAAGTCTATGCAAAGTAATAATGTCAAAATAACTCTTGAGCTAGGATAGTGAGTTGTACAACTTGAATGAGCATTTCACATTGGAATCCAATTGTCTAGGGATCATCTTGGTCTTAGGAGCTTGTTTGGGTGCAAAGGCTCCTTCCTCCCTTGATGGGATTAGATTTGTATTGTGAGGTATAACTTTTGTGTTTATGCATTTAGTTTGTATTTCTAACCTCATTTTCTTTTCTAATCTACAATGAGAATTCATCTAACACACTTATGTAATGAGAATAATTCATTTCCAACAAAGTACACTACCAACAAAACCCTAGATTTTCAATTTTTTCTATAGCAGTGGTAAAAAATACGATAACTTCCAAAATACTTATCAAAATCTAAAACCATAAAATGTTCTAAAAAGATTAAATAAGTATTCACATAACCCCAAAACATTTTTACAATCCCTATCATGTATAGAAAGCAATTTATAAAACATCAACAGGGTTTACAACAGGGTTGCAGTAGTACTAAAATCACAATAACTTTCTTAATACATAATGAAATTTAAAACCATAAGATGTTTTGGAAATCTAAAAACATGATTCTCAAAACCTAGAAACCTTTTTATAAACTAATTCATATGATAAGATTAATTTCATGAGACAACAATAAGTTTTCTTAAAAGAATTTTTAGAATAACTTTAAAATAAATAATGGTGAGTTTTCAAGGAAATACCTCAAGGATTTAATCAATGAAGAATACCTCCAAACACATGTGAAGAGATACTCCAAGATTCCTTAATATGAGAGCTTCCATTTTATTTAGTTGAGTGCTTCCTTTATTCTACCTAGGATTCTATTGCCCTCATGAAATTTAGAAAATTTTCATCTAACAAGTCATTGTGGATGTATGTTTTCATTGCCTCATCAAAATGGTTGTAATTTTCTTCAAGAATTATCTTCAACATCAACTACATGACGTCCTCTTGATGACCTACAAAAATTAGAAATAAACTTAGGCTCTTCTCTTGATTTGCTCCCCTTCTTGAAGCCAAACTTCCATCTCCTTATGATATCTCATTTTGCCAAGTTTCATATTCTTCTTTTGGGCTCCAATGACTCCTTGTATTCCTCTTCTTGCTTGTGGCATTTGTTTCTTTTCCAAGGAAATGCAATTCTTCATATTTCCTTTTATTATTTTATTTCTTACTGACTTGGATGATCGAAGACTCTTCAAGAGAAGACAACTCTTCATCTTCCAAACTCGTCACTTATTTTCTTGTGCACTAAAAATGCATTAAAACAACTCTAAAACATAATTTTTATGGATAAACTAGTACCCTACCCATAGGCGATTGACCTGTGGTCTCAATTTTACCAAAAATAATGATAAAAAAGCTCTTATTCCCCACAACACACAAGAATAATTAATTTAAATCAATTAACTAAACAATATCAAGACCTTACTGCTAAATTCTATTCTCTTTATAACTTATATCATAATTTCATAAACAAATCTAAAATTAGTTCCACTAATTTGAAACTATAAATAAATAGTAATTATTCTCAATAAAATATCATAATTAATAAATAAGTTTCAAGTATGCCTTACATTCTTCCCCCCTAAGAATGGACTTCCTCCTAGAAGTCATCAAAAAGAATGATTATTTCTTTCACAATAGCATTGCTCTGTTCCAATCTTCTATTGATTCATCTATTGAAGGAATCAATCCAAATTAGCTCACTTAATGTGCAACCACAAAGTTAATAACAATCCAAATTTTCTCACCACCCAATTGTAGAATTCATCCAATCAAATCCACCCCCAAGCAATTAAATAAAAACTTTTCCTTGATGTTCATCTTATCAAACAAATTCAATTTCATTTAAAAGAATTTTAATTCTCAAATTAATTTCACTTTCAATCACAATAAACAAAATCAATAACTCCCTTAATCCACGACTCCCAAATTCTCCCTTAAACATCAACTCCTAGAAACAATAATCATTCAACTCCCATTAAATAAATTTTCTCTAGGAGTTTCATATAATGATATTCCCATAAAATAATTTTTCTCTTAGGAGTTTCATATAATAATAATCACCCAAAACACCATAAGCATTTATTTCTTTAAACACATGTAATAGCATACTCCTAGAAACTCCCAAAACAAATCAACTCCCCATTATGCTTTCCATCACAACACCTAATTCTAGGAAACATAATAAGAATAATCATATAAAATTTCATCATTCCTAACAAATTTAAACATGCAAACAATAGATTTATTTCAAGATTTAACTGGAACATTCATTTGATTCATAAACAAAAATACAGTTTATTCTTTTCTTATCTCGGCTATCCAAGTTAAGCTCAACCCATAAAATTTTCCCAAACACTTCACAACAATTAGAAAAATATCATTCTTTTCATTAGAATTTTGTAATATAATCATAACTTATCCTAGAAATATACTTATATCATCAAATTATTTGCAACATATTCTTTTATAACAACTCTTAATCCTTTATTCATCATAGATATCAGTTCTATGCATCATGTATATTTTCAATGGAATAGGGATGATTAGTGCCAAATAGAATCATAATGCTATAGAATAGATCTCACACAATTTTATAATGTACATTCCCTAGGCCATCTACTCCCCTATACAAACTGCCAGTGACCTCTCATGGGTATGGTAATCTACACAATTCACATTACTTTAGCAATAATCAACACTGATAATGCCTCAAAATAAAGAAATTTCAATAGGTAAAATTTTCAAATAAAATCATTAAATAAAACAAATTGAATAGGGGAAAACAATAGTTTCAAATAAAACCAAAAACCTTAATAAATAGTTCTTGAGGCAAAAGGATAATTTTCTAATTTCGATCAACCAAATATCTAACAAAAATCTTCAAAACTACTGGCTCGATAAAACAAAGGTGATAATAACAAAAAAAAAATTCAAAAAAAAATTCATAAGAATTTTACATCACTATTCACCACGTGACTTCAAAGGAGACACCTAAGGGGAGGAGGGGAATGTGGTGGTCTCAAACTACATGGAGCTCCATAATAGATTATCATATCATCATGCTCATATACCAAATGCAATCACTAACATTATTCTAATTTGTAATTTTACATACACAACAATTACTACAGAAACAATCTTTATTTCACAATAGAATTTTAATCAACAATAACTCCCATCAACTCCCAATACTCCCACTTGAAAACAACTCCCTGATCTACCATAAAAAAAATAACTCCCTTTAAATCATATAAAATAAAACTTCCAAATCAAAACTCCCAGATCAAACTCCCATGATCAACAAAATAGAGATCTCTTTTAATTTATAGCATGCTTTTATAATCAATAGATCATACTCAAGAGATTTCATATCAACAAACCCCTTTACACCTTCACCCATACTCTGAAGCTTTAACATTCACAATTAAATCACTAACAATATTCAAAATACTCAAAGAACTTTTTACAATATCATTTATTTTCCAGATTTTACATTCAAATAACAAATTCACATTCATAATGCATCTTTTAATATTAAAAATGAATTAAACAGGTTGCATTCCATACCTTGAATGTACAAACAGAAATCATCTCAAAAGTCTTTCTGCCATTCTTCCTTCCACAAGCAATATAGCAACCTTGTTTTCTCAAAGATACATTTACCTTCCAAATTCTATAGCTTTCTTCTTGAATTTCTAAAAAAATCACAAGTTCACAACTACCCTAGTAACAAAAAAAAAATTGGTATACCCCAAAATTATAGCTCTTACTTGTTAGAGAGAGTATGAAAAATACCTGCTATACCAACCATCCCATCCTCCATTACATTCAACATTATCAATCACAACATAAATAGAAATAACATTTAATTTCCATACCTATACCAAACTGAGCATGGAAGGATTTCTTCCAGTAGATACAACATCCTCCAACCCTCATATTTCACCAATTCTCATTTACCAATACACCATCACCATTAGCCACACACACAAGTTTGTCATTATCATCACAAATTAAGGTGATAGATATACATGCTTGACATTATAGAAACTTACAATTCAAAGAATACATCTATGAACATATTTGTATATAATTTGAAATTGATTTACTAGACATTCATTTTGTATCCTTAATCAATCAAAATTTACCTCTACTTACCATGATGAGATCCTAAAAACATATTTACATTCCTAACACTCTTACTCCACAGCTCCCAAGTGTTGCAAGCTGGTGCTCTAATACCTATGTAACTCCCACTCAAGAAATTATTAATAAATAACAATAATAAATTAAATTCATTAGAAATAATGAAAATATAAATAGATGAAAGAAGAATATTCATGTGTACTAACTTAATAATGAAAGGAAGCAAGGTACACGAAACACACTTCCTACACCGATCTAATGAGGGAAGTAGTATGCAAATTCTTTTTAAACCATTACAATTACAGTGATGTTAAGGCAATAACATAGATTTTAGCAACATATACACACATAAAATGTAGAGAGAGAGAGAGAGAAGAAGATATACTGTGGGGAAAACCCTTTCAGGAGAAAAACCCCACACTCCAAAACACAACTCAAATGTATTACAATAAACAATATCAGATTACAATACAATTTCAGAGCCAATGTTCTTTCAAGAGTCTTCGACACTCATATCTAGAGATATTCCGATAGCATAATAGTACTTGTCAATAATAATATGCATCTCCCATCCAAGCACCTATTTTTATAGAGTTTACAAGGAAAAATAGGAACCTTCTAGAGATGGGCGTCCATCTTGGCCTCATGGCCCAAAACCCATGCCTAAGGACACTTGTCCAACATTACAACATGGATTAGTTCCAAGATAGGCTATGATAGATGCTCTTATGAACCTTACAACTGTCATAGAATCTGTCATACATGACAACTCTTGCAGCTGTAAGAGAATCTGTCATAACTACCAAAAAATAACATATTCCTCTTACAACATGTTATAACCCACCTTGGGTGCCCAAGATGCCTTCCTCAAAGATGCTCTTCGACACATGTCTTCACCTGTCATAGAATCTTCTATTCTTGACTCTTACGCATCATAGAATCTATCATAGGAATATGTTATAACACTTACGCATCATAACTCCTTACACAATGTACAAGATACCAACACATGGTAGAAAACCTCTACCATAATATGGGATGCCTATATTCACATGGGATGAGTTGACCATCCTAGTCACATTACAAGTGGAGTGACAACTCACCATGCCACTTCACACTAAATGACAAAACAAGATCTGCAACATAAATTACATCATATGAAAATAAATAAATACATAATCAAATAATTAATGCCAGGAATTACCAAGGTTGAGACACCTTAATTCCCAACATTCTCCCACTTGTCAAACATCTTGTAAGAGCCAATGGAACTAACATGATTTAATTGTTATAGGCCGAGAGGCCCATAGATTCCGAACACCATCTGAACTTGTTTATGCCCACTGGTTTCGTCAATGCATTTGCAACATTCTTCAAAGTGTCTATCTTCTCCAATGTCACCTTCCCATCCTCCACCATGTCTCACACAAAATGAAACTGCACATCAATATGCTTTGTTCTGGCATGGAAAGTTGGATTCTTTGCTAAGAAAATTGCACTCTGGTTGTCATAATAGATAGTAGTTCCTCTTGCATCAACACCAATATCTGAACACAATCTCTTAAGCCAAATGGCTTCCTTACAAGAATGAGTATTTGTCATATACTCTACTTCTATCATGGAAAAAGTGACCATAGGATGCCGCTTGCTCATCCAACTGATTGCACCACCAAACATAGTAAACACATAAGTACTGGTGAATCTCCTATTGTCAATGTCACCCACCCAATCAAAATCCATATATCCATGGATACTCACAAGAATGAAAAGGTCCTATAGGATGACCATAATAACATAGGGAATACTCAGAAGTACCTCACAAATATCTAAACACTCTCTTCACTGCATCCCAATGTACCCGTCTAGGATTAGCCATAAACTGACTAAGGACTCCCACTGCTTGAGCAATGTCTAGCCTAGTACAGACTATAGCATACATCAATCTACCAACAACACTAGCATAAGGTACTCTACTCATGTCCTCCACCTTAGAAGGGGATTTAGACAATCATTAATAGATAACTTGGTTCCCAAAGAAATAGGAACACACAATGGTCTACAATTTGCCATGTTGAATCTCTCCAACATGGTCTTCACATACTTACTCTAGCTCAACCAAAGTTTTTTGTTTTCTCTTTCTTTTGATTTCCATTCCTAGAATGTACCTAGCTGCCCCTAAAATTTTCATCTCAAATTGTGCTGACAACTGAGACTTAAAATCAGAAATCATATTCTTACCATTCTAATTAATAGCATATCATCAACATAAAATGCAATAATGAGAATTCTATCATTGTCAAATTTGTAGTACACATAATGATCTAATTTTGACCTTAGAAATCCAATAGACAACACAAAGGCATCAAATTTCAAGTACCATATCCTAGGAGATTGATTCAAACCATACAAAGACTTCTTTAACTTGCAAACCAAATTTTCTTTACCTTTTTCTACGTAATGTTGTGGTTGTGACATGTAAATCTCTTCCTCCAAATCACCATGAAGGAATGTTGTCTTCACATCCATCTACTCCACCTCTAAGTCATAAGCTATTGTAAGAGATAACATGAACTGAATAGATGTTAGCTTTGCAATGGGAGAGAAAATTTCACCATAATCAATTCCATCCACTTGTGAATACCCCTTCACAACCAATCTAGCCTTGTACTTCTCAACACTGCCATCTGCACTGAATTTCTTCTTGAACACCCATTTATAGCCACAAGGTTTTCATCCTTTAGGCAAAGGCACCAAGTCCCAAGTTTTATTATTTTCCAAAGAAGCCATCTCATCTTCCATGGCCTCCTTCTAGGAACCTACATCTTTCATGCCCATAGCCTCTGTAATAGTTCTAGGCTCATCAGTGTTAGTAATCAAGGCAAAAGCACAACTAGAATCTAGCTATGAATAACCAAACTTATCAGGTTGCTTCCTTGTTCGTATAGACCTCCTCAAAGGCTAGGGTTGAGGTTCTGATTCTTCTTCTGAGCTTTCAGAGCTGCTAGAGCTCTCCTCATCTTCAAGTCTCATGGCATCTTTTGGTTCAATCTTCTTTGGGGTAGAATGAAACTAAACCACATCCTCTTTCTTTTCTTTCTCTTTTGGCTATAGAAGAATAGGAGAAGGTGTTAGCTCTCTAAAAATAACACTTCTGCTATACAACACTTTCTCAGCCATAGGATCCTAAAGCTTGTACCCTTTCACACCAACATCATAGCCAATGAAGATACACTTAATAGCCTTGTTTTCCAATTTTGACCTCTTCTCCCTAGGAATATGAGCATATGCCTCACAACCAAAAACATGAAGATGTTTTGATGAAGGCTTCTTACCAGACCACACCTCCATGGGTGTCTTATCAACAAGAGCTGATGTAGGAGACCTCTTTACCAGGTAGCAAGCAGTGGCTACAACTTCAGCCCAAAATTTTTGTTCAAGGCTAGCATCACTAAGCATACTCCTAGCCCTCTCCATCAGTGTCCTGTTCATCCTCTTTGCAACTCCATTTTGTTGAGGGGTGTATGGAGTTATCTTATGTCTTTCAATCCCATGTTCTTTATAGAATTTATCAAACTCTCTGAAACAAAACTCACCACCATTATTAGTTCTCAAACACTTAATCTTTTTACTAGTCTGATCCTCAACAAAAGATTTAAACTCTTTGAACCAACTAAAGACTTCAGATTTGCTTCTAAGAAAATAAACCCATGTCCTTCTAATGTAGTCATCAATGGATGAAACAAAATATATAGATTTAGAGATTTAAGGGACCAAACACATTGAATGAATAAGATCCAACACACTAGAAGGCTTATGAGAACTAGAGTAAAATTAAACATGGTTTTTCTTTCCATATACATAATGTTCGTAAAAGTCAAACTCGAGATTACAATCATTTAACCACTTGATGAGGTTTTTATTTTTTAGGGCTCTAAGACCCTTCTCACCAATGTGACCAAGTTTCTTATGCCATAACATTGTCTTCTTAGCTGGAAGTTTCATTTCCAAAGCATGAGCACCCTTAGGTACCCGAAATGTACTACCATCAAAAGTGGAAGCAATACATCTTTTAGCTATTGGTTCCAATGGTGAAGATGAAGTGACTGAATCTCTTTTCTTTGAAATAGAAGCACTGTTACAATGTATAGTGCATGCATCCAGTTGCAACAAAGTACCTCTCTGAGTACCCTTCGCAAGCACCATAGCACCTCTAGTCATCTTGCATCCTCTGCTAGAGAAGACAATGTACACACTTGCATCATTCAATTTACTTACAGAAAGTAGGTTTTGTTCTAAGCCTGGGATGTGCATAACCCCAGAGATCCCCTTCACTCATCCATCAGGGAATTAGATTGTGACTCTTCCACTACCAACTATCTTTAGATGAGAATCATCACCCAGGTACACTCTTCCACCATCGAACTCTTCATACTTTGTAAACCAGTCTCGATGTGAGGTCATGTGAAAAGAGCCACCAGAATCAATTAGCCACACATCATTAGATGCATGGGTGGCCAAGGCAGCAATAAAAGCATCGCCATCAACTTGTGACTTGTCAAAATCTGAATCTAAGGGATTCTTTTTCTTTTTCTTATTTCACTTTTTGCATTCCTTTCAGAAGTGCCCAGTTTTTCCACAGTTCCAAAAAGGTGCCTTGGACTTTCCAAGAGATTTGGATCTCCCATGGGATTTGGATCTACCCTTATCATCTTTCTTGTCCTTCTTTTTCTTCCCCTTCTCCTTGGATCTACCACGAACCACAAGCCTCTTTGGCTGTCTCAGAAGACTTTCTCTGCATCTCTTCAGATAATAGGGAAGACACCACTTCATCCATTTTGAAGGTGGATGTGGTACTCCCGATAGCCATAACAAGATGGTCCCATGAGTCTGGCAAAGAACAAAGCAAGGTCATAAAATGATCTTCCTACATCCTTAGATAATATAGCTTCTTCCTCAAGAATAGCTTGTTCACCAGGGACTTGGCTTGATAAACATCTCCCATCTTCTTCCAAAGGTCTTTCATGGTCTTCTCCTCCTAGACATTTAATAGGACATAGTCATCTAGATAGAGTCTCACAAGACCCTTAGCCTTCTGATCCTTGAGATCCCAATCAACTTGAGACATTGCCACTAGTTTTACATTGGAAATGGTTTCCCATAGGTCTCTATCAACAAGCATGTCTTCCATTATAAGTTTCCACAACTCAAAATTGCTTCCATTAAACTTCTCCACCTCTACTCTTCCCGATGTTCCTACCATCTCCTTCCTACAACAAGATTACAAAATAATCTGTATAGACTCCCACTCAAACTAAGATCAGCTCAAAAAACCCCTACCCAACAACTAGGACCAAAGGTGATCAGGCTCCGATACCAACTAAAAGGAAGCAAGGTACGTGGAACACACTTCCTATAATGATCTAATGAGGGAAGTAGTATGCAAATTCTTTTTAAACCTTTATAGTTATAGTGATGTTAAGGAAATAAAACAGAGCTTTCAGAAACATATACACACATAGAATGTAGAAAGAGAGAGAGACAAGATATATCGTGCAGAAAACCCTTTCGGGAGAAAAACCCCACACTCCAAAGCATAGTTCAAATGTATTACAATAAACAATATCAAGTTACAATACAGTTTCAGAGCTAATGTTCTTTTAGGAGTCTTCGACACTCGTATCTAGATCTATTTCTGCAGCATAATAATACCTGTCAATAATAATATGCTTCTCCCATCTAAGTACCTATTTTTATAGAGTTTACAAGGAAAAATAGGAATCTTTTAGATATGGGCATCCATCTTGGCCTCATGGCCCAAAACCCACACCTAAGGACACTTGTCCAACATTACAACATGGATTTTACACTTATCACAACATCCCATCCCAATGTGGGCACCTAGTCCCAAGATAGACTATGACAGATGCTCTTATGCATCTTACAACTGACATAGAATCTGTCATACATGACAACTCTTACAGTTGTAAGAGAATCTGTCATAACTACCTATAAATAGCATATTCCTCTTACAACATGTCATAACCCACCTTGGGTGCCCAAAGATGCTCTTTGACACATGTCTTTACCTGTCATAGAATCTGTCATAGGAATCCATCATAACACTTACACATCATAACTCCTTACACACTGCACAAGATGCTAACGCATGGCAGAAAACCTCTACCACAATATGGGATGCCTATATCCACATGGGATGAGTTGACCATCCTAGTCACAATACAAGTGGAATGACAACTCACCATGCCACTTCACACTAAATGACAAAATAGGATATGCAACATAAATTAAATCATAGGCAAATAAATAAATACATAATCAAATAATTGATGCGAGGAATTACCAAGGTTAAGACACCTTAATTCCCAACAAATAAAATACAAATTTTGATTAATCATAAGTTTAATATCATGCATTGCAAATAATAATTTTCATATATATAAACATCCCTCATGTAATTAAAATCAATTATAGTAAGAACCATATGATCATCCTTAAGTATAGTGGAAAACATGTTCTTTGCTCTAGTAATTTTCTTAGTTAACAGACCTATATCTACACATCTAAATATGAACATTAGTTTCACAAAGTTCATCAATAAACATATTAGAGAGAAATATATTAGCCTAAGGCCCTCATGGGCTCATGATGGCCTTACCTATGCATGCGTAGAGCAGAGACTTCGTAGTTTGAGGTAACTAGTCTTACAACCATAAGGTTGACTTAGATAATTTAACTCACAAGGGATCTAGTTCATCACATAATATATTCTAGAATCAATAAATTAATTAATATACACATCCATATTTTTCTTAATATTAAATACACCATATTCTAACTAAATCATTCAAGTTCTAAAGAGTGCATGAAACAATTAAATTTATAAATATTCCCTATAGGGTAAAATAGGGAAGTTATAACAACAAAAATATTCCAACCATTCTCTTGGATAAAAAACATAAATTTCCACAGACAATTACTTAGATTGCAATAAATGAAAAAGTCTATGCTAATTATAGAAATTATCATCCTATATTCAAGTTTTAAATAAAATGATTTATAGCACTATTTCACAATATATATTTTGTCATTAAGAAACACATAAAACCCTTATTGACACCTTACTAATGCATGCAATATCTACTCACTTATAATAGATGAAACTGTATATCGAAAAATTTGGATTTGTAAATAGAAATGATCAAACAATTGAAATGCATAACCTAAACCCAAATAATTCAATACCTCGAAGATGCAAGATGAGCTTGATTGATCAATTTGTTGTGTTGATTGCTCGATTTCGCAGCATAACATTGATAAGGAGATAGATGATGGATGCAAAGGCTCTAATGATATTTCAACAACATGTGGATACTTGAGGATCAATGCCCTTTTAGAAAATTTGACAGAATAAGGGTGCTTAAGGCTCAATCCCTTGCTAATGGCTTGTGAGGGGTTTGATTTATAGAATTGGCTTGGTTCAAATGGATGGCTAGGATCAATTAGGACTTTAGGTGAAATGGATGGATAGGATTAAGTTAGGTTTCCTTGCACATCAAGAAATTGTAGTCATATGACATGTGGCAAAGGAGGATGAGGCTTAGGTGTGCTTGTGTAGATAAATACTAAAATTAGGTCCCATTAGTTGTGCATGTGAAAGATAAAAGTTGTAACACATGATTGACTAGACAAGTGTTGGAATGTGATGAAAGATAAGTGTTTAATTCAAATAAAATATTTGAATTAGTTGGGATATGAGTTGGATATTAATTAAATAAATAAAATTTATTTAATTAATTGAGAAGTTGAATAGGATGAGATAAGATATGATGTGGAAATTAATTAAATAAATAAAATTTATTTAATTAATTGGGATGGGGATAAGATAAATGGGATTATGCATGTGAAATTAATTAAATAAATAAAATTTATTTAATTAATTGGCTAAGTAGGATGAGGATGGGATTGAATGGGATTTTAATTAAATAAATAAAATTTATTTAATTAATTGGCTAATGGATAAATGGGATTAAGAGTGGGATTTAGGACAAAAATAGCTTATGATGTTTAGGATAATATTTTAACAAGGTGTTGTAGGACATGGACAAAGTTGGGACAAATTTGGGTGTCTACATTTTGCCCCTCTTTGAGATGATGTTCGAGATGATAAGATTTGTGTCGAGTAACATCATTTCAAAGAAGCCAAGGTATGGATAGAGGAAAATGATAGTGATGATGGAAAGATATGATGAGGATGATGATGGTGGAAAGATAGGATGAAATGGGATGATGATGCCCCCTCGAGAGGTTAGGCGGGTTGGACAAACACGGGTAGGCTCTCGAAAAGAAATGGCTTGGTTGCAAAAAGAAAGATAAGGGGATAGATAGAAGAAATGATGATGCGTTATGCTGCAATGAAGGTGAGCAACCATGATGTTTGATATAGCACTAGACATTATGCACCAAGGTATAAGGACCAGGGTGACAATGTGTCTTGTGCCCCAGCGTAATACAACCTTGTCTAACGTATGAGGAAGAAAACTTAGAGCATTGAAGTCCTAATGCACAAAAGGTATGATATGACCTTAGATGCAAAGGATAGTGCAAAAAGCTATTCCAACATACACAAGATATGAATATTAGCTGGAATGATATAGATGTGATACAAATGCAAGATAAAAAGATAACACACACAAGCAAGCAAGCAAGCACAAATGATTCAAAAACAAACAAGGTATTGCCCCTGTCAAGCTGTAAACCAATGATTAATTGCTGATTGTTGATAGTTGAGAGTGTTGTCATTGCAGGGAAAGCTATATCCCTAGATCAACACAAGATTGTTTGCTGAGTTGGTTGGCTAGTTGATTGATTGATTTGGCTTACAACAAGGCTAGGATCAAGACCATGGATTGCGTTTGGATAACTTGGCTTGATTAATTAACATGATTGGTATGGATTAAGGATGGGCTTGCATTTGGATCTTTGTTTGGAATGGTTGGAAGATGATGAAATGTTGATTAGATTGATTTGATGAAGGATGGATGATTTGTGGTGGATTGAGCTTCTTTTGACTTGCTGAAGTGATTGGATTTGTTTTGATGGCTAGATTGATGTGCTTGAGTTGATTTGTTTTAGTGTTAATGTTGATGATTTATAGGATTTGTTTTGATGGTTGGCTTGATGTGCTTTGGTTGTGATGTTTGTTGTTGCTGGGTTGATTGTTTTGATGATTGGATTGTTTTGAATGATGATAGTTATGGTGTGATGATTAGAGTGTCGATTCAATCTAAGCATAAGCAAGTGTTCTCAGTGTGCTCAAAGGATGTAAAACAAACAAGGTATTGCCCTTGTCAAGTCATAAACCAATAATTGATTGTTTGATTAATGATGATAGTGTTGTCATTGCGGGGAAAGCTATATCCCTAGATCAACACAAAGATGTGGGAACGCTATATCCCATTGATGATGATCGATGATGATTGATTGGGCTCATGACAAGATTAGGATCAGAACCTGTTGATTTGATTGGATAATGTTCCTTGATTCATTAGCTTGCTTGATATGGATTAGTGTGACATGGATTTAAGATCATTGCTTAGATTGATTTGATTGATATGGATTGGAAGAGGTGATTGATTGAAATGGATGAATGAATGTTATTGATAGGAGGAATTGATGATGATAATTTTGATTTTGATTGATGTTGATGGAGTGGATTGTTTTGGATGATATGATTGGTTTTATTTCTTGGATTTTTCATTGGATATTTGATTTTTGAGATTTTTTTTGACATATTTTGATTTTTTTGTGTTTGTTGGGATATTTTGATTTTTTTAGATTTTTTTGAAATGTTTTGAAAGATGCCAATGGATTTACAATTTGGGTAGCCTTTGTGCTAGATACCAATGACAAGGGAGAAAACCAAGTCTAGGTGCAAGGGATGGATAAAAGAATGGGCTCATAGTAAATGTGATGGCAAGATCATGATAGATGGATAGATAAAGGGATAGGCCATATAAGGGATGGATAAATGCCTCATGATAAATGGATAGGTAGGCTATAGTGGAAAGCTCATGATAAACAAATGGGGATAAGCTATAAGATGGAAAGCTCATGATAAGGATATGCCATAGTGGATGGATCATAAGGGAGCTAGGATGTGATCTGCAAAGGCTATGTTGCATAGGAGGAACTTGCCCCATTCTAGGTGGTAATGCTTAGGATTTTTTCATGACAAAGTTCATGACCAAGGGATAACATGATTGGATTGGTTTGAATGAGATGGATAAATGGTCAATGGATAGGACTTGGTTTGGAAAGAAGGTATGTCAAGAAATATCCAAACATGTTTCAACATTTTGCCCCTATATCTTCATCAAGATCAAAAGGCGGAGGATGGATAAATGGGTTCAATGGATAGGCATGTTTATGTAATGGCTAAGGATGGTAGGATGGTATATGATAGGTTGGAAATGGATAGGTTGGATGAGACAATGTGCCCCCAAGTGTAAGTGACATAGAAGATCAACCTACACATGACGCCTGTTTGCCAGGTTTTCATCATGGTACTTATCCAAGGCGCCTGTTTACCAGGTTTTCACCGTTGGACGAAGGGATTTCTCTTTACTTTTTTGACTTTTTTTTTCTTTTTTTCTCTCTCTTTTTTTTTTTGCTTTTTAGATGTGTTGATAATTACACATGGTAATGGATAGGAGGGACTCAAGTGGCTAGTGCTATGAAGGTTGATAGTGTCCCTTTAGAGATTGATGATGTCTTCGCATGGACCATGTCATTATGCTCATAGATGTTGATAAGGGATTGCATGGATGGGAGATGGATTAGGTGGATAGTAGATTATGAAATGGATTATGGAAGGTTCATGCAAGGATGGATGGATGGGGATAGTGGACTACAATGTGGATTATATTGGCTTATGGAATGGAGATGGATGAAAGGCTTATGCAAAAGCACGGACCATAGGGATAGCATGGGGGAGATATGTAGGATAATGGATGGAAGATGGGGAGATGTAGTTGTGTGGAGATGCTGCGAAGTGGAAGGGAACCATGACCAATGGCTGCACACAGCGTGATAAACATTGAAGCTTTTGATTGGATGGTGGTGTAGGAAGCAATGGGGATGTTTGCTTAGGAGATGGTTGATGAAGTGATTTAAGAACCCACATAGATTTAGTATTTTTAGTGCTTTTGCTTTGCTTGTGGGATTTTTGAAAGGAATGGAAGTTTTGGATGGAAATAGGCTTTTGGATGGAGGTAGGTGATTGGGATTCTTGAGATGTGGAGGAGGATGCCTCATTTGACTTGCTAGCTATTTGCTTAGGAACCCAAACCATTTTGCTTTTGGGCTTTGCTTTTGGAGGTAAGGGTTTGGATGGTTGCTTAGATGTGGATGAGGATGCCTCATTCGCTTTGTTAGCTGTTTGCTTAGGAACCCAAACCATTTTGCTTTTGGGCTTTGCTTTTGGAGGTATGGGTTTGGATAACTTTTTGGATTGCTTTGCTTTGGTTCTTTGCATTGATTTTTCATGTTTGTGCCCTAAGGCATGATAGTCCTTTAGATTTTTGGTAGGACTTTTAGCTTTATAGGTAGAGGCATCAAAATTTTTGCTTTTGAATCCCATGGCATGGGTGGAGTGGATAAAATGATTGGAAGCTTTATGCTTAGGTGATGTGTGCTTTTGTTGGCCATGATTAGGTATGTAAGGATACTTATGAATGATAGGTATGTTAGGTGTTGGAAGCAATGGTGGAAAAGTGGATGGAGGGATATTTGGAGTTGGTAAAAGTGGAGGTAAAGTGGATGGTGAAAGGTGTATGGTCACATGCTTTTGATATTTATAGGATGATAGAGGTGGAATGGAAACATATGTTTTGGGAACATGATGTGGTTTGTGATGGAAAGTGGCGAGCTTAGGAGAGATGGAGGAATTATGAACATCTTTAGATTGTTTACCTTGGGGTGTATATCCAAGGCCATATGAGCATGGAGGAACTTTGACATGGTTTGACTCCAAAATACCTTGTTCATAAAGGCCTAGACCTTTGCCTTGGTAGTTCATGTTTTGGAGTATGCGATGGACAATGGGACTAGGTGTGCTGTGAACATTAGACTTGAGCTCATTATTGGATGAAGAAGGTGAAGTGGATAAAGGTCGTTGTTGTCCTAAGGAAGAACATTCATGGACAAAGGTGGTAAAACCAATAGGACATGATGGTGGACTTGAAGTGGAATCGATGGTCAATGTGAAAGGAGGATCATTAGGATCTTGCTTATGTTCATGTTGATCCAAGTTATTGGTATGATCTTTTATGCTTACTTGGGGGACAAGTGTCTCATCATGACAAGTTGATGTTTGCTCATTATGGATAGGACTAGATGGTAGATGACTAGGAGCAATGTGGATATCTTGGTCATGGATAGATATAGGATTATGGATAGGATCAAGGTGCTCATGGATAGCTTCTTCATAGGTATCATCTTGATCATAAAGAAGGTAAATGTTATGGATGGGTTGCATGGAAGTGTTTTGATCTTGAGTTGGACTAGGGCTTAATGTTTCCACATGTTTAAGATTATGCTCTTGACATACCTCTTGACTTTGGATGGAAGTGGAAGGTTCTTGAGTGGACTTGATAGGCTCTTGATAGTTATCAACATGAAGGCATGATGGCTCTTGACTTAGGCTTGTGGTTGGAGACTCTTGAATAGACTTGTTGGCTTGTAGGTCACCTGATGGGCTTAAAGGGCTAGGTATGTTAATGGAAGCCTCTTGAAGAGGCTCAAGGATATGTGAACCACATGATGAGATTATAGGATTGGACATGATCTTTGGAAGTTCATTGGTAGGCTCATGAATTAGTGTTTGACATGGAGGTAGTTTATTCCTAGCTAGTAGCCAATGGATCACATCCTTTGCAAGTGTATGGGTGGATGGGAAATATAATGGATGGATGATAAGGGTAGATGGTGTTGTAGGCTTATGATTAGGATTAGGTTGAGGGCTAATTGGATTGGGTGGATTAGGATTTGGACTAGATGGGGGTGTCACATGGGATTGGGATGATGTGGCATGTTTTCCCATTATAGGTAGGTACACCTTGTAAACAATTGGGACAAATATTGGGCATTTATTTGTATTATGGCCTTTGGTCCTATGGTATGCACAATAATCATGTTCATCATATGGACTTTCTTCACATGGTTTGACTGTAGGAAGTTCAATGAGTTTTGCTTCAAGCATCCTTTGTAAAACTCTCTCAGCTGCATCCTTTGGTGAAGGATTAGAATGACATGGTGATGAAGGTAATGAAGGGCTTGGTGGTTTGGAAGGTAAAGGGATCAATGGACTATGATTTGGATCACATGGTGGTGTTGGGATAGGACTTGTTGGTTCATGTGATGGCATGTGATTGGATGGTGGTGGCCACTCTAGATTGGTATCTCTCTTGTCAAAGGTAATTAAGTCTTGTTGCATTAGGCTTGCATGGTTTATGTACAAAGGGCCACTTGGAGCTGCATGTGCTTCTTGTTGCAAAGGTGGATTTAGATCTATCAATGGTGCTTTGTGGTCTTGTTGAAAAGGTATACTTGGACATGCTTGATTTATGTACAAAGGGCTATTGGGACTTGGATGTTGTTCTTGTAATATCACTTGATTGCTTTGTGGACGGGCTTGGTAGTGCATTGGCACGGTGGCATGGGGGATTGGATAAGCTTGAGGTGGAGGTTGATAGGTTGATGTGGCATTGACTTGGTGGATAGGTGGATTAAGTTGATATGAAGTGGATGGATATGACATGTGGCTATGAGGTGGATTAGGTTGGTATGGAGTGGCTAAGGATTGTTGTACTTGTCGAGCTTGACTAGTGGCTAAAAGGTGTTGGACTTGGGCTATGGAGTGTTGTAGTTGAGGTGATTGGCTTGCATGGGGTTGAGCTTTTTGGATGAAGAATTGTAATATTTCAATGGCGTCTTGGTTTAGGGGTTGTGATCCTTGATAAAGATTTTGGAGGAATCTTTGGAATTTGATTGTTGGGTCCTCTAGTGTAGACATGTTGTGACCAAGTGTTTGTCTTAAGTCCTTTTAGCAAGTGCTTGTTTAGGGATTTGAATGATGATGTGGATTGTTTGGATGATGAAAGTGATTAGGTTTGAATGTTATTGGAAGAATGTGTAGGATGACTTGTCTTTATGTGTCTGGGTGTTTAGAGCTTGATGTGGCAATATTCAAACAAATGATTATGCATATACACACATGAATCACTCACGCAAGACACATAAGCAAGTTGTTGACTTTGAAAATGAAATGTGATGATTATGCAAGCACACATGGAAGACACATCAACAAGCCTAATGTGTAGTCAAGTGGGTATAGCCAATTAGGTCTTAGGCTATCTATTGCACAAGGTTGACTATAGAATTGAAAGTGAAATCCTGCCACACAGCCAGGAGAAAGGGGTAACCCACCTTTCACCTTCACTTCCCAAAGGTATAAAGTTCTTTGGGGCTTAGCCAAGAGTGACAAGATTCCAACTCCCAATGAGGGTGTCTTTCGATTCAGCCTCGATTGAGGTCGTCCCTTGGAGTGGTGTGTCTCCAAGCAGGCCTCCTAAGAAGGGTATGACAAAAGCAAACCAAGCGAGCTGTCACTTGATTCACACTCGCAGTTGTTAATTTCCCCTTAGAAACTTGAAATGTGTAACAAACAATTCAAGCACTTGTTCTTTTTAGACCCAAATCTAAATGTGATGGAAGACAATGGTTTGTTTTAGCCTAATTTTTTGATGTGAATTTGCAAACAATTGTTTATTTTAAAGCCCAAATCCAAGTGTGATGACAAACAAGTTGTTTGTTTTATGCCCCAAAATCTAAATGTGTGATCAAATAATGATTAGAGATGAGAGATTAGAATGAGTGCACCTCATAAAAATTGCTTTCCAAGTTGCTATTATAATTGATCCAAATGTTGCTCCAGCTCCTTTGATTCACTTACAAGTCACTGCAAAAAATAAAATGTGATTTGGTTCACTAGATTGGAAGATATGATTTTTTTTTTCTAAAAGTCGCACGTCAAAAATTTCTGAAAAATTAGAATCGCAGGGTCAACTTCAAATCGCCATAACTCTTTGAATACTGAACCAAATCTTTAATGTAACCACTTTTCGGAAAGCTCTCGAAGTCCTCTTTCCAACGAATCTAAGATCTCCTTTTTACAGGACCTGTGTAAAACAAAAAACCCTCTGCAACAGATCTGGTCATAAATTAAAAAAATCAGCAAAAAGTTGCGCGTCAAAAATTTCTGAAAAATTAGAATCGTAGGGTCAACTTCAAATCGTCATAACTCTTTGAATACTGAGCCAAATCTTTAATGTAACCACTTTTCGGAAAGCTCTCGAAGTCCTCTTTCCAACGAATCTAAGATCTCTTTTTTCCAGGACCTGTACAAAACAAAAAACCCTCTGCAACAAATCTGGTCATAAATTAAAAAAAATCAGCAAAAAGTCGCGCGTCAAAAATTTCTAAAAAATTAGAATCACAGGGTCAACTTCAAATCGTCATAACTTTTTGAATACTGAGCCAAATCTTTAATGTAACCACTTTTCGGAAAGCTCTCGAAGTCCTCTTTCCAATGAATCTAAGATCTCCTTTTTACAGGACCTGTGTAAAACAAAAAACCCTCTGCAACAGATCTGGTCATAAATTAAAAAAAATCAGCAATATAAAATATCTTCAACCTACAAATCAAAGTGCATAAACCTGCAAAAATGAATGATTGACGCTCCAAGAAATCTGATCTTCACAAAAACAACTCAAACAAGAGGGTTAATCAGGGACGTGAGTCCCACCGGGCGTGCCAAAATGTATATCGAAAAATTTGGATTTGTAAATAGAAATGATCAAACAATTGAAATGCATAACCTAAACCCAAATAATTCAATACCTCGAAGATGCAAGATGAGCTTGATTGATCAATTTGTTGTGTTGATTGCTCGATTTCGCAGCATAACATTGATAAGGAGATAGATGATGGATGCAAAGGCTCTAATGATATTTCAACAGCATGTGGATACTTGAGGATCAATGCCCTTTTAGAAAATTTGACAGAATAAGGGTGCTTAAGGCTCAATCCCTTGCTAATGGCTTGTGAGGGGTTTGATTTATAGAATTGGCTTGGTTCAAATGGATGGCTAGGATCAATTAGGACTTTAGGTGAAATGGATGGATAGGATTAAGTTAGGTTTCCTTGCACATCAAGAAATTGTAGTCATATGACATGTGGCAAAGGAGGATGAGGCTTAGATGTGCTTGTGTAGATAAATACTAAAATTAGGTCCCATTAGTTGTGCATGTGAAAGATAAAAGTTGTAACACATGATTGACTAGACAAGTGTTGGAATGTGATGAAAGATAAGTGTTTAATTCAAATAAAATATTTGAATTAGTTGGGATATGAGTTGGATATTAATTAAATAAATAAAATTTATTTAATTAATTGAGAAGTTGAATAGGATGAGATAAGATATGATGTGGAAATTAATTAAATAAATAAAATTTATTTAATTAATTGGGATGGGGATAAGATAAATGGGATTATGCATGTGAAATTAATTAAATAAATAAAATTTATTTAATTAATTGGCTAAGTAGGATGAGGATGGGATTGAATGGGATTTTAATTAAATAAATAAAATTTATTTAATTAATTGGCTAATGGATAAATGGGATTAAGAGTGGGATTTAGGACAAAAATAGCTTATGATGTTTAGGATAATATTTTAACAAGGTGTTGTAGGACATGGACAAAGTTGGGACAAATTTGGGTGTCTACAGAAACAACATCCTTTACACATGTTCAAATAAAGATGACTAATTTAATCATTATTTTTTTTAGCATTCAACTTGCTACAATGCATCAAACAAAGAAACACATAACTTATAATCATATATTCACTAATTCATTATATCATCCAAGACTTATTAAAAGAATGAATCCTTTATAGTCAACCCTAAACCATACTAGAACAAATGTATTAAAACATAATTATTAGAAATCTAATAACTTATATCATATTAATAAATTAAACGTAATTTGAACTTATACTTTCTACCTATAGTGTCCCGCCACCAACACCTTGGAAGACAACACATCTAAGCAAGCAAAGCAGGATAATTTTTTTTGAATGAGATAACAAGTAAGGTTTAGCAGTTCAATACACATCATTAACTATCATCTTGTCTCCCAAGGTGCCATGGTTGCACTACTTGAGAAATAACCAACATAATATACATGCATAACTAACTAACATCAACAAATCATTCTATCTCTATTACAATATTGATGATACATATACATCTCCATTTCGTGACATCAAATAGATACTCAACTTTAATCAAGATTACATGCACATATTCCAAGTCTTACAAATGAGTACATCATTGTGTAATTTACATCATCACTATTTTGATTACATTTGAATACATACAATCTGAATCAACTGATACCCAGCAAGAACATGAGCATAATAAGTGTCTTCATAAACAGGTACAAGATTTGATGTCTGATGCACGAGGAACCAATGGAATAAGCTCTTCCACCCGACCATGTGGAACCCTGAGGTTCCCACTACGACATACAGTCAGGTGGACAGTAGACTATAAGGTGACACACGACTCCGACATCACAAGTCAATATCTCAACAACACAACAGTATATCCAGAGGCAACACTTAACAACTGGGAAGAGAACAACTAGGGAATGCTAGGCTGTAGTAAGGAGAGTGTCATCGCATGGTCCTAACATGGGTTACCCAGGCAGTCTCTCTCTAGACACCGACCCCCATCTATGGTTACCCTCGTAGTCTCTCTCTAGACACTGGCCCCATAGGATGATGCATGCGGAATCAACCTTCCTTTCCTGATGACAAAGAAGTAGATCTACCAATCCCGGCCTTCTACCCTCATCCTTAGTCTGAACTAGCACTACAGGCATGAGTGAGGAACCAAACATCTTATTATCTTGTTAGTGTGAAAACTACCCAACCCCTAGGTATTTTATTATGTTATCACTGAATTACCAACTCCCAATGGGTTACCCTGGCTAGCCACTTGGCACCGGCCCCCACATTGGAAGCCACTCCCTTACCTACAACTAGGAAACCCTACACAACAAGCATAGCAAGACATCACAACAATGAGGGTACGGAACCATGCAAGGCATTGACCATCTTGCATAACAACTATCCTTATATAACAATACAAAGCATTAACCCTCCATAACATAAATATAAGGGTAGAGACTCCTAGACCATTGCCCATGATAACACATAATCCTTACAACTCTAAGATTTCCATGTCACCCTCTTCCATATCTTACCACAACACTAGATACATGACTAGTACAATCAGTTGGATAACAATACAACCACAAGAAGTGCATTTATCATTCATTTGTCATTTAGTCTATACATAACTAGAGACGACAAGGCTTCTTATAACATCATGATCTCAAGACATCTAACAACACAACACATGAATTCAAGACCTCCCAAGCTAAGCCTCTGGAACTCTAGCCACACGGAAAGATTTCACAATCAAATACTATAAGAATGGTTTTATGACCCACAGTTTGAATTAACATATTACGAGAATCAATTGTACTTATGATCCAATTATGCCTTCTTACCACTACTTCTACTATAGCAATTTGCACTTGACTAAGTTGTTACATTGGTATATCAATCATCAAGATAAAGCTTGTAGTTTGATTGTATTCTTACAAAGAATAAACCTATGAATTACATTAAAGTGAATTATGTTTAAATATGTATTAAAAATAATCATTTAATTAATCTATATGATACAATTATCATTGACATAACTAAAGTAAACTTCTATTGTTAGTATTATAATCTCAAATTGATTAAATGATTATAAGGAAAGTTTAAATTCATTTCATACGGATAAGTTGAGTATTCCGATTTAATTTATAACCAAGAGAGGAACAATGTAAATCACTTCTACGTAATTAACGATTACAACTACCTATAGATCACATACCATTGTCTATCTATCACAACATTCATGAGAATATCAAAGTATATTTACAACGAACGAAATCCAGTTCAACAAGTCATTAATAAAGAGAAGGTGACAGATTTAAATACTACATTAAATACATTTATCCATTCTACGAATCAACATATTGAATATTCATTTATCCCAAATCTGATATACTGTCTTTCCTTATCGTGTTCCATTTAAATTTATCATTAAATAATCCTGATAATAGATTATATCAATTTCGTTGGCTTGATTTAAATAAATCACGTGATACAAATCATTATAATAATAATAATAATAATAACAACAATAATAATAAAAATAATAATAATAATAACAATAATAAAAATAATAATGATAATAATAATAATAGTAATAATAATAAATAATAGTGATAACAATAATGATATTACAATTCCACAGATCGTTAAATAATTAATGTTACACCTTATTTACAAAATTTACTGTATATAATTAACCACCCCATTCTAACATTATATAAATAGTATTATTGCATTATGATTCATATCAACCATATTGACAGATAAAAAAAAATCTCATAATTTAATCTCATAGTCACGAAATTTAATTTCATTGCGTCATGTGAAAAATTATAAAGTTCATCCTACATTTAATTTAACTACTAATCCAATAGTGATTAAACTCAAGTAAGAATGAATATAAGCATAAAGTTTGAATAGAGAAAAGAACATTGATTTAAATCTGGGGAAAAATAATAGAACAAACTACTCAAGACATGGCAATTTACTCATGAAAGGCAACCTAAAGGTAAGAACTCTCTCCTTGGTGAGTGTATCCTATGCGTGGGAAATACCGTGGCAAACAAACCTAACCCTAAAGTTCCATTGGCGTTCTCTAATCATTAGCATATTGTGTGGGGAGGTGCAAGCTACGCACAATAATGGATTGGTGACGGCTTAAGAAAGTTTCAAGAAAAAATGTAGATTGCAGGTGTATAACTAGACACTCAACATTTGTCAGATATTATAGTGGAAATGCTCTGATAGATGCGTGCGCAAGGTGGAGAAGTGAAGGCGTGGCACGATTGGGTTGCCTATTTATAACTGTTGCAGCACTTGATTATTAAAAGATCATTAACAATTATTGCTGTTTGACCCAGTTACATATATATAATGCAAATTTTATTGAGGAAATGCAAATATTAGAGGTTCATGTTCCCACTTCAGCGCTTCTGCTAGAATACCACTATTGTGTAATTGGAAATGATGAACCTAACTATTTTCTACCTTCATTTGATGGATTATTTGAAGTAAAATGTCATGACGAGGCTACAAAAGTCCATCTCTCCCAAGGTCCAATCTGAGGAGAATATGTAGAGTTTGTTTCCAAGGATCGATATTTTTCTTCAACATGTTCACTGTGGTGATAATCCAGTGCTTGAAGAGTCTCAATCGACACCAATTCTAGGATTGGAGAGTCAAATGCAAACGATTGACATTCTTCTTCCACTTCAGCTGCGTTCAGATGATAATGTTTCATTTGAGGTGAATTCAGTCCAAGACTTCATTGTTTTCAGAACATATAGTTGAGCGTTGGCAGAAAATCTGACCGGGATAATGGAGTTGAAGGCTAGGTCACCTCTACATATCTGTAGAGAGTAATAAAGAGACCCAAACCTAAGGGGGTACAAACCTAAGGGTGTAAAATCATCTCGTTCTCACAATGGAAAACTCATTCCATTAGATAGACAATTTAGACTCCAAGTCAGAACTCTGGGGTGCAATGGCACACCCATTCGGAGACACTAAATTTCACAAAAGGAACAATGAAACATATAGAAGAAGTTTTATTCCAAATTAACATCTAGCTGTGTAACCTATAACTGGTGTGGTTTGACAGAGTTAGGTCTCATGGATGTGATTGAATTCATTTCATTTCACTACTATGTTGTGGAAGGTCTAAACTCCAAAACACACAAAAATGGTTGCAATAGTTGGTGCTTAGAGGTATCAGTTGTGGTGAGTTATAACATAATAAATGGAGTGTTGGACAGCAGCACAGTATTAGCTGCAATGTAAGCCCTACCTTACTTCTTAGATGCGGGTATAGTTGACTGGGGCATGCACCAGTTTTAATGCCATGGAAGCCCTCTGATGGGAAATGTTTACTGAGAGGATCACCAGGCAAGACCCTCTGACAAGAGGATATGACCATGTTATTAAGGAACACAATAAAAGTGTAGGTTAGTGAATGTGGGCTGAGGCCCAGTGGATTGAAATCATGGAGAATAGAGAAAAGATCTTTGTGATTTAAGTGCAAAATGGTCAATTGGGTGGAACTATGCAGAATACTTGGAGGTGGAGACTGGGGAACCACTAAAATGAATCTGAAGCAGAATGGAAATTTGTGACAAGTTTCAGACTGAATATAGGTTGGCGGTCACGAGGATTTCAAGTCTGCCATTAACAAAAAAATCTAACACCAACCTTGAGTAAATCCCTTCAATGGAGAAAACACAATTAACCTAATTCTGTTAAAATTTCATAAGAAATAGGCATATATCATATATAGTGCATACCTAAAATTTGTTAAGCTTTTCCCAAAAATCTCTTCTCCTCTGCAAGCCCCTCCTTCCTTCTCTTCCAAAAACTCCCAACCAGGACTCAGCTCCCCCGGATAAATGTCGGGGACATTCTAACATCCCACTTTCTCAAAACCTAGAATGGGCTCCTCGGGTAAATGCAGAGACATTCCTTCCTTTCCCCCACAACCCACTCTCTCGTGGGGTGCAAAATTAACTATATCCAAGACTCTCAATTCCTCAATTTTACAAATGACGGCACCTAATATAAATTTGCATATCCCCAAATATGACAACCCTAATTTTTAAACCAAAAAAATGTTAGCGATATTTATCGGAAATTGATTATGTTTAATAATGTACCTAAATAATCATAGTGATAATAATAGTAATAGAGATGGCAATAACAAACCCATAGGTCATTGGATAATAATTGTTTTTATCCATTGAGAAGCAATTTTATTAATTCTTGACTTAATTTAATTTCTTTTTATATAATAAATATCTATTCAATAAAGAACTAAACAAACTCATCATGATCTGATATAAATTTGATAGATTTGGTTGGATCTCTCCCTCCAAAACATGGTCATTTTACCCTTATCAATTCCGTTTTACCGTTAAATATCCGTAATCCAAATTTACCACACAATTACTTTAGTGTAGATTTATTTTATCAATGTTATAGATGTTTATTCATTTTCACATATGCATTTGTTTTCTGTTTAATTTTAATCCACTACAATTTGCAATTTAATATTTCGTTAAATCGTTTATCTAGTTTAATTTATTTATTTACCAATTATCAATAATTAAATTATTTATAATTAATAAACCACACACATAAATCCCCTAGCAATGTTTATTTGATTTAAGCTTTAATTTAACCTTATTTAAATAAAATATTAATCATGCATAAATTGACACTCAAATTGGATATACCCTAATTTACAAGGTGATACCTGTCTAAAGTGAATCCACAGGACATAACGACAAATGACGACAACGGTCCACTGACGGTGACGACAGGATACAACACTGAAAACTCATCCTCCTTGAGGATGTTGACTAATTAGGGGAACCTCATGTCAACTCCAATCCACAATTCCATTGGCTAGGGCATGCTCAGACCTAGTAATTCAGGTGGAGTCGATGCCCAGTACCTACATCCTGCAATGAACAAGGTTGTGCATATATACATATATAACCATGTAATCACAAGCATAATGAACGGAAGTCGCAGCGTGGCAGGGTACTCAGACACGAGTAATGCAACACTGTTTCTTTCAAGTAGCACATCATTAAATAACTAATACCAGTCATACATCATAATCATGATCGAACAACATATTAAACTAAAAGTAACATCAATCCATAATCATGTCCATCAACAGTGAAAGCACAAAGTACAAGTAATCAAACATCATCCTAACATAGATCCATAATCAACTAGCATAATATCAAAGAGTCCATCAAGCTCATGGAGACTATAAACCATAACATAAAAGTCCAAACATCTCAAAACTGTAAACATGTGCTACAAGACTATCATCTAAACCAGAATTGTCATAGGAAACATGAAAATAACATCTGTCATAGGCAAAAAGCAAGGGGCATTACATCCTCCCCCCTAGAACTAGGCTTACTCCTAGAAGCCTGCGAATAAGTGAGGATATAACTCCCTCATTCTGGTATCATCCTCCCAGGTAGCGGAGGTCTCATCATTAGGATCCCATTGGATCCTGACTTGCTCCATGTGTTTACCCCTGAGAGCGAGTCTCCTGTGCTAAAGAATGCCTATGGGCCCCAAAGCCAGCTACCCGTCCTCTACCTGTAGAGCAGTCCAATCAAGAATATGAACAATATCTGGATAGTAAGGTCTAAGTACTGAAACATGAAACACATCATGGATGTGTGAAAGGCTAGGCGGCAAGGCAAGACGATAAGCAACTGGACCGATCCTCTCCAACACCTCAAAAGGTCCAACAAAGCACGGTGCTAGCTTAGAACCCTTCCCATAGCAGATCAGACTCTTTCGTGGTCGCACATGCAAGAACACTCGATCCCCAACGAAAAACTGATGATTGATCCTATGAGCATCTGCATACTTTTTTTACCTATCCTAAGCTACCACCAAATGCTCTCTAATCCTCTCAACCTACTGCTCCATATCTCTAAGCATGTCCGGACCCAGAAGAACTCTATCCTCCAAATGATCCCAACTCAAGGGGGTCCTACAAGGATGACCATACATGGCCTAGAAGGGAGATATGCCAATAGAACTATGATAACCATTATTATAGGCAAACTCCACTAGGTAAAGGTAGTCCTCCCAATGGCTCTACTGATCCATAACATACATCCTCAACATATTCTCAAGAACTTGATTAACCCTCTCAGTCTGACCATCAGTCTCAGGATGATAAGCTGAACTAAAGTTCAGCTGTGTTCCCAAGGCATGTTTCAAGGAAGTCCAAAGGGCGGAAGTGAACTCTGGGTCTCTATTAGAGATGATCCTACGAGGAATCCCATGAAGTCTGACGATGTCCTCCATGAACACTCTAGCCACCGTAGAGGCATTGCAAGAAGCATGGCCAAGAGAAAAGTGAGCTACCTTCGTTAACCTATCCACAGTGACCATAATAGCATCATGTCGTTGAGAGGACATCGGAAAACCAACAATGAAGTCTGTTGAAATGATATCCCACTTCCACTCTGGAATCAAATGAGACTACAAAAGACCTGCAGGGTGCTGGTGCTCCACCTTCACTCTTTGATACTCAAGACATCTCGACACAAAATCAGCAATATCCCTCTTCATACCACTCCAAAAGTACAGTTGTCGCAGATTTGCATATATCTTCTTGACACCTGGATGAGCGGAATAGGGTGCCCAATGTGCCTCTGACAAAACTAGGGTGCAGAGACCCTCAAAATTAGGAACATAGATGCGACCCAAGTGTCGCAAAAGACCATCTGATTCAAAAGAGTAACTAGAGAATCTACCTTCTAAAGGTCTACCTGACTTAATCTCGGTCCTCACCTCTTGGCACCAACTGTCAGAAGGAAGAGCAGCAAGAATCTGTCCTCTCAAATCAACTGTAAGTGAGACTGCTGAGATCTCATGCCTTCGACGACTAAGAGCATCTGCTACCACATTCTCCTTGCCCTGAATATATCTAACCTCAAAGTCATACTCACACAAGAACTCCATCCAATGTCTTTGCCTGACATTCAAGTTGGGCTGTGTGAAAATATATTGCAAACTACGATGATCACTGTGCAGCTCAAATCGATACCCTAATAGAAAATGCCTCCATCTCATCAAGGCATGCACAACTACTGCTAACTCCAAGTCATGAGTGGGATAGTTCAACTCATGATCCTTGAGTTTGCGACACTCATAGGCAATCACATGACCATCCTGCATTAGAACTGCCCCTAAACCCTCCAAGGAGGCATCGATACAAACAACAAAGTCCCTATCAGGATCAGGAACTGCAAGTATAGGTGCACTGGTTAGCTGTTCCTTAAGGGTATGAAAGGCTTCCTAACACTTCTCTGACTAAACAAAATTTTTCCCTTTCCTCTGAAGAGAAGTAATGGGATGAGCAATTCTCGAAAACCCCATGACGAAGCGATGATAGTAACCTGCTAACCCCATAAAGCTATGGACCTTAGAAACATTGGTGGGTGCAGGCTAGTCCATAATAGCTTGGATCTTTGAGGGATCTACCACAATACCCTCTCCAGAGATAACATGACCCAAATACTTAACCTCTGTCTGGAAGAATACACATTTTGAGAAATTCGCATAAAGTTGATTTTCTCTCAGACATTGCAACACCTGATGCAAATGTTGCTCATGTTCCTCCATAGTCCTTGAATAGATCAATATATCATCAAGAAATATAAGAACAAATTGGTCAAGATAGGTGCGAAACACACCATTCATTAAGCTCATGAAAACTGAAGGTGCATTGGTTAACCCGAATGGTACCACTATGAACTCATAATGTCCATAACGGGTGCAAAATGCCGTTTTGTGAATATCTGCCTCAAAAATCTGCAACTAGTGATATCCTAACTTAAGGTCAATTTTAGAGAATACCTTCGCTCCATTAATCTGGTCAAAGAAATCATCGATCCGCAGCAAGGGATACCTATTTCTCACCGTTACCTTATTGAGCTGCCTATAGTCGATAAATAGCCGTAGAGATCCATCTTTCTTCTTCACAAAGATCACAGGTGCTCCCCAAGGGGAAACACTAGGTTGTATGAACCCTTTGGCTAATAGCTCCTCCAACTGTAGCTAAAGCTCCTTGAGCTCCTGAGTGGTCATTCTCTATGGAGCTCGTGAGATAGGCTCTGCACCAGGAATTAGATCAATCCTGAAATCGATGTCACGCTTAGGTGGCATCCCTAGAATGTCAGAAGGAAAGACATCTACATTCTCCTTCAAGAGTGGATGATCATCAAGAGATGCCTCTCGACTCTCTTCCATCTCCAAATCACTAACCATCACTGCAAAAAGCTGACATCCCTGATGAATACATCTCTTGAGTTGCATAGCAGAGACCATACATAGGGAAACAGGTCTTTGAACTCCTATGACCTCAACCTCAACACCAGAATCATCCACGCATCTAACTATTTTATGCCAACAATCCATTACTATCTGATGGGCCTCCAGCCAATCCATCCCCAAAACTATGTCATATGAACCCAGGGGTAGAATGCGAAGGTCCACAGAAGTAGATAGAGAGCCAATCTTCAATTTACACTCTGAAACTAGAGACTCAACTGCTACCTTAGCCCCAGAAGCTAACTCAACCTACCACCTATCATCTTGCTTTACTGCCACTAAGCCACAATGCTCGACAAGGGAAGGAGATATAAATGAATCAGATGCACCAGAGTCAAATAGAATAGAAAAATCAATACCTTGCATGCGACCAAAAGCCTCCACCGCGGTGCCCTGATATTCTACCTGCCAGTCATCTACCACTGCAAAGACTCAATGCGACCTGCCTGCATCACCAACCATTGGCTTAGATGCCACCGGTTGATGTCCAAATCCTGATGCACCCTTCTGCGGGCACTGTCTGGCAATATGGCCCTGTTGGCCACAAGAGAAGCACCTAGTGTCTCTACCAAATCCACTATTACCCTAGAAGGAACTAGACTGCTGGAAACTACCCCTGCTTACTGTAGACTGTGCACTCTGGGCTGACTAATCATAATGGTTGCGCTTGTTGTGCTGCCAAGACCAGTCTTTCTTATTTTGAAACCTATTTCCCTGCTGATACTGAGAGTTCCTTGGTTTGGACTACAAATACTGCTACTACTGACCACTCTTTGAGTGTGTATGAGAACCTGATGCCTGGGTGTGACCACCTTGAGAACCATGTCCTGACGAAGGTGCACTACCAATGCGCACACCGGTATGCCCACCGAGGGCCATAGCCAAGTTCTCCTCCACTAGCCGGGCTTTCTCCATGGCAACCTCCATGGTCTTAGGTTCGAATACACGAACCCCTCCACTAATCCGGGCATTCAAGCCCCTAATAAAATGCTGCACCAACATGGGCTCGTCATCCTCGATACCTGCATACTGTTTGAGCTCATAAAATCTATGCTCATACTGCTCAATTGTCATGGCCAACTACCTCAGCTCATGAAACTCGTCTGCTTGATGCTGCCTCCAATGGTCGGAAAGGAAGCGAGCTCTGAATCTATCTTCAAACAACTCCCAAGACACCATGCTAATGTCCAAATGTAGCTTCTACTCCTCTAGCCTCCACCAAGTCAAAGTAAACCTTCGAAGGTGTAAAATAGCACATCTGGCTTTCGTATTGCTGCCATATGGATGCATGGCGAAATATCTGCCTAGGTCCAACAACCAAGTCTCTGCCTCAAGTCCTCTACCAGTTCCATCAAAGATGGGAGGACGTGCTCTTAGTAAGTCCCTCATATGGTTGGCTTGCATGGCCTCCTTCTCGGCTGTCAATTCCCTATGCCTGGGAGACCTTTCTCTCTCTCTGGGACCTGACTAGTCTACCTCTTGACCACCTCTGGGCTGCTCACCCACCTGTCTAGGACCTAAACAGGCAAGGGCTTCCTCAAGAATATGTCTCAACTGGGCTCCATCAGGCTGACCCTGACCTTCCATGTTCTAACCCCCGCCTTCATGACCACTCCCATGAGGAGAGCTGGGAGGAGGAATACCACCACCACCTCTCCCACGACCCCTTCCTCTGCCCTGACCTTGGCCTCTACGTCTAGGCATCTTCCCTACATAGAAAAGGGCAAATATTATATTAAGAAAAGGGTCGTAACATGAGTTAAATTATACTATAGAGTTTAAGAACTAGGTTAGATAATGGGCTCAAATTCAACCAGGGTACCCAGTGTTTAAACCTAGGCTCCGATACCAGATGTAGTGCCCCGCCACGAACACTTTGGAAGACAACACATCTAAGCAAGCAAAGTGGAATAATTTTTTTTTGAATGAGATAACAAGTAAGGTTTTTTTTGAATCATTAACTATCATCTTGTCTCCCAAGGTGCCATGGTTACACTACTTGACAAATAACCAACATAATATACATGCATAACTAACTAACATCGACAAATCATTCTATCTCTATTACAATATTGATGATACATATACATCTCCATTTCATGACATCAAATAGATACTCAACTTTAATCAAGATTACATGCACATATTCCAAGTCTATACAAATGAGTACATCATTGTGTAATTTATATCATCACTATTCTGATTACATTTGAATACATACAATCTGAATCAACTGATACCCAGCAAGAACATGAGCATAATAAGTGTCTTCATAAACAGGTACAAGATCTGATGTTTGATGCATGAGGAACCAATGGAATAAGCTCTTCCACCTGACCATGTGGAACCCTGAGGTCCACCCCCCAAGCTAGGAGTTAACATGAGGTTCCCACTATGACATACAGTCAGGTGGATAGTAGGCTATAAGGCGACACATGACTCTGACATCACAAGTCAATATCTCAACAACACAAAAGTACATCCAGAGGAAACACTTAACAACTGGGAAGAGAACAACTAGGGAATGCTAGGCTATAGTAAGGAGAGTGTCATCACATGGTCCTAACATGGGTTACCCAGGCAGTCTCTCTCTAGACATCGGCTGCCATCTATGGTTACCCTAGCAGTCTCTCTCTAGACACCGGCCCCATAGGATGAAACATGTAGAATCAACCTTCCTTTCATGATGACAAGGAAGTAGATCTGCTAATCTCAGCCTTCTCCCCTCATCCTTAGTCTGAACTAGCACTACAGGCATGAGTGAGGAACCAAACATCTTATTATCTTGTTAGTGTGAAAACTACCCAACCCCTAGGTATTTTATTATGTTATCACTGAATTACCAACTCCCAGTGGGTTACCCTGGCTAGCCACTTGGCACTGGCCCCCACATTGGAAGCCACTCCCTTACCTACAACTAGGAAACCCTACACAACAAGCATAGCAAGACATCACAACGACGAGGGTACGGAACCATGCAAGGCATTGACCATCTTGCATAATAACTATCCTCATATAACAATACAAAGCATTAACCCTCCATAACATAATTATAAGGGAAGGGACTCCTAGATCATTAACCATGATAACACATAATCCTTACAACTCTAAGATTTCCATGTCACCCTGTTCCATATCTTACCACAACACTGGATATAGGACTAGTACAATTAGTTGGATAACAATAAAACCACAAGAAGTGCATTTATCATTCATTTGTCATTTAGTCCATACATAACTAGAGACGACAAGGCTTCTTATAACATCATGATCTCAAGACATCTAACAACACAACACATGAATTCAAGACCTCCCAAGCTAAGCCTCTGGAACTCTAGCCACATGGAAAGATTACACAATCAAAGACTATAAGAATGGTTTTATGACCCACAGTTTGAATTAACATATTACAAGAATCAATTGTACTTATGATCCAATTATGCCTTCTTACCACTACTTCCACTATAGCAATTTGCACTTGACTAAGTTGTTACATTGGTATATCAATCATCAAGATAAAGCTTGTAATTTGATCGTATTCTTACAAGGAATAAACCTATGACTTACATTAAAGTCAATTATGTTTAAATATGTATTAAAAATAATCATTTAATTAATCTATATGATACAATTATCATTGACGTAACTAAAGTAAACTTCTATTGTTAGTATTATAATCTCAAATTGATTAAATGATTATAAGGAAAGTTTAAATTCATTTCATATGGATAAGTTGAGTAGTCTGATTTAATTTATAACCAATAGAGGAAAAATGTAAATCACTTCTATGTAATTAATGATTACAACTACCTATAGATCACATAACATTGTCTATCTATCACAACATTCATGAGAATATCAAAGTATATTTACAACGAACGAAATCCAGTTCAACAATTCATTAATAAAGAGAAGGTGACAGATTTAAATGCTACGTTAAATACATTTATCCATTCTACGAATCAACATATTGAATATTCATTTATCCCAAATCTGATATACTGTCTTTCCTTATCGTGTTCCATTTAAATTTATCATTAAATAATCCTGATAATGGATTATATCAATTTCGTTGGCTTGATTTAAATAAATCACGTGATACAAATCATTATAATAATAATAATAATAATAATAATAATAATAATAATAATAATAATAATAATAAAAATAATGATAATAATAATAATAGTAATAATAATAAATAATAGTGATAACAATAATGATATTACAATTCCACAAATCGTTAAATAATTAACGTTACACCTTATTTACAAAATTTATATATATAATTAACCAGCCCATTCTAACATTATATAAATAGTATTATTGCATTATGATTCATATCAACCATATTGATAGATAAAAAAAAATCTCATAATTTAACCCCGTACTCATGAAATTTAATTTCATTGCGTCATGTGAAAAATTATAAAGTTCATCCTACATTTAATTTAACTACTAATCCAATAGTGATTAAACTCAAGTAAGAATGAATATAAGCATAAAGTTTGAATAGAGAAAAGAACATTGATTTAAATCTGGGGAAAAATAATAGAACAAACTACTCAAGACACGACAATTTACTCATGAAAGGCAACCTAAAGGTAAGAACTCTCCCCTTGGTGAGTGTATCCTATGCGTGGGAAATACCGTGGCAAACAAAACTAACCCTAAAGTGCCATTGGCGTTCTCTAATCATCAGCATATTGTGTGGGGAGGTGCAAGCTATGCACATCAATGGATTGGTGATGGCTCAAGAAAATTTCAAGCAAAAATGTAGATTGCAGGTGTATAACCAGACGCTCAGCATCTGTCAGATATTATTGTATAATGAAAAATTTGGATTTATAAATGGAAATGATTCAAACAATGACATGCATAACCTAAACCCAAATAATTCAATACCTCGAAGATGCAAGATGAGCTTGATTGATCAATTTGTTGTGTTGGTTGCTCGATTCCGCAGCATAACGTTGATAAGGATGCAAGCTAGATGGATTGAAGATGATGGATGAGGACTTGAGATGAAAATTCAGCAGAGTGAGGTTGCATGAAGAAGAATCCTAAAAAATCCCCCCCTAATGGCTCAAGAGAGGCTTGTTTTATAGGAAAGGCTTGGTTCCAATGGACGGCTGAGATTAAAAAGCTAATTGATTGATGTGGATGGCTAGGATTGATTAGGTTATCCCACTCTTCAAGGGAGTTGTAGTCATTTGACAAGTGTCAAGGAGAATAGGGCTCATGTGTGCTTGTGTACATAAAAAGTACTACCTGTGAAAGATATTAAATAAAGTATGTAGTACCACTTATCTTTTTAAATGAAAGAGGCACACATGTCGGCTAAATGATAAGATAAATTAATTAAATAAATAAAATTTATTTAATTAATTGGAAGGTCGGCTTATGATGAGAACTTAATTCAAATAAAATATTTGAATTAGTTGGGATATGAGTTGGATATTAATTAAATAAATAAAATTTATTTAATTAATTGGATAGTGGGATTAGGATATGATTGGAAAATTAATTAAATAAATAAAATTTATTTAATTAATTGGTTAAGTGGGATAAGGATGGGATTAAATGGGATTTTAATTAAATAAATAAAATTTATTTAATTAATTGGCTAATGGATAAATGGGATTAAGAGTAGGATTTAGGACAAAATGCTACATGATGTCTAAGTGATGTTTTTATCAAGGTGTTGCAAGACATGAACAAAGTTGGGACAAATTTGGGTGTCTACATTTTGCCCCTCTTTGAGATGATGTTCGGGATGATAAGCTTTATGTCGAGTAACATCATTTCAAAGAAGCTAAGGTATGGATAGATGAAAAGGATAGTGATGATGATGTAAGGATGAAATGAGATAATGATGATGATGGAAAGATAGGATGATGATGCCCCCTCGAGAGAATATGCGGGTTGGACAAACACGGGTAGGCTCTCGAAAAGAAATGGATTGGTTAAGAAAGATAAGGGGATAGATAGAAGAAATGAAGATACGTTATGCTGCAATGAAAGTGAGCAACCATGATGTTTGATATAGCACTAGACGTTATGCACCAAGGTATAAGGACCAGGGTGACGATGTGTCTTATGCCCCAGCGTAATACAACCTTGTCTGGATACAAGATATGAATATTAGCTGGATTGATACTGATATGATGCAAATGCAAGATAAAATAATAACACACACAAGCAAGCAAGCAAGCATGCACAAATGATTCAAAAACAAACAAGGTATTGCCCCTGTCAAGCTGTAAACCAATGATTGATTGTTTGATTGATGATAGTTGAGAGTGTTGTCATTGCGGGGAAAGCTATATCCCTAGAGCAACACAAGGTTGTTTGCTAAGTTGGTTGGCTGGTTGGCTGATTGATTTGGCTTACAACAAGGCTGGGATCAAGACCATGGATTGCGTTTGGATAACATGGCTTGATTGATTAACTTGATTGGTATGGCTTAAGGATTGACTTGCATTTGGATCATTGCTTAGAATGATTGGAAGATGATTGAAGGATGATTAGATGAAGTGATGATTGGATTGATGTGCTATGATAGATTGATTGGAAGAAGTTGTTTATTGATGATGTATAAGATAGATGATAGAAGAAATGATGAGAGAAGAAAGAGGAAAATCGCTTGTGCCTGAATCTGGGCACTTCCTTCGTACTCCAGACTGCCTACATACCCTATATCCATGGGATCAAGGCACTTAACGATGGAAATGAGATGTAGTTCTGATTTGTGTTTTATTGATGATGTATAAAAATGGATTGAGATTGATGAAATGTTGATGATGTGATGATATGTGGTGGATTGAGCTACTTTTGATTTGCTGAAGTTATTGGATTTGTTTTGATGGTTGGCTTGATGTGCTTTGGTGTTGATACTGATGATTGAATTGTTTTGAGTGATGATAGTGATGGTGTGATGATTAGAGTGTCTACTCAATCTAAGCATAAGCAAGTGTTCTCAGTATGCTCAAAGGATGTAAAACAAACAAGGTATCACCCTTGTCAAGTCATAAACCAATAATTGATTGTTTGTAGGATGATAATAGCTAGTGTTGTCATTGTGGGGAAAGCTATATCCCTAGAGCAACACAAAGATGTGGGAAAGCTATATCCCATTAATGATGATTGATGATGATTGATTGGGCTTATGACAAGATTTGGTTCAAAACTTGTTGATTTGATTGGATAATGTTCCTTGATTTAGTGGCTTGCTTGATATGGATTAGTGTGGCTTGGATTTAAGATCATTGCTTAGATTGATTGGATTGATATGATTAGAAGAAATGATTGGTTGAAATGGATGAATGAATGTTATTGATAGGAAGAATTGATGATGATGATGATTTGATTTTGATTGAACATTGGAGTTGATTATTTTAGATTGATGATGATTGGTTTTATTGCTTGGTTTTTTTGTTGGATATTGATTTTTTTGTGTTTTTGGGGAATATTTTGATTTTTTTTTTTTTTGTTTTTGAATGTTTTGGGATGTCAATGGATTTACAATTTGGGTAGCCTTTGTGCTTGATACCAATGACAAGAGAAAACCAAGTCTAGGTGCAAGGATGGATAAATGGATGAGCTCATATTAAATGTGATGGCAAGATCATGATAGATGGATAGATAAGAGGATAGGCCGTATAAGGGATGGATGCTTGCCTCATGATAAATGGATAGGTAGGCTATAGTGGAAAGCTCATGATAAATAGATGGGGATAAGCTATAAGATCGAAAGCTCATGATAAGGATATGCCATAGTGGATGGATCATAAGGGAGCTAGGATGTGATCTTCAAAGGCTATGTTGCATCAGAAGAATAACTTGCCCCATTCTAGGTGGTAATGCTTAGGATTTTACATGACAAAGTTCATGACCATGGGATGACATGATAGGTTTTACATGACAAGGTGTATGATAGGTGGATAATGATAATATGGATTGATGAGGAAGGTATGAGGTATACCAAGAGATATCCAAAGCATGTTTCAAGATTTTGCCCCTATGTCGTCATCAAAATCAAAAGGTGGAGGATGGATAAATGGGCTCAGTAGGATAGGCTTGTTTATGTAATGGCTAAGGATGGTAGGATGGTATGGTAAAAGTTTGGAAATGGATAGGTTGGATGAGACAATGTGCCCCCAAGTATAAGTGACATAGAAGATCAACCTACACATGACGCCTGTTTGCCAGGTTTTCATCATGGTACTTATCCAAGGCGCCTGTTTACCAGGTTTTCACCGTTGGACGAAAGGATTTCTCTTTACTATTTTGACTTTTTTCTTTTTCTTTTATTTTCTTTATTTTCCTTTTTTTTTTTTTTTTTTAGATTGGATAGCATGACAATTACACATGGCGCCTGTTTGCCAAGTTTTCACCATGGTAATGGATAGGGGGGACTCAAGTGTCTAGTGCTATGAAGGTTGATAGTGTCCCTTTAGAGATGGATGATGTCTTCGCATGGACCATGTCAAGTGTGCTCATAGATGTTGATAAGGGAATGCATGGATGGGAGATGGATTAGGTAGATAATGGATTATAATGTGGAATTATGGTAGGGTAGGCTAGTAGCTTATGGTGTGGATTTATATAGGCTTATGGAATGAATATGGATGAAAAGTTTATGTCAAATCATGGACCATAGGGTTAGCATGGGGGAGATATGTAGGATAATGGATGAAGGATGGGGAGTTATAGTTATGTGGAGGTGTTGCGGAGTGGAAGGGAACCATGACCAATGGTTGCACACACCGTGATAAACATTGAAGCTTTTGGTGAGATGGGGGTGTAGGAAGCAATGGAGATGTTTGCTTAGGAGATGGTTGATGAAGTGATTTAGGAACCCACATAGATTTAGTATTTTTAGTGATTTTGCTTTGTTTGTGGGATTGTTGAAGGGAATGGAAGTTTTGGATGGAAGTAGGCTTTTGGATGGATATAGGTGGTTGGGATTCTTGAGATGTAGATGAGGATGCCTCATTCGCTTTGCTAGCTTTTTGCTTAGGAACCCAAACCATTTTGCTTTTAGGCTTTGCTTTTGGAGGTAAGGGTTTGGATGGTTGCTTAGATAAACTTTGCTTTGAGTTTGACTCTTTATGTCCTAAGGTATGAAGACCTTTAGGATTTTTGGTATGATTTTTAGCTTTATAGGTAGAGGCATCAAAATTTTTGCTTTTGAATCCCATGGGGTGGGTGGAGTGGATGGAATGATTGGAAGCTTTATGCTTAAACGATGTGTGCTTTTGTTGGCCATGATTAGGGATGTAAGGATACTTATGAATGATCGGTATGTTAGGTGTTGGAAGCAATGGTGGCAAGGTGGATGGAGGGATATTTGGAGTTGGTAAAAGTGGAGGCAAGGTGGATGGCGGAAGGTGTATGGTCACATGCTTTTGACATTTATAGGATGATGGAGATGGAATGACAACATATGTTTTGGGTAGATGATGGGGTTTGTGATGGAAACTAGACTTAGGATGTATGAAGGGATTACCAACATCTTTGCCTTGTTTACCTTGGGGTGTGTATTCAAGGCCATATGAGCATGGAGGGATTTTGACATGGTTTGGCTCCAAAATACCTTGTTCATAAAGGCCTAGACCTTTGCCTTTGTAGTTCATGTTTTGGAGTATGCAATGGACAATGGGACTAGGTGTGGTTTGAACACTAGACTTGAGCTCATTGTTGGATGAAGAGGGTGAGGTGGAGGACAAAGGTTGTTGTTGTCCTAAGGAAGAACATTCATGGACAAAGGTTGTAAGACCAATAGGACATGATGGTGGACTTGAAGTGGAATCGATGGTGGATGTGGAAGGAGGATCATTAGGATCTTGATTAGTATCATGTTCATGTAGATCCAAGTTATTTGTTTGATCTTCTATGCTTATGTGTTCTTGAGAGGCACATGTCTCATTATGCCAAGTGGAAGTTTGCTCATTATGGATAGGGCTAGATGGAGGATGACTAGGAGCAATGTGGATATCTTGCTTATGAATGGTTATGGGATTATGGATAGGATCAAGGTACTTTTTAATAGGTTCTTCATCATAGATATCATCTTGATCATAAGATAGATAAAGTTTTGCCAAATGGATCATCATGGTTTTCATGATTTTAGCTAGAACCTTGATCATAACTATGAGCAAAAATAGGATTAAGTGGGCTATAAAAGGGATAAATTTGCTCATGAATGAGGTGATGGTGATGGCTAATAGCTTGAGGGCAACCCATAAGTAGGTCATGGAGAGGTGGAACTTAGAGGTGCTTTGATCTTGATTAAGACTAAGGTTCAATATTTCCACATGTTTAAGATTATGCTCTTGACATACCTCTTGACTTTGGATGGAAATGGAAGGTTCTTGAGTGGACTTGATAGGCTCTTGATAGTTATCAATATGAAGGCATGATGGCTCTTGACTTAGGCTTGTGGTTGAAGACTCTTGAATAGACTTGTTGGCTTGTAGGTCACATGATGGGCTCAAAGGGCTAGGTATATTAATGGAAGGCTCTTGAAGAGGCTCAAGGATATGTGAACCACATGATGAGATTATAGGATTGGACATGACCTTTGGAAGTTCATTGGTAGGCTCATGAATTGGTGTTTGACATAGAGGTAGTTTATTCCTTGCTAGTAGCCAATGGATCACATCCTTCGCAAGTGTATGGGTGGATGGGAAATATAATGGATGGATGATAAGGGTGGATGGTGTTGTAGGCTTATGATTAGGATTAGGTTGAGGGCTAATTGGATTGGGTGGATTAGGATTTGGACTAGATGAGGGTGACACATGGGATTGGGATGATGTGGCATGATTTCCCATTATAGGTGGGTACACTTTGTAAACAATTGAGAGAAATATTGGGCATTGGTTTGTATTATGGCCTTTCGTCCTATGGTATGCACAATAATCATGTTCATCATATGGACTTTCTTCACATGGGTTGACTTCAGGAAGTTCAATGAGTTCTGCTTCAAGCATCCTTTGTAAAACTCTCTCAGCCGCATCCTTTGGTGAACGATTAGAATGACATGGCGAGGAAGGTAATGAAGGGCTTAGTGATTTGGAGGGTTGATGGACCAATGGACTAGGAATAGGATCACATGGTGGTGTTGGGATAGGATTAGTTGGCTCATGTGTTGGTGTGTGATTAGATGATGAAGGCCACTCTAGATTGGTATCTCCCTTATCAAAGGTTATTGGATCTTGCATAGGATAACTTGGGCTTGTTTGATTTATGTACAAGGGGCCATTGGGATTTGCATGTGTTTCTTGTTGCAGAGGTAGACTTAGGTCTATCAATGGTGCTTGATGATCTTGTTGAAAAGGTGTACTTGGACTTGCTTGATTTATGTACAAGGGGCCATTGGGACTTGGATGTTGTTCTTGTAATATCACTTGATTGCTTTGTGGATGGGCTTGGTAGTGCATTGGAACGGTGGTATGAGGGATTGGATAAGCTTGAGGTGGATGTTCATAGGTTGATGTGGCATTAACTTGGTGGATAGGTGGATTAAGTTGATAGGAAGTGGATGGATATGACATGTGGCTATGAGGTGGATTAGGTTGGTATGGAGTGGCTAAGGATTGTTGTACTTGTCGAGCTTGACTAGTGGCTAAAAGGTGTTGGACTTGGGCTATGAAGTGTTGTAGTTGAGGTGATTGGCTTAGATGGGGTTGAGCTCTTTGGATGAAGAATTGTAATGTTTTAATGGCATCTTGGTTTAGGGGTTGTGATCCTTGATAAAGATTTTGAAGGAATCTTTGGAATTTGATTTCTAGGTCCTCTAGTGTAGACATGTTGTCACCAAGTGTTTATCTTAAGTCCTTTTAGCAAGTGCTTGCTTAGGTATTTTGATGATGATGTGGATTGTTTGGATGATGTGTTTAGATTGATTTGTTTATGTGTTTGGTGTTTATAGCTTGATTTGGCAATGTTCAAACAAATGATTATGCCTATACACACATGAATCACTCACGCAAGACACATAAGCAAGTTTTTAGTTTGAAAGAATGTGATGATGGTTAAGCAAGCATGTGAAGACAATTCAACAAGTCCTAGTTAAGGCAAGGCCACTATCACAAGGAGGTTCTAGTGAAAATCCGGGGGACCGGCACCCCACGAGCATCCAGCAAGCCACTTAAGACTTTAACTAACCCTACTAGGAGTTTTAATATACACAAAGGTACACCTCCTTTCGAGTTAGCACTGTATGGTGAGCGCTAATACCGGTTAGACTTGGCTTTCGCCTTATCCTCTAATTTTTATAGCGGACCGGATGAAAGTACCGCTTGAGGTCGTTCCCTTGGGGTGGATACCAAGGCAGGCCTCTCTAAGGCTAAACAAAAGCAACACAAGTAAATGTTTTTGATCTCCAAGTTCGTGTTTGGGACGCGAGGAGAGAGCATACACATTTACTTGGTCACACTCGCATGGGGTTCATTAACCTTAGACATTCAATGTGTGGAAGACAATGCAAGCACTTGTTTGTTTTAAAGCCCAAATCCAAATGTGATGAAAGACAATGGTTCGTTTTAGCCCAATTTCAATGGTATGATTGCAAACAAGTTGTTCGTTTTATGCCCAAAGTCCAAATGTGTTTGCAAACAAGATTAGAAGATGAAAGATTAGAATGAGTGCACCTGATACAATCGCTCTCCAATTTGCTGTAGATGTTGATGCCAATGCTGCTCCAGCTCCTTAGATGCCCTTACAAGTCACCAATTCCAAAAAGAAACAAGTAAACTTGCAAAGAAGATGATTACATGAAAAAGATGAAATCTGAAAATTCTGATGAAAATGATCTGATACAGAAAAATAGATTGCATAAACAGAAAGTTCAGGAGATTCTAAGCAATTTGAAAAAAGTTTCGCTGAAAAACGATCAAAATTGCTCAAGTTATGCTCAAATGAAGTTTGCAATGAACCTAAACTTTGACTGATGAAAAAGCCTGAAAAACAATACAATCACCTGATAAAAGTGGTACAGTTGTGAAGCTTGTCCTCCCAGCTTTCCAATGAGTCCTCATTTGTGTGATTTTGCCTCCGTATGTGAAAGTTATGATAGAGATACCAAGATGCACAATGACAGCTACCAGAAGCAAGTTACAGTTGCCAGATGCGACATACTGTTGATCAGAGGCGATCTGTATTTTGCGACAGGCGGGATACTACAGATCAAATGTGACACAAAAAATACTAGATGCGGTTCCTGTTAGCTTGTAAGCGATGCGGATATACCCAGAAGCGACTGATTGCGGGCTAAAAGCGACCTGTATCTGCAAAAACACAGTCAAAACCTGTCCCTGCATAGGCGATCACTGTCAGTTCATAAGCGACGCATATCAGTTTCAACGCGGCTTCTGTAGGATCATAAGCGATGCAAATCAATTTGAAAGTGACCACTGTTCAATCAAAAGCGACACAGATCAAGTTATAAGTGACTATTGTTAATTCAAAAGCGATCCGATGCAACCATAAGCGATCACTGTTAGGTCATAAGCGAGCAAGACAATTTGAAAGTGACAACTAACAGTGTGAAAGATGAAAAGCACACAGGCAAATTTTATTGGGACAAAAGCGATGCATTTCATACCCTAGGCGATTACTGTCGGTGCAAAGGCGATCCAGAAAACACCATAGGCGGCCGATTTCAATTCATAAGCGATGCATATCAGATCAAAAGCGGATACTGTTTGTTCATAAGCGATGCGAATAAGATCAAAAGCGATTACTATTATATCAAAAGCGATTCAAATAAATGCATAAGCGATTAGTATCTGACTAAAAGCGATCAAAATATGTGAAAAAGCGATTACTGTTAGCCCAAAAGCGATCTGGAAAGTTTCAGGAGACAGAAGGCAAATGTTAACCATAAGCGACCAATTTTACCATATGCGGTCTCTTTTTGTTCAAAAGCGAGCACTGTTTGTTCAAAAGCGAACCAAATTTGACCATAAGCGACTGCTGTTTGCCCAAAGGCGAGCTGATTTAGCCCAGGCGACTGCTGTTTGATCAGAAGCGACCTGAATTACCAGAAGCACATTGTTGCAGCCCGGTTGTTGTTTTCTTCACCAAACGCTCCATTTTTCATCAAATTTAGGCAAATTTGTACTCAAAGTTTATGGAAACGGCATCCCGGACGCAATGGTGAGGTTAGATTTGGCCTAAGAGATCATATACATACATTTTTAGCCAAATCTTTGCAAACTAGGGTTAGAAAAATGCAAATTTTTGCTACAAAAGCTTGCAAAAATGAAAGATTCGCGCTCCAAGAGATCTAAACTTCATAAAAACAACTCAAACAAGAGAGGTTAATCAAGGACGTGAGTCCCACCAGGCGTGCCAAAATGTATAATGAAAAATTTGGATTTATAAATGGAAATGATTCAAACAATGACATGCATAACCTAAACCCAAATAATTCAATACCTCGAAGATGCAAGATGAGCTTGATTGATCAATTTGTTGTGTTGGTTGCTCGATTCCGCAGCATACCGTTGATAAGGATGCAAGCTAGATGGATTGAAGATGATGGATGAGGACTTGAGATGAAAATTCAGCAGAGTGAGGTTGCATGAAGAAGAATCCTAAAAAATCCCCCCCTAATGGCTCAAGAGAGGCTTGTTTTATAGGAAAGGCTTGGTTCCAATGGACGGCTGAGATTAAAAAGCTAATTGATTGATGTGGATGGCTAGGATTGATTAGGTTATCCCACTCTTCAAGGGAGTTGTAGTCATTTGACAAGTGTCAAGGAGAATAGGGCTCATGTGTGCTTGTGTACATAAAAAGTACTACCTGTGAAAGATATTAAATAAAGTATGTAGTACCACTTATCTTTTTAAATGAAAGAGGCACACATGTCGGCTAAATGATAAGATAAATTAATTAAATAAATAAAATTTATTTAATTAATTGGAAGGTCGGCTTATGATGAGAACTTAATTCAAATAAAATATTTGAATTAGTTGGGATATGAGTTGGATATTAATTAAATAAATAAAATTTATTTAATTAATTGGATAGTGGGATTAGGATATGATTGGAAAATTAATTAAATAAATAAAATTTATTTAATTAATTGGTTAAGTGGGATAAGGATGGGATTAAATGGGATTTTAATTAAATAAATAAAATTTATTTAATTAATTGGCTAATGGATAAATGGGATTAAGAGTAGGATTTAGGACAAAATGCTACATGATGTCTAAGTGATGTTTTTATCAAGGTGTTGCAAGACATGAACAAAGTTGGGACAAATTTGGGTGTCTACAATTATAGTGGAAATGCTCTAATAGACGCACACGCAAGGTGGAGAAGTGAAGGCGTGGCACGATTGGGTTGCCTATTTATAACTATTGTAGCACTTGATTATTAAAAGATCATTAATGATTATTACTGTTTGACCCAGTTACATATATATAATGTGAATTTTATTGAGGAAATGCAAATATTAGAGGGTCATGTTCCCACTTCAGTGCTTGTGCTAGAATACCACTATTGTGTAATTGGAAATAATGAGCCTAACTATTTTCTACCTTCATTTGATGGATTCTTTGAAGTAAAATGTCATGACGAGGCTACAAAAGTCCATCTCTCCCAAGGTCCAATCTGAGGAGAATATGTAGAATTTGTTGCCAAGGATCAATATTTTTCTTCAACATGTTCACTGTGGTGATGATCCAGTGCTTAAAGAGTCTCAACCGACACCAATTCTAGGCTTGGAGAGTCAAATACAAACAATTGAGATTCTTCTTCCACTTCAGCTGCATTCAGATGATAATGTTTCATCTGAGGTGAATTCAGTCCAAGACTTCGTTGTTTTTAGAACATATAGTTGAGCGTTGGCAGAAAATCTGACCAGGATAATGGAGCTGAATGCTAGGTCACGTCTGCATATCTGTAGAGAGTAATAAAGAGACCCAAACCTAAGGGGATACAAACCTAAGGGTGTAAAATCATCTCGTTCTCACAATGGAAAACTCATTCCATTAGACAGACAATTCAGACTCCAAGTCAGAACTCTGGGGTGCAATGGCACACCCATTCGAAGACACTAAATTTCACAAAAGGAACAATGAAACATCTAGAAGAAGTTTTACTCCAAATTAACATCTAGCTGTGTAACTTGTAACCATTGTGGTCCGACAGAGTCAGGTCTCATGGACGTGATTGAATTCATTTCATTTCACTGCTACATTGTGAAAGGTCTAAACTCCAAAACACGCAAAAATGGTTGCAATAGTTGGCACTTAGAGGTATCACTTGTGGTGAGTTATAACATAATAAATGGAGTGCTGGACAACAGCACAATATTAGCTACAATGTAAGCCCTACCTTACTTCTTAGATGCAGGTATAGTTGACTCGGGCACGCACCAGTTTTAATGCCATGGAAGCCCTCTGATGGGAAACGTTTACTGAGAGGATCACCAGGCAAGACCCTCTGACAAGAGGATATGACCATGTTATTAAGGAACACACTAAAAGCGTAGGTTAGTAAATGTGGGTCGAGGCTCAGTGGATTGAAATCATGGAGAATAGAGAAAAGATCTGTGTGATTTAAGTGCAAAATGGTCAATTGGGTGGAACTGTACAGAATGCACGGAGGTGGAGACTGGGGAACCACTAAAATGAATCTGAAGCAGAATGGAAATTTGTGACAAGTTTCAGACTGAATATAGGTTGGCGGTCACAAGGATTTCAAGTCTGCCATTAACAAAAAAATCTAACACCAACCCTGAGTAAATCCCTTCAATGGAGAAAACATAATTAACCTAATTCTGTTAAAATTTCATAAGAAATAGGCATATATCATATATAGTGCATACCTAAAATTTGTTAAGCTTTTCCCAAAAATCTCTCCTCCTCTGTAAGCCCCTCCTTCCTTCTCTTCCAAAAACTCCCAACCAGGACTCAGCTCCCCCGGATAAATGCTGGGGACATTCTGACATCCCACTTTCTCAAAACCCGGAATGGACTCCTTGAGTAAATGTAGAGACATTCCTTCCTTTCCCCCACAACCCACTCTCTTATGGGGTGCAAAATTAACTATATCTGAGACTCCTAATTCCTTAATTTTATAAATGACGGCACCTGATATAAATTTGCATATCCCCAAATATGACAACCCTAATTTTTAAACCAAAAAAATGTTAGCGATATTTATCCAAAACTGATTATGTTTAATAATGTACCTAAATAATCATAGTGATAATAATAGTAATAGAGATGGCAATAACAAACCCATAGGTCATTGGATAATAATTATTTTTATCCATTGAGAAGCAATTTTATTAATTCTTGACTTAATTTAATTTCTTTTTATATAATAAATATCTATTCAATAAAGAACTAAATAAACTCATCATGATCCGATATAAATTTGATAGATTTGGTCGGATCTCTCCCTCCAAAACATGGTCATTTTACCCTTATCAATTCTATTTTACTGTTAAATATCCGTAATCCAAATTTACCACACAATTACTTTAGTTTAGATTTATTTTATCAACGTTATAGATGTTTATTGATTTTCACATATGAATTTATTTTTTGTTTAATTTTAATCCGCTACAATTTGCAATTTAATATTTCGTTAAATCATTTATCTAGTTTAATTTATTTATTTACCAATTATCAATAATTAAATTATTTATAATTAATAAACCACACACATAAATCCCCTAGCAATGTTTATTTGATTTAAGCTTTAATTTAACCTTATTTAAATGAAATATTAATCATGCATAAATTGACACTGAAATTGGATATACCCCAATTTACAAGGTGATACCTGTCCAAAGTGAAGCCACAGGACATAACAACAAATGACGACAACGGTCCACTGACAGTGACGATCGGGTACAACACTAAAAACTCATCCTCCTTGAGGATGTTGACTAATTAGGGGAACCTCATGTCAACTCCAATCCATAATTCCATTGGCTAGGGCATGCTCAGACCTGGTAATTCAGGTGGAGTCGATGCTCGGTACCTGTATCCTGCAATGAACAACAAGGTTGTGCATATATACATATATAACCATGTAATCACAAGCATAATGAACAGAAGTCACAGTGTGGTAGGGTACTCAGACACGAGTAATGCAACACTGTTCTGTTCAAGTAGCACATCATTAAATAACTAATACTAGTCATACATCATAATCATGATCGAACAACATATTAAACTAAAAGTAACATCAATCCATAATCATGTCCATCAACAATGAAAGCACAAAGTACAAGTAATCAAACATCATCCTAACATAGATCCATAATCAGCTAGCATAATATCAAAGAGTCCATCAAGCTCATGGAGACCATAAACCATAACGTAAAAGTCCAAACATCTCGAAACTGTAAACATGTGCTACAAGACTATCATCTAAACCAGAATTGTCATAGGAAACAGGAAAATAACATATGTCACAGGCAAAAATTGAGGGGCATTACACTACCTACTCATTCCCATGGACATTGATATGAAACACACTTTCTATTATATTTCTCTCATCCTCATCTATACTATAATTTAATGTTTTAGCCTCATTCCTAATTTCTAATCTACATTTATATTATCCAAACACAAGTAAAATATATCTTAAGGTGTTTAGTGAAGAGCCTACTAAATTTTCCATTCAATAAGAAAACCTCCAACTCCTAAGTTATTAGAGTAATGCACAAGTATGTCAAGAGTTCTATTCTCTCATACATGGCTAGTTACACATTAAAGATTCCAAGAAAGTAATTCACTCTAATTACTTAAATGAGATTCTTATTTTCAATTATTGACCTATATAAATCAATTTCAATTGTTGACAAAAAATTCAAGATGATTGGAAAAATGAATTAATTGAATAGAAATAGCCTTAACATGAAAAACCACCTAGTAGTAAATCCATCATAACTTTCTTATTTCTTAGTGTAATTCTAAAATTCAAGATGTTTTGGAAAGGTAAGAATAAGTGAAATAAAACCTAGAAAATAATTAGAAAATTTCTTTAAGATGAGGAGGTAGTGTTTACTACAATTATCTCTTTCCCTCAAATCCACATTTAACCCAAACATGATCATAAATCGAGAATGATTTGATAACTCAAAAGTATTCGCTATATTATAATGAATGATAGAAATAATAAAATATAAAAGATCTGTTATTTTTATTTAATTTTGACACTCAAATAACTATGCAATATATATGTCTGATCTAACAACTGTACTTATAAATTAATCAACAAAAGGGTTTAATTGACCTTCTTGTACTACAAGTATATACTTGATTCAAATTAATTTTTTTGGATACAACTAAATATATGGAAGATTATCTAATCATACCCATTCCAAGAAAGAAAATATGATAATTCATCTAACACACTTATGTAATGAGAATAATTCATTTCCAACAAAGTAAACTACCAACAAAACCCTATATTTTCAATTTTTCTACAGCAGTGGTAAAAATATGATAACTTTCAAAATACTTAACAAAATCTAAAACTATAAAATGTTTCAGAAAGACTAAATAAGTATTCACATAACCTAGAAACAATTTTACAATCCCTATCACATGCAGAAAGCAATTTATAAAACATCAGCAGGGTTTACAACAGGATTGCAGCAGTACTAAAATCACAATAACTTTCTTAATACTTAATGAAATTTAAAACTGTAAGATGTTTTAGAAATATGAAAACATGATTCTCAAAACCTAGAAACCTTTTTATAAACTAATTCATATGATAAGATTAATTTTATGAGACAACAAGTTTTCTTAAAAGAAATTTCAGAATAACTTTAACATAAATAATGGTGAGTTTTCAAGGAAAAACCTCAAGGATTTAATTAATGAAGAATACCTCCAAGTGCATGTGAAGAGAGACTCCAAGATTTCTTAATGTGAGAGCTTCCATATTATTTTGTTGAGTGCTTCCTTTCTTCTACCTAGGATTCTATTTCCCTCATGAAATTCAGAAATTTTTCATGTAATAAGTCACTGTGGATGTATGTTTTCTTTGCCTCATCAAAATGATTGTAATTTCCTTCAATAATTATCTTCAACATCAGCTATGAACGTCCTCTTGATGACTTGCAAAAATTATAAATAAACCTGGGCTCTTCTCTTAATTTCCTCCCCTTCTTGAATCCAAACTTCCATCTCCTTATAATATCTCCTTTTGCCAAGTTTCATATTCTTCTTTTGGGCTCCAATGACTTCTTGCATTCCTCTTCTTGCTTGTGGCATTCGTTTCTTTTCCAAGAAAATGTGATTCTTCAGATTTCCTTTTATTATTATTTTTTCTTACTAACTTGGATGCTCAAAGACTCTTCAAGAGAAGATGACTCTTCATCTGCCAAACTCGTCACTTATTTTCTTGTGCACTAAAAATGCATTAAAACAACTCTAATACATATTTTTTATGAATAAACAAGTACCCTACCCATAGGCGATTGATCTATGGGTAAACCATATCAAGACCTTATTGCTAAATTCTATTCCCCTTATAACTTATATCATAATTTCATAAACAAATCTAAACATAGTTCCACTAATTTGAAACTATAAAAAAATATTAATTATTCTCAATAAAATATCATAATTAATAAATAAGTTTCAAGTATGCTTTACAATTGTAGTTTTTCCCTCCATTTGTTTTTACCTTGCAATGGGTTAGTTTTTTTTTTCAGGGTAAAAAATTGTTTCTTTGTTATTAAACAGAATCAAAAAAAGCACATACAAAAACTGATTTGTTCCAAGACATAAGACATTACATACAACCATCAAAAATAATATAATGCTTATTTTATATCTCAATATAATGTGTATTTTTTTGTTTTTGTAGACATTTAATATTGATAAACTCCAAGAAGGGGATAAAGTTCGAGTGTTGGATCCGTTTGATGGTGCTACTGTGGGCATTGGGCAGATTCACTCACTATATATTATACATGGAGTCAAATTGAAAGGAATAGGAGATGCAAATGTAAATATTTTAAAGGTCACAAGTAACACACCCCTTGCTTATGAAGACAAAATAGATGGAGTTGTCCGTTTGAAAGAGAAAGAAGTGACCTTCACATGGTGGCCACTAAAATATTTGAAAAAAATGACATATTTGATGTTTATCATGTACTAGCTATTAGACAGCTTTGTCCACTACTTTATGCAATAGTTTGAATGTGTTGTTCAGGGATATTAGTGTTTTTTATCTATTTTAGAGTTGTATTTAAGCAAAAAAAGCCATTGTAACTCAGTTTTCTCAGTCACAACACTGAGAAACACACTTTGTAACACATTTTTCAAAGCAAAGACACATATTTAAGTCTTATGGGTTTTTTGGACTTGATTTTATGTTGCTTTTCCTCCCTAAACATTCAGCATCACTGCCTTATATGCCTTTATGAAAAGATTCTAGGGTTATTATTGGCTGCATTGAAGGAGAGAGCTTCATATATGGGGCACGATCAACACTCAGTCATGAAGACAGTCATGAAGACTCAAGGAGCATAAATAAGAGAGCTTCATAAAGGAGAGAGCTTCATATATGAGATGTCATGAAGATAGTCATGAAGACTCAAGGAGCATAAATGATAGTGAGCAAGAGATAAAGTACACAGTTCATGCCATAGACAAAGTGAGATGAGTCTTAAGCTACTGTGATCAAGGGTGGTGTGTTAGTTTTTGAGAAAGGAAGGGCAGTTGGCAATGGACAAAGATCAATGTGGAAGATTACAGTCATAAGGTGATGATGTTAGCATTTCATCAAGACTTTGGAAGCAACCAATAGACAAATTTATAGAAGTCGTAAATAGCAAAAAGGACAGCCACTAATAATGCTATTATTACAAGGTATATATTCTACATGGCAGTATAGTTGCTAGAATATGACAGTTTCATAAACCTATGATAGTCTACAAATGAAAGTCTAAATTCTGTATACTTATGGGTGACTGTTCTATAACAAAGAGATAATGAGCACATAGAGGTAAGATATTCATGGTGAGTGGCAATGGTCAATGGTTCCCAGGCATACAGGCACAATAAACATGGCTTTAATGGCATGAGCAAAGGAACAGAGGACTACAGTGTTAGCATTAATTAAAAGGAAAGTATATGAAAGTTGTAGGGAAATCATCTAGAAAGCAAGTATGCACAGTTCAGTCACCACAATGAGTGAAGACCAAGGACACTAAATATATATGACTACCTACCAAGTGTCTAATATAATAGAGGTAGGGTAAGTGAATGGTTTAGACTCAAAAAGAGGCTTTTGAAGATGCACTAATGAAGGAAGAATGTGATTCCATGCCCTAAGAGGACCTGATATATTCAAACTCAATAAAAACATGTTCCATAAGTAGTATTGATGATAGTACAAGACACAAGAATACAATGATGTTTCATTAAGGAAGCCTGATCTAGTCCCTGTTTCACATTATGAATATCCTATCACAAACCTGACTACATATGATAGTGTATTTCCTTTGGTTGCAGTCAAGAAGGACAAGTGCTAGACTAATGGGGTGGATTAGATGACCTATGGCAGCAGTTAAGCTAGTTGAGAATCAGTTACTGATAGTTCACTTTTTGGCAAAGCATTGTAAACTTGGAGAAGTTTCTTCCTTGTCATTTATGTGCATTGTAACTCAAATTTTAGTCTTGTGACTAAAAATAAATATTGTAATACTCTATTTCTAAGCATTTTTCAACCAATATAGATATTTCATACTTGTGCAAGATATAAGAACACCTTTCTTTTAATAAAGTTCAGCAATTTTGCCTTCTCAATGGTTTTCTTTATATTGTGTGCAATTAATTGATTATTATGATGTGTATTTATGTGTTTTATGTTTAAATCCTCAAATATTAGTCAATTAAAATGACTAAATATACAACTAATTGACGTCAATTAATAATTAAATTGACTAAATATACTACAAATTGACAAAAATTAGTGAACAGTGAATAATTATGACTAAATATATGACTAGTGTTAAATCAGTGAATAAAATGACTAAATATACTACCAATTTGATCAAAATGATGATTAAAATTAATGACTAAATACACTACCAATGGATAGAAATCAATGAATAAAAATGACTAAATATATCAGTGAAAAATAAATGACTAAATAAGTGACCAGATTACAACAATCAATAACTAAATCGATGACTAAATATACTACCAAATTGATCAATTAAAACAACCAATAAATGACTAAAAATGGTTTAGTCATCAATTTGGTCACGTTATAAATAACTAGAAATAAACTACTAATGGTCACATGACCATATTTGGTCATTTATAAGTAGTTTTTAGTCGTTTTTTAGTAATATATTGGTTTTTCTATACTAGTGCTCCAATACAATTCCAGTAGGTTACCCTCCATCATCATTGACCTAGTAGCCTCTTGAACTATCCTGTTCTTTCTTTTAACAACTCCATTTTTCTCAGGAGTCCTAGGAGTAGACAATTATCTCTTTATCCTATGCTCTTCACAAAAAATGTTAAATTCATTTGAAATAAACTCACCTCCTTTATCGGACCTTAAATATTTGATCCTCAATTCTAACTCATTCTCAACCATTGCCTTAAAATCTTTAAACTTGTCTAGTGCTTCTGATTTCTCTTTTAGAAAAGTGACCCATATCATTCTAGAATAATCATCAATAAGCAACATAAAGTACTCGTCTCATTGCAAACTTCTTGTTCTTGTAGGACCACATAGATTTGTATGCACCGGCTCAAGCAATCTAGCATAAAATTGTTCTTTGCTCTTGAAACTTGTCTTTGTCTATTTTCCTAGTTGACATTCCTTGCAAATAGTATTTGTAGGCTTCATTAGTTTAGGAAAATCTCTCATAGATTGTACTAAGCTTATCTTCACCAAGTTATCAAAATTGATATGACACATCCTTCTATGCCACAACCAACTCTTATCTGTTTGAGTCAATAGACAACAATTACCAGTTCCCCTCAAGTGATAAATATTACCTCTAGTTTTCTTACCAGTTGCAATCACTGTTCTGGAGCTTTCCATGATCTTGCATGGATTGTCCCTGAATCTCAAATCATACCCTTTTTCACACATCTGACCAACACTTCAAATATTATGCTTTAGACCTTTCACATAGAGAACATCATCTATATTATGCTTTCCATCAAAAGAAATAGATCCTCTTCCACAGATATTACCAGTTGCATTTTCTCCAAACCTAACCAATCCACCATCAAACTTTCCCAAACTTACAAACTTACTTTTGTCACCAGTCATATGATGTGAACATCCACTGTCAATGATCCATTCATCCTTCTCCTTCTCAATCTGGAAAGATAGAGCACATTCTTCTACTAGTTTTTCTTCCTTCACACAGCTAGTAGGATTAGTAGACACAAGTTCGTCCTTAATAGAAATAAACAAGCATTCATTTGCACTAGTACTATTATCATCAGACTCATCATCTGTTACACCATCATCATCAAGATCTCTAACATAATAGCATTTCTTGACAATTCTAGTTCTGCTTTCAAATTTCTTCTTACCTCTATCAATTCTCTCCAGACATATGGATGCATAGTGACCAATCTTACCACAAGAAAAATATTTGAATGGTAATTTTCCTTTGAAGTTATCAAAACCAATTTGCATTCTATCTACAAAGTTGGCTTCAACCTCATCTAGGTCATCATCAGATTCCATAGAATATTTATAAGATCTTGAAGTCTTTTCTAAAATGTTGGCTTTGAAAGTAGTCTCAATCCTTGGTAGAGCATCACCAAATTCTCTCATTTCAAAAGCTATAAGTTTCCAGAGCAACTAATCCTTTGAAACCTTTTGTACACTCATAAGCTCTTCAATTGCTACCACCTTGTGACTGTAGGATTTAGGAAATGACCTAAGAATCTTCATCACAACCTCATCCTCATTTGTAGTACCTCCAAGACCTTTGATTCCATTGAAAATTTAATCAAATCTCTACATGTAGATAGTTATTTTTTCATCTTCACTCATCTTCAGGGATTCATACTTCACCTTCAGGTTTTCTAATTTGGCACTCTTTACATAATCATCTCCTTCAAATAAACTTTTCAACTTATCCCAGATCTCATGAGTAGTCTCCAAATCCATAACTTTCACCAACTCATTATTAGATAAGGCATTTAACAAAGCATCTCTAGCTTTTCCATTAATTTCATACTATTTGATTTCATCATCGTCTGATGGACCATTTTTAGGAATAGAATATTTTTTCTTTGTTATCTTCCAGACATTATAACCAAGAGAGATAAGATAACTTTTCATCTGTACCTTCCAAAGAGCATAATTCATTCTGTTGAATTGTGGTGACTCCTTCCTGTGCGCCATCTCGGATCTACCTCAAGCTATTAGGCTCTTTACTGAGGAACCCTCACTCTAATACTAATTGTTGAAAAGAACAATAAAACTAAGGGGGGTGAATCAGTTATAGCCAATATTTCAAAACCATTAACACATTAACCAATCAACACTATCTTTGTAGTAACTATAAAAGCATGAAACAGGAACTTGAACACATTCACACATTCAATACAAGAGACACCAAATTTTTTACGTGGAAAACTCCATAGAGAAAAACCATGGTGAGTGTTAGCTCACAATATAATATGTTATAACAATACTGAAAATGTGAGGCTCACTGCCAATGGGATGGCTCATTGTTGGTGGATGGCTCACTACCAAAGTGGGTGAACTGAGATAATAGCATGTACACTAAGCCAAGGTTCAGTTCCATTGAAGCACAATAAGTATCCTCTACTCTGCTATGCTTTTACACTTCACAATTATCTTTTCATTTTCACATCTCATACAAATTCATGACTTCATTTCATGTTTTTATACAATTCATCAACCTTGGAATTTACATCAAGGTTGGCATTACAATCACCAACCATTGGAACAATCTCCAAGGTCAGGAAATATACATACATTAAGATAGGTCTAGACCTAAATAGAATTAGGAGAGAAAGGAATGAATACGAATCACACCAAGCCTTAGCTAGGACTCAATTGTAATATTCCATGTAGCAACACACTTCCACAATCTTCAAATCATATCTGCAAGTAGTGAAAACAACTAAGTCAGCCAAGACTGGAGTTAACACTAAAACTTTTAGGAACACGCTTCATTCACAATCTTGATTATATTTTGCGGATCAATCAAAAGGTCAAAACATGATCTAGAGACTCCCACAAGCATGTTACAATCACCAAGAACATCTGCACAAACTCTAAACACTTTATCCATAAGATTCTCCAAACCAGAGCACTTGAACATTACTATTGGCCACTTGTCATAAAGGAAAGATCGCTTGCGGAGCACCAAATCATGAACCATTTGAGTTGAAGGCTCATAACATCATAACAAACTTAATTCTAGAACTGCAGACTGTGAAACTTAAATGAGGAGAAATGCGAAGTAGAATACATTCTCCCTGTCACCATTAAATACGAAAAAACTATTTTTACTCTGGTGAGCTCAACTCGCTCAAATCTTCACACTGGAGGCTCAAACTTGAAACATAGCATTTGCAGACATCCCTTAACATTACTTTCGATTTACAAGAAAAGATATTCAATCTATAGGATATGCCAAGAAAAACATTGCACTATTCTTGAGAGATAAAGCAATTCTTCACTTGTACTAATTCCTTAGATACTTGTTTAGACTTATTCAAATAACTTCCTTATGTGTTGACATCAGTGACAATACTTACTAATCATACTTGAAACACATCATGTCTATGTTGTTGGCCCCAAAGGAGGACCCTTGTGCTTTGACTTTGCCTGGGAACCAGATGGCCTATCATATGGAGAAGCCCTCCTCTAAGAATGAGAGACTTCCACAGTACTGTGCGACCTTTTAGAGTGAAACCTACTAGCACTCCTACTCTAGAAGCTTGGCACCCTTTGATCTACTGGCACTGCACCCTCATATAGAGTCCTATAATACCATGTCTCCAATCCAGCCTAATACAAAGCCTATTGCAAAGATGTGGTGGGCCTAGTGACAGTAGACATAAAGTCTATGCTCCGTTGCTCAGCCCTCTAGGCTTTGATAACAACCATATCCCTCTCCCTAGTCCTCTAAGCTACCTAGACCTCTAGCTCCTAAATGCATAGCCACATCCCCTGCATCTAAGTCTGGAGCGTCTCTATCTGCACTGGCAAGTCTCCTCCCTAATCTTTAGCATCCTTTACCTCCTCATCATCACTGATCTCCTCAATGGGCACCTCCTACAATGTCCCCTCCCTGATCCACCCCTCCACCTTATTGGCCTCCTCCTCATCCTCCCCATCTCCTCTCTGTTGATGTCCTCTCCACCAACATCCTCCATAGCCACATCTTCTTGCCTCTCCTCCATCTGCATATCGCCCACTGCAGCAACAACCTGTCCGGCAACCTCCTCTCCCTCTTCCTAAATTGAAGCAAGTCAAGGACCTTTCCTTTAACTATCCCATCCTCTCCCTCGACCTCCTCACCCCTTGTCTCCTCTGCCTCCACTGGCTCAACCAATATCATCTCCTCTGTCACCATTCCCCCTGCCATCACCTTGTCGGCCTCGATCTCTGAGTCTGCCCCTTAGTCCCCTCCCCAACCTCTCCACTGGAACTGGCTCATCAGGATGTAGATATGGAATTGGCCTGTGGGTGGCCCACCAAGCATCATACTCAAGAGTCATACCTGCATCAGCCACATTAGTTGTACCCCACTGTACTGGCTGTAACCCAACAATCTCATCGATCACTGTCTACTCTACAATTATAGGCCCCGACCAAGGAATCTCCTCAGTAACTTGAGCAAACTCTACAATGCCAACTGTAGTATCCTGGCACTCCCCAAACTATCTAAGAACATGCTCTAGAAAATGCCACTCTATAATATGTTGGCTCTGCACTGTCTGCGCTATCAAATACCGAGTTCCTATAGAATGGTAGGTGCTCTCTATCATCCGTCCACCTGAGACAAGATCTGTAGGGCCTCCAAACAAATGTGTCCAAATGATCGATGGTGTGCCTCCAGTACCCAACATCACCCATCTATACCTGCACAACTGCCTTGGTATAACAGAAAACATATGGCAGCTCCTCCAAAATCTCCCGCTCAACTGGTAGTCTGAACATGGGAATGTGATCCCAGGCCCAGATCATCAATAAAGTGATACTGGAACTGATGAACTGCTCACCATGGTAAGCTACACCATGCAACTAGAAATATAACATAGCTAGAAGGTAGGGTCCCCATGCATATACTGTTGCATCCACCATCATGCCCCCGAGCATCTCACCCTACCCTACTAGAAATCCATGTCCACACTAGTCTAGACACACAATACCACTAATGCAAATACACAAGACCAAAATCAGTTCATCATATTGATTTGTCAAAGTGTCCCAGTGGATCTCGTGATCCTCAACTCCTAAGGCAGTGTTATCATCAGTCTTAAATAAACACCGGAGTGCAATCAATCCTCTCTCTAGACTGTAGATGACTTGCTCCCCATGAATCGGCAGCCGTAGAATGTACTAGACATCCTCTAGAGTAACGGTCACCTCTCCTATAGGTAGATGAAATGAGATAGTATCCAAGTGCCACCACTCGGCCAGTGTAGTCAGTAAACCTTGGTTAGCCCTAATCATGGGCATAAAGGCAACACTGTATAACCCTAATGCATCAAGAGTATCCCGCTTTGCCATTGACAAATGATCTCGCAACTGGTACCCCGCAAGATGGCTCATGCATGTAAATCGACAGCAATCTCACCTATACTAACAAATACAATACACTATGTCAATCTGGAAACCCTAGACAAAATAATTGCAACAAAATAGGGGCAAAATTAGGGAAAATGCATCCCTAAACTACCAAGCAGGTGCATGTGTTGCATTGTCAATTCAATGTGTCACACATAAAACATAGGTGTTACACTATTTTGCACATGCATCGCACTTGTACACATGTGTCACATTGTCTAGCGTAGGCATCACAATTTAGCGCATGTGTCGCTCTACCTTGTGCAGGTGTCACACCTTGCAAATGTGTGACACCTAAATTGAAGGCATCACACTAACTTACGCAGGCATCACCAAAAATGCATGCATCGCATGAAAGCGCATGCATCACATTTTGCAGCGCATGCATCAATTGCAATCATGCATGTGGTGCACAAAAGTGCACCACATGCGTGCCCTATTTTTGGGCCCCTAAATCTAGGAAAATAGTCAAAATTGAAAAGCTAGGGTTAGATACGTACCGCTGTGCCTATCCCAAGAAGCTGACCATGTGTCGTGTCCCTCGTACCGTGATGCAAGTGAATTGGAATGGGAGATATTATGACAGCTGCTCCGTAGGAAATCTCAAAATGGCTACTCTCCACTCTCCGAATTCTCTATAAGCTAAGTGCACAAGTGAGCTGTATGGGCCCCTCTAAGGCATATTTATAGACCTCTTGACCTAAGTGGGCCCATCTTTTACAAAATTGAGCACCCTAAGGACCATTTGAATGCACTAGACACCTTTCGGGACTATTTTTTTTACTCCTAGACTACCTTTTGGCATCTCGTACACCTTTTTGGAAAATTTTCCAAATTTTTTGAATTTATTTTAGAAAATTTGAAAATTTTGTTGAGGGGCCATAAGGACATCGCACCTCATCCAGGGCACACTGGGGCATGTCTAGGGCATATTTCTCATTTTTTTCTTTGACACAACATAGGAATCGACATTGTATCAAAGAGGGGAAAAATGTAGACACTTAAAAATATCCTAAGCCTGTGAACGCCATTTCGACACCTGATTCATCCCAATTTCACATTCTACTATTAACTAAATACTTTTTTAATTATTTAATTCGCTTTTCCCCTTTATGCTTCTAATTAAATAAATATCATTTATTTAATTACTTAAGCTATGTTCTTCTGATTTCTTCTATAATTAAATAATTAATTAATTATTTAATTATTCACTATTCCAATGTCCACTTTACCTTATTAATTTAAATAAATACCTATTTATTTAAATTACAGGTCTTGTCCTATTTAAATAGATTCTACTTATTTAATTAAATCACATTACATTATCCCTTTGTCAAATAAATTAAATAAATGTACACAATTTATTTAATTTAAAAAATCACATCACACCTCACCATTTCTTTAAATAAAAAAAAATCCTTTGTCCTCTAGTGACTAGAAACCCTAATCAATCTACACCCTTCATCTTATCAAAACTCAAAATTGCAATCACAGCCCTCCATTCAAATGATACTCATCTATAAAATCACTCTCTCAACCTCATTTCTCACTTTCCACTTGCATAATTTGAGCATCCTCTCTTTGATTTTTCCATAATCATACTCTTGAGCTTCTCATTGTATTTGCAGGTCTGCAAGTCTAAGAGCAAAGTGCTACAAAATTTGGGAGAAACAATGGAGGATTGACATTAGTAGTCTAGGATTTTATGCTTTGTGCTTGCATTTGTTTGATCCTAGGTTATTTAGTACTCCATTGGGTTTTTAGGGTAGGCATTGTGTTGTTTGCAAGTTTTTGAATGTTTTTCCCTAACATTAGGTTATGGTTCAAAAAATAATTTCTATGATGGATGAATTCTTAAGTTACAACAAAGTGTTGGTCAAGGAGTTAGAACAGTACAATACACCATTCACTACTCCTTGGGGAACCTATGTCTATTTGAGGATGCCATTCAGGTTGAAGAATGTAGGATCAACATTTCAGAGAACAATGGAGGTTGCCTTTGTAGGCCTCATTGACAAAATCATGGTAGTATACCAAGATGATCTCACTACATTCTCCAAAGACAGGAAATATCATTGCAAGCATTTAGAGTTGATATTTGATAGATGTTTGGAGTATGAGATTTATTTTAATCCCAAGAAATGCTAGTTTGGAGTAGAAGGAAAGTTGTTGGAACATATTATGTCAAAGGATGAGGTTAGAATAGATCCTGAAAAGAGTTAAATCCATTGACTTTATCCCTCATCCTAAATCAGTCAAGGGTGTCTAGTCTTTCTTCAGACAAATCAACTTTGTGAGTCGATTTATCCCTATCTTTGCTTAGAAGACCAAGACAATCTCCAAGATGCTCAAAAATGGGTAGTCTATTACATCGAGCAAAGAACTAGCTAAAGCTTTTACTAACATAAAGGAGGCTCTCAAGGATGCACCTATTTTTGCTATGTCTAGACTACTCCAAGCCTTTTCAGCTCTTCTCTTTTGCTTTATACTAAACTATTGTTGTATTATTGCAAAAGAATGGGGATGGATTTGAGTAGCCCATAGGATTGATTAGAAAATCTCTATAGAATGTTGAACTAAATCATTCAAATATGGAGAAGGATGCATATTCTTTGGTAAAGGAAGTAAACAGTTTTGGGCTGTATCTTATGGGTGCAAAAGTAATTGCATTTGTGCCCCATTCAACTGTGAAAGACATTTTCATGCAATAGGAAGTCTCTGGAAGGAGATACAAATGGACCAACAGAATCTAAGAATATGACTTTGAGGCACAAGTCACCAAACTAGTTAGAGGCCAGGGTTTAGTGAATTTGATGGCTAATTCAAACATAGAGGCTATTAAAATAAATGAAGCAGATGTTGTTACATCTGGTAATGTGTGTATGCTAACAAATGATCCATGGTATGGGGATATTATTTTCTATCTTACCAACATGTATTGTCCCCAGTTATGAATGTAACTCAGCAAAGAACACTTAAGCTCTAGTCTTAGAAATATGTTTTGATTCAAGGTGTTTTAATGTGGAGGAATCATGAGGCACTATAGTGCCCTCCATTTTCACTGTGGCTGTGCTTGCATATTTTGCATGTAATGTGGGAGTTGTGGAGCCTCCATGGTAACTAAATCTCTAGTGTTATTTTATTTATTTGATCGGTTGGTAATGTTTAGAATTATTAGGGTCTCCTTGTTATATTATTTAAAGTAATGCAAGCCTATGATATGATAATGTATTTGTAGACACCTAAAATTGGACTGCTCTGCAAACCAATTTTCCGTACCTCGCACTCATCTACTCCCCCAATCTGCATATCCCTGGTGATCAATTAATTCACCTTATTAATCCATTTAACCTTACAACCCTATCCCGATCAATTGAATGAATATTCCTAATATTTATTTAGTTGATTTATCCATTTCCCTAATCCCTGTTAATAAGATAAATCCTGATTATCTGATTAACCTAGACTTAAGTTAATTAAGAAAACACTTAATTAACCTTGTCTCCCACTCAGCCATTAAACTGAATTTAAAATTCAGATGTCTCTCACTATCCTCCACTAAACTGAATTTTAAATTCAGTTGTCCCCCACAATCCTCCACTCTTCCCAATCACTGAATTTAAAATTCAGTTGTCTCCCACTCACCTCCACTCACTGAATTTAAAATTCAGTTGTCCCCCATTATCCTCCACTCTTCCCAAAATGAGAATTTTTAATTCATCCCCTAGGAATAAAAGATTCACTTTTATTCCTAGCCCTTGATCTCATCAAATGAATCCTCACCCTCCATTCCTTTTTCAAAAATCTATAAATGAAACCCTCACCCAAGCCATTCATAACAACTTCTTCTTGCATCAAAACCATGCTCAAATTTCTCTCAAATCCCTAATCTATCTATCCTCTAATCCTTCATCTAAATTTGTGTTGAAATCAAGAGCAATCCACATTTGAATCAAATAGGGTTATCTAATCTAGGAGCTCTTGTGTGTAAGCTTCTTCTTCCCTTAAAAAGTCAAACAAGCTTAAAAACTTCAAATCATCATATCTTTTGCATTTTTGATCGAATTTTTGTGAATTTTTTTTTCAAATCGTATAGAATTTCCTAAATTTTTTGTTCATAGAATCTGTTTCCCTGTATCAATTCTTTTTTCATCAAATTTTCTCAGATTATCAATTTTTGCATCACAATCTATTTGGCTAGTCTACTTGCTTCATTGTCATTTTTTTGACTTGCAGGTGATCATTTGGGACTGGAGCAACATCCAGGGCAGCATCTACATCAATTTGGACAGCAATTTAATTAGGTGCATTCGTTTCATCCTTTATCTCTCAATCTTGCTTTTATCACACATTTCAATTTGGGCCTTTAAAACAAACATTGTTTGATCATCACACATTGAAATTGGGCATAAAATCAACCAATATCTTCAATCACACTTTTAAATTGGGCTAAAAAGAACCATTTGTTTGATGTGTCTTCATCACATTTCATTTTTCTAAGGGATAATTAATCAACTGCGAGTGTGAATCAAATGGGTGTGTGTATGCTCTCTCCTCGCACCGTAAGGTGATCTTGGAGATCAAAAACACCTCACCTGATTCACTTTTGTTTACCCTATCCTAGGAGGCCTGCTAGGGGATTTCATCACCCCTAGGGACGACCTCATCCAAGGCTGAATCGAAAGACACCCTCTTTGAAATTAAAATCCTGTCACTCTTGGCTAAGCCCCAAAGAACTTTCTACCTTTGGGAAGTGAAGGTGAAGGGTGGGTTACTCCCTTCTCCCAGCTATGTGATAAGATTTTACTTTCAAATTCCTAGTCAACCTCATGTAAACATTGCCCAACCCTAATTGGCCATACCTTCCATCAAACTAGACATTAGGGCATGTTGATTTGTTTTGCAAGTGTGCTTGTCTAATCATTATCATATTCTTCAAATTCAAAATTCAAATTTGCTTGTGTCTTGTGTGAGTGATTCTTGTTTGTACATGTGATCATTTGCTAAACATTGCCAAATCAAACTAAACATCAAACACATAAACAAATCAATCTAAACATTCATCCTAGTCACCTTCATCCTAATCAACTTCATCCAAACAATCCACATCATCATTGAATCATAACCAAGAAATTGCCAAATAGGACTTAAGACTTAAACACTTGTGTAACATCATGTCAATCTTAGAGAACCTTCAAAAACTCCTTCATATGCTTCACCACATGCATGCAAGCCAATCACCTTTAGAGCAGCAAACCTTTCAAACCATTCAAGGACTGATTCAAATATGCCGAACAAGCTAATCCTCACACATACAATACCTCTTGGAAGAAATCCAACACCTCTTGGCCACTTGCAAAGTCCAACAACCATCATATCTAGCACCTATCCCATCATATCCATCTACACATCAAACCAATTTTGCATCAACTTATCCCACTTCATATCAACCAAATTCATCCACATGTCCTATTAACCCTTTATAAACTTATCACAACCCTTATCTATATCAATCCATATCATAACAATCATTATCCTATGCAACCCCTCCATCATCATCACATCAACACATTTACCAACATCAACAACAAATCATATCACAACAAGAAGTCCAAACACCGTCCCAACCTCAACAAATTCCACAACAACCTTACATGTCATCATCTTCAACATCATATCAACCTCCATCATCCTCATATCAACCTTCAACCTCGTATCAACTTCCATCATATCAACTTCCATCATCCTCATATCAACCTCCATCATCCTCATATCAACCCTCAACTTCATACCACCCCCAAAACCTTTCGTCTGCATATCCTACCATTACATGAGGCAACCAAGACTATCAATGGCCTCCCCAGCAAGCACTAGTGAGCCCAAATCCACCTTTGCAACAAGAAGCATAGGTAAGTCCAAGTGGTCCCTTGTACATAAATCAAATGAGTCCAAGTTATCCTATGCAAGATCTAATCACCTTTGACAAGGGAGATACCAATCTAGAGTGGCCTCCACCATCTAATCCCACACCTATCCTTGAACCCACCCAAGAACCATCACTACCTAATCCTATCACCCACCTATCCAATCAAAATCCTATTTCTACACCATCCACCATCATTATCCATCCACTATATTGTTCTTCCACCCATAAACTCATGAAGGATACCATCCATTGGCTATTAGCAAGGAATCAAACACCCTCATGCAATCCAACATCCAGCAAATTTCTTGAACAACCCCCTATCATAAGTCAAGAACCATCATGTAGCCATGTTCAAGAACCCATAAGTCAAACACCTATCACACCCATCCAAGCACCTATCACCTCCATCCAAGCACCCACCACATCTACCCAAGTCACTCCCACTTCTATCCAAGCACATGAGCTATATCAAGAATCAAATCCAAAGCATGCTGAAACATCAACCCCTTCTCCTAATCAAGATCTAACCATCCCATCTAATCCCATCCCTGATCCCCTCCCATCTATTGGTCAACTTATTGATCCCACACCTTTTTCTACCACCCCTTTACCATCCCCCATGAATCCTTTACCTCCATCTACCAATCCCATCCCAAATCCATCCCCTTATCCACTTGGAAAAAGCACCTTCATCCGCGGTAAACCCCTTGTAGGATGTGAACAACTTCCATCCACCCCCTATCTATCTCCAACAAATAATGGACTTGCGTCTTGTTTCCGAAGCAACAAACATCCCATTGCATGTCGCATACTCTTACATATGAACTATCAAGGCAAAGTCTTAGGCCTTCACGAACAAGGCATCTTGGAGGCCATCCACACCACATTCCATCCATCCTCACATGGCCTTGGCTATGCATCCCAAGGAAAACAACCTACACATGTCGATACCACCCACCCACCTTCCAACTTCCATCCATCCAATCCCAAACTTGGTGCATCTCATCGTACTTCCAAAACATATGTCGCCATCCCTCCTCCATCATCCTACCATTTGCAAAAGCATGTGACCATCCATCTCCCCCCATCAAATTTACCTCCACTCCTTCCAACTCCAAATATTCCTATCAAATCCACTCTACCTCCTATCCTACCAACTCCTAATATCCCCATCCTCAAATCTCCTCATCCATTTATCCATAAATCCACTTTTTACCCCTCCACCCATAAATCCCCTGAAATTCCCAATCAAGACCAACAAAAGCACACATCTTTCAAACATGAAGCTTCCATCAAATCCATGGGATTCAAAAATGTGAATGCCTCAATGCCTAAAGCACAAAAGCCTAAAGATGTTATCCCTTCCAATCAAAATGATAAATCCCAAAGGCTATCAAAGCCCACACCATCACAAGAAAAAGAAAAAACAAAAATGGTGTGGGTCCCCAAACAAAGATCACTCAAATCTAATGAGGCATCCACCTCCCAATCTACCACAAAATCCCAAACATCCCACTCCCCATCTAAAAATCCCATAAATCCTAAGTCTATTTGGGTCCCTAAAACCCCAAATCAACCATTCAAAAATCCCCCATCCCAATGCCCATTACTCCCAACTCCACATCCAAAATACAAGATTTCAAATACATCACGGTGTGTGCAACCGTTGGCCTTGGTTCCCCTCCACCACTTAACATTCCCACATACCCCCATCTCTCCATCTTTCGTTCACTATCCTACATATCTTCCCCATCACATTCCTATGGTCCATGCTTTTGCATAATCCACATCATAATCCATTATCCACTATCCATTCCTTTTTCTCCTATCTTCCAACAATCCATGCAATCATAATCCATAATGCTATCCAACATGGGACCATCTTCTCCTTGCTATGGAAACAGATGCTAGAGTCCCCATTCCATAAAAAAAAATATAAAATATAAATTAAAAAAATCAAGAAAAAAGTAAAAAAGAAAAAATCCATCCAATGGTAAAAACCACTCCTTGTGGCATCTTGGGCAAGTACCATGATGAAAACCCCTTGTGGGCATCATGCATAATCCCTTGTCCATCCATTTTGTATCCCTACACTTGGGGGCAAAACCATATCCATCATCCACATTCATAACATTCTTTTGCATATTCTATCCATGTATCCTTATCCTATCATATTCTTATTCACCACCCCCTATTTATCCTATCATTCCCCATCTATTCTATCCACTATATCCCCCACCTTAGATCTTGATAAAGACAAGGGGAAAAATATCAACAACATGCTTTGGAAACCTCTTGGCATACTCCCTTTTAAAGTATATCCTCCATCCATCTAATGCAAAGTCCACCCATTCAAACATGAGCCCATCATGCCAAATTCTTTAGGCATTGGGGCATATGATTCCTTGCAACCTAGCCCTTGGAGAAAATCCTGCAATCCCCCATCCATATATCCTGCATACCTATCCTACCCCTCATCCTTATCTTCCATCTATCTAACACGCATCCCTATCACTTGTCCATTCATCTATCATGAATTAGCTATCCAATCCCCCTATCCAACCCCATCACTTTCACCTCTAGACTTGGTGTTCCCTTGTCATTGGTATCTAGTGCAAAGGCTATCCACACGAAATCCAATGACACCATCATAATAAACCATTCCCTTTCCAAAATCAAAAATCCAAAAAAATAAAAAAATCCACAAATTTCCAAACATAATTTATCCATCACAAAATCAAACTTGCTCCATCCCACTCCCACATCATCATCACATCTATCATCAATAAGCTTACACTAGATCCAAGCATCACATCACCTATCAAAGCATTGTCCTTAATCAAAATCATCAACTATCAAATCAGCATCAATCACAACTTGTCACCATCACATCTTGAGCCAATTTTACATCATCAAATCATTATCAATCCCTGCCTTAGGATATATCTTTCCTATGATAGGCAGCATCTATCACATCATCATCTATTTTGGTAAAAGATACAATGGTTACTTGTTTGGTTCATTGGTCTTTTAGTTTTTGATTTTTATCTTTTGTCCTATTCGATGATCACATCAAAGCTACCTTGATCTTATTATATCATGGTATGTGGTAAAAACATCTAGAATGGGGCATGGTCTTACTTTTGTATGCTGTGCTTGTGGGTTGGTCTCATTACTCCAAGCTAGTATTCATATCTTGATCGATCATAGGGTCAGTTCTAGCATATTGATCTCCTTATGCATCTAAGGTTCATCATACCTTTTTCATACTAAGGGCTTATGCTATGAGTCCCCTTCCCTCATCTAGACAAGGTTGTACTATCTTGGGCATGCATGAGATCATCCCTTTGTCTGTGTGTCTAGTCCATGCAAATGTTGGATAAACATCATCACCCTGGTCTTCTATACCTTGGTGAACATATCCACTTTGCTATATCAAACCTAGGATTGCTCAAATTTAGTTTCAACACAATGATCATCCACCAATCATCTCCCAACATCATCATCCTTTCATCCCACCACTTATCCTTTGACTAGTTCAACCAATCTGTCCCATCCATTTCAAGAGCACAACCATGTTCTCACAACCCACCTATCCTCTCGAGGGGGCATCACCCTTACCAATTATTCCCAAACCTTCCAAACCAAAATCTTTTTTTATCCAATCCATCCCTATGTTTTAACTTCTTTGAAATGGTGTTACTTAGCTGCAACACCATCTCAAAGAGGGGCAAATGTAGACACCTAAAATTGAACTGCTTTGTAAACCAATTTTCTGTACCTCACACTCATCTACTCCCCTATTCTGCATATCCCTAGTGATCAATTAATTCACCTAATTAATCCATTTAACCTTACAACCCTATCCTAATCAATTGAATGAATATTCCTAATATTTATTTAGTTGATTTATCCATTTCCCTAATCCTTGTTAATAAGATAAATCCTAATTATCTGATTAACCTAGACTTAAGTTAATTAAGAAAACACTTAATTAACCTTGTCTCCCACTCATCCATTAAACTGAATTTAAAATTCAGATGTCTCCCACTATCCTCCACTAAATTGAATTTTAAATTCAGTTGTCCCCCACAATCCTCCACTCTTCCCAATCACTGAATTTAAAATTTAGTTGTTTCCCACTCACCTCCACTCACTGAATTTAAAATTTAGTTGTCCCCCATTATCCTCCACTCTTCCCAAAATAAGAATTTTTAATTCATCCCCTAGGAATAAAAGATTCACTTTTATTCCTAGCCCTTGATCTCATCAAATGAATCCTCACCCTCCATCCTCATCTCCAAAATTCTATAAATTGGACCCCTCTCTAGGCCATTTGGGAAGACCACTTCATGCATCAGAACTCTATCAAAATCACTCCACAAATCTCCTAATCCTATCAAACCTCTACCAAAATCATTCTGGTCATCCTCTATCTCCATCTCAAACCACTTGTCTCTCATCTACACTGTATTGTATGCATTGAGCAATCCACATTAGTCATTCTAATCATGGGAAACATCTGAGGAGCTACATAGGCGCATCTCCTTCCCGCATAGATTTGTGAGGTCTTCATAAAGGTATAATCGTGTGTTGTTTACATTAGATTAGTTTTAATCTTCATTCAGATTTCATTGATCACAGTATTAATAGATTTGTATGATGAATTAGAATATAATGCTAATGAATTCGTTGTATGGAATAGTAATAATTAAAATATGGGAAGTTTTGCTGTTATCTACCTTATTTTAGTAGTAGTGAGCTGGGTGCCATAAAAGCCATAGGTGTGGTTTAAAATTAGGGAAGGTTCATGCATATGGAGGGTGGTATTAAAGGGGAGGATATTTTTCTGTATGGAGGGAGCTGCTTATCTGGAATGGGGGAATCAGGATTTTAGGGGCTAAAAATATAAATCCTGCCTAAAATTCCACTTGGGGGGGATCTAAAAATTTGGGAAGGCAAGGGATAGGAAAAAGGAGAGAAGGGAATGGAAGAAGCGGACCCCATCTCTTTGCGTGCTAGCTCCTCAAAATTTGTTCAACCCTTAGTAGTGTGCTTTAACTTTAAAAAAAACGTCCCATCTTCATCATGAGAGAGGAACCACCTCCCCTGTGAAATCTCTGGTCTCTCTTAACTCAAGGGGATCCTTCCATCAGAAGGGCAGGAAGGGTGGATAGAAAGGGAAGGATATTCCTAGCGAGTCTGTGAAAGGCACAACTCTGCAATCTGAGTCACTCAGACTTGCGGCTGCTGGGCTGCCGTTACATTCAGAAAGGCCTCCTTTTATTCCATGCCCAATGTCTCCCATGACTTGGGGGGGAAATGGGAAATGGAGAAAATGAGGGAGAGCCTCTCACACACTCTACTGCATTTTTATACTGTTGGTCGAAAGAATGGCCACTGGGTTAGAAGGATTGGTGTATATTGCTGGCAATAATCGCGGGTAGATTTTTTTTATTTAAAGTAGTTGCTCCTGACATTGGGCTTACAGAGGTGATGAAGGAGATGATCAGTGATGTCATTGGGAAATGGTTTACCCTCAATGGGGCTCTCATTATGGATGGTCACTCTCAGCTCTTTTAGCTGTTTAGACAATACGAGAGGAAAAGGGAAGGGGAGAAAAAGGAGATATCTCTGCAATTCTTTTAGGAGTATAGGGGAAAAGAGGAGAAGGTCTCTTAGTGTGCACTCATGGTTATCATTATTATATGCATGTCATTATAAACTGTGTATACCCTTGTTATGGTTTTATTATTAGGTGTTATGCTAGTCAGTTCACACTTGCATAATTTGCATGTAGCACTTCCACTTTTGAAACTTGGTTCAATAAATGATTAATTTACAGGCTTCTCACTTGGTCACATGGTGGTCTTCATCACTTGGTCACTTGGTTTAGTAATTAATCCTTTAGTTCTAGGTGTTTCTCAGTGTCTAGTTGTGCACATGGTGGTCTTTGGGTATGGTTTCAACTCCTCACATGGAAATCTATGTGTATTTCACCTGTGGTCTACTTTAATGGCATCATTTTACTTGTGGGCTTAACAAAATTTATATTTTTCTCATGCCAAACTCCAAGTATTTTGCTAGTGTCAATGACCTGACATGTTTTTTTTTCCTCTCTGTTTCGCTGTTGAATTCTTGTGGTCATCCACCACATAACTTAAATCACATTGTCCCTTGGTTTTGACCACTAGTCTAGTTCTTAACCCATAGCTTTATTTCTAATCTGAGCCAATGCCTTCAATTGCAAGAAGATTCCGCTACCGGTTCAACAAATCCTCTAACTTTTGTTTAAGCATTGTTTTACTAGAATAATTGTTATATTCCTTCTTGAATATGATCGCTTCCTGGAGATAATCAAGATCTTTGAAAACCAATTATTATCATTTGATCCGAGGTATTCACATTCTGACAACAAGAAGAATACATGAAGAGCATCCTCGATGTTATTAACATAATTATTGGCTATCTTAGAAGTGCATAGTATGATGCATCCTAACTCTTCTTTCTTTATGACTTCACTCTTATCAGTAGTTTCATCTTTTTAGAATCTTATGAATCTTCTCCCCATTGTTCAGAAAATAGTAATTTAGCTTGTGGAATTTGGCCTTACGTCTACCATAAATGCTCTACCTATGCTTCCACTTAATGCTTTTATTGTTTGCCACAACATTTCCAATTTTTATATCTGACAAATCTGGTTTAATCTTTGTTCTAATTTAGTATATTTCCTTATAGAAATAAAAACTATTATCGAGGCTTAGTTTCTAATTATATTGCTTTCATAAATGTTAAGTTTCCTTCTAAGAATATGAAATTTATTCTTAATCGATTTTCTATATATTAAGAAAACTAAAAGTTTATCATTCATTAGAAATCTTTCTTAATTTTTTTTTTAAAAAGAAAGAGTAAGGTATATTTTAGAAGGGGAATCTTAAATATTTTTTTTCAGTAACATGTATTTTTTTTTAAAGATTGAATCTTTACCAGATTGAAAATAAAATATATTATGAACACTTGGAAAAATATGGCAATTAAGAAATGAAGTAAATTAATATGATGTGGCAGTAATTTAGTAAAAACATGGTATTAGAAATAGTATAAAAATTATTATCATTCTTCAGTAAGGATATAAATTGTTATCTGAATTAAAAATGTTATAGAGATAAAATATTATTGTTACTATGTCCTTATTTGCTTATGATCTAGTTTTCTATTTTGTGAAGTGTAGACTCCATGACTTCGATGATAAGGAAAATTATTTTTTGGATCATCATTGAAAGATTTATGGAAGAAGAAATGTGATCATTGACATGTTGATCTAGATTTCGTTTAGTTACATTAATTGAATTCTAAAGACAGTAATGATTGTAAAATTATTAGAGGTTTGGGTCTGAAGGTGTTTACTTGGTTAACATAATGATGCCAAGGATTGTGTTGATAATCAATAGAATTTCTCAAGTGTGTATATAGAGGAAATTATTCTAGTTTGATATAGAATTTTAGATAAAAACCTTATATGCAAGTGGTTGAAGTATGTTTGTTTTAGCTCATAGGAGTCGAATAAGGAAATAGTGATGTGCATTAATACTAATCCGTTGATCTTGAGTATAGATATGTTATAGAGTATATTGAGTGAAGAGGTTTAAAAAAAATGTTTTATAGCTAAAGGTGGAGGATTAGTATCTTAAATAATGGATGGATCATTTGGCCAAGACAATAGTTACTATTATATAAGTAACATCTTGTTTGTACATTTTAAGAGTAAAGTTGTCATTAAAATGAATGATTTTCTATGTCGCATCTTTCCATTCTTTTCTTACTTGTAAATAAAGCTTGTACTATGTTGATTAATAATTTGTCATTAATCTCATCTTGAGGATGGTAAACTAGGTATTTCTTTTTGTTGGAGAGAAGATTTAATGTCTGGATGAATGGTTAACCATAGTAGTAATTACTAGTTTTAAAATTATCATTATGAGTTGAGATATCTTATGAGTATGTTGTGAGATAGGTAAAATCTTCTTCTATTCTCAAGTATGTATTAAAATGTGATTGTGTGTTAAAATTGGGTAGTTATTGATATCACTATAAAGGTTTAGATTTGTATGATATTATCTTGTGATTTCAAACTCAAGTTCCGAACTACGATGTCTCTGCACTACGTATACGTAGGCAAGGCCAACATGGATGAGCCCCTGAGACATTAGGTCGGCCCCTTAGGGCCTTAGGCTTGTAAATTGATGTAATTGATATTTGTATTGTGTTGTTAATAAGGACTAATGTTTCTTTAGATGTGCAGTATGAGATCTTAGCCATGCAGGACTCAAAAACTAAGGAAGCACCTTTCCAACTGGCATATGGATGATCATCTGGCACCAGGATAAATGGGTATACATATGTATAATTTAAATTTGATATAATGTATCTAATATTTCAATTATGATGAATGTGATATACTCTGTTATGTAATCCAAACTTTACTCAGTTAAGATTTGTGAATGGTATCTATCATGCAATTAATTTCATTATTGTTATCTATCTATATTTTTAGAGATAAGCATTACAAAAAGTGTGTGTGTATGTGTTCAATTGATGCATTTAGACTTAGGACAAACCATGGTTATTTTGATCGTGTTCATGTGTAGTAATGAGTTTTTGTATATGGTTGAATGTTGCTTAGTTCCAATAATGAAGTCATGTTATCCCCAGAGATGTTAGTTAAGTTGTTGAATCGGACTATGTTATAGTTGTTAACATTATTTCTATTTTTTTTAAAGCAAAAAAAAATACTGCCTTTTATTGTTTTAGTTGACTTATCTCTAGGGTTGCATGGTGGGGCATTATAGGCACTGTTGTTGAAGTGTTTGGACCAGCAACAATCTGAGAAAATCATTGAAGAGTATCACCAATGGATAGGTGGATGGCCCTTACATGTTAAAACCACAACACACAAGACTATTAGGGCAGGGTTTTGGTGGTCAAGCCTATTTAAAGGTGTTGTAAAACAAATCAGAAAATGTGATGCCTGTCAAAAGTTTGTAGGTATGTTAAAGTTTCAAGGTGCTCCTCCCCTTATGAATGTTACCACTGAAGTACCCTTTTAGTAATGGGGCAGTGATTTCATAGGTGTCACAACCCTAAATGCCACATTAATAATTCTTATGTTTAAGTGCTATAATTTATTTAGAATTTTGCTAAGTATAGACTAACCACTCTTGATATCTATATATTGTATAAGAAAAAACATTAATTATGTAATAATAAAATTTAGAATTAAATAAAAACAAATAAAACTCTATTTTTAAAATTATATTTAAATTTATTAAGTTGATAGTTATTTCACATTAAAATAAATTAAAATTAATTATTATTTTAATATAAAGGTGAGTGATTTATGGAAAAGCCCTAATTACAATTTGATAATTGTTGAGCATAACTCATTTAATGGGCTAGAAATTTGGGGGGATTTTGCTGGGAGATGCAACAAAATCAATGGAGGACTTGACAGAAGACAAAATATAAATGTTTGAGAGAGGAAAGGAAATTGAGGAGATAAATTTGGATTTGGAGCTCTTTGTTGATTAAAGGATAAGAAGGTAAAAGCTAAAAATTTCCTTGATGTTTCTGTGGCTTCATTTTTAGTCATTCTCCTTTTCCAAGAATGTTCTAACTAGTTGTGGAAGAGTGGGCACAAGATCTCAAGTGGTTGTTCCATTTTATAGGGTTTGTCTTTTGTATTTTTATACATGCAGTTTTATAGAGTTTAAATGTGGAAAAGTGGAAGAGGGTTTTAATATATATATATATATATAGGTTTATAAATATTAAGGTTTCGTTATAAAATTAAAACAAACAAAAAAGAGAAATTTTAAATATAAAGAAAAATGAAAAAAAATGATATATATTCTTCTCATTTTGCCATGGTGGCCACGCCCTGCTCAAGTAGGTCACCCCTCTAAAGCGGGCCATGGTTTGCTTGGCAAGTCATCCCCTTTAGCAGGGGTCACGATTGCCAAGAGTCCCCAATGACCTGCGGGTGTGGGCCGCCCGTGGGTGCCTGCATCTGTAGGCCGTCGAGTCGGCCTAGGGCTTGGCCCCAAAATCTCAAGGCTAAAACTTATTATATTATATTTATTATTAAAACACAAAAGAAGAATGCCATTCTTTCATATTTTTAAAATTATATTAATAAATTTGCTTATAGCATATATATACATATACATAAATATATGTGTAATGTACATTAGTGGAATTTATTAAAGTTGTGAAATATTTTTAAATTAGCGTATTGTTATTTTATTTAGTTGGACTAATTATAAATTATTTATTCAATTTAATTAGAATGATCTTCAATTTTTTTATTAGTTGGACTAATGCCATTATTTATTTGGTTTAATTAGGATGATCCTCAATTATTTTATTAGTTGGACTAATGCATTTATTTATTTGGTTTAATTAGGATGATCCTCAATTATTTTATTAGTTGGACTAATTCCATTATTTATTTGGCAATTATTTGGTTCAATTAGAATGATCATTAATTAATTTATTTAGTTGGACTAATACCATTTGATTTATAAGTTAATTATTTAGTTTAATTATAATGATCTTCAATTATTTTATTTAGTTGGACTAATGAAATTTGATCTACAAGTTATTTACTTAGCTTAATTAGAATGATCTTTGATAATCAATTACTTGGGGTTAATGCAATTGATTTACAAATTATTCACTTAGTTTAATTCGACAATAGCAATCTATGTGTTTACAAATAATTCATTTAGATTAATTACAATGGATAGACACAATCTTTGTTATTTAATTATCTTATTTTGGATTAGTTCACTAAGGATGGACCAATGAAATTATTGATTACAATTTACTTAGTTTTATTAAGGAGGGACAAAATGCAATCTCTTGTTTTTATAAGTTGTTATCTAGTTTAAATAGTTCACTAATCAATTGATTTACAAATTATTTCACAAATTCTATCATTGTTTTAGGCATTTCATTTCGTTCAACTTATTTAATCTTTACAATTGTCCACTTAGTTTAATTAGGAGGAACAAACTCTTTCATTTGTTTTAGATTAGGCATATAATTTATAAGACGCTATGGTTGGACAAATTAATAAAAGAGGATAATGAGTAAAATTAATAGGAGTAAAGTAGATCCCAACCTATAGTCTTGGTCTAACAACTACTACGTCAAATTCCTTTTACAGTTCTAATTGAAAATTTCAAAATGCAAATCCTAAGTACGAACTCTATTTCAAAGTTAATAATTAGGGGTAAACATGATTATTTACTTGCATTGCAATGCATCATTCAACTTTCTTGTGATCAACAATTGTTAAATGTATAATGATAGTACAATGTTTTCTTTCACACAATTCAAGCAAATTAATAAAAGGGAAAGCCCAAAACACATCGCAGTGTTTGATGAATAAAGGGTACCTCTAGTTCACACTTACAGATCAAGCTGTCATGCTGAACTACTGTGCCCATGGCTTACTGTATCTCAAACAATGGTGTCTAGGCATCACCCCTATAAACCGTCAGGGAGTGATAAGGATCATCTCATGTAACATCTCACCCCTTGACCCTGAAGGGTAAGGGTCAAAAGAGAGCTAGAATTTTTTATTTGACATAAGTAGATAACATAAACATGATACGGTTGTCGATTCATTATGTCGACAACATTCATGGCCAAGTATGGCCGAATGTACAACCTAAAGGAAAGGACTAATTCACTCTCCACAAGAAACATTGTTAAAACTACATTCATTTTAAACACCAAATCAAATGTTCCTATGCCCATTTCTACTTTTAACATAGAGCCATAATGATCATCATAGTACAAGAAAGTATGATACCAACACGGGACAACTGTAAGCTAAATATAAAACATCTCATTTCTTCTTATTAATATAATTTACATCATCTCTCTCAAGAGAGTACAAATTACATAAAATAATATACATAAGTACAATGGCATAGCCATAGATGAGATATAATCACTGATAACATAAATACAATAGATAACATCTCCAACTAGTGTTCTAATAACCTGTACACCGGTCCCCAATGGTGGTGGCAATGCTTCCCAACCATGTGGAATCAAAAGAGACCACCCCACCATGCTCAAAGATAGTCACAAGGCCCAAATAGAAGGATAAAGGCACATAATACAATGGACAACACTCACATCAGTCACAGAGCAAACACATCACACAATGCATAAAGCCAATGTCACAAAATAGAGATACTCATCCAATATAATGTTAGGTCTACCCATGACTACTAAGGTACTAGACACTAGAGTGCACAGGAGACTCAATCATGCCTAAATCAACGCCCCGCAAATGGATAGCTCAACTCCCTGCAGATGGATAGGCCTTATTGTATGCATCCTTAGCCTTTACAAGAGCTCAATGTCATGCATGATGACTCATTATCATACTGGTGTTTCATCCCATTGTTTTCATTTAGCTATCACTTGTTTACTGTAACTCTACTACTAGTTCCCCTAGTAACCGTTTGTGATCCCGGGCCCATAGAGAGCCACTCCAAAAGGCCACTCTAATTACCTAGACCAAACTCATCTCATTTAACCAACGAAGAATACAAATCCAAAATAAAATAGTGAAATAGTCCATTAAAACCCATGATAACATCAATTAAAATAGCCAAGTAAATCTTCCAGTCAATCTTTTAAATCAACCAATTAGTGAAACAAAATTCCATCATTTGAGATAATAAAACAAACCATGTTCCATCATGAATTAATTGATTTCACAAGCTGCTACCGACAACTCTAGACATAACTAGGCATAACACAAGTTGCTACAGATAGCTCCAAATATGCTATAGACAGCTCCATATATAACTAGGCATAGAAATAACTGAATTAACAAGCTGACACAAATAGTGCTAGATAAAACTAATAAGTAACAATGTTGATGACAGGGTTCTGACAGCAATAAATATGCTCGAAACAAAAGTACACATATTTAAAATTGGACCACAAACCAGTTCATATTTTGGCATTTCTAGTTGAATCCCACTTTTGGTTTTTAAGTTTATGACCAAATCTAAGGTGTTGTTTTGAAAAATGTGTTTAATTAATAGGCTGAGCAAAAAACATGAAAAATGAAAGTACTCAGAATTAAATTATGAGTTTGACCTAGTTGAGATATGGGCATTTCTACATGGAATCCACATTTATTTTCTAAGTGTATGACCGGGAAAAAGGTGCTAGTTCAAAAACATTTTTTAGTAGGCTAGCACAAATTTTGACCAAAAATGAAAGTGCCCATATTTAAAATCAAAGCTCAACCTAGTTGAGATATCAATTTTTCTAGTCAAATCTCATATTTGGTTTCAAGTTCATGACAAGAATTAGAGGATTGGGTTTAAAAATGTTTTTCTGCCCCCAAATTAACAACTGAATGATGCAAACTATGAAAGCCACTTTAAAACAAATCTGCCATCGACCCAGTTTAGATTTTATTGTTTCAAGTTGAATTCCATAGTTGGGTTTGAGTTTAAACAAAGGAGATTGAACAAGTTCGGCAAAGTCTTTGTTTTCTCCAATAAAATGCAATGACCAAATTGAAAATAAATCTCAAACCAATTGTTGGTCATGATGTTAGTCATAAACAAGCATAGAATAAAAGTACACATTAACCTTTATTCATCTTGAAAGATACAATGAATTCAGAGAATTCATGATCCCAAGTCTCCGGTGATTAGGTCTTAATCTTCTGATGTTACTCAGAGGTTGATGTACGTTGTTGTTTCCATTTTGGGGCCTTACATAGAGTTCATCATCATGACATTAATTCTGCAAAGATTCTTCACAGAGAGGTCATTTTACACAGTTATTTGATTCGATGATACAGTCATACTCAAATATTTGCATGATATTTATCAGTAATGCATGCTTTAGCTTCAAATATTCTAAATATTTCCACTTATCTATGAGATTTCCACATATTTGTATTATTTGCTTTAGATGTTCAGTTATTTGCAATTATGATAGTGAAATGCTCTGAAATTTAAAGAAATTGAAAGAAAAGCTTCAAATTAAAGAGAATCTTCAGCTATTGAACCACATGTATATCAGATACAGTCATGAGGAGAAGAAAACCAAACCATATGTTCACCAGGACATTCCACAGCTAGATACAGTAGGTGCTAACTTCAAAGGAATTGTATGAAAACAATGTATGTAAGTAGACATGCACTCCAAATGACGCAGTAAATCACCACATAAATCCAGAATTCATACACTGATTACTCAAGATTTACTATGAATTGTAACCAAAACACTCTTCTCATTCATTAAGTATGCAAAGATATAAATGTATACAAAAAGCTTTGAAATGAGCCCTGAGTATTTTAGCAGATAAATTTCAATTAATTTTTGAATGTTCAAAATGAAGCATTCCTACACCTTTTATAGAATAAGGTGAGGAATCCGTTACAAAAAGATCGGCGATCTTGATTCACCTATGCACATCCACGGTCAATATTGCCCTTTGACCACGTCAACCTTTACAAAATGGCACAAGTTGCCAGCTGGCAACTATCTAAAAAACTATTTTCACTAAGTATCTGATGCTGATATTCACTTTATGATGCATCATCACTTACTTTATCAGAGTCATGCTCTTCATCACCAGGTGCATCACTTCCTGAACTTTCATCATCATCATGATGGTGACTGTGCATATGAGGCTGCATGGCGCTTCGGACCTGCTCATATAATTGCACAATTTTATCTATTTCTCCACCATCCTGAGTCTTTGCTTTGATCATGGCGTGCTTGTGTGCCTCATATTTATGCCTGCTGTTGTCCAGCTTGCTCTTCCTGTCTTGAAGCGTCTCATTGTACTTCTCCATCTTGACTTTGATTCTCATTATTTTATCTATGGATTCTTCTGTCAAGTGAGCAAGTGGATCATCTGCTACTAATTGGAAGTTGCTGTGTAAAGTGTTGATGGCAAACTCCTCATCTTGATTTTCAACTTTCCCTTCCACTTTTCCTTCTAATGTTTCCAATATTTCTGCCTCAATAGACATTAAATCATGCAACTTCATGCTGATATCTCTCAATTTATTATTGCATCTTCTGAGTACTCCACATTCAAATTGAATGTCCTTATACCATATGTCAATCAGCAAGGCAGTAATACTGTTTAGTACATGTTTATTGATGAGCAGCTGAGGATTTATCCTCTTTATTTCTCCCAGTATATTTAATACTCTTTCCAGTTGGTAAGACCTTTTTCCTATCTGCATCTGTAATTTGTCTACCTTGGTCTTGGAGTTGCTAAGAGTATTCCATCTCTTTAAAGAGGCCTTTACTACTTCCTTTGCATCACCCAATGTGGATGACATCCATCTCCTGAGTATAGATGCCTCATGTTTCATGAGGTCTAATTTATTCACCTCCTCTTGAGAGATAATAGTCAATGAGACTACATGTTCAGTGGAAGTATCTTCAGTATTGGTTAGCCTTCCTATGTAGGCATGCAACTGAGCAATGTGCTCTTTGTGTTGCTTATTTTTCTCCTTCTCTCTTTTCACCTTTTGAATTAAAGAATAAATAATATCCTTGCCCTCTTGACCCTCTTGGTCTTCATTGGCAAATCCTAAGTCTACTGTGCTGATCTGGAATTCATCTAAGGTAATTCTACCTTTTTATTTTTCTATAGTAGGTACTACAATCTATGCAGTCCTTCTCCCAGTTGTTGGATCTCTTTTGATGGCCGAAGTCATTCTGGCCTTCCTCTTAGGTTTTATTATATTTTTAGAGAATAAAGTGGAGACATCAAATTCTTGAATTTCAAATTCTTCTTCCACATTTACCTCTGTCTCCAACCATGGAGGTAGCTAATCATGTTTCTCTGCATCATAATGATGTTCACTTGTGTCTCTTGTTTCTGTCAGTAGATGTGGTGGAGAAGGTGGTTTCCTTAATTCTTCTTCATGATGCTCACTTTGACATTGATCCTGTGGTACATCCTCCTGTTGAGGAACTTCTTTCTCTGGAGGAGCATCTTCTTGAGGTGGAGGATCTTGTGCTACATCCACATGCTGATCCTGATGATCATGATCTTTTTCTGTCATTACTTCATCCTCCTTTGGCTTCTCCTCCTACCGAGGAACATTCTCAGTTGTGGATAATTGAGAAGTCTCCTTAGGTGCTGGCGTTTGTTCTGAATCCATTATCTATTCTGCACCTGTGATACTTTCTTCCTAAACTTTGGCAGCAGGATCCTCTACTACATCCTTCTCATCAGCCTTCTTTTCCTGAACCTCTACTATAGCAGGTTCCGCTGATGCATCCTGTGCACTTGGTGGGCTTACTTCTAAAGCATGGCCTTCTGGTTCTGCCATCTTCACTTCTTTTGCAGGTTTCACTTTGTCAGGTGATCCTGTTGGATGTTCAGGACTTGCATCCTGTTTATCTGTCAAATCTACCATTGCAGGATTTGTCACCTCTGCAATCAGTGTATCTAGCCCTATTTCTTGGGCTACCTACTCTGGGCTCTTTTCCTTTTCAGCTTCCACTTGCTTCATCTCCTCCAATATTGTTTGAACTGTCAGAGTCTTATGAGGGGTCATTTGTGTACCTGCAGCAAGGGTTTCCATCTTTTGTGAAGATACCTCCTTCACAACCTCATCATCAGACAAATTTTTTGTCTCTAACGAGATATGACCTCATGGCAAGGTTTCTTTCATCTGCTCTTCTACAAGTTCAGTTTTGAACTTGACGATGGTAGGAAGTGGAACATTATGTTGTAGTTCCTTGTGCACTTCACTACCTGCCCCTTGTAACAATGTAGGGGGTTGTTTTATCTCACCCCTCATGGAGGTTCTTAGTTTCTTAGGGTAGACACCACCACTTGTGGAGCTCTTCTTTTTCTTTTTATTATCAAAGGAGCCTCTTCTTCTTCAGGCTCTTCCTCCATGAGGATATCCTCTTCATCTTGAGGATTGACCCTCTTCTAGGGTCTCAGTAATTTTGGCCTCTGCTATCATACTCTTCTTGGACTTTCCTTTCCTTGTCCTTGGAGGGGATGCTGATCCTGATGTTGCTGCCTCCTTAGCTGCAAATACTGCTCTTTTGATAATAACCCCTTTGGGTTCCTTATCTACTTTCTTGCCCCTTGGGGGTCTTTTGCTCTGTTGTTGTGGTGGAGGGAGTCTATCTCCCTTAGACTTTCTCTTCTCATTCAGGAAGTCATCATACTCCCCATCGAGAATATCCTGCCCCTTCTTCTTGTTGTCCATCATAATGGCAACACCCTTCTTCTTCAATGCCCCTATTTGTTCATCAACCAAGGCTTGGGTTAGTTGTATGGTCCTGGCAATGAAGGGGTCCAAGCATATATCCTCCTGTATGGTGAGGTCAGGTGCAGAGATGGTATCATTATATATTTTCTTCTATTCATATTCATCTGCAATTATCCTGCCATCATCTTTCTTCAATTGTTGGGGGATGGGGATGCCATCAAAGGTTTTTATTTGATTCAAAGTTAACCTTTGATATCTTCTTTTTCTTGCCTCTGCTTCATCTTCACAGTCAGCCCAAAAGTCCTCTAGGTGCCTCTGATGAATAGGCTTTCCTATTATTTTCTGCATCCTGTCGTAAGGATCATATGGTCTTGTCAATGGAAAAGGCTGCAGTTTCATTTTATTCAAGGTGACCATCACCTTCTTTATGTGCTCTGAATCAGGGCACATGTACCAACCAATGGTGACTGGAAACAAAATTGGTGGCAGCTTCTTGGCATCTTTGTATATTTTTACAATTGTGGAGCTCTGCCTGATGAACTCCATTAGTATCACTGCATCAGTGGGATACCTTGGTAGCATGAGGGGATTTCCTTCAAAACCCTCAATACTTATGTAGGAGAAGGTGGCAAACTGAATGTACTAGGCTCCATGCCTATAAATTATCTCTTGAGCCTCCATGCTCAATCTTTTTGTTCTATCTTCCTCCATGGTCCTCACCAGATGCATAGAGAATGCATCATTGACTAGTTTGTAGTCTTGGAGGTAATTGACTCTTTGTAGCTGGGGATGATGATCCCAGATATGAACAACATTGATTGTTCCTGTGACTTTCCCATCTGTAACCAGTGCATCAAATGTGCCTTTATAAGCACAGGAGTAGACGATGTATGATGTCATATAGAAAGCACAATTTGAACCTCCTAGGTTCATCAGCTGCTCATGTAGAGCATCACTTATTAGCTGGCCCCACAGTGGCTTGATATCTGAATATAAACACATCATTATTATACCATACATCCAGTCTCTGAAACTACCAGCATCAGGCTGGCCTGTTACTCTGTTCAGGAGTGCGATCATGTATTGATATTCATCAGCAAAATCATATTTGAATAGATGCACAGGAAGTTTGGCTGCTACAGGGTATGTACTATTTTCAGCCCTCCATTGATACATGTTCTTCTTGGCTTGTTTCTTATTGTTTTCATATTCTTTCTCTAACTTCTTCAAGTCCACACTTTTTACCTTGCTACCCAATGGCAATCCCAATGTCTCGGAAAGACCCTTGATGGATAGGTCAGCATATATCCTCCCATGCTTCATTACCTACCTAGTTTCTAGATTGTAGTTCCTGGCACATTTGATCACTAGTTCTGGAGATTCCATGGAATACGGAAACCCCACGGCATTCCACATCCCATAAATGAAAACCACATCTAGCACTGGACTCTTGTTATTCTCATCATTCAACCGGGCTGACCATGCTTCCAAATTGGTACTCCCCTGATGGGTATCTGTAATGGTGCCATATTTAAATAGGACGCCCCTCTAGGAGGAGAACATGGGCCTTTCAAATTTTGCTTGACACTTTACTAACCTCTTGTCAGCCATGGGTGCCTGCAATTAACCAAATCTTGTCTTACAATGGGTATATACATGCATGCATATTACAATTGACTTTACTAATCACTATGCCTACTGTATATGTTCAACATTACTTAATCATATGGATGCATAAACCAAAACTTCAGATTAACCACTCATACCTGACTATTATAGAAACAACAGGATGAGGGTTTCATTTACTTGCCTGGATATGCAAACTTTCTCTTATACCAGTGAACTTCTGACAATGCTCTTTATTTAGTTGATAATCACGCACTTCCTTCTGTCTACAAGCTCAATTCATGTAACTATCGGTTGTATGAGGATGTGGAAGCAGGTGCTCTGTAAAAACAAATTTAACACTAGGTAAATTTGAAATGACAGTGAATTCATCCTTTTAACGATGGACTTAGGGTAAAATTAGGGCAACCCTGATAGATTGGATTTTACTCATTGATTATCCGCGCCAAAATGCAGGATCTTGCCAAGTGTTCCATCAAGTTTCTTGGTCGGCGGGAACCACCTACCATGTCTGCGCGCATTAAATGACAATGGCGGCAACGGGAGTGGGGTGATATTCGCATGACAAGATGATATTCAAAAATATCAGGTCGAGTTTAAAATGATCATCCTGCTTGAGAGGAAAAACTATCGTGACAACATCATGTGACAAATGCACCCTTTGGTTATGTTTAGCACATCAAGAGGATATCTAGATATATCGGGTGATGTTTCAAAGATGATGATGGTTAGAAAAACTTACATGTCTCTCTTTCAAAATATCAGGATGACATCATCTAGATATTCGCTTAGTGTATCGACAAGGTATCATGACGTCATCGTCATGATATAGGAACAGGATCATGTTCGTGAAATATCCTGCCGAGAGGTAAATGTGATGATGATGTCATCGTCATGTTTGTTTCTTCGTTTGTCAGACTTGGATGACGTCATCAGGATATTGGCATAGGGGGATATTTCATAGTAGGAGGATATTATGAAATATCGGGTTACTTTGATAAATATGATCCTCGCGAAATGCATAAGGCTATTGACGGGCAAGGTTACTATCACCTAAAATTGACGTCCGGATATTCAGACCGCATGATTTTATTGGGTGATATACTATATTAGGGTGACCTTTTATAATATTACTGACGTTTACGAAATATGATCCTCCCCCTGGGAATATCAGGTTTGACTCAAACTTTGACCACTCATAACTTTCACATCCTGACGAATATTAGGGTGATGTAAAAGACAAACCTGCATGGAATTTAATGCTCTTTCTAAATATGAGGCTTTTGGAATAAAATATGAAATTTGACGAACTGACCTCATGATGATCACTTACCCAGCCTTTTCAATGCATGATGATCTGCATGACTTACTTTTACCAGACCGCCAGAAAGCACAAGACACAAGCCAAAAAGTTGGGTCCCTATTTTGTCAAGTCAAAATGGGGCATGTTGTGTAACCACACAACACCAATATGCCATAACAACACCCAGAGCAGCTAAGACTCCCAACACATTAAATACATACAAACAAATCTAACTCAAAATTTTAAGGAATGCACAGAAAAATACCTTTGATTCTTGTTGATCATGATTAATCCATATGCAAACATATCACCAGCCCTCCTTCTAGCGCCAATTTATGTTGATCATGATGTTAGTCATTCACAAACATAGAATAAAAGTTACACAACAACCTTTACTCATCTTGAAAGATACGATGAATTCAGAGAATTCATGATCCCAAGTCTCCGTTGATTAGGTCTTAATCTACTGATGTTACTCAGTGGTTGATGTGTGTTGCTGTTTTCCATTCAGGGGCCTTACGTATTTCTGCAAAGTTCATCATTATTTCTTCAAATATCCTGCTCTGTATGTCTGCTCTGCATAAATCTCCAACAATTCTACCTCTGCACTGTGAATTTAGTCAAATAATGTGCCTACAGGCTGATATTTGCATGATTTCTACCATTATTTGCAATTCTTTGCATGATATTTTCAATACTGCATGCATTTAACTCAAATATGCTAATGATTTTCAGTTACCTACGGGATTTCAGCATATTTCTCTATTTTTTGCTTAAGATTATCAGTTTATTTGCAATTGTGATAGTGAGATGCTCTGAAATTGAAAGAAATTAAAGGAAATGCTTCTAATTAAGTTGAACCTTTAGCTTTTGATCCACATACATGCTTGATACTGTCATGAGGAGAAGAAATCAAACCATATGTTCACCAGGACATTCCACAGCTAGATACAGTTGATGCAAACTTTAGAGGATAATGAATGAAAACAATACATGCAACATGATGAGCACTCCAAGGGACGCAGCAAATCAAAGCACATATCCAGAATTCAGACACAGATTACTCAAGATTTACGAAGATTTGTAATCAAAATACTCTTCCCTTTCATTAAGTATGCAAAAGACATGTACATATACAACAGCTTTGAAATAAGTCCTGAATACTTCAGCAATCAAATTTCAATTAAGTTTTGAATGAATATAACAAGGCATTCCACCACCTTTTATAGAATAAGGTGAGGAATCCGTTACAAAAGATCCACGGATCAGATATGTCAATACAAATCAACGGTCATCACTTCATGACTTGTCAATTTTACAAAAAGGCACAAGTTGCCAGCTGGCAACTATCTATACTGCATATGCAAGATACTCCCCCCCTCATGATGTATCTTCATCATGCTCTTCATCAGATGCATGCGGGTCATCATCATGTGTATCGCTTTCTGAACTTTCGCTATCCGGATGATGACGCTGTTGCATATGGGGTTGCATGCTGCTTTGGATCTGTTTGTATGCCTGCACAACCTGATCTATTCATCTGCCATCTTGAGTCTTTGCCTTGATGATGGCATGTTTGTGCGCTTCATACTTATCCCTGCTGTTGTCCAGCTTATTCTTTCTGTCCTGCAGTGTCTCATTATAGGTCTCCAACTGGCAAACAACATATTTGACAATATCCTCCTCATTCCTGGTTCATGTTGCCTCCATGTGCAACCATACAATGCTCAGCAACAGCTCTAACGGCATCATGACTTCCTGCAAATAAACAGACAAACATTAAGTTCATCATCATGTGGATAAACAACAGAAAGTAAAACATTTTATTAAACAGGCCTCAAAATGTGCAACTACAGGCAATCGGGCTTTCAAATTTCTATCGCTCTGTTTTCCCACCCATTTTCTTGTATATCGGGCTCCAAATATGATCATGTATGTATCGACGTGACTACACACTGTCGGAATGACAATTTTACATTAGGCCGACGGTCAAACTTATACCGACGCCAAAAAAACATGATGATGTCCATCCAGCAGGAAGACATGTTCTATCGGCATGATAACTCAAGATAAGGCCGATAGCAAGACTTAAAACTTTCGTCTGCATGATATTTTGGAAATATGATGCTCCCCCTTCCGAATGTCCAGATGACGTCACCGTCATGTTTCGCTTCTATATATTGGGGAAAAGAATGACATCATCATCATCATCATGTCGAAGGAAAATAGGAGGATATGAAATATGATCCTGCTGCTGAGGAATGGAATATGATGGTGACGTCATCGTCATATTCGGGCTTCATTAAAATGCAAAAGATGACGTCACCGTCATGTTTAGTTAAGATCAGGGGATAAATGTAATATCGGGTCACCTAAGGAAGATGATCAGGTGGTGAATGTAATATGACCCCTTTGCGGCCAAGGTAACCCTCTCGAAAGATTAGGATGATGATGATCATCAGGATATTCGGGACTTTTGTTAAACTTAAAGGAACATGACGTCATCGTCATATTCGCGAACCGGATCATGTTTTGGAAAATATCCTGCCGAAGGGAAATGTGATGATGATGTCATCCTGATATTTGCTTCTTCATTTATCAGATCGGGTGACGTCATCAGGATATTGCAAAAGGTCATATTTCTCGGCAGGAGGACATTACGAAATGTCGGGTAGACAAACAAGATCATGATGATCTTGACAACATGACAGCATAAAAATATGATGATCCTCCTCATCGAATATCATGATAACGTAACCATCATTTTCCGTCTTCGGAGCATGAGGATGAGTTGAGGTCATCATCAGGTTAGCGCTAGGGTGATATTTAAAATATGATCATGCTAAGGAATGGAATATCACCCTCCCTTAAAAGATAGGGTGATCATCATGATCATGCAAAAGGAGATCAGGAGGATATGATGACGTCATCATCATATTAGTGAATATCAACAAATATGACCCTCCCTTGAAAGATCAGGATGATGACCCTCTGATAGGACTTTGACATGCGCATGCAAATTATGTAGATAGTGGACTTTCTAAGCAGGGTGATATTATAATATTAGCATGATATTATAATATCAGGTGATGTTAAAAATATCATGATGCTCGTATAATTTGAAATATCGGGTTACACTCAAAACATGATGCTCACGATGCGCCCAAGGTCATTTGACAAGTAAAGGGCACTATCACCTAAGATTGACGTCCGGATATTGGGACTGCATGATTTTTTATCGGGTGATAGATCAAAATCATGATGACCTTGACAACATGACTGAGGATATAAAAATATGATGATCCTTTGCGATTATCAGGTTTGACCAAAACTTTGACTGCTCATAACTCCCTCATATGGATGAATTTTCAGGTGATGTAAAAGGCAAACCTGCATGGAATTTCAAACTCTTTCTAAATATGAGGTCATAGAAACAACATATGAACTTTGACAAACTGACCTCATGATGATGACCTACCTCATCGAATATCATGATGATGATGCACCTGACTCATTTTTACCAAACCGCCAGAAAACAGACAACACAAGCCAAGCCGAAAGTTGGGTCCCTGTTTTGCCAAGTTAAAATGGGGCGTGTTGTGTAACCACACAACAACTTGCCACCAAAGAAAACAACAAAATTCAAATAATTCAAGTGATATGATCATATTCATCTATAGTATTCTAATTCTTTCTAAGTAAAATCATCATGATCTTTGAATGATAAAGTTTCATCAAGGTAACAGTGCTAACAAAGGATCATGTGTGTGCATATGATTAATTATCCTCATCTTGAAAGCAAGTTGAAAATATAAGTAATTGGTGTTAAACTACATAGTTGGAGATCATCCCTCATAGCCAACCTGGATAGAGCCTTGCTACCAGCAGGCATTCATAGCCCCGGCAAGGTTATCTATACAATCTCCCTAAGTAGAGCCCCACTGCCAGCAGGCATCTATAGCCCCGGTAGAGTTACTTAGATGGCCTAAGTTTATTGTTTATATATATATATATATACTTTTTTTTTTATTTATATATTTGATATCATCATGTCAGCTCATTTGTACAAGGTATGGTCACTTGCAGCTTTAGGTTGGAGATTGTATTGGTAGCAAGGGAGTCCCTTTAGATTTTTCACTTAACACCTATACTCATATCTTCAACAAGCCCAAGGCTGTTAGGTGTGTCATTGTGTTTGATTCACTTTGGACAAGAAAAGGCACCTGATGAAAAGATATTATAAAACCTGATCATGAATATTTATCAGAATGAATTACAATCTATATCTAAATCTGATCTCATCACTTGAATCCTAACAATTTAGTTATTTTCTTAGGTGATGAAGTGCATCATCTTGACTTACCAAAACAAAAACTCAACCAAAACAACACAAAACAGAAGAAACACTATACAAACAACTAACCTACAAAAAGGAAACAACAGAAACAGAACAAGAAAGCAAAACAAGCAGACTGTACAAACAACTAACCTACAAAATTAAATACAAACTACTACTAGGCAAACAAGAACCAGAAAATGACCTAAGTACACCTGTATTTGCATACTTCTTTCGATTGTGCAAGAGTCTTAGGGTATCAGTTATGGTTCTCAACCTAGCAAATTTATCTTTATATTCTGAAAAATATTCTAGTATTCTGAATTCACTATTTTCAACAGAACAACTCTTGATAATCAACAACTGAGGAAGCTCATCATGTTCATGATTAATCCATATGCATATCTTATCTCCTGAATTTCCATAATTAAAATAGTATTCAACATCATTTACTGTGGAAAGGAGAAATACAACCTGGTGTATTTCTGATTTTGCTGGACATGCTTCTTCATTCGCAGCTGATCTTCCATTTGTCATTATATTTTCACTGCTTGGCTCAGTGTCTGGTCTCGCTTCAAATTGAAGGATGTATGACTCTTGATGTATTAATTCTTCATCTTTATCCAGCCTTATCCCTTCATTCTGGATGTTCAATTTATCCTCCAATTCAGGAAACTTCTCAATATTTTCTTCAATTTCCTGCACATCAGCATCTAAATAAGTATCTTTATTATCACAACCTGATATACAGAAATTTATCATTTCTAAATCATGTGACTGTAAAAGAGAAACAACTTTCACTTGATAAGGACACTCCCCTGTTTCATTTTCAAAATATTTCTGGAGTAACGTCTGATCATGCACAACAACTCCAAAGTCTTCTACATCTTCATCTTTCAGGAATTGTTCATTAAATAATTCACATCTTCTATCTAGTAAAGGATCTGGTTCCATTAACCTGCAACATTCTTGCATTTGATCATTCAATTCAAAGAAGTCAGGTAATAAATCCGCATTTATTTTCTTTTCTATGACTCCCTGAGTTACCACCATAGGAACTTCATCATCAGCAGTGAACTTAAATTGCTCTACTATCTGTTTACACTTCTCTTTACCATAGAATGACTCCAGGAAAGATGTTTCATCTTCTTTATCAAAAGTATTAGGATCAGAATCACAAATATTATCCTGATGAGTGATTTATTCTCTAAAATTTTCACAAGATTCATACCTGCATACTGACTGGTCCTTACTTGTATTAGGAAGTAGAGAACTCCTATCAATCTCACCATAGAATGAATCAAGGAAAGATGTTTCCTCTTCATTACCTTCTGGAACCGACTCAGCTGTTGTATTTTCTAGAATCTTTTTCAACATGATCAAGCAGGCGTAACAATCCCTTTCTGAATGCTCTTCATCATGTAATCTGCACCAGCTTTCAATCAAGACATCATCAATGGATAAACCTAATATTTGACTACACTGTATATTTCTAGACAAGTATAATTCAAAATCTTCAGAACGATCCACTTCAGTGTCTAGACAATTAATAACTTCTGGTGCTGCATCTACTTGTTGCTCCAGAATTTCTTCATTTTCCTGCCAGACTTCTTCATTTTCCTGGCAAATTTCGGCCCTGAACACATCCGGGAAGAATATTAGTCCTTTCAAGTATAAATCCAACCTTGTAAGGAAAGTTAAACAATTTATTTCGCTGTGTTCCACAGTCTGGTGTATCCTGTAACAGGTGGATAAACCAAAGTTAGACAAACTGTGACGGTAAAGCTGCCTACTCAAAGTTTCTTGAAATAAAGGAATGTTAATTTGACAATTGCCTTCATATACATCCATCAAAATGAGACTCTATTTTTCAATTTTTAAGGATTTTGAAATTTTAATGAGATCCATCATATCTCAGAATAAAACTTGAAAGTTTCAGAAAATCAAACTAATCTTTGATGCTTTGGGCTAGATCTTTGCAAAGGTGCAACCAAAACATCTCAGATAAGAGATATTCGCAGACATTTAACTGAAATGCTGAAATATTTATGCAATATTTGCAGAAATCCAGAAATTCTCTGTTCAGCCCTCCTTCTAGCGCCAATTTATGTTGCGTTAGAAGCGAGGGGCCTGCAGATAATGAATGATGACTAAAGCAGTAGTGTCTTTTCCAGTTCAGCCCTCCTTCTGAAAAAGGAGATCAGGAGGATTTCCAGTTCGGCCCTCCTTCTAGTGCCAATTTATGTTGATCATGATTAATCCATATGCAAACATATCACCGGCCCTCCTTCTAGCACCAATTTATGTTGATCATGATGTTAGTCATTCACAAACATAGAATAAAAGTTACACAACAACCTTTACTCATCTTGAAAGATACGATGAATTCAGAGAATTCATGATCCCAAGTCTCCGTTGATTAGGTCTTAATCTACTGACGTTACTCAGTGGTTGATGTGTGTTGCTGTTTTCCATTCAGGGGCCTTACGTATTTCTGCAAAGTTCATCATTATTTCTTCAAATATCCTGCTCTGTATGTCTGCTCTGCATAAATCTCCAACAATTCTACCTCTGCACTGTGAATTTAGTCAAATAATGTGCCTACAGGCTGATATTTGCATGATTTCTACCATTATTTGCAATTCTTTGCATGATATTTTCAATACTACATGCATTTAACTCAAATATGCTAATGATTTTTAGTTACCTACGGGATTTCAGCATATTTCTCTATTTTTTGCTTAAGATTATCAGTTTATTTGCAATTGTGATAGTGAGATGCTCTGAAATTGAAATAAATTAAAGGAAATGCTTCTAATTAAGTTGAACCTTTAGCTTTTGATCCACATACATGCTTGATACTGTCATGAGGAGAAGAAATCAAACCATATGTTCACCAGGACATTCCACAGCTAGATACAGTTGATGCAAACTTCAGAGGATAATGAATGAAAACAATACATGCAACATGATGAGCACTCCAAGGGACGCAGCAAATCAAAGCACATATCCAGAATTCAGACACAAATTACTCAAGATTTACGAAGATTTGTAATCAAAATACTCTTCCCTTTCATTAAGTATGCAAAAGACATGTACATATACAGCAGCTTTGAAATAAGTCCTGAATACTTCAGCAATCAAATTTCAATTAAGTTTGGAATGAATATAACAAGGCATTCCACCACCTTTTATAGAATAAGGTGAGGAATCCATTACAAAAGATCCACGGATCAGATATGTCAATACAAATCAACGGTCATCACTTCATGACTTGTCAATTTTACAAAAAGGCACAAGTTGCCAGCTGGCAACTATCTATACTGCATATGCAAGATACTCCCCCCCTCATGATGTATCTTCATCATGCTCTTCATCAGATGCATGCAGGTCATCATCATGTGTATCGCTTTCTGAACTTTCGCTATCCGGATGATGACGTTGTTGCATATGGGGTTGCATGCTACTTTGGATCTGTTTGTATGCCTGCACAACCTGATCTATTCCTCTGCCATCTTGAGTCTTTGCCTTGATGATGGCGTGTTTGTGCGCTTCATACTTATCCCTGCTGTTGTCCAGCTTATTCTTTTTGTCCTGCAGTGTCTCATTATAGGTCTCCAGCTGGCAAACAGCATATTTGACAATATCCTCCTCATTTCTGGTTCATGTTGCCTCCATGTGCAACCATACAATGCTCAGCAACAGCTCTAACAGCATCATGACTTCCTGCAAATAAACAGACAAACATTAAGTTCATCATCATGTGGATAAACAACAGAAAGTAAAACATTTTATTAAACAGGCCTCAAAATGTGCAGCTACAGGCAATCGGGCTTTCAAATTTCTATCGCTCTGTTTTCCAACCCATTTTCTTGTATATCGGCCTCCAAATATGATCATGTATGTATCGACGTAACTACACACTGTCGGAATGACAATTTTACATTAGGCCGACAGTTAAACTTATACCGACGCCAAAAAAACATGATGATGTCCATCCAGCGGGAAGACATGTTCTATTGGCATGATAACTCAAGATAAGGCTGATAGCAAGACTTAAAACTTTCGTCTGCATGATATTTTGGAAATATGATGCTCCCCCTTCCGAATGTCTAGATGACGTCACCGTCATGTTTCGCTTCTATATATTGGGGAAAAGAATGACATCATCATCATCATCATGTCGAAGGAAAATAGGAGGATATGAAATATGATCCTGCTGCTGAGGAATGGAATATGATGGTGACGTCATCGTCATATTTGGGCTTCATTAAAATGCAAAAGATGACGTCACCGTCATGTTTAGTTAAGATCAGGGGATAAATGTAATATCGGGTCACCTAAGGAAGATGATCAAGTGGTGAATGTAATATGACCCCTTTGCGGCCAAGGTAACCCTCTCGAAAGATCAGGATGATGATGATCATCAGGATATCCGGGACTTTTGTTAAACTTAAAGGAACATGACATCATCGTCATATTCGCGAACCGGATTATGTTTTGGAAAATATCCTGCCGAAGGGAAATGTGATGATGATGTCATCCTGATATTTGCTTCTTCGTTTATCAGATTGGGTGACGTCATCAGGATATTTGCAAAAGGTCATATTTCTCGGCAGGAGGACATTACGAAATGTCAGGTAGACAAACAAGATCATGATGATCTTGACAACATGACAGCATAAAAATATGATGATCCTCCTCATCGAATATCATGATAACGTAACCATCATATTCCGTCTTCGGAGCATGAGGATGAGTTGAGGTCATCATCAGGTTAGCGCTAGGGTGATATTTAAAATATGATCATGCTAAGGAATGGAATATCACCCTCCCTTAAAAGATAGGGTGATCATCATGATCATGCAAAAGGAGATCAGGAGGATATGATGACGTCATCATCATATTAGCGAATATCAGCAAATATGACCCTCCCTTGAAAGATCAGGATGATGACCCTCCGATAGGACTTTGACATGCGCATGCAAATTATGCAGATAGTGGACTTTCTAAGCAGGGTGATATTATAATATCAGCATGATATTATAATATCAGGTGATGTTAAAAATATCATGATGCTCGTATAATTTGAAATATCGGGTTACACTCAAAACATGATGCTCACGATGCGCCCAAGGTCATTTGACGGGTAAAGGGCACTATCTCCTAAGATTGACGTTCAGATATTGGGACTGCATGATTTTTTATCAGGTGATAGATCAAAATCATGATGACCTTGACAACATGACTGAGGATATAAAAATATGATGATCCTTTGCGATTATCAGGTTTGACCAAAACTTTGACTGCTCATAACTCCCTCATATGGACGAATTTTCAGGTGATGTAAAAGGCAAACCTGCATGGAATTTCAAACTCTTTCTAAATATGAGGTCATAGAAACAACATATGAACTTTGACAAATTGACCTCATGATGATGACCTACCTCATCGAATATCATGATGATGATGCACCTGACTCATTTTTACCAAACCGCCAGAAAGCAGACAACACAAGCCAAGCTGAAAGTTGGGTCCCTGTTTTGCCAAGTTAAAATGGGGCGTGTTGTGTAACCACACAACAATTCTACCCAAATTGAAAAGAGGATAAGCTCTATTTGCAAGGCATGACTAGATACCAAAATAGAGCAGCAAGGCAACAATAATCCAATAGACAAATGCCCACAAAATATCCTTGGCAAACCACATATCTTCCTTCCCACCTCCATTCCAAGGTGTGGGGTTTTCTTCTTCTCCCAAAATCATATTTTTATTCTCATGCTTCAATGAATGAATGATCTTCATCCTCCACAAATAGCCCTTTTATTTACCTTTTTGCATTTATCATGCTCATTGACTTTTTCCAAGATCCATCGTATGGCATGGGAAACTTTAAAAAATAAAGAAAACTAACTTAAATCATTTAAAAACACAATTCTATTTTTTCTTTCAAACCTTCCCCAACGCATAGCCAAGAGCAGTTTGAAATGGGATCCATAAGGTATTAAAACTCCCACAATAAAATAAAATTTAAAACTTGTAATTAAATATATCAAGCTCCCTTTATACACGTAAAATACCAATTAGCACAAATACTTAAGATGCCAATAATCTAAATAACTTTATAGGGTTCTCAAACTCATTTATTTAAAATCACATAAAACCCCCATTCACAAAACCATGCAAATATCTTCATTAAAATCACCGATATGACATAGAAAAATAAACCACATAATAAATTAATGCAAAGCCAAAATAAAATACTGACAACCCATAACGGGATACCTCAACAACCAATACTAGAAAACTACACATGACCATCTAGGGCAATCCAGACCTTACCATTAGGTAACCGGATGATAAGACAACCACACTGGAACACTGCACTAACAGGGTATAGTGGGTTAGGCTAGGGTATGGGGCCTATGAGTATCTCCAATAACCACCATTGGGGATTGAGAGTATGCTCAGGCCTATGAATCCAGGCAGAGTTGATCCCCAGTACCTGCATCACTTTGATCACATGTCAAAGCACATGTACATATATCATATAATAGCTGAAGCATCAATGGACATCAAGAAGAGGGTCATGACATCGTAAGCCTCTCGAATATGAGTGTTACGACATCATCCCTTTCCTATCCATAATCATACAAAAGTAATGATATCAGTATATAACCATATAAGCATGTAATCCAGCACAATAACTGATCATGTCAACATCATAATAGTATCGGAATCCATCAAGGAAAAGCAACAGCCAGAATGCGAACACGAGGGTCATTATATCCTACCCCCTAGGATTAGGCTTACTCCTGGAAGCCTACAATATGCTAAGATGCAGCCATAGCACACATTAGTCCATGAGATTAAATATAATATAAAATTCAGGGTGTCAAATTCATTCTAATATACATAGTTACGTGCAATATATCCTAGAACCCAGGTAAAGAAGAGGCAAGACACTTGATTTCATATAAAATATACATTAGCATATAACCATCTTCTCCATTCAAAATAAACAATGATGCCATAACATTCAATTTTCTCAACAATCACTATCTCAACAACCAATTAGTTTCCCACAGTATCAATTTGTACATATGTACTAGCATAAGCCACACAATTTTCTCATAAATTGCAGCAAAATGTACTTTTCAAAATATAAAATTTTCTAGTTCTCTAACTTTTCATATGCAGCTATCTATAAAATGGAGTTCACAAACACACATATATGCACATTTACAGGATTTACAACTTCCACTTTCATAGCATGCATGCCCTCTCTATGAATTAAAACAAAAATTTGTCACTTTACCAGATTTGATGATGCAAATTCACTTCTACTATGCAACCACAACCATGACAAAATGTACAACTTACACATAGATGCTTTTTACAACACTTGAAATTCACATCACAAGGCTACATAGGGGTTCACAGGGATGACATAGTACCATCCATATCCAACCTATCCATGAGTCTATAACCAATAACCATGTCCAATATCCATATCCAATAACCATGTGTCTTGATGGCATTGACCCACCTAGTGAGCCCTTCCATACAAGCCGCAATGGCATATCTCTTGTTTGTGTAAGGGTTTTAGCCTCCAAGAGATAGTCAAATAATAGGAAGGTAGTCATTTAGAGCTTAGAACAACTCACACATACCCCCATCCTCAAGGGTTTCCCTGCATCTACTTCTTCGTATACACTCAAACGGGTGCATCTCACCATATTTGATGAGGGATCACATCACAACACAAGAACAACATTCAAAAATAGAAAAGCTCATGAGTTTAGCCACCAAAATATAAATAAGAAAGAGTAAATCTCAATTCCAACAATAAGGTAAGAAAATTATGCATAATATTCAACAATAAATCAAATGTAACCACAAGAGTTACATGCCAAGAAAATCATCTGTGGATAAACCAATACAAGAAAGATAAACAAGGTGCCAGTCCATACAAGAAAAGTAAAAGTCACCAATAACCAAAAAGAAGCCACATGAGGAAGCATATGAAAATAAGTGTGACTATCTCAACAGTCCTTCATGTGGGTGTGGCCTACTCACATAACCTCACATGGAAAGGTATTGTGCCAGCCACCCAAGTCACATACTTGGTGTGACCGTGCATGGTATACACCAAGCAAAGAAAGCACACAATGGCCATATACCACATGGTGATGTCCTACTCATAGGAACATCTCGCATAGTGTGTACCCATGGATAAAGTACGTGCAAAAACACACTGAGCTAGAGGTGCACATGGCTAGGTTCCACTTACATGCCAACTGATCAAAATCGAGGCCCTCTTGAGCGAACCCTCTACTCTATGCAAGCAGCCACTCCACGTTACACAAGTAGGAACATAACATTTATACTGCTCCTTCATGCATCTAAGTATGTGGCATTATGTCCTCGAGCTTGGCTCACTACCATCAGTGAGATGGCATCCTCACCAACACTGTGTTGAAACACCAATGGGGGGTGGCATCATATCTAAAACAATCACATTAGTGTAAGATCATAGTTGTCATAGGTGCTCATACCACAACTAATATCATCCTCAAGAACTATGCAGATTAGGTTAACACTGTATGAACCAAGTATCTGGCACATTATTAAGGGGGAAGTAGTGAGTACTTTCCCAGGAGGTTGAAATGATTGCCTTCATTTTGTGCCACCATTATACGTACGTTGTGCAATTCCCTCCCAAGGAACTTTGTTTCTGCTACTACCCCTCCACATATTGACCTATCAATAACCCTTAGGTTGGCAGTCAATAGGGTGACAACAAAAAACACATAGATGGTATGGTTTTCTCTGATACACATAATCCATACATATTCTCCATGGATGGGTATGCAGTATCACCATCCCATGGGCACACATCTCAAGTACTTGTTATTCTCAATGCTCAACAAGAGCGCATTACTAGACATTAACATCATGGGGAGTACAATCACATTTTCTCTTACCCAGGCAATACCATAGCCCACATATGACTATGCAACATGATGCAAAATATACAACTTTACCAAATAATAAGTATTCCCAATCATCCATACCAATTTTCTCTTTTCACAAGGCAACTCATTTACCATAACATCATAGATTCACTTGCCACACTTTCAACATAATGCAATAGTGCATGAACATGTAAGCATAATCACTACCATCTTTACATTAGTGCATAAACATAAATAACATCTTTACAATCATCATTACAGAGGTGTGGAGTTTCTAGAGATAGAGTCATGGGGGTGGCTTGATAGATACTGATAGCTCCATACAGCTCTCGACAACACCGATAGATGAAGAAAGGGAGTATGAAGTGAAAGGAAGCTAGGTGTATGGAAATCACTTCCTGCACAAATCTAATGAGGGAAGGAGAGTGCAAATTTAATTGTATCCTTACTATTACAACAATGTTAAACCCACTAACAGAGATATTGCAACAAACACATAAACACGAAAGTGAGACAGAAGAAGAGAGACACAAGATATACGTGGGGAAAACCCTTATCGGGTGAAAAACCCCACACTCCAAAACTTGCACAATGTATTAACAAAACTAAAATGGTTTACAATACACTTGCAATGCAAGCTCTCAAGAGTCTTTGACACTTGTATTTGGAGACAAACCGGCAGCATAATAGTACTTATCAAACCTGTAATACATCTCCTCCTCAAAGCACCTATTTATATAGAAAATACAAGGAAAAATTGTCTCTATCTTGGAATGGGCATCCAACTTGGCCTCATGGCCCAAAACTCACAGCTATGGACACTTGGTCAACATTGTAAGATGTTTCTGACACTTGTCCACACACCCCATTCCAAAGAGGTCACCTATTTCTAAAATGGGCTATGACAGATGCTCTTACGACTCTTACAACCGTCATAGAATCTGTCATAGCAGTTACAACTTACAACTGTAAGAGAATCTATCATACACAGGCTATAAATAGAATATTCTCTTACAACATGTCATAGTCCACCTTGGGGTACCCAAAGATGCTCTTCGACACATGTTTTCACCTGTCATAGAATCTCCTATTTCTGACTCTTACATGTCATAACTTCGTCATAGGAATCTGTCATAACCCTTACAATTAATATTCCCTTACATAACATCCAAGATGCCAACACATGGAAAAATAGTCCTACCAAAAAGTGGGATGCCTATCTCCTCATGTGAGGACAAAAAATACATGTGGCCATATGCCATGTAGGATGACACATCATCGTGCCAACTCCCACAATATGACAACATAGGATTTGCATCCAATTAATACAATAGGCAAATAATAAATAAATATAGTGTAAAAATACAAGGAATTACCAAGGTTGAGACACCTTAATTCTCAACATTATCCCACTTGTCAAACACCTTGTAAGAGCCAATAGAATTAACAAGATTTAACTGTTATAGGCCAAGAGGCCCATACACTCCAAACACCATCTGAACTTCTCTATGCCCACTGACTTCATCAATGCATCTGCAACATTCTTCAAAGTATCTACCTTCTCAAAATTTACCTTCCCATCCTCTACCATGTCTCACACAAAGTGAAACTGTACATCAATATGCTTTGTTCTGGCGTGGAAAGTTAGATTCTTCACAAGGCAAATCACACTCTGACTGCCACAACAAATCGTAATCTGTCATGCATCAACACCAATATCTGAACACAATCTCTTAAGCCAAATTGCTTCCTTACAAGCATGAGTTACTCCCATGTACTCATCTTCTATTGTGGATAAAGCAACCACAGGTTGTCGCTTACTCATCCAACTAATTGCACCACCAAACATTGTGAACACATATGCACTAGTGGATCTCCTATTGTCAATGTCACCTGCCCAATCAAAATCCACAAATCCATGAATACGAATTGAATGTGGAGGTCTTGTAGGATTTCCATGATAGAAAATGGAATACTCAAAATTACCCCTCAAATATCTAAACACTCACTTAACTGCATCCCAATATACCAGTCCAAGATTATCCATAAATTGACTAAGGACTCCCATTGTTTGGGGAATGTCTGGTCTTGTGCAGACCATAGCATACATCAAACTTCCAATAACACTAGCATAAGGTACTCTGCTCATGTCCTCCACCTCACTAGGAGATTTTAGACAATCATTAATAGATAACTTTGTCCCCAAAGAAACACGAACACACAATGGTCTACAATCTGCCATGCTAAACCTATCCAAGATGGTCTTCACATACTTACTCTGACCTAACCAAAGTTTTCTGTTAGCTCTGTCTCTTCTGATTTCCATTCCTAGAATGTACCTGGTTGCCCCTAAATATTTCATTTCAAACTGTGCTGCCAACTGAGACTTAAAATTAGAAATCATATTCTTACGCTTCCCAATCAGCAACATATAATGCAACAATGAGAATACGATCACCATCAAACTTATAATACACACAGTGATACGATTTTGATCTCACAAATCCAATTGACAACACAAAGGCATCAAACTTCAAGTACCACATCCTAGGAGACTATTTTAAACCATACAAAGACTTTTTCAATTTGCAAACCAAATTTTCTTTACCTTTCACTATGTAATGCTCTAGCTGTGACATGTAGATTTCTTCCTCCAAATCACCATGAAGGAAAATTGTCTTCACATCCATTTGTTCTACCTCTAAATGATAAGTAGCTACAAGAGATAACAAAAATTGAATGGATGTTAGCTTTGCAACGTGAGAGAAAATTTCACCATAATTAATTTCCCTCCACTTGTGAATACCCATTCCCAACCAGTCTAGCCTTGTACTTTTCAACACTGCCATTTGCACCAAATTTTTTCTTGAACACACATTTGCATCCAACGGGTTTCCGTCCATTAGGCAAAGGCACCAAGTCCTATGTTTTATTCTTTTCCAAAGAAGCCATCTCATCCTCCATGGCCTCCTTCTAGTAACCTGCATCTTTCATGCCCATAGCCTCTTTCATAGTTCTAGGCTCATCAGTGTTAGTAAGTAAAGAAAAAGCACAACTAGAATCAAGTAATGAATAAACAAACTTATCAGGTTGTTTTCTTGTTCGTGTAGACCTCCTCAATGGCTAAGTTTGAGGTTCTGCTTCTTCTTCTGAGCTTTCAGAGCTGCTAGAGCTCTCCTCATCATTAGGTCTCACTGGGTCTGTCTGTTCAGTCTTCTCAGAGGTAGAAGGAAACTGAACCACATCTTCTTTCTTTTCTTTTTGTTCTGGCTGTAGAACAACGGAAGATGGTGTTAGTTCTCTGAAGATAACACTTCTACTATACAACACCTTTTCAGCCATAGGATCCCAAAGCTTGTATCCTTTCACACTGACACCATAGCCAATGAAGATACACTTAACAACCTTGTTCTCCAATTTAGACCAATTCTTCCTAGGCCCATGTGCATATGCCTCACAACCAAAAACATGAAGATGTCTAACTAAAGGCTTCTTACTAGACCACACCTCCATAGGTGTCTTACCAATAAGAGTTGATCTAGGAGATCTATTTACTAGATAGCAAGTAGTGGCAACAAATTTAGCCCAAAACTTTTGTTCGAGGCTTGCTCCACTAAGCATACTCCTAGCCTTCTCCATCAGTGTCATGTTCATCCTCTCTGTAACTCCATTTTGTTGTGGGTATATGGAGTTGTCTTATGCCTTTCAATCCCTTGCTCTTTACAAAAATTATCAAACTCTGCTAAACAAAACTCACCATCGTTGTCAATTCTCAAACACTTAATCTTTTTACTAGTCTGATTTTCAGCACAGGCTTTAAACTCCTTAAACCAACTAAAGACTTTATTCTTACTTCTGATAAAATAAACCCATGTCCTACTGTAATCATCTATGAAAGATACAAAATATATAGATTTTGAAATCGAAAGAACATTAACAGGACCAAACACATCAGAATGAATAAGATCCAATACACCAGAAGACTTGTGAGAACTAGAGTAAAACTGAACATGGTTTTGTTTTCTATAAATGCAATGTTCACAAAAGTTGAACTCGAGATTACAATCATTTAACCCCTCAATGAGGTTTTGATTTTTCAAGGTACACAGACCCTTCTCACTAATGTGATCATATCTCAAATGCCATAACATAGTCTTTTAAGTAGAAAGCTTAGCTTCCAAATCATGTGCACTACCATTAGAACTAGTTACAATAGATTTCTTCACTGCTCATTCAGATGGTGGGGATGAAGTGACTGCAATTGATTTCTTTGAGTCACAAGAACTATTGCACTATGAAGTGCAAGCCTCCAACTGAAATAGAGTACCTCTCTGAGTACCCTTCGCAAGCACCATAGATCCTCTAGTCATCTTGTATCCATCCTTCAAAAAGACAACCTACACACCTGCATCATTCAACATACTTATAGAAAACAGGTTCCGTGCAAGGCCTGGAATGTGCATAACTCCAGTGATCCACTTCACTCATCTGTCAGGAAATCAGGTTGAGACTCTTCCATGACCAACAATCTTTAGATGAGAGTTGTCACCTAGGTAGAATCTTCCACCATCGAACTCTTCATATTTTGTGAACCAGTCTTGATGTGAGGTCATGTGGAATGATGCACCAGAATCAATCAACCACACATCATCAGATACATGGGTGGCCAGGGCTGCAATGAAGGCATCACCATCATCTTGTGACTTGTTGGAATCTGAATCAGGTGCTTTCTTCTTCTTTTTCTTCTCCTCTTTGCATTCCTTTGAGAAATGCCTAGTTTTACCATAGTTCCAACAAAGAGCCTTGAACTTTCCAGGAGATTTGGATCTCCCATGGGATTAAGATATGCCCTTATCACCTTTCTTGTCCTTCTTCTTCCCTTTCTCTTTGGGCCTTCCACGAACTGTAAGAGCCTCTTTGGCTGCTTCAGAAGACTTCCTCTGCATTTCTTCAGATAACAGTGAGGACACCACCTCTTCCATCTTGAAGGTGGTAGTGGTGCTTCCAATAGCCATGATAAGATGATCCCACAAATCGGGCAAAGAACAAAGTAGGGTCATACATCGATCCTCCTCCATTTTCACACCCATAGATGTTAATAGAGAAACAATCATGTTAAAAGCATTCATGTGGTCCGTAATAGATCCTCTGTCTTCCATCTTTAGAGTGAACAACTTCTTTTTTAGAAAAAGTTTGTTTACCAAGGACTTGGCCTGATAAACATCACCCAACTTCTTCCAAAGATCTTTCGTGCTCTTCTCCTCATGGATATTCAATAGGACAAAGTCAGCTAAATAGAGTCTTATGAGACCCTTAGCCTTCTAATCTTTGACATCCCAATCATCTTGTGACATCACTATAGCTTTCACACTGGATACCATTTCCCATAGGTCACAATCAACAAGTAGGTCCTCCATCTTGAGTTTCCACAACTCGAAATTAGTGCCATTGAACTTCTCAACCTCTAACCTTTCGGATGCAGTTGCCATCTCCTTGCTGCAACAAGATACATAATACTCTGCACAAGACTCCCACTCAACCTAAGATTAGCTAAAAAAATCCCTACCCAATAGCTAAGACCAAAATTGGCCAAGCTCTAATACCAACTGAAAGGAAGCTAGGTTTACAAAAATCGCTTCCTACACTAATCTAATGAGGGGAGGAGAGTGCAAATTCAATTTTACCCTTACTATTATAGGAATGTTAAACCCACTAATAGAGATAACAAAGATATTGCAGTAAACACTTAAACAAGAAAGTGAGACAGAAGAAGAGAGACACAAGATATACGTGGGGAAAACCCTTATCGGGTTAAAAACCCCACTCCAAAACCTGCACAATGTATTAACAAAACTAAAATGGTTTATAGTACACTTGTAATGCAAGCTCTCAGGAGTCTTCGACACTCATATTTGGAGACAAACTGGCAGCATAACAGTACTTGTCAAACCTATAATACATCTCCTCCTTAAGGCACCTGTTTATATAGAAAATACAAGGCAAAATGCCTCTATCTTGGAATGGGCATCCAACTTGGCCTCATGGCCCAAAACCCATGCCTATGGACACTTGGTCAACATTGTAAGATTCTTCTAACACTTTTCCACACACCCCATTCCAAAGATGTTGCCTATTTCCAAAATGGGCTATGACAGATGCTCTTACAACTCTTACAACCATAATAGAATTTGTCAAAGCAATTACAACTTACAGCTGTAAGAGAATCTATCATACACAGGCTATAAATAGCATATTATCTTACAACATGTCACAGTCCACCTTGGGGTGTCCAAAGATGCCTTTTTCAAAGATGTTCTTTGACACATGTCTTCACATGTCATAGAATCTCTTATTTCTGACTCTTACATGTGATAACTTCATCATAGGAATCTATCATAACCGTTACAGTCAATATTCTCTTACACAACATCCAAGATGCCGACACATGGAAAAATATTCCTACCAACAAAGTGTGATACCTATCTCCTCATGTGAGGACAAAAAATACATGTGGCCATATGCCATGTAGGATGACACATCACCGTGCCAACTCCCACAATATGACAACATAGGATTTGCATCCAATTAATACAATAGGCAAATAATAAATAAATACAATGTAAAAATACAAGGAATTACCAAGGTTGAGACACCTTAATTCCCAACATGAAGTGCAGAAAGATGATGTTATGGAGTCTCGTAGATAACTCCAGAGAGCTCCTAACATAGACAAAGAGCTCTAAACAACTCCAGATAGGGTCTACTCAGCATAGCAACAATAATAGTGAGAGTTCAGACCCCACTCTCACCTCCCTAATGCCAAGGACCAAGAATCTAAGGGAGATCTACCAAAATGAAAGGTATGATGAAGAGTTTGATGAAAGTATGAATTTTGCATTATTTTCTCATAGTGATCCAATTTATTTTGAGAATGCTGTGAAAGAAAAGAAGTGGTGTGAAGCCATAGATGAGGAAATAGACGCAATAGAGAGGAATAGAACATGGGAGTTAACTGATTTACCTCCCAACAAGCAAGTCATTGGAGTGAAATAGGTCTATATGACCAAGAGCAATGCCGATGGAAGAATAGAAAGGTATAAGGCAAGATTAGTTGTCAAGGGGTACAGACAACAATTCTGAGAAGATCAATGTATGCATGCACATATAAGCATAAGTAACCTTGGCTATGTCAAGGGCATTCAATTGCTCACTCAAAGAAATATATGCAACATTCTTATTACTTTAGCATTCACTATTTTCAATTTGTATTAAAGTACAAGTGTTCACCTATATGATCTCATTAAAACCACAGTGCAATCAAGAAGATCGGCTTTCATCAACAAGATATATCCACAACAATTACCATTCACATGTAAACTCATCAAGTAAGGAGGCACTAATAAACATGTAATCACTCTCAATACATAACCATAATAAGCATAAGTTATTCTTCACTAATTCTTTTACTTACTGCAACTTCCACATGCTAATTAAATCCATAATCCATCAATCTAACATCTTGTCAACTATTTACAACTACAAAGAGGAGAGAAGGATAGATTTCATCTCAAGTCAAGACATTACATGCCATCCAATATTCATCATATAACATGCAAATTCTACTAAGGGAAAGTTTAAGGCACCATTAATATTCCACTGACTTCAATTTGTAACTAAAGAATGATAAATGTAGTTATCTAGCACATCAAGAGGTTACAAGCAAAATTTGGTCACATCACACCAATTTCAGCAACCATGCATCACTTACAAGAAAGCATGCAAAAATTCATTCTAATCTATCCACATCCACAAACATCTACACACTTTCATCCTTTACATCTATAATACAAGAAAGAATTACAAGAGCAATTCATGACCAATTAGGGTCATTTCATTCACTAGCAACATAACGGAAGGCACATGAAGAGCATATCCAAGAAAGGGTAATTAGGCAACCCAAGTTACCTTCAACCCACAAACACACAAGGTAGAACATTCCTACCCTTGTCTTATAACATGGGAGAGTGATCACTCTGAACCATGGGAGACTCTCAACCAAGGTCAACGCTCAAGTCCCATTAAGCAAGGTAAGGCCAAGGATACTATTTCCTCAATGATTTCTAAGCATGGGGTTGTAACTTAACCCACTAATGCCATGCTAAGGCATGAAAGAAATTGAGACTATGAAAACAATATACAAGCTCACGCCACACATGCCAAACACAGCGAAACATAGAAGGCTCAAGTACGCCAGAGCTCCTAGTGTCTGAACATGGGCTCTAATACTAGATGTAACATCTCACCCCACAACCCCAAATGGTAAGGCCCAAAAGAGAGCTAGAATATTTTTTTTGACATAAGTAGATAACATACACATGATACGGTTGTTGATTCATTATGTCGACAACATTCATGGCTAAGTATGGCTGAATGTACAACCCAAAGGAGAGGACTAATTCACTCTCTAGAAGAAAGATTGTTAAAACTACATTCATTTTAAACACTAAATCAAATGTTCCTAATGCCCGTTTCCACTTTTAACATAAAGCCATAATGATCATCATAGTACAAGTGGGTCCGATACCAACATTGGACAACCGTAAGCCAAATATAAAACATCTCATTTCTTCTCATTAATATAATTTACATCATCTCTCTCAAGAGAGTACAAATTACATAAAAGAATATACATAAGTACAATGGCATAGCCATAGATGAGATACAATCACTGATAACATAAATACAATAGATAACATCTCCAACTGGTGTTCCAATAACCTGTACACCAGTCCCCAATGACGGTGGCAACGCCTCCCAACCATGTGGACTCAAAAGAGACCACCCCACCGTGCTCAGAGATAGTCACAATGCCCAAACAAAAGGATAAAGGCATGTAATACAATGGCCAACACTCACATCAGTCATGGAGCAAACACAACACATAATGCATAAAGCCAATGTCACAACATAGAGATACTCATCCAATGTATTGTTGGGTACTATCCATGACTACTAAAGTACTAGACACTAGAGTGTAGAGGAGACTCAGTCATGCTGGAATCAACACCCCACAGATGGATAGCTCAATGCCCAGCAGACGGATAGACCTTCTTGTATGCATCATTAACCTTTACAAGCGCTCAAGGCCATGCACGAGGACTCATTATCATACTGTTGTTTTATCCCATTGTTTTTGTTTAGTTATCACTTTTTACTGTAACTCTACCACTAGTTCCCCTGGTAGCCACTTGTAGCCCTGGGCCCATATAGAGCCACTCTGAAAGACCACTCTAATTACCTAGACCAAATTCATCTCATTTAACCAATGAAGAATGCAAATCCAAAATAAAACAGTGAAATAGTCCATTAAAACCCATGATAACATCAATTAAAACAACCAAGTAAATCCACCAATCAATCTTTTAGATTAGCCAATTAATGAATCAAAATTCTGTCATTTGAGATAATAAAACAAACCATGTTCCATCATGAATTAATTGATTTCACAAGTTGCTACCGACAACTCCAGACATAACTAGGCATAACACAAGTTGCTATAGACAACTCCAGATATGCTACAGACATCTCCATATATGCTAAAAATAGCTCCAGATATAACTAGGCATAGAAATGACTGAATTCACAAGCTGCTACAGATAGCTCCAAATAAAACTAATAAGTAATAATGTTGACGACAGAGTTCTGGCAGCAATAAACATGATATTTTATTTCAGGGTTTAACTGCGTAGTTTTTGAGTCAAACACATGACCCATATTTCATGAGTAGTGGTTCACATGAACCCATCTCTCATGTTAATGAATGGTCCACTTAGCACTCATTGCATCTAGGTGATGCACATAGGGGTGAAGCATCAGGACTTCCCGGGAGGTCACCCATCCCAGTACTACTCTGACTCAAGTGCTCTTAACCATGGAGTTTCCCCCAAGATCAAGACCACTTAGCTTGCTACCCCATTTGCAAAACCTTCAGCAAATGTTGTGCCTTATGAACCATTCATTATAGAGCCCCTTTAGCTCATCAATTGATAAGTAGGAGGTATTTTTCGCAGTAGGTAAATTATAATATTTTATTTCAGGGTTTAACTGTGTAGTTTTTGAGTCAAACACATGACCCATATTTCATGAGAAGTGTTTCACATGAACCCATCTCTCATGTTAATGAATGGTCCACTTAGCACTCATTGCATCTAGGTGATGCACACAGGGGTGAAGCATCAGGATTTCTTGGGAGGTCACCCATCCCAGTACTACTCCGACTCAAGTGCGCTTAACCATAGAGTTTCCCCCAAGATCAAGCCCACTTAGCTTGCTATCCCATTGGCAAAACCTTTAGCAAATGTTGTACCTTATGAACCATTCATTATAGAGCCCCTTTAGCTCATCAATTGATAAGTAGGAGGTATTTTTTGCAACAGTCAAATTATGATATTTTATTTTAGGGTTTAACTGCATAGTTTTTGAGTCAAAGACATGACCCATATTTCATGAGTAGTGGTTCACATGAACCCATCTCTCATGTTAATGAATGGTCCACTTAGCACTCATTGCATCTAGGTGATGCACATAGGGGTGAAGCATTGGGACTTCCTGGGAGGTCACCCATCCTAGTACTACTCCGACTCAAGCATACTTAACCATGGAGCTTCCCCCAAGATCAAGCCCACTTAGCTTGCTACCCCATTTGCAAAACCTTTAGCAAATGTTGTGCCTTATGAACCATTCATTATAGAGCCCCTTTAGCTCATCAATTGATAAGTAGGAGGTATTTTTTGCAACAGTCAAATTATGATATTTTATTTCAAGGTTTAACTGTGTAGTTTTTGAGTCAAACACATGAGCCATATTTCATGAGTAGTGGTTCTCTCATGTTAATGAATGGTCCACTTAGCACTCATTGCATCTAGGTGATGCACACAAGGGTGAAGCATCGGGACTTCCTGGGAGGTCACCCATCCTAGTACTACTCTGACTCAAGCACGCTTAACCATAGAGTTTCCCCCAAGATCAAGCCCACTTAGCTTGCTACCCCATTTGCAAAACCTTCAACAAATTTTTTGCCTTATGAACCAATCATTGTAGAGCCCCTTTAGCTCATCAATTGTTAAGTAGGAGGTATTTTTCTCAGCAGTCAAATTATGATATTTTATTTCAGGGTTTAACTGCATAGTTTTTGAGTCAAACACATGACCCATATTTCATGAGTAGTGGTTCACATAAACCCATCTCTCATGTTAATGAATGGTCCACTTAGCACTCATTGCATCTAGGTGATGCACACAGGGGTGAAGCATCGAGACTTCCCGTGAGGTCACCCATCTAGTACTACTCCAACTCAAGCGTGCTTAACCATGGAATTTCCCTGAAGATCAAGCCCACTTAGCTTGCTACCCCATTTGCAAAACCTACAACAAATGTTGTGCCTTATGAACCATTCATTACAGAGCCCCTTTAGCTCATCAATTGATAAGTAGGAGGTATTTTTCATAGTTTTCAAATTATGATATTTTATTTCAGGGTTTAACTGCGTAGTTTTTGAGTCAAACACATGACCCATATTTCATGAGAAGTGGTTCACACGAACCCGTCTCTCATGTTAATGAATGGTCCACTTAGCACTCATTGCATCTGGGTGATGCACACAGGGGTGAAGCATCGGGACTTCCCAGGAGGTCACCCATCCCAGTACTACTCTGACTCAAGCGCACTTAACCATGGAGTTTCCCCCAAGATCAAGCCCACTTAGATTGCTACCCCATTCACAAAACCTTCAGCAAATGTCGTGCCTTATGAACCATTCATTATAGAGCCCCTTTAGCTCATCAATTGATAAGTAGGAGGTAATTTTCACAACAATCAAATTATGATATTTTATTTCAGTGTTTAAATGCATAGTTTGTCAGTCAAACACATGACCTTGTTGAACATTTTGCAAATGGGGTAGCAAGCTAAGTGGGCTTGATCTTGGGGGAAACTCCATGGTTAAGTGCGCTTGAGTCGTAGTAGTACTGGGATGGGTAACCTCCTGAGAAATCCTGATGCTTCACCCCTGTGTGCATGACCTAGATGCAATGAGTGCTAAGTGGACCATTCATTAACATGAGAGATGGGTTCATGTGAACCACTACTCATGAAATATGGCTCATGTGTTTGACTCAAAAACTACGCAGTTAAACCCTGAAATAAAATATCATAATTTGACTACTGCAAAAAATACCTCCTACTTATCAATTGATGAGCTAAAGGGGCTCTATAATGAATGGTTTATAAGGCACAACATTTGCTAAAGGTTTTGCAAATTTGGTAGCAAGATAAGTGGGCTTGATCTTGGGGGAAACTCCATAGTTAAGCGCGCTTGAGTCGGAGTAGTACTAGGACGGGTGACCTCCCGGGAAGTCCTGATGCTTCACCCCTTGTGCATCACATAGATGCAATGAGTGCTAAGTGGAACATTCATTAACATGAGAGATGGGTTCATGTAAATGACTACTCATGAAATATGGGTCATGTGTTTGACTCAAAAACTACGCAGTTAAACCCTGAAATAAAATATCATAATTTGACTGCTGCAAAAAATACCTCCTACTTATCAATTGATGAGCTAAAGGGGCTCTATAATGAATGGTTCATAAGGCACAACATTTGCTGAAGGTTTTGCAAATGGGGTAGCAAGCTAAGTGGGCTTGATCTTGGGGGAAACTCCATGGTCAAGTGCGCTTGAGTCGGAGTAGTACTGGGATGGGTGACCTTCGGGGAAGTCCCGGTACTTCACCCCTGTGTGCATCACCTAGATGCAACGAGTGCTAAGTGGACCATTCATTAACATGAGAGATAGGTTCATGTGTTTGACTCAAAAACTATGCAGTTAAACCTTGAAATAAAATATCATAATTTGACTACTGCGAAAAATACCTCCTACTTATCAATTGATGAGCTAAAGGGGCTCTATAATGAATGGTTCATAAGGCACAACATTTGCTCAAGGTTTTGCAAATGGGGTAGCAAGATAAGTGGGCTTGATCTTCAGAGAAACTCCATGGTTAAGTGCGCTTGAGTCGAAGTAGTACTGGGATGGGTGACCTCCCGAGAAGTACCGATGCTTCACCCATGTGTGCATCACCTAGATGCAATGAGTCCTAAGTGGACCATTCATTAACATGAGAGATGGGTTGATGTGAACCACTACTCATGAAATATGGGTCATGTGTTTGACTCAAAAACTATGCAATTAAACCTTGAAATAAAATATCATAATTTGACTGCGGCGAAAAATACCTCCTACTTATCAAGCAATAAACATGTTCGAAATAAAAGTACCTAGATCTGAAAGCATACCACAACCCAGTTCACATTTTGGCATTTACACATGGAATCCACCTTTATTTTCTAAGTTTATGACTGGGAAAAAGGTGTTGTTTTAAAAAATGTTTTTCAGTAGTTTAGCACAAATTTTGACCAAAAATGAAAGTGCCCATATTTAAAATCAGAGCTTGACCCAGTTGAGATATCAATGTTTCCAATGAAATCTCATATTTGGTTTCAAGCTTATGACAAGAATTAGAGGGTTGGGTTTAAAAATGTTTTTCCACCCCCAAATTAACAACTAAATGATGCAAACTGTAAAAGCCACTTTAAAACAAATCTGCCATCGACCTAGTTTAGATTTTGTTGTTTCAAGTTGAATTCCATAGTTGGATTTGAGTTTAAACAAAGGAGATTGAATAGGTATGGCAAAGTCTTTGTTTTTGTCCAATAAAATGCAATGACCAAACTGAAAATAAATCTCAAACTAATATGCCATAACAACACCCAGAGCAGCCAAGACTCCTAACACATTAAACACATACAAACAAATCTAACTTAGAATCTCAAGGAATACATAGAAAAATACCTTTGATTCTGCCCAAATTGAAAAGAGGAAAAGGTCTGTTTGCAAAGCATGACTAGATACCAAAATAGAGCAGCAAGACAACAATGCTACGCTGAATCTAATAGACAAATGCCCACAAAATATTCTTGGCAAACTGCAGATCTTCCTTCCCACCTCCATTCCAAGGCATGGGGTTTTTTCTTCTTCTCCCAAAATTAGATTTTTCTTCTCATGCTTGAATGAATGAATGATCTTCATCCTCCACAAATAGCCCTTCTATTTACCTTTTTGCGTTTATCATGCTCACCCACTTTTTCCAAGAGCCATCGTATGGCATGGGAAAATTACAAAAATAAAGAAAACTAACTTAAATCATTTAAAACAAAATTCTAATTTTTCTTTCAAACCTTCCCCAACGCATAGCCAAGAGGAGTTTGAAATGGGATCCATAAGGTATTAAAACTCCCACAACAAAAAAAAAATTGAAACTTGCAATTAAATATATCAAGCTCTCTTTATACACATAAAATACAAATCAGTACAAATACTTAAGATGTTCTCAAACTCATTTATTTAAAATCACATAAAACCCCCATTCACAAAACCATGCAAATATCTTCATTAAAATCACCGATATGACATACCAAAATAAACCACATAATAAATTAATGCAAAGCCAAAATAAAATACTGACAACCCATAGTGGGATACCTCAACAACCACTACTAGCAAACTACACATGACTATCTAGGGCAATCCAGACCTTACTGTTAGGTAACTGGATGATAATACAACCACATTGGAACACTGCACTAATAGGGTACAGTGGACTAGGCTAGGGTATGGGGCCTGCGACTATCTCCAGTAACCACCATCGAGGATTAAGAGTACATTCAGGCCTGTGAATCCATGTAGAGTCGATACCTAGTACCTGCATCACTTTGATCATACGTCAAAGCACATGTGCATATATCATTTAATAGCCGAAGCATCAATGGACATTAGGAAGAGGGTCATGACATCATAAGCCTCTCGGATACGAGTGTTACGACATCATCCCTTTCCTATCCATAATCATAAAAAAGTAATTATATCATTATATAACCATATAAGCATGTAATCCAGGACAATAACTAATCATGTCAACATCATAATAGTATTGAAATCTATCATGGAAAAGCAACAACGAGAATGCAAACACGGGGGTCATTACATCTTGTCAAATTAAAGTACAAGGGGCAGGGTAATCCCCCTCATATGCTTTACTAAAAAGATAAAATCCTAAAGAATCCGCTTAGTAAACTTTTCCCTTCTCTTGGGTTAAAAGGATCTAGGAGAACTTGATAAAACTTCTACTTTCACAAAGAAAATACTTTAGTAGCAAGAGGGTCTTTTCTTGATACATGTAGTTGCAACATTTTTCCTAGTAAACCAAGAAGGGGTCCTTGCATTGTTAATAGTTACATTTACCTAGTGTATCCTTAGTAGCATTTTTGTGTGAATTTCTAATTTAGAAAAAACCATAAACACATTTTATGAAATTAGTCATATTCTTGTCCATGTGATTCTTATGTTATTGGTTAAGCTTAGGCTTGGGTGTTAATCTATTAATCATTGTTATTCATTCTCTCTTACGATACTAGTGATTAGAAATCTATTGAGGGATAACCCTAGGTGTTGTGGCTTCTTATGTATTTTGATATTTCTTGTTACGTACTTAATTCTTTCGATCAACCAATAAAATGGAAGTTGGGAAGTATGTAGGGAATCTAAACAATATTGGCTAAATACCTGACTATGGTAAGATTATCATAATAGTACCTAGAGTAACTAAATAGTTCTATAATTTAATTATTGAATGTGTACTATCTATCTCAATGAGATGGGAGTAATTCCCTTGGACATGAGAACCTAGGTACTTGATATAGTAGAATGAGTTAAATTGAGTTTTAGTCATGGGTGTAAAGTTCTTGAGGGCCCTTAGCAAATTAGAGAATCCCCCTTTTGGTAGAATTTATTATTAAGAAGCAATGCATACTTCGAAAAGAATTGTGATTTACACATCCTATTATATCTACATGGTTAGTTGACCATTTAAAATGAATAATAGTTAAATACTATATCAGTATGGTAGATCTTCATAGGTGACCAAATTCTCTTCTTTTAAGTCCTAGTTTGCTAATTAGAAAATGATGTCAAAATCTCTTAGGAAACTTTTGTGAAAGCTTTATTTGTTAAAACATAATGTTCTCATGGAAAAGAGTTTGTTGTTAGTAAACTTAAAATGTCATGAAAACTAAAACACTTCACATAGAACACCTCTATTAGGTGTTTGCTTATAGTTATTCTTTAGGCTTCCATCCCTATTTTCACCTAAGTGGGTGGCAGCTGACAAATAACTGTCTAGGGAAAGTGGACCCTAGAAAGGGTTGTGTACCAACTCATATAGTTACATAAACCTAGTACAAAAAGAACTACATATCTCATGAGTGTGATCAAATTCTCTTGTGGCCTAGATCCCATGGATATAGGGTATGTATGCAATCTAGGCAACAAAGGAAGTACCAAGTACTCAGTCTTTGAGAATATAGTTTGGAATTTTTAAATTGTAGGGATTGTTTGACTTTAAACTTTTTAAATTTTGAGTTTTTGGTTGGGTCTCTACATGTGGTATCAGAGCACAAGTTGAACACATGGACCTATGAGTCTGCCTTGTAGAAATGGTTAGAAATAGTTGGCATTGCGTTTATCAATCGTAATCTAGTGATGATGCTTTTGAATTTAGAAATGGGAAAATTAGAGGCTAAGAGGAAGAGAGGAACGCAAATAAAACCAAACAATCTCAAAACCAAGTTAACGTGGAAGGGAGTACAATTTTTGAGGGAGGGGCTTGGATCTTTGATTCTGAGACCTTCTCTATTTCTCTTGAGAAAATCAATCTAGAGAGGGAGGAGTGCTCGAAGGTGTTGATCATTGAAATTATAACCCTTGCAATTAAATCAGGCAAACCCTCAGCAAACCATTTCATGCCCTTCAGCTGTGGGCAAAGTGCACCTCCTATGAGTAGAGAAAAGAGAGAAGCTTACCTACACAGATGCCACCCCTAAATTTGTGTTGTTAGACTCAGATGGGCAAGAGGAGCCTAAGGAAATCCCTCTTTTTGATAGTGACTTGTGATCTGGAAGCCTAGTAAACATTAAATAAGGGTGTATAAACCCATTTCTAAGTCGTCATACCTTAATAATAAGAAAAGATGTTCTTAAGGAAAATACTTTGAAAATTCCTAAACACTGGTGCATGCTTGATTGCATTTCATTCTAACAGTTATTTTGTGTACTTATGCATTATTGATTTGAGTAGAAATTGAGTAGATTTTGTTGTGAATTTCCTAAAAATTGAAAAAAAATTTCCTAAGTAAATTTAGACTAAAGTTTTGAATTCTAACTTCAAGATCTAATTAAGAAGGTCAGTTGTAATTTCATTCATGTAAGGCTTGAAAATTTTGACTCTAGTGGGACAGAATCCTTGCAGAAGTGATATTTAAACCTGAATGTTTATAAATAGATTACCTTTATTTTCAAGATTGTTTCTTAATCGATGGTTAAACTTAGATCACACAAGTAAGACTTATAGCATGATAACTTTCTTTATGACCTTAGGATGATATTAGGAGTACTATCACATCTAAACATATAGCCCTTACTTAAACCAAGGGTGGTAGGTAATGAAAATCATAGTTAGGATCAAGGACAATTTTCTTTTATTGTTACTTGCATTTTGAATGGGACGTGGTACCATATAATTTGTCATTCCCTAATAAGAGCCGATCCTTCTTTCTGTTAAGTATACTTGAAGAAACAATAGTAGGGTGATAACGTATCAAAAATGCTTAGAAGTTCTCCTTTTTACTTACTATTGTGCATCTACTCATAAGAAAGTGGTATTAAGTTGTGGAAGGAATGATTGGGTTATTAAAGTACAAGGTACTAATTCTCTCTCTACTTGTTGAAAAAATTATAACCCTATTAAAGATGGTAATTAATATATAATATGTTTGTGACAATATATATATATAATATGTTTGTGAAATCCATACATAAAAGTCTAAAATTAGTCATACATACTTAAGGTTCTTTATGATAAAGCCATCCTTAACTAAACTATTTGATGCTCTATAATGATACAATATAATTCAATTTACATTCGCTCGTAAGATTGTTATACTCAAAATATTATCTTTGTTGAAAAACTGAGTGATTGATTAGATACTTCTATTGAAGCTTTTATAAAGCTTTATGTTGTTTATTTCATGATCTTAAAATTATATTTGGTTATGGGTGATTACAATGAATAGTATTGAATTTGTTTTGATCTTCTTATTCACGGACCTTGGTTGGTTACCTTTTCCTTAAATAGCAAGGATGGTTGTGAATTTAAAATTAATATTTTTCTTGTATTTAATTTTTCAAATAGCATCACATTAGGGTAAGTCACTGATACTCAGAAGAATCCCTGTGGTGGATTACATGTACCCAACCATTGGTAAAAAATAGAGGTGTACAAGTATTATATAATTATTTCTTATATGACACCCTCAGCATAGTACTTGGGTGAACTGTGGTCTACAAAAAGTGACTTAGGACTCGTATTGGTTCTGAAGGGGTCAACAGTCTCTAGCCAAAGCACCCTTTATATTTCATGTCCTTAAGCTCGTATGGCTAAATATAATCCCTCTCCTCATAGGATAGAAGAGCCTGTTTGGCTACGGGTAAAATATGTCTTGTATGGAAAAGGAAGCCCATGGGATAGAAGAGCCTGAATTAGCTGTCTCAAATTGGATAAGTAGCTCGTATTGGCTAATTCCTAAGTATTCAGATTGATTGAAATGATATCATTTTTCTAACCTACGGCAATGTATCACTTCCTTTTTTACTCTTAATAGGTTGAAGTAAGTCTTTGACATGACTGGAAAATTTGGATATGCATTTGAAGTACTAGACATTCGGTTGAGAGGGCAAGCTATAGAGTGAAATTAAAAATAGGTATGAGAACCTTAACTCAACACAATCTTTTGTGTAATTTTGCATTAGGGCGATGCAAATTTTAGGGGGAAAGTATGTCGCAACCCTAAATTCCACATTAAATAATTGTTATGTTTAAGTGTGATAATTTATTTATAATTTTACTAAGTATAGACTAACCACTCTTGATATATATATATATAGAATAAGCAAAAAACATTAATTATGTAATAATACAATTTAGAATTAAAAAAATAAAACTCTATTTTTTAAATTATATTTAAATTTATTATGTTGATAGTTATTTCACACTAAAATAAATTATTCTTTTAATTTTAAGGTAAGTGATTTATGGAAAAGCCCTAATTAGAAAATTATAATTGTCAGTATAGCTCATTTAATGGGCTGGAAATTTGGAGAGATTTTGTTGGGAGATGCAGCAAAATCAATGAAGGATTTGATGGAAGAAAAATATAAATGTTTGAGAGAGGAAAGGAAATTGGGGTGAGAAATCTAGATTGGGAGCTCTCTATTGATTGAACTAGCGCAAGGTAAAAGTTAAAAATTTCCTTGATGACTGTGGATTCATTGCTAGTTATTCTCCTTTTCCAAGAATTTTCTAACTAGTTGTGGAAGAGTGCCCACATGATCTCAAGTGGGTGTTCCATTTTATAGGGTTGTTTTCTTTTGAGTTTTTATACATGCAGGTACATGCATACAGTTTTATAGGGGCTGTCTTTTGTGTTTCTATACATGCATACAATTTTACAGGGTTTAAATGTGGAAAATTGGAAGAGGGTTTGAATATATACATATATATATACATATATATATATATATATACATATATACATATATATATATATTCAAACTTTTCCTCAATCAATCAGATTTAAAAAACCTGCAAATATATATAGGTTTATATATATTAAGGTTTCGATATAAAAGTAAAACAAAAAAAGAGAAATTTAAATATAAAAAAAAAATAAAAAGGATATATTGATTTCATTTTTCCATGGAGGGCACGACCTACTAAAGCAAACCACCCCTCTAAATGGGGTGATGCAGAGCAGGGGACAACTTCAAATCAACTCCAATGTAGCTTTGACTGATCATGCAATAAAGTGGGTTGTTCCTTCTACAATGCATGGCTTCAATGAATGGGAAAGGTAACCCAACATCGCTTATATGCATGGAACTCATGCCTATCCTCCAAGAAAACTGAGATCTCACTAAAATGATGCATTTAAACTAATGAAACTCATTAGGATTCCTAACCACAGACCCTTCTTGTCTTTCCTTTGTAAGTAGACCAACTTGCTTATAGCCCTGTCTGAGGTGTTTTTGGGGCATAACATTCATAAAACCTAACAAACTCATGAACAAACTAGATTTATAGATACCCATTATGGCACTACACAACATACCAAACATGCATGGTGTGGTCTTTTGGAATACAAGCCTAAAAAATGGATTGTTCCTGATATTCCTAGGCCTAATTAGGCCTCTTTTGCAAAGGAAGTATGAGCTTAAACTACTACCAACTTGTAAGACATGTTCCAAGGTGTGAATTAGGTTGAAAATAGAGGGGTTTATCTAGTTTTAGGGAACCAAACACCTTCCAAGTTTATTCCTCAACAAATTACTACTCCTCTAATGCAAGACAACTTAACACATGAGGACATTAGGTTGAAATGCTGTAACAATCACATAAAATCACATCCCTTGCTTCTTTCATGAAAACCCATTTCAAATCCAACCTAAACCATTCCAATCCATCCATTATTGGGGTATGTTGCATGTGGAAACTAGTAGAAAAATATCATTTTAGATAAAACCCTCAAAACTAGGGTTTAAGGGCTACTTTCACTAAATCAGTTACAAAATGCTTAAAACCCAATGTTATCCCCTCCAACTTGACTTAAATGGAAGGTAAGATCATCTACTACACCATTTTGATCAATTGTACCCTTGACTATACAATACAGGCAAGTATAGTCTAGATGAACAACATAAAATATAGAAATAAAACTGGAAAACAAAGCAGTAACAAGAAAATGTTTGATAGAATCCTTCAATGTTGATGAAATCTATCCAAACTTGTTACAAATCAAAGGTAACACCATCCACTTCAACATTCTATGCCATTTGGATTTTGACAATACAATATGGACATAGGGTAGATTGTAGAACAACAAGAAAAATAGAGTAATTGCAAAAAATTGTGTCTTTTTATTTATTTTCCTTCACAAAGATTCATCCCTCTTCTCCCACATGCCTCTCTAGGTAAATAATGCCTGATCACAATAGTTTTAACCTTATTTCAACGTTGCCTTTCATTCCCATCATGGGAAAAGCCTAGAAAATAGGCATGAGCAGCCTATTTTTAATGACAGTCATAAAAAGAACCTTCTATTTTAAACTCTACGCTCACTCCACATTATCCACTCACCCCAAACATAGCAAAAATGATTTATTACAATAGTTAAAGAATCATTTTCCACCTATTCTAAAAAAAGCCAAAGGAATTTCAATACAAAAATTCAAAATTTCACATGTGGCATGTGCCCCTGCACCATACAACCCTACTGAGAAGAACTCATGTCACATGAGTTATGAATTGTTCTTGCTTCAACTTGCTCTCCATAGGCTCTCTGGTCTGCAAATCTTCTTCCTTGGTCTAGACAATGAAATCTTGTAACATACTCTGTATCCTTGCACTTGTAATCAGACTTGCAGGAGGTCTGCTAACTGTCCTCTGTCCAAAACATGACAATGTTCTTGTTTTCATGCCTTCAAACCATCCCCTACCACAAGTTCTTGCCTTCTTATTTATGGTAACTCCATGCTTGCATCTATCCTCAACCCTTTGTCCATTATGTCCTTTCATCCCTGTCATCAATTCCACTATCTGATCTGTCTTTTGTGTCATCATACTATCCCTGTAACCCTCTATACCAACAAATACCACTTGTTCTTTAGCCTTTGTTTCAACAAAAGGGCACACTATGGTGCCAATCAAGACATTATTATTCCAATTCACTATCAACAAATTTGAAGCAACCTTCTCACCTACTGTCACATCATTTCCAAGCTTTGAACTGACTGTAGCACCTATCTCTTTATTTCCTTTCACAACCTCTACAACTTCTTTCTTCTCACACATGATCACTTGAGCCTCCTTAACCTTACCTTTGTCTCTTAACACTGCATCATCCTCCAAAGGCTTGGTCTTAGTATCCACAAACTCCTTCTTACCAAATACTATGACTTTTGCTACTTTGGACTGATCTGCTACAACCTTTTGCAATGGAAGCAAAGTAAATGAATTTCCTTCATGTTCAATCTGGTAGGTCAAATTGCCATGGCCTTCCAAGAAACAAATGACAACATTGCATTGGTAGAACATCACAAAGTACCTTATCCCTATACCCTCTAATCTGAAACTCAACCCAAGTCTGCTCATTGACTAGAAGTGACTGATCATCATTCAACCATGATACCTTATAGGGTGTTTCATGAGGAATTTTCACCAAATTTAACTTGTCTACCATTTCCTTTGACACTATATTATCAGTGGAGCCTGAATCTATTACTACCTTGCATACTTTATCTTTGCTCTTGCATGTGGTCTTGAATAGACTTCTTCTTTGCATTGGATCTTTCTCCTTAGAGGCCCTCAAGAGTTGTCTTCTCATCATCAAAGTTTCACCCACCTCTGGTGCAGCAACAAGGCTTAAAGAATCCTCATCTTCTTGGACAATTTGGACTCTCTTTACACCTCTTCTTTCACCTTCACTTGAAGTAGCACCAACCTTGTCAGGGCACTTATAGGCTGGATGACCAAACTCACCATAGTTGTAACACTTTCTTGAAAACATATTTGAACCTTTTCCTTGATCTGCATATCTGCCCCTAAAACTTGTTCTTTCACCTCTCCATCCACCTCTAGACTCATTCTCTTGTTCTTTATTTTTACCAACATCTTCTTCATTGAACTATTTTGGAGTAGAAAAAGTTCCTCTGCCTCTAGAATTACTACCTCTTCCTCTTGTTGTCTTCTCTTGTCTCCTTTTCACAATTTCTTTTGCCCTTATAGCTATTTGAAAACATTCTTCAACTATTTTTGGTGTCATCAAACTTATTTCATCCTAAATATTAAACCTCAGACCATTAAGATATCTTTCTATCTTTTCTTCCTCATGTTTTGTCCTTATACTTAATCTATAGAACTCCTCAGTGTATGCTTGCACATCTAAGTCCTTTTGCTTGAGATTTTGTAATCTTTTTAGTAATTGAACATTATAATCACCAGAAAGGAACTTACCTTTCAGTTTTGCCTTCATTCTCTCCCAAGAAGTGATCTTGTTCTTCCCCTATTTCTTCCTTTCATCTTGCACAAAGTTCCACCACAGCAAAGCATGCCCTTTCAATTTGGTTTTAACCTTCCTCACCTTGTGATCTTCATCTATCTCTTCACTTTCAAAGTAATCTCCATGGCTCCTATCTAGTCTAAGAGCTCTTCACCATCTAGTTTGCCTCCATACATTAGCAAATCCATTTTGCTATGTCCATCACCTTTCACAGCATTCAAAAATTTTACCATCCTCACATCCGTTGGATCCAACTCTTCTTCTTCACTAGAGGTTTCTTCCTCTTCAGAATTACTTTCACTCATGGTGCCTCAAGGTTTAGACTTCAATGCAGCAATCTGCTTCTTCAAGGCTTCTAGCTCTCTAGCCTACTGATCAATCTTCCTTGCAATTGTACTTCCTTTATGAGGCATCTTGACTCCAATCAAATCTCCTTCAACCTGCAACAAATATCAACTTTTCCCAAAAAAAATTAGAACCTAAGCTTAGATACCAATTGATGTAGAGCAGGGGACAACTTCAAATCAACTCCAATGTAGCTTTGACTGATCATGCAAGAAAGTGGGTTGTTCCTTCTACAATGCATGGCTTCAATGAATGGGAAAGGTAACCCAACATGGCTTATATGCATGGAACTCATGCCTCTCCTCCAAGACAATTGAGATCTCACTAAAATGATGCATTTAAACTAATGAAACTCATTAGGATTCCTAACCATCGACCCTTCTTGTCTTTCCTATGTAAGTAGACCAACTTGCTTGTAGCCCTGTCTGAGGTGTTTTTGGGGCATAACTTGCATAAAACCTAACAAACACATGAACAAACTAGATTTCTAGATACCCATTATGGTATTACACAACATACCAAACATACAGGGTGTGGTCTTTTGGAACACAAGCCTCAAAAATGGACTGTTCCTACTGTTCCTAGGCCTAATTAGGCCTCTTTTGCAAAAGAAGTATGAGCTCAAACTACTCCCAACTTGTAAGACATGTTCCAAGGTGTGCATTAGGTTGAAACTAGAGGGGTTTATCTAGTTTTAGGGATGCAAACACCTTCCAAGTTCATTCCTCAACAAATTACTACTCCACTAATGCAAGACAACTTAACACAAGAGGACATTAGGTTCAAATGCTGCAACAGTCACATAAAATCACATCCCCTACTTCTTTCATGAAAACCCATTTCAAATACAACCTAAACCATTCCATTCCATCCATTATTGGGGTACGTTTCATGTGGAAACTAGTAGAAAACCATCATTTTAGATAAAACCCTCAAAACTAGGGTTTAAGGGCTACTTTCACTAAATCAGTTACAAAATGCTTAAAACCTAATATTATCCCCTTCAAATTGACTCAAATGGAAGGTAAGATAATCTACTACACCATTTTGATCAATTGTCCCCTTGACTGTATAGTACGGGCAAGTACAATCTAGAGGAACATCATAAAAAATAGAAATAAAAGTGAAAAACAAAGTAGTAACAAGAAAATGTTTGATAAAATCCTTCAATGTTGATGAAATCTATCCAAACTTGGTACAAATCAAAGGTAACACCATTCACTTCAACATTCTATGCCATTTGGATCTTGACAGTACAGTACGGACATAGGGTAGACTATAGAACAACAAGAAAAATAGAGTAATTGCAGAAAACTGTGTCTTTTTATTTATTTTCCTTCCCAAAGCTTCATCCCTCTTCTCCCACATGCCTCTCTAGGTAAATAATTCCTGATCACAATAGTTTTAACCTTATTTCAATGTTGCCTTTCATTCCCATTGTGGGAAAAGCCTAGAAAATAGGCATGAGTAGCCTATTTTTAATGACATTCATAAAAAGAACCTTCTATTTTAAACTCTACACTCACTCCACATTCTCCACTCACCCCAAACATAGCAAAAATGATTTATTACAATAGTTAAAGAATCAATTTCCACCTATTCTAAACAAAGCCAAAAGAATTTCAATACAAAAATTCAAAATTTCACATGTGGTATGTGCCCTTGCACCATGGGGCCACAGTGTGCTACAGGTCATCCCCTTTAGAAAGGGTCGCGACTGCCAAAATCTATCCAATGACCTATGGGTGTAGGCTACCTGTGGGTACCTGCATCCGTAGATCGTCAGGTCGGCCTAGGGCTTGACCCCAAAATCTCAAGGCTAAAACTTTTTTTATTATATTTATTACTAAAACACAAAAAAAGAATGACATTCTTTTATATTTTCAAAATTATATTAATAAATTTACTTATATATATATGTTTAATGTACATTAGTGGTGTAGTGCCCCTCATTTTGCTTTCTGTAGACTGATAGTTGTTCTATTAGAACTAGACATTATGAGATTTGCTTGATGATGGATTTACTATTATGATGTTAGTTGATGATACCTTGTTGATGACCTACTACTATGATGATATTTGATGATACTTTTATTACTGGTATCTTATGCTTATGTTATGATTAGTTATGGTCTTAATTGACTATGTGGATCAATCTTATTATGTGCATCATGTGATTATCTGATGATGTTTCTTATCTAGTTGTTCACTTACGGATTGTTATGCGTGATGTGGTTACTTGTTTGATGTGTTTTGGTGAGAGGAACAGTGTCACATTACTCATGCATGAGTACCCTACTATGCTACGATTTCCTTTCATAGTTTGTTTGACTATATGATTATATATCTATATGTTCAACCATTTTGTTTGTTGTAGGTTGTAGGTATCAGGCATCGACTCCACCTAAATTGATAGATTTGAGCATACCTTACACCCAATGGAAATTGTTGAACAGAGATAACATATGGTCCCCTAGTTAGCCATCATCCATGAAAAGGATGAGTATCTAGTTTTACACCCAGTTAGTGTTGTTTGTATGGGCATGATAGTCAGTCACCATTGTTGTGGTCATTCTTTGCAATCATGCATAGTGGTCAGGTATTGTTCAACATTTAGATTTATCTAGGTAGAATTGTTTGATCAATGATTTGGTTAATTGTTACATTATAATAAGAATCATTAAGTTAAGTGATGTAGAGGCATCTGCCATTCAAACCCAAACATACAAATTCAAATGTATGTCTATGCATTATCAAATATGCATACACTCTCTATTTTCTATTTATTTGTCTATCGGCAAAACATAATACCATTGGCCAAATTAATTCCTTTTGCACCGACATCCCATTTTATATCGATGTGTCCTCGACACCATATCGATATGACCTATACCTATCGGCTTAGCAAAATATGTTCATTCTGATGCTTAAATCACCCATCGGTGAGATATCTCCCATCGGCCGACTAGTTTTCTTCTTCCTTGATCACCTAACTCCCACTGATACCCTTTGATCGATTAAATTACCTATTGGCAACACTTAGTTCATCAGCCTCTCCGCAGAATGTCTCTCCGACACACGTCGTCTCACCAACGCCAAACTCCTTATCGCCAAGACATATAACTATCAGCGAATACTTCATTCCCTCTACCGATGTCACTTATCACTCCGAAACCCTTTACGCTAACTCCTTCATCAGCTAGACCTCCACCGTCGGTCCAACTTTAAGCCACTCCACTGATGGCATATCTCATGCCGATATACTCTTCATCGGCAGCACTTTGTAATTGTCACCACGACCAGTGAAAGTGCCCCCTATCAGATCAATGCAACTTTCTCAACCTGATGGTTCTTCTCACGCCGATGCCTTCACAAATTTGCACCAAAAACTCTGAGCTTGACCTGATCCACTTACCTAGCAATCTCGACACAGATTTGCTTCCAGGGGGGTTTCTCTGACCTAATTTACCCTGCACATCCTAGCACATACCCATGCTAGGGTTCTTCAACATCTCTGGCCTGCGATCCTACAAACATGCATGCGAACAAATAGGAAATGCAAACTAAACCCTAAACTACTGTACATAGCCATTCCACCGATTCGCAGAATCAACCAAGGGAATGGATAATCAAATCCATCCGGCCTCAATACAAGAAATCAATTACACAGTGAATTCAAATGCAACAGGATCTTATTAACTTTCAAAAGATGCGATTACAGTACTCTGTTTTCCAACATCACAATTCAACTGATTGATTTCAGCTACTACAAAACCTAGATGCCTTCATCCATCAAATCCCAGGGTATTTATCTAGTTACCACTGGTAGCACAAACTTCTCTCCAAGCAGCTGGGAAATCTCTCCAAGCAGCTGGGAACTATAGCTGTTCAACAGACTCTAACTATCTCTAACCAACTAATCTAAAAATAGCATACCTTGGTCAAATAGACCTTATTACATTTAATGTCCAATTAGGACCTTATTGAAAACATAAACAACCTTAAAACTAACTAACTGCCTCATGTAGGCCACTGTAGGATAGGTGCTCCTGCACCATTAAGAAGGTGCTTTTGATAAATAAATATAAATGCCTTAATGTAAATTGTAGTTTATACAGGAAAATAAACTATAATGTAATATAAGGTCAATAAATAATAATAATAATGAGGTAAATAAAGTGTTACAAAAATGGGAATATAATTGATAAAATTAATATGAAAATAAATATATAAACAAGTAAATGTTTTGTTAAGTGGCTATAAAAATAAATTTATAAATAATTATAATTTGTCATAAAACATATATATAGCAAATATTAAAATAAATAAAAATAAAAATTATATAGTATGGTTGTAAATTAAATAAATAGCAAATTGTGAGAAACTAAAAAGATGGAATTTGTTGTCATTAACGGAATTTTTGGCATGAGAATTTGGGTTGTGATTTCTGTAAAATGTGTGGGGCTTTTTGGGAGGAACCATTTGAAAAATTTTGGGGGTTTCTCTTTGTAAAAATTAGGGGAAGGATTGTGGTTGAGGAGAATTGTCATTTGGAGACTGGAGAGATTGGTATGCATCTCTAGAAATTGATCTCGGCATCAAATCTTCAACCCTGTCAAGCAAGCGAAACTAGGTTCCTTTGTTTCTGAATTCTATTTCAGTTTTCTTTTGAAGCGAATGTGAGATTTAAGATTACTATATGGATTTAATTTCTTTTCCTTCCCGTCATTTTCTTTCATTGACTATTTCTCAAGCCTTACCAATAGATCCATTTATAAACCCTTCTTTACATCTTGCACATAGATATATTGCGAGTCTAATTCTTTGAGATCATTTCATTTAGCATCACCAATACACTCCTCAAGAATATTGTATCTATTTAAATGATTAGTGTAAATCTATCTTTCAAATTGTTTTATTTGATATCACCAATGTTCTCCACAAGTATATGGTATCGGTTTAATGATGGAAATGATCCACATCTCTCAAAATAATTTCTCTGCAACGGTCCAGGAAAAAAACATCTCTCAATTCATTTTTTTCTTGTTTATGACTATATCTTTTTGCATACCCGTCTACCAGAGCATTTCCAACTATATATCTCACATAAATCACATTCTTTTTATGCTTTGATGGATGTCCATAATTGTTTCCAAATCGCCTAAATTGGCAAACTGGCAGAATGATAGCAAAGGTTGTTGAAATTATTTTTTTAAACCTGTCAATTGCATTTGCTTGAAAGCTCCTCAACGAATTCATTTTGTACAAATCTAGTAATCATTGAAATCCATGAGATGACGTCTCTTTGAGGCATCTATCAAATAGTTCGTGAGCCTTGTTTATTCATCTGAATCTCCCATTTTGGCACGCACTAGAAAGGATGTTGGCAAAGGTTGCAGATCTGGCTTTGCACCTGCCAATTGCATTTGCTTAAAAGTTTCAAAGGCCTTATCAACAAATCCATTTTGTACATATCCTACAATTATAGAAATCCACGAGATGACGTCTCTTTGAGCGTTTGTCAAATAGATCACATTCCCTATTTATGCTTCTACATTTTACATACATGTCTAGCAGGACTGTTACAACTATAATGTCTGACAAAACTCCTATATCCTTACGCTTTGATGGATGTCCATAACCTATTTCAAAACTCTACGCTAGTGTAAGAGAGGGACACCGACAAAGGGTGTGGAATTGGCTTTAAACCTATGATATGCATAATTTGTTTAAAAGTTCCTACAACCTTTTTAGCAAATCCAATTCATGCTTTTCCTGCAATCATTGCAGTCCTTGTTTCTTTCAGGAAAACCTACAATTATTTGCATCCCATTTGATATTAGGGTTCATTGTTTCCTCTGTATTATAGTTAACATTTAGGGTTTGATTTTTTTAGAAACCTTATGTTGCATTATGACTGCAAGAAGAAATAAAAATGCATTGATTGTGATAGAAATTAATTATTCATTTCATATTAGGAAGAATCATATATATATATATATATATATATATATATATATCTTATAAGGTTTATTTAAACATTGGTTAAATGTATATGCGTATATAATTATTCTAATGTAATATGTTATAGTTAATTATTCTCTTTATATTAGAAAGGAGTATATTTATATTTATGTTTATATCTTTTAGAATTTAACTAAATATAGATTTAACAAATATTCTTATTTAGTTATTTAAATGTAATTTGTTGATTTATCCTTAATTTAAACATAAACAAATTACAAGTTATGTTTTGAACTTGATAATATTAATTTACTTGTAATGACATTATTAATTGTAATTCGATATCGTCGACTACTCTTTAAAATAAACATAAATTAGTTATAAGTTGGGTTGATGCTAATGATTGCAATTCGCTTATAATAAGGTTATGAAATTAAATTTGTGGGTAATGAGTTAGTTATTTTTTCTTGGTCACTATGATTTTACATTGACCTGAGTTGTTTAGTTTCCAGAGGCCTAGGATTTTGTTTTGATTTCGTGTATTGTGTTGTTAGGTGTCTTGAGATAATGATGTTATAAGAGCATGATGTCTCTTGTTTCTATATGAGAGTTTTGGTAAATGATAATGTGAAATGATGTATATTATGTGTTGTAAATGCATCATGATGAGGTAATAATCTCCTTCAAGGATGTTTTGTTGTTCATTTAATTGTATTGAACTTTAGTTAAGTATTGTGTTTGATAATGGGGGGACTCTAGTAATCATAAATAAGGGAGTATGTTGTTTATGGTTGTTGTGATTGCTTCAACTAGAAATTTTGGGGCAATGATTTAAGAGTTGATCCTTGTGACTTTGTTTAGTATGCAAGAAGGTAAATGCCTTGCATTGTATATGTATACTTATCGATTTATGATGGTAATTGTCTTACTTGATGGGTAGGGTCTTCTAGATGTAGGTAGGCGAGTGGCTTTCAATGTGAGGTCAAGGCCCAAAGTGGCTTGCCAGGGTAACCCATTGAAAGTTGGTAACCAAGTAATAACCTAAAATAAATTAGGGGAAAAAGGGTAGATTCCACATTAAACAAGATAATAGGATTCCTCACCCATGCTTATAGCACTAGTTTAGACTAAGGATGGGATGAGAAGGCCTTGTTGGTTCTGTATGTGTCACCCTATGGGGTTGGCGTCTAGTGAGAGACTGTCAAGATAACCCATGTAAGGGATATGCGCTGACACTCTTCCCTACTATAGCCTAGCATTCCCTAATTGTGTTCTCCCCATTCGTTGAGTGATTGCCTCTGGAAATGATGTTTGAGTTGCTTGTGATGTTCATATTAACCCATGTTGTTTGGAGTCATGTGTAGGCCTTACACTTGCTAGCCTATTGTCTTCTTAACTATTTGTTGTAGTGAGACCTTATTGTTATCTCCTAGCATGGGGCGTGGACCTTAAGGTTCCACATGGTTGGGTGGTTGTGCTTTATCTCCATTGGTTACAAATCTTGTACTAGTTTGAGGAGATAGTTACTTATGTTCATACTCTAGTCTTGTTTATTAGTTGAATCATATATTGTTATCTTGATGTATACATCCCAATGTATTTGGGAAAGTGATATTGTAAACAATGTAATGATGTACTCTCATGCAAGGGAAAATTGTATATGTACTTGTAGTTCTTTATAAGATCTTGATGATTACTTTACTGATGCTATAATATGGAAATGTATGTGTTTATTCCTTTGATGCAATAGATTTAGAATGAACTATGGTTGTTAGTTACTTCATAATGTTTGTTTAGATCTTGTTAATAGTTTGTTAGTAATGCAGTCGTGGAACCCTAGAGGATAAAACTTAACATAAATGATATGTGTAGATATGATTTAAGTTACTTTGTTATCTCTTTCTTTTTAAAAAAAAATGTCCTTTTTGTATAGCATAGTTGTGTTGTTCTCTAGGGTTCCTTGGTAGGGCGTTACATCTAGTATCAGAGCCAAGTTTTAACATTGGGTACTCTAGTTTTATATGAGCCCATTATGTTGTCCTATTTTCTTAGATTTTGAAGATTATGTTTTCCCCTTTTTGTCATCCTCTCATAACAACCTGAGGTTGTCCTTTGGTGGTGTTGTGTAGGAAGATGCCTAGAGGTTGAGTTTGAGGTTAGGGACAAGGTAGGGGACACGGGAGAGGTAGTGGTGATAGCCCTCCTCCTAGTTCCCCTTGTGTGAGTCCTCGGGAAAGTGAGAGTCAGAATCGAGAGAATCAGGGTCAATCGGAGGGAGCTTAGTTGTGTCATTTGCTGGAGGAGGTCCTTGCTTGCCTAGGCCCTAAATAGGAGGTTGATCCACAGGTGGAGAGGGAAAGAGAAAGGTCTCCTAGGAGAAGAGAGATTACAATAGAGCAGGAGGCTATCTTAGCAAGTCACATGAGAGATCCCTTGAGGGCACATCCTCTGACTTTTGATGGTTCTACTAGTGGCTTGGAGGTAGAGACTTGGTTGATAGATTTGGATAGGTTTTTTGTCATGCATCTGTATGGTAGTAATACCAAGGTAAGATGTGCTATATTGCACCTTAGAGGTTTTGCTTCTACATGGTGGTGATTGGAGGAGCAGAAGTTACATTTGGATATTGGCATAGTTTCTTGGGAATTATTTTTGGAGAGGTTTAGAGCTTGTTTTCTGTCGGATCACTGGAGGTAGTGATGTGCAGACAAGTTTCATGGGTTGAGGCAGATGGCTATGATGGTGGAGCAGTATGAGTGTAGGTTCTATGAGCTCAAGTAGTACATAGGTATTGGAAATGAGGAGGCCATGTTAGTTCAGCACTTCATTAGGGGCTTGAAGGCCCGTATCAGTGGAGGAGTCTGTGTCTTTGAGCTGAAGACCATGGAGGTGGCAGTCAAGAAGGCTTGACTGGTAGAGGAGAATTTGGCCATGGCTCTAGGAGGTCATACAGGTGTGTAGATTGGTAGTGCGACTCCAGTAGGCTTCAGTAGGCTTCAGGTCTCAAGGTGGTCGATCTCAGGCAGTAGGTTCCTCAAGAAATTTTAAATATAAAAAATAAAAAAGGATATATTGATTTCATTTTTCCATGGCAGCCATGGTGTGCTGTAGGCCATTCCCTTTAGTAAGGGTCACGACTACCAAAATCTGCCTGATGACCTACGGGTGTAGGCCACCTGTAGGCACCTACATCCATAGATAGTCGGGTCAGCCTAGGGCTTGACCCCAAAATCTCAAGGCTAAAACTTTTTTTATTATATTTATTATTAAAACACAAAAAAAAAGAATAACATTCTTTTATATTTCTAAAATTATATTAATAAATTCGCTTATATATAAATGTTTAATGTACATTAGTGGAATTTATTAAAGTTACGAAATCATTTTTAAATTAGCAGATTATTATTTTATTTAGTTCAACTAATTACAAATTATTTATTCATTTTAATTAGAATGATTTTCAATTATTTTATTAGTTGGACTAATGCCATTATTTATTTGGTTTAATTAGGATGATCCTCAATTATTTTTTAGTTGGACTAATGCCATTATTTATTAGGCTTAATTAGGATGATCATCAATTATTTTATTAGTTGGACTAATGCCATTATTTATTTTGTTTAATTAGGATGATCCTTAATTATTTTATTTAGTTGGACTAATGCCATCAATTATTTGGTTCAACCAGAATGATCATTAATTATTTTTATTTACTTGCACTAATACAATTTGATTTATAATTTAATTATTTAGTTTAATTATAATGATGTTCAATTATTTTATTTAGGTGGACTAATGCAAATTGATTTACAAGTTATTTACTTAGCTTAATTAGAATGATCTTTGATAATCAATTATTTGGGGTTAATGCAATATTCGATTTACAATTATTGATCTATAATTTAATCATTTAGTTTAATTAGACAAATTCATTTGATATACAAATTATTTACTTAGTTTAATTGGACAATGGCAATCCATGTGTTTACAAATAATTCGTTTAGTTTAATTACAATGGACAAATGTAATCTTTGTTATTTAAATTATCTTATTTTGGATTAGTTCACTAAGGATGGACAAATGAAATTATTGATTACAATTTACTTAGTTTTATTAAGGAGGGACAAAATGCAATCTCTTATTTTTTATAAGTTGTTATCTAGTTTAAATAGTTCACTAATCAATTGATTTACAAATTATTTCACAAATTATATCATTATTTTAGGCATTTCATTTCGTTCAACTTGTTTAATTCACATGTGTCCACTTAGTTTAATTAGGAGGAATAAACTCTTTTATTTGTTTTAGATTAGGCCTCTAATTTAGAAGACACTATGGTTGGACAAATTTATAAAAGAGGAGAATGAGTAAATTAATAGGATTAAAGTTGATCTCAACCTATACTCTTGGTCTAAGAACTAGACTATATCAAATTCCTTTTAGGGTTCTAATTTTAGATTTCAAAATACAACTCCAAAGTAGGAACTCTCTTTCAAAGTTAATAATCATGGGAAAACATGATTATTTACTACCATTGCAATGGTTCGTTCAAATTTCTTGTGATCAATAATTGTTAAATGTATATTGATAATACAATTTTTTCTATCACACAATTCAAGTAAATTAATTAAAGGGAAAACCCAAAACACATCACAGTGTTTGGTGAATAAAGGGTAGTTCTCTAGTTCACACTTACGAGTCAAGCCATCGTGATGAACTACTATGCCTGTGGCCTAATATACCTACAACAACAGTGTCTATGCATCACCTATATAAACCACCAAGGATTGATAAGGATCATCTTATCAAATTAAAGTACACAAGGGGCAAGGTAATCCCTCTCGTATGCTTTACTAAAAAGATAAAACTGTAAAAAACCTGCTTAGTAAATTTTCCCCTTCTCTTGGCTTAAAAGGATCTAGGAGGACTTGAAAAAACTTCTACTTTTACAAAGGAAATACTTTAGTAGGAAGAGGCTCTTTTCTTGAGACACAGTTGTAATTTTATTCTTAGTAAACTAGGAAGGGGTTCTTGCATTGTTAATAGTTACATTTACCTAGTGTATCCTCAGTAGCATTTTTGTGCGAGTTTCTAATTTAGAAAAAACCATAAACACATTTAATGAAATTAGTTGTATTCATGTCCATTTGATTCTTATTTTATTGGTTAAGATTAGGGTTGGGTGTTAATGTATTTATCATTGTTAGTTCACTCTCTCTTGCGATACTAGTGATTAGCAATCTATTGAGGCATAACCCTAGGTGTTGTGGCTTGTTGTGTATTGTGATATTTCGTACTACATACTTAATTATTTTGATCAACCAATAAAATGGAAATTGGGAAGTATATAGGGAATCTAAAAAAGATTGGATAAATACCCTACTATGGTAAAATTATCATAATAGTACCTGGAGAAACTAAATAGTTCTATGATTTAATTATTGAATGTGTATTATCTATCTCCATAGATGGCAGTAATTCCCTTGAACATGAGAACCTAGGTACTTGATATAGTAAAATGAGTTAAATTAAGTTTTAGTCATGCATGTAAAGTTCTTGAGGGGCCTTAGCAAATTAGATAATCTCCTTTTGGTAGAATTGATTATTAAGAAACAATGCATACTTGGAAAAGAATTGCAATTTACACATCCTGTTATGTCTGCATGGTTAGTTGACCATTAAAATAAGGCTACCTTCTTTACCATTTAAAATGAATAATAGTTAAATATTGTATCAGTATGGTAGATCTTCATAGGTGACCTAATTGTCTTCTTTTAAATCCTAGTTTGGTAATTAGAAAACAATGTCTAAATCTCTTCGGAAACTTTTGTGAAATTTTTATTTGTTAAAACATAATGTTCTCATGGAAAAGAGTTTGTTGTTAGTAAAATTAAAATATCATGAAAACTAAAACACTTCACATCAAACACCTCTATTAGGTGTTTTATTATAGTTTTTCTTTAGGTTTTCATCCTTTTTTTCACCTTAGTGGGTGGTAGCTAATGAAGAACTATTTGGAGAAACTGGACCCTAGAAATACTTGTGTACCCACTTGTATAGTTACATAAACCTAGTATAAACAAAACTGCATATCTCGTGAGTGTAATCAAATTCTCTTGTGGCCTTGATCCTGTTGATACAAGGTATGTAGGTAGTCTTGGCAATGAAGGAAGTACCCAGTACTTAGGCCTTGAGAATATAGTTTGGAATTTTTAAATTGTGGGGACTGTTTGACTTTAAACTTTTTAAATATTAAATTTTTGGTTGGGTCTCTACATGTGGTATCAGAGGACAAGTTGAACACTTGGACCTATGAGTCTGCCTTGTAGAAATGGTTAGAAATAGTTGGCATTATGTTTATCAACCCTAATCTAGTGATGATGCATTTGAATGTAGAAATGGGAAAATCAAAGGCTAAGAGGAAGAGTAGGAAGGAAAAGAAAACCAAACAATCTTAAAACCAAGTTAATGGGGAAGGGAATATGAGTTGCAAGGGAGGGGCTTGGAACTCCAATTATGAGACCTTCTCTACTTCTCTTGAGATAATCAAGCTTGAGAGGGAGGAGCACTCAAAGGCATCAACTATCAAAATTATAACTCTTGCAGTTAAATCAAGAAAACCCTCAGAAAACCATTTCATGCCCTTTGGGCATGGGTGAGGTGCACCTCCTATGGGTAGACAAAATATAGAAGAGTACCTATGCTTCCATCCCCAAATTTGTGTTGTTAGACTCAGATGGGGAAGAGGATCCCAAGGAAATTCCTCTTTCTGATGGTGACTTATAATCTGGAAGCCTAGTAAATATTAAATAAGGGTGTATAAACCCATGGCTATGTCATCGTACCTTAATAATCAGAAGCGATGTGCTTAAGCAAAATCTTTTAAAAATTCCTAAACATTGGTGTATGCTCGATTGCCTTATTTTATGTGCTTATACATTATTGATTTGAGTAGAAATTGAGTAGATTTTGTTGTGAATTTCCTAACAATTGGAATAATTTTTTTTCCTTAGTAAATTTTGACTGAAGTTGTGAATTCTAACTTGAAGAACTAATTCAAAAGATGAGTTGTAATTTCATTCATGTAAGGCTTGAAAATTTTGACTCTAGTGGGACAAAATCCTTGCAGAAGTGATACTTAAACCTGAATGTTTATAGATAGATTACCTTTATTTTTAATATTGTTGCTTAATTAATGGTTAAACTTAGATCGCACAAGTAAGACTTATATTATTATAACTTTCTCTATGACCTTAGGATGATATTAGGAGTACTATCCCATCTAAACACATAGCCCTTACTTGAAACAAGTGGGGTAGGTAATAAAAATTAGGGTTAGGATCAAGGACAATTTTCTTTTTTTGTTACTTGCATTTTGAATGGGATGGGGTACCATATAATTTATCATTCCCTAATAAGAGTCAATCCTTCTCATTGTTAGGTATACTTGAAGAAATAATAGTAGGGTGATAATGTATATAAAATGTTTAGAACTTCTTTATCCTTTTACTTGCTATTGTGCATCTGCTTGTAAGAAAGTGGTACTAAGTTGTGGAAGGAATGATTGGGTTATTAAAGTACAAGGTATTAATTCTCTCTCTACTTGTTGAAAAGATTATAACCTTGTTAAAGATGGTAGTCAATATATAATATGTTTGTGAAATCCATACATAAAAGTTTAGAATTACTCATACATCCTTAAGGTTCTTTATGATAAAGCCATCCTTAACTAAACTATTTGATGATCTATAATGATACAGTAGAATTTAATTTACAATCACTCGTAAGATTCTTATACTCAACTTATCACCTTTGTTGAAAAACCAAGTTATTGATTAGATACTTCTATTGAAGCTTTCATAAACCTTTATGTTGTTTATTTCATGATCTTAAAATTATATCTGGTTATGGGTGATTACAATGAATAGTATTGAAGTTGTTTTGATCTTCTTATTTTTGAACCTCAGTTGTTCACCTTTTCCTTAAATAGCAAGGATGGTTGTGAATTTGAAATTGATATTTTTCTTGTAGTTAATTTTTTAAATAGTAACAAATTAGGGTAAGTCACTAATACTCAGAAGAATCCCTAGGGTGGATTACTTGAACCTGACCAATGGTCAAAAACTAAGGTGTACAAGTCTTTTATAATTATTCCTTGTATAACACCTTGAGCATAGTACTTGAGCGAACTGTCATCTACAATAAGTGACTCAAGACCTGTATTGGTCCCGAAGGGGTCAACAGTCTCTGGCCAGAGTACCCTTTATATTTCCTATCCTTAAGATCGTATGGCTAAATATGATCCCTATCCTTGTAAGATAGAAGAGTTTGTTTGGCTACATGTAAAAGGTATCTCGTATGGACAAGGAAGCCCACAAGATAGAAAAGTTTGAATTGGTTGTCCTTAATTAGATGAGTAGCTCGTATTATCTAATTCCTGAGTATTCAGATTGACTAAAATGATATCATTTTTCTAACCTAGGTTAGTGTATCACCTCCTTTTTGACTATTAATAGGTTGAAGTAAGGATTTGACATGACTGGGAAAGTTGGATAATGCATTTGAAGTACTCAACATTGGGTTCAGAGGGCAAGCTATAAGAGAAAATTTAAAACACGTATGGGAACCTTAGCTCGACACAATCTTTGGTATAATTTTGCATCGGGATGATGCAAAGTTTTAGAGGGGAAGTATGTCACAACCCTAAATTCCACATTAAATAATTCATATGTTTAAGTGCGATAATTTCTTTAGAATTTTGCTAAGTATAGACTAACCACTCTTGATATATATATTGAATAAGAAAAAGGCATTAATTATGTAATAATAATATTTAGACTTAAATAAAAATAAATAAAACACTATTTTTAAAATTATATTTAAATTTATTAAGTTGATAGTTATTTCACATTAAAATAAATTAAAATTAATTATTCTTTTAATATAAAGCTGAGTGATTTATGAAAAACCCCTAATTAGAAAATTATAATTGTCGGACATAGCTCATTTAATGGGCTAGAAATTTGGGGGGATTTTGCTGGGAGATGTAGCAAAATCAAAGGAGGACTTGACAAAAGAAAAAATATAAATGTTTGAGAGAGGAAAGAAAATTGGGGGGAGAAATCTAGATTGGGAGGTCCCCATTGATTGAAGGATAGAAAGGTAAAAGTTAAAAATTTCCTTGATGTTTCTGCGGATTCATTTCTAGTTATTATCCTTTTCCAACAATGTTCTAACCATTTGTGGAAGAGTGGGCATAGGATCTCAAGTGGCTGTTCCATTTTACAGGGTTTTTCTTTTGTATTTTTATACATGTAGGTACATGCATATAGTTTTACAAGGGTTTTATTTTGTGTTTATATACATGCATACATACATGCACGTAGTTTTACAGGGTTTAAATGTGGAAAAGTAGAAGAGGGTTTGAATAAATATATATATTTGTAGGGTTTTTTAATTCTGATTGATTGAGGAAAGGTTTGAATATATATATATGGGTTTATATAAATTAAGGCTTCGTTATAAAAGTAAAACTAAAAAAAGAGAAATTTTAAATATAAAGAAACATTAAAAAAAAGGATATATTCTTTTGATTTTTCCATGGCGGCCACGACCTACTCAAGCAAGCCACCCCTCTAAAGGGGGCCATGGTCTACTTGGTAGGTCATCCCCTTTAGCATGGGCCATAGCCACCAAGAGCCACCTGACAACCTAGGGGTGCAGGCCACCTGTGGGCACCTGCATCCGCAAGTCGTCAGATTGGCTTAAGGCTTGGCCTAAAAATCTCAATGCTAAAACTTTATTTATTATATTTATTATTAAAATGCAAAAAAAGAATCCCATTGTTTTATATTTTTAAAATTATATTAATAAATTTGTTTATAGCACATATATATATATATATATATATATATATATATATATATATATATATATATATATATTGTGTGTGTGATGTACATTAGTGGAATTTACTAAAGTTACAAAATGATTTTTAGATTAGCAGATTAGTATTTTATTTAGTTGGACAGTTACAAATTATGTAGTTAGTTTAATTAGAATGATCTTCACTTATTTTATTAGTTGGACTAATACGATTATTTATTTGGTTTAATTAGGATGATCCTCAATTACCTTTTAGTTAGACTAATGCCATTATTTATTTTGTTTAATTAGGATGATCCTCAATTATTTTATTAGTTGGACAAATGCCATTATTTTTTTGGTTTAATTAAGATGATCCTTAATTATTTTATTTAGTTGGACTAATGCCATCAATTATTGGGTTCAATCATAATGATCTTTAATTATTTTATTTAGTTGGACTAATAGTATTTGATCTATAAGTTAATTATTTAGTTTAATTAGAATGATCTTTTTTTTAAGAAAAAGTGGCATAGCCACTAAATATATATTAATTATAAAAGAGAAATTATAGAAAGCCTGATTTAATGAGGCATACTGGTAGGAAGGAATCAGGCGAAGAAAACCTCTGGTTGTAGCCTTTTTAAAAACATAGCTAATACAAAAATGACTCAAAAAGATGAGTCTAATCAAAAATAGTTCGTGAACATTACATGGTTGACTTCTTTGTCATTAAGGCGTTGTTACAAAACTTACAAAGGATACAGTCTAATTATAACATAATCAAAAAACACCCAAAAAAGAGCCATAGCTATTAGTTATCATCTTGCAATCCTTCAGCAATAAAACCCTGCTGGCGACGAACCTCCTCTTTTGCTAGCTGAGGGGGAGGAGGTGGTGGAGGAGGAATGTAATGCAGAAGAAAAGAAAGAGCATTAAACACCTCTGTAGCATCATCTACCAACTATCTCCCTAGCTCTCTCCTATGGCAGTGGATAGAATTATGAAAAGACATAGCACAATTGTTTTGAAGGCCATGCAACATGGCATTGAAGAGACAATGAAGCGCAGGTTGGCGAAAAAGATCCCTGTGATCAAACAAACCACCCACAAGAGAAGAACCTATATATAAATCGTAATCCTCTATAACTTCATTAAAAATAGCCATAGCAAAATGAACATCTTGGACAAACAGAAAGCCCAGATTCCTTACCAAATCGAAACTTTGCAATAAATCCATACCATTTGAAAGGAAATGCGACACTGCTTGGGACAAATATATAGTTCTAGGAAAATGTAAAACTTGCAGACCACAAACCTGAATAATGGCTCTTTCAACAGCATCTTCATAAGTCTTAAAAACTTCTGGCATGGAGTTCGGATTGAGGAGACCTAAAGAAGGTCGTTCCCAATTCTGAATTGGCAAGAAAATTCTTTTGTTTCACTGGACCGTGCCCATACTGAACAAAATTCTTGAATCTTGAAAAAACCAGATTAGGAGACTATAACAAAGCAAATAAAAAGCTTATAGAAAGATGGTAGATGTTGTGCCAAAATAAGAATATAAAGGAGAGTTTCTTCAAAATGCAATGAATAAAATCATTCTTGACAAGATATACCATTAAGCAAGAACTGCCACCATGTGTACAAACTTAAAACAGTAGTACTACACACCAGATGAAACTACCCTCAACCTAAGGGACGACGTTAGCTGTTAGGACAGAGCCACAGAATAGAGATAATTCTAGATTTAGTGGCTAAAACAAAATACTCACTTAAGATATCTTTCCACTAAATACTTCACATTTTACATGACAAATTAGTTTGAACTTTCCTTAGCTAGAATGCAATTAATTCTGGGGATCAACAAAGGGGAGTTAGAATCCCACTCCTTAATAGAATCATTAATGCAAAAAGCATGATTAGCAAGAAAATCTACTAACAAATTGCCTTCCCTATATGTATGAACTATTTTAAATGAATGAAAATGATCAAGTAGTTTCCTTCTAGATTGTAAAATGTAATCAATTTTCCAGCTTGGTGATGATTTAAGACTAAATTCCCTTATACTATTGAAAGAGTCCCCTTCGACAATAATATTAGAGATTTCACATTTTAATGCAAGATTTAGACCTTCTATTAATGCCAAAGCCTATGCCTTATTGTTTGAACACAAACCAAGCTTAACTGATAAAGCTCTTAAAACTGATCCATTATGATCTCTTAAAACACAACCAACACTAGAGACACTAGGATTACCCCTACTCGCACCATCAAAATTCAATTTTACAAAAGAAAAAGGTTGAGGGATCCACTTAATGGAGGACCTATCTATCTTACTTCCCATGCTAAAGTAATTTGAGTTAGGAAAAATTAAAAATTTCTAGCTTTTTAACATTAGATCATCCCAAGAAGAAAAAACTAGAGAACCTACCTTTCTAAAAAGAAGAGAAGCTGAGACTACTTCCGAAATCATTTTTTCTATTTTTACAATAATTGCATCAATAGAGTTTTTAATTTTTCTAAAAATTCTGCTATTTCTTTCTAACCATAAAATCCAAATCAAAATACTTAGTGAGACCAACCACAAAGCAGAGAAGGTAGAGTTTGTGAATAAGATAGGCCAGCTTTGAAAAACTTGAAGGAGAGAGTGAGGAAGGGGGCCCTGCCAACACAATTTGAAAGTAGCCAGTACCAAACTTTTGAAGAGAAATGACAATTTAGTAGTAAATGATCCATAGTTTCCTCAACTTCAGAACAAAAAGGACAAAAGAAAGAATTAGCAACACCAAGCCTGACTAACCTATCACTAGTAAGGATTCTATAATTCAATGCTAACCAAGCAAAAGCCCCTACTTTAGGCAGGCAAAGACCACTCCAACAAAGCTTATAAGGCCATTCAGTAGCTGAATTAGAATCCTTACTAATGATACTTAGATATCCTTTCTTGACTGTATAATGACCAGACTTTGAGGGGGCCCAAATGAGTTTATCACTTCCTTTTGATATGAAAATTCCTCTCTCCTTCAAGATATTCCTAAGCAAGACCTTCTGTTCTAAAGGAATTGGAAAGTCATCAAAGTTTTTCCACATAACTTTATTAATAACTGAATCAGAATCAACCACAATGTAATCTTTAACTTTTGTTCCCTAGACCTGGCACAAGAATAACTTAATTTCTTGAAGGCCTTCTATAGTTGACAATGGCTGGTAACTATTCCAAGAATCAACCCAAAAAAGGGCTGAATTTCCATCCTGAATAACCCAAGATAAAAAAGGGGAAATCACCTCTCTACATTTTAATAAAAAAACTCCAAATCTGAGAACCCATCTTTGGATTAAGAATAGTAAAGATTCTTTCAGGTGAAGATGAATCTAGATATTTAGCTAGCATAATTTTTCCCCATTTAGAATCTGGTTTTTCATATAAAGATAATTAGAATGATCTGTGATAATCAATTACTTGGGGTTAATGCAATATTCGATTTAAAAATAATTGATGTACTATTTAATCATTTAGTTTATATAGACAAATTCAATTGATTTACAAATTATTCACTTAGTTTAATTGGACAATGGCAATTCATGTGTTTACAAATAATTCATTTAGTTTAATTATAATGGACAAACACAATCTTTGTTATTTAAATTATCTTATTTTGGATCAGTTCACTAAGGATGGACCAATGAAATTATTGATAACAATTTACTTAGTTTTATTAAGGAGGGACAAAATGCAATCTCTTGTTTTTTATAAGTTGTTATCTAGTTTAAATAGTTCACTAATCAATTGATTCACAAATTATTTCACAAATTCTATCATTATTTTAGGCATTTTATTTTATTCAACATGTTTAATTCATAATTGTCCACTTAGTTTAGTTAGGAGGAACAAATTTTTTTATTTGTTTTAGATTAGACATCTAATTTAGAAGACACAATGGTTGGTCAAATTTATAAAAGAGGACAATGAGTAAAATTAATAGGAGTAAAGTATATCTCAACCTATAGTCTTGGTCTAACAACTACTATGTCCAATTCCTTTTAGGGTTCTAATTGCGAATTTCAAAATACAAATCCTAAGTAGGAACTCTCTTTCAAATTTAATAATTAGGGGTAAACATGATTATTTACTTTCATTGCAATGGTTCATTCAACTTTCTTGTGATCAACAATTGTTAAATGTATAATGATAGTACAATGTTTTCTTTTACACAATTCAAGAAAATTAATAATAAGGAAAACCAAAAACACATCACATTGTTTGGTGAATAAAGTGTACCTCTGGTTCACACTTACGAATCAAGTCATCATGTTGAACTATTGTGCCCATGGCCTAATATAGATGCAACAATGACGTCTTGACATCACCCCTATAAAATTCTAGGGAGTGATAATGATCATCTTGTCAAATTAAAGTACAAGGGGCAGGGTAATCCCCCTCATACACTTTGCTAAAAAGATAAAACTGTAAAGAACCTGCTTAGTAAACTTTTCCCTTCTCTTGGCTTAAAAGGATCTAGGAGCGCTCGACAAAGCTTCTACTTTTACAAAGGAAATACTTTAGTAGGAAGAGGGTCCTTTCTTGAGACGTGTAGTTGAAATTTTATTCCTAGTAAACTAGGAAGGGATCCTTGCATTGTTAATAGTTACATTTACCTAATGTATCCTTAGTAGCATTTTTTGTGCAAGTTTCTAATTTAGAGAAAACCATAAACATATTTTATGAAATTAGTCATATTCTTGTCCATGTGATTATTATGTTATTGGTTAAGCTTAGGCTTGGGTGTTAATCTATTAATCATTATTCTTGACTCTCTCTTGCAATACAAGTGATTAGTAATCTATTGAGGGATAACCCTAGGTGTTGTGGCTTCTTGTGTATTGTGATATTTCTTATTACGTACTTAATTCTATCGATCAACCAATAAAATGGAAGTTAGGAAGTATATAGGGAATCTAAACAAGATTTTCTAAATACTTGACTACAAGAAGATTATCATAATAGTACCTAGAGTAACTAAATAGTTCTATGATTTAATTATTGAATGTGTATTTTCTATCTCCATGAGATGGCAGTAATTCCCTTGAACATGAGAATCTAGGTACTTGATATAGTAGAATGATTTGAATTGAGTTTTAGTCATTCATGTAAAGTTCTTGAGGGCCCTTAACAAATTAGAGAATCCCCCTTTTGGTAGAATTGTTATTAAGAAACAATGCATACTTGGAAAAGAATTATGATTTACACACCCTATTATATCTGCATGGTTATTTTACCATTTAAATAGGGTTACTTTATTTACCATTTAAAATGAATAATAGTTAAATATTGTATCGGTATGGTAGATCTTTGTACGTGACCTAATTCTCTTCTTTTAAGTCCTAGTTTGCTAATTAGAAAATGATGCCTAAATCTCTTGGGAAACTTTTGTGAAAGGTTTATTTGTTAAAACATAACATTCTTGTGGAAAAAAATTTGTCGTTAGTAAACTTAAAATTTCATGAAAAATAAAACACTTCACCTCAAACACCTCAATTAGGTGTTTTCTTATAGTTGTTCTTTACTTTTGTCCCTATTTTCACCTGAGTGGGCAGTAGTTGATGAAGAACTGTGTGGGTAAACTAGACCCTAGAAAGAGTTGAGTACCCACTCATATAGTTACGTAAACCTAGTACAAATAAAACTACATATCTCATGAGTGCAATTGAATTCTCTTGTGGCCTTGAACCTATAGATACAGGGTATGTAGGTAGTTTGTGCAATGAAGTACCCAGTACTTAGGCCTTGAGAATATAGTTTTGAATTTTAAATTGTGGGGATTGTTTGACTTTAAACTTTTTAAATTTTGAATTTTTAGTTAGTTCTCTACATGTTGTATTAGAGCACAAGTTGAACACTTGGACGTATGAGTCTACCTTATAGAAATGGTTATAAATAGTTGGAATTGTGTTTATCAACCCTAATCTAGTTATGATGCTTTTGAATGCATAAATGGGAAAATCGAAGGCTAAGAGGAAGAGTAGGAAGGCAAATAAAACCAAGCAATCTCAAAACCACTTGAGTTAATGAGAAAGGGAATTCAAGTTGCGATGGAGGAGATCGGTCCTCTAATTCTGATACCTTCACTATTTCTCTTGAGTGAATCAAGCTTGAGAGGGAGGAGTGCTCGAAAGTGCCGACTAGCAAAATTATAACCCTCGAAGTTAAATCAGGAAAACTCTTCTCAAACCTTTTCATGTCATTTAGGTTTGGGTGAAGTACGCCTCCTATGAGTAGAGAAAAGATAGAAGAGGTCTACACACACATCCCACCCCTAAATTTGTGTTGTTAGTCTCTAATGGGGAAGAGGAGTTCAAGGAAATCCCTCTTTCTAATAGTGACTTATGATCTGGAAGCCTAGTAAACATTAAATAAGGGTGTATAAATCCATTGCTAAGTTATCATACCCTAATAATCAAAATTGATGTTCTAAAGGAAAATCTTTTGAAAATTACTAAACATTGGTGCATACTTGATTGCCTTTCATTCTACCAGTTATTTTATGTACTTATGTATTATTGATTTGAGTAGAAATAGAGTAGATTTTGTTGTGAATTTCCTAACAATTGGATTAATTTTTTTTCCTAAGTAAATTTTTATTAAAGTTGTGAATTCTAACTTGAAGATCTAATTAAAAAGGTGAGTTGTAATTTCATTCATGTAAAGCTTGAAAATTTTTACTCTAGTGGGACAATATCCATGCAGAAGTGATACTTAAACCTGAATGCTTATAGATAGATTACCTTTATTTTCAAGATTGTTGCTTAACTAATGGTTAAACTTATATCATATAAGTAAGACTTATATCATAACTTTATCTATTACCTTAGGATGATATTAGGAGTATTGTCCCATCTAAACACATAGCCCTTACTTAAACCAAGGGGAGTAGGTAATGAAAATCAGGGTTAGGATTAAGGACAATTTTCTTTTGATGTTACTTGTATTTTGAATGGGACATGGTACCATATAATTTATCATTCCCTAATAAGAGTTGATTGTTCTTGTTGTTAGGTATACTTGAAGAAAGAATAGTAGGGTGATAATGTATCAAAAATGTTTAGAACTTATTTTCCTTTTTACTTACTATTGTGCATCTACTCATAAGAAAGTGGTACTAAGTTGTGGAAGGAATGATTGGGTTATTAAAATACATGGTACTAATTCTCACTCTACTAGTTAAAAATATTATAACCATGTTAAAAATGGTAGTCAATATATAATATGTTTGTGAGATATATACATAAAGGTCTAGAATTAGTCATACATCCTTAAGGTCCTTTATGATAAACCCATCCTTAACTAAACTATTTGATGCTCTATAATGATACAATAGAATTGAATTTACATTCTCTCGTAAGATTCTTATACTCAACTTATCACCTTTGTTTAAAAATTGAGTGATTGATTTGTTGTACATATGTCACCTAAGGTTGTCATTGATGTCAACACTTAGTTTGGGTTATCATTGATGCTTATGTTGATGGTATACTATGATGTTGTGCTAACAGTGATGTTATTGATGTTCATGGTTGGATGTCATGTCTTGTTTAATGCCAATTAAAGTTGTATTGAGTATGTTTGTTGTCTGTAGAGATGGTTTCATGATGATATATTAAGATGAGAATTAGAAGCATTAAGATGAGAATTAGAAGCATTAAGATGAGAATTAGAAGTATTAAGATGAGGATTAGAAGTAATACAAATGTTTGGGAGATGTTGATGATGGTCTGTAGAATGTTGTACCCTCTCTCCTGTTGTTCCTAAGGAAGTATGTGTTTCCACAAGGAGGCTCTAGTCTCTAGATGTTGGTGAAGGTTTCTATTGTAGGAAGTTGCCTTGAAGACTGATTGGGAGAATGCTCAGCATTCCTCTACCTTTGAAGATACGGTCATGTAGTTTAGAAGTTAGGTTCAATGTGTTTTGAAGGTTCTACATTCAAAGTTTCATATCATTTGTCCCTCCACAGAGAAAGTTGTAAGTGACAAAGTACAAAACTATTTTGTCTAGTGGCTAGTTTCAATATTTGTTGGCTTGTGCCAACTTGTTGATGTATGAAGTGGTGAATTGGCTAGTGGAGAATGAACCTGATGATCTTGTAATGTTTCCTATTGCTCTGCAAGGTGTTTTCTGGTTTCTTTAGAACATGTTGTGGTCTGGAATGAAGGTGTTTTTGGGTTATACGTTTGCCTGGCTGACTAAGGTATGTTGAAGGTGTGCGCCATAAAGCCTTTATTATGTAGAGTTTAAGGAGTGTTTGTAGATGTTGTATGAGTCATGCTGAATCATTTGGGAGAAGCACAAGTAATGTTTAATCTTCCATGAGTACCACCAAGTTGTAATGGCCAACATGCTACAAGATTCATATTTTCTTGCTTAAGGCCGACCTATTTCCATTGTGTGAAGTATGTCAATGTTATTCTTTAAAGGTTTAGGTCGTGAAGGGTGTTTAGGACCAGGTTAAGTGTGAGTTGGAATCTATTATTTCACAATATATATTTTGTCATTAACAAACACATAAAACCCTTATTGACACCTTACTAATGCGTGCAATATCTACTGACTTAGAATAGATGAAACAACATCCTTTACACATGCTCAAATAAAGATGACTAATTTAATCATTATTTTGTTTGGCATTCAACTTGCTACAATGCATCAAGCAAAGAAAGAAATAACTTATAATCATATATTCACTAATTCATTATAGCATCCAAGACTTATTAAAAGAATGAACCCTTTATAGTCAACCCTACACCATACTAGAAAAAATGTATTAAAACATAATTAATAGAAGTCTAATGACTTATATGATATTAATAAATTAAATGTAATTTCAACTTATAATTTCTACCTACTCATTCCCATGGACATTGATATGAAACACACTTTCTATTATATTTCTCTCATCCTCATGTATACTATAATTTAAAGTTTTAGCCTCATTCCTAAATTCTAATCTACATTTATATTATCCAAACACAAGAAAAATATAGCTTAAGGTGTTTAATGAAGAGCCTACTAAATTTTCCTTTCAATAAGAAAACCTCCAACTCCTAAGTCATTAGAGCAATGCACAAGTATGTCAAGAGTTCTATTCGCTCATACATGGTTAGTTAAACATTAAAGATTCCAAGAAAATAATTCACTCTAATTACTTAAATGATATTCTCATTTTCAATTATTGACCTATATAAATCAATTTCAATTGTTGACAAAACATTCTAGATGATTGGAAAAATGAACTAATTGAATAGAAATAGCCTTAACATGAAAAACCACCCAGTAGTAAATCTGTCATAACTTTCTTATTTCTTAGTGTAATTCTAAAATTCAAGATATTTTGGAAATATAAGAATAAGTGAAATAAAACCCAAAAAATAATTAGAAAATTTCTATAAGATGAGAAGGTAGTGTTTACTGCAATCATCTCTTTCCCTCAAATCCACATTTAACCCAAACTTGATCATAAATCGAGAATGATTTGATAACTCAAAAGTATTCCCTATATTATAATGAATGACAGAAATAATAAAATATAAAAGATCAAGGGAAGTATGGCTTAAGGAAGGGGATCAAAATACTAAGTTTTTTCATGTCTCAACCATGATTAGAAGACATAAAAATTCTATCTTCTCCATCAAAGATTCTATGGGTAATATATTACATGATGATTCTATCATTCAAAAAGAAGGTACTAATTTTTTCCAGAAGTTACTATCTAAAGATTCCAATCAGATTTCTAGCACAACTGCATCTGAAGTTCTGGATCATATTCCTATGCTGATCTCCCCTGCAGATAACTTGGAATTGATGAAAAAGTTTACTATGGAAGAAATTAAGGCAGTAGTCTTCTCTTTAGAGCCAGATAAATCTCTTGGTCCAAATGGTTTTACTCCTCTTTTCTTTCAAAAATGCTGGGAGTTTGTGGGTAAGGATATTTGGCTGGCTGTAGAAGAAGCTCAGAGAAACAGAACTATTCTGAGAGAGATTAATTCAACATTTATTGCTTTAATTCCTAAAATTACTTCTCCTTCCTCTTTTGCTGATTTCAGACCCATCTCATTATGCAATACTTTTTATAAGATCATTTCCAAAGCAATAATGTTAAGACTAGCTACATTAATTCCAAAAATTGTTTCTGATGAACAAGGAGGTTTTGTCCCAGGCAAGGAAACTTCAGAAGGGGCCTTGATTTCTCACGAGGTAATTCACTCAATCCATCAACATAAACTCCCTGCAATGTTGATTAAACTAGATATGTTAAAAGCCTATGATAGAGTGTCTTGGGATTTTTTATTTCAAGTTCTTCTTCGGTTTGGTTTCTCTCCTAAATGGTGTAAATGGATCCAATCTTGTATTACTGGTGTTAGTTTCTCAGTATTGATAAATGGGACGCAATTTGAATTTTTTAAATCTTCTCAAGGTATAAGGTAGGGAGACCCTCTTTCCCCTTTTCTTTTTATTTTAATGGCTGAAGGGTTGAGTAGACTAATTTTGAACCAGAATACATTAGGTTATTGGAGAGGGATTAATATTCCTAGAATACCTTTTTCTATAACGCATGCTTTGTTTGTAGATGATACTTTGTTGTTTGGGCAACCTTTGATGATAGAAGCTAGAGTTTTGAAGGAAGTCATTGCTAAGTATTGTTTAGTATCGGGGCAAAAAGTGAACCATAGCAAATCTAAAATTTTCTTTTTCTTCTCTTCTGAATTGGTGCAAAGTAGGATAGCTAACTATCTAGGTTTTCAAATTGACACCTTGCCATCAAGATATCTGGGAATCCCTCTTTTCTCGGGATCAATTAAAAATATGTTTTGGGATAAGCTTATTTCAAGTATAAAAGCTAAAATAGCTTCCTGGAAGGGTAAATGGCTTACTTTGGCAGGTAAACTTTTGATGATTAAAATAGTTTTATCAGCAATGCCAGTCTATTTGTTATCGGTTTTAAAGGTTCCAAAAACTATTCTTACTACTATTGTGAACATGTTAAGGAAATTTCTTTGGAATGGTACTAATTTACATGGGCGAAAGATTCCCCTCCTTTCTTGGGATAATATATGTATTCCAAAACAATTTGGTGGAACCGTGTTGTGTGGTTACACAACACGCCCCATTTTGACTTGGCAAAACAGGGACCCAGCTTTTGTTCTGGCTTGTGTTGTCTGTTTCTGGCGGTTTGGTAAAAATAAGTCAGGTGCATCATCATCATGAAGGTCAGAAGGAGGTAGGTCATCATCATGAGGTTAGTTTGTCAAAGTTCATATTTTGTTTCTATGACTTCATGGTTAGAATGAGTTTGAAATTCCATGCAGGTTTGCCTTTTACATCACCCGAAAATTCGTCCATATGAAGGAGTTATGAGCAGTCAAAGTTTTGGTCAAACCTGATAATTGCTGTATGATGAACATCATCATCATGATATTTGAAAAGCTCCCCAATAATATCCTGAGGTCGAAACATCCGGACGTCAAGTTTAAGTCGTAGTAATCTTTTCCCGTCGAGCGGTCTTTTGTGTCGCCAAAGGTCATCATCATGATCTTACTCTATCACCTGATAAAAATCATGCAGTCCCGAAACATCCGGACGTCAATCTTAAGTCATAGTGAGCTTTTCCCGTCAAGCGACCCTGGAAACATCATCATCATCATGATATTCTAACATCATCATCATCATGATATTCTAACATCGCGAGCATCATGATATTCCAATATCACCCGATATTGTAATATCATGCTGATGAATCTAATATCACCTTGCTTAAGAAATCTGTCATCTGCATAATTTGCATGCGCACGACAATGTGCTGTTGAACATCATCATCATGATCTTTCATGACAGGATCACATTTCGTAATATCCTGCTGATCTCCTTTTGCGTGATCATGATGATCACCTTATCTTTCGAAATGGAGGATGATTTTCCTTTCCCAAACCTTGTTGAACAAGATCATCATGATCTTGTTAGTCTTTCCCGACAGTTCGTGATATCATCCTGCCGAAAAGTATAACCTTTTGCAAATATGATGATGACAATGACGTCACCATCACCTTTGTCCTTCGGCAGGATATTTTCCAAGGCATGATCCTGTTCGCCAATATGATGATGACGATGACGTCATGTTCGAAGATTAACGAAGGCCCGGATATCCTGATCATCATCATCAGGACTTTCAGCAGGATCATATTTTAAATCACCCAGTGCAGATATGATGATGATGATGTTCATCATCCTGATTTTTTTAAAGAGGATCACCTCGGCCGAAAGGGGGGTCATACTGCATTCATGACCCGATCATCTTCCTTAGAGGTAACCCGATATTCCAGTTATCTCCTGCTCTTAACGAAGCATGGCGGTGACGTCATCCCTTTGCATTTTAACGAAGCCTGATGATGACGATGACGTCATCATGATATTCCTCAGCGGCAGGATCATTTTCCAAGTCCTCCTGTTTGTCTTCATCATGATGATGATGACGATGTCTTTCTTTCCCGAATATGCAAAACAAAACATCCTGATGTGCTTTTCCTCAGAGCATTCGGAGGAGAGGAGCATCATATTTCACAATATCCTGCGGCTAGATACAGAGGGCATATAGTTGGTCATCCTCATTGATTTTTTTTTGGCGTCGGTATAACTGTTGCCGTCGGCCTAAGGTAAAATTGTCACCCTGATCATATGTAGTCACGCCGATGCAAATATGATGATGATGCAAGGCCGGATTCGAAGGATGCTTGAAGGGCGATTATTTCCTTGTATATTTGTGATCATCATCATCATATTTTGAACCCGATATACAAGAAAATGGGCAAAAACATGAAGCGATGGAAATTTGGAGCCCGATTGCCTGTGGTTGCATATTTTGAAGCCTGTTAATAAAACGTTTAAATTCCTGTTGTTTATCCATATGATGATGAACTTAATGTTTGTCTGTTTATTTGCAGGAGGACATCATGATGCTGCTGAGGATGAACATTGAAGTCATGATGCTGCTGAGGCTGAGCATTGAAATCATGATGCTGTTAGAGCTGCTGCTGAAGTTGAGCATTACAAAGTTGCGCATGGAGGCAACATGAGCCAGAAATGAGGAGGATATTGTCAAATATGTTGTTTGCCAGCTGGAGACCGAATCAAGTCGAAGATGCTGGAATATTCTGTGCCAGCTGTACATTTGCCAACTGATGAAGCATGTGCTTTTCATCTGGACCGTTGTTTGTTGTGAGAGGATCCTGATCCTTGGATCGTTGTAACCGTTTTCTGGCTTTTGCTCTATATAAAGGCCAGAGCCTGAAACATTAAGAGGAGGAGGAATACATTAGAATACATAGACGCATCTGGCGCAAAGAGTCAATTACTGTAGAATAAGTTAGGAGATCGGATTACTGAGACTAATGAGGATAGAATTGTTGAAATGTCAAGGTTCTTTCTTCAGATCACTGTAAATGTACCTGTTCTTGAGCATACTGAATGAATATGAAGTTCCAGATTACATCCTGATTGTAAATTTTACGTAATCTTCTGTTGATTTCTAGATATGTACTGGTGAATGCTGTGTTCAACTGGAAGCGCTTTCATTTCATTACATGTTGTTGTCAACTTTCCTTTGAAGCTTTGCACTAGATCATGCGGATTTGTGGAATGTCCTGGTGAAGTATGATTTCTAGTTTTTCTTCTTTTCATTGCGAGTATGGGAGCTTGTATGTGGATCAGTGATCTAAGTCCAGTAATTTTAGGAATCTCACTCTCTAACCCTTTTCCTTTTTTCAATTTCATTAATTCATCACCATAACTGCAAATCATGATAAATAACAAGCAGAAACAGTGAAATATGCTGAAATCCCGTAGGTAACTGAAGATCCTTAGCATATTTGAGTTAAATGCATGTAGTATTGAAAATATCATGCAAAGAATCATAAATAATGGTAAAAATCATGCAAATATCAGCCTGTATGCACATTATTTGACTAAATTTACAGTGCAGAAGTAGAATCGTTGGAGACTTGCAGAGCGAACATCCAGAGCAGGATATTTGAAGATGATGATGATGAACAGTGCAGAAACACGTAAGGCCCCTGAATGGAAAACAGCAACACACATCAACCACTGAGTAACATCAGTAGATTAAGACCTAATCAACGGAGACTTGGGATCATGAATTCTTTGAATTCATCGTATCTTTCAAGATGAGTAAAGGTTGTTGTGTAACTTTTATTCTATGTTTGCGAATGACTAACATCATGACCAACATAAATTGGCGCTAGAAGGAGGGCCGAGCTGTTCCTCAGCAAATAAATCCTGTTCAGTTGAAGTGATATCCCCTGCCTCTGTATAGCAGCCCGCTTTAAATCTTGCAAACGTATCTGCAGGCTCCTCGCTTCTAACGCAACATAAATTGGCGCTAGAAGGAGGGCCGAATAATAGATCCTGTTCCTGAACAAAGAATTTTTGATTTCTGCAAATATTGCATAAATATTTCGGCATTTCAGTTGAATGTCTGCAAATATCTCTTACCTGAGATGTTTTGGTTGCACCTTTGCAAAGATCTAGCCCAAAGCATCAAATATTTGTTTGATTTTCTGGACTTTCAAGTTTTAGTCTGAGATATGATAGATCTCCTTAAAATTGCAAAATACTAAAAAATTGAAGAGTAGAGTCTCATTTTGATGGATGTATATGAAAATAATGGTCAAATTAACATTCCTTTATTTCAGGAAACTTTGAGTAGGCAGCTTTACCCTCACAATTTGTCTAACTTTGGTTTATCTACCTGTTGCAGGATACACCAGACTACAGAACACAGTGAAATAAATTGCTTAACTTTCCTTACAAGGTTGGATTTATATTTGAAAGGACTAATATTCTTTCTGGATGTGTTCAGGGTTGAAATTTGCCAAGAAAATGAAGAGATCTGCCAGGAAAAGGAAGAAATTCTGGAGCAACAAGCAGATGCAGCACCAGAAGTTATTATTTGTTCAGACACTGAAGTGGACAGATCTGAAGATTTTGAATTATATTTGTCTAGAAATATACAGTGTAGTCAAATATTAGGTTTGCCCATTGATGATGTCTTGATTGAAAGCTGGTGCAGATTACATGATGAAGAGCATTCAGAGAGAGATTGCTACCCTTGCTTGGTTATGTTGAAAAAGATTCTAGAAAATACAATAGCTGAGTCAGTTCCAGAAGGTAATGAAGAGGAAACATCTTTCCTGGATTCATTTTATGGTGAGATTGATAGGAGTTCTCTACTTCCTAATACAAGTAAGGATCAGTCAGTATGCAGGTATGAATCTTGTGAAAATTTTAGAGAAGAAATCACTCATCAGGATAATATTTTTTATTCTGATCCTAATACTTTTGATAAAGAAGATGAAACATCTTTCCTGGAGTCATTCTATAGTAAAGAGAAGTGTAAACAGATAGTAGAGCAATTTAAATGCACTCCTGATGATGAAGTTCCTATGATGGTAACTCAGGGAGTCATAGAGAAGAAAATAAATGCTGATTTACTACCTGACTTTTTTGAATTAAACGATCAAATGCAAGAATGTTGCAGGTTAAAGGAACCAGATCCTCTGATAGATAGAAAATGTGAATTATTCAGTGAACAATTCCTGAAAGAAGAAGATGTAGAAGACTTTAGAGTTGTTGTGCATAATCAGATGTCACTCCAGAAATATTTTGAAAATGAAACAGGGAAGTGTCCTCATCAAGTGAAAGTTGTTTTTCCTTTACAGTCAAATGATTTAGAAATGATAAATTTCTGTATATCAGGTTGTGATAATAAAGATACTTATTTAGATGCTGATGTGCAGGAAACTGAAGAAAATACTGAGAAGTTTCCTAAACTGGAGGATAATCTGAACATCCAGAATGAAGGGATAAGGCTGGACAAAGATGAAGAATTAACACATCAAAGGTCATACATCCTTCAATTCGAAGAGGGACCAGGCACTGAGCCAAGCAGTGAAAATATAATGACAAATGGAAGACCAACTGCCAATGAAGAAGCTTGTCCAGCAAAGCCAGAAATACACCAGGTTGTATTTCTCCTTTCCACAGTAAATGATGTTGAATACTATTTTGATTATGGAAATTCAGAAGATAAGACATGCATATGGATTAATCATGAACATGGTGAGCTTCCTCAGTTGCTGATCATCAAGAGTTGTTCTGTTGAATACAGTGAATTCAGAATATCAGAATATTCTTCAGAATATAAAGATAAATTTGCTAGGTTGAGAACCATAACTAATACCCTGATGCTCCTGCACAATCAAAAGAAGTATGCAAATACAGGTGTCCTTAGGTCTTTTTCTGGTTTTTGTTTGCCTAGTAGTGTGTTGTATATAATTTTGTAGATTAGTTGTTTGTACAGTCTGCTTGTTGTTGTTGTTGTTTGTTGGTTGGGACCTTGTTCTGGTAAGTCAGGATGATGCACTTCATCAACTAAGAAAATAACTAAATTGTTAGGATTCAAGTGATGAGATCAGATTTAGATATAGATTGTAATTCATTCTAAGAAATGTTCATGATCAGGTTTATGATGTCTTTTCATCAAGGTGCCTTTTCTTGTCCAAAGTGAATCAAACACAATGAAACACCTAACAGCCTTGGGCTTGTTGAAGATATGAGTATAGGTGTTAAGTGAAAAATCTAAAGGGACTCCCTTGCTACCAATACAATCTCCAACCTAAAGCTGCAAGTTACTACACCTTGTACAAATGAGCTGACATGATGATATCAAATATAAGTATATAAATAGGAAATATAGAAACAAAATAAAATTAGGCCATCTAAGTAACTCTACCGAGGCTATGGACGCCTGCTGGCAGTGGAGCCCTACTTAGGGAGATTGTATAGATAACCTTGCCGGGGCTATAGACGCCTGCTGGCAGCAAGGCTCTATCCAGGTTGGCTATGAGGGATGATCTCCAACTATGTAGTTTAACACCAGTTACTTATGTTTTCAACTTACTTTCAAGATGAGGATAATTAATCATATGCACACACATGATCCTTTGTTAGCACTGTTACCTTGATGAGACTTTATCATTCAAAGATCATGATGATTTTATTTAGAAGGAATTGAATATTATAGATGAATAGGATCATATCACTTGAATCATTTGAATTTTGTTGTTTTCTTTGGTGGCAAGTTGTTATGTGGTTACACAACACGCCCCATTTTGACTTGGCAAAACAGGGACCCAGCTTTTGTTCTGGCTTGTGTTGTCTGTTTCTGGCGGTTTGGTAAAAATAAGTCAGGTGCATCATCATCATGAAGGTCAGAAGGAGGTAGGTCATCATCATGAGGTTAGTTTGTCAAAGTTCATATTTTGTTTCTATGACTTCATGGTTAGAATGAGTTTGAAATTCCATGCAGGTTTGCCTTTTACATCACCCGAAAATTCGTCCATATGAAGGAGTTATGAGCAGTCAAAGTTTTGGTCAAACCTGATAATTGCTGTATGATGAACATCATCATCATGATATTTGAAAAGCTCCCCGATAATATCCTGAGGTCGAAACATCTGGACGTCAAGTTTAAGTCGTAGTAATCTTTTCCCGTCGAGCGGTCTTTTGTGTCGCCAAAGGTCATCATCATGATCTTACTCTATCACCTGATAAAAATCATGCAGTCCCGAAACATCCGGACGTCAATCTTAAGTCATAGTGAGCTTTTCCCGTCAAGCGACCCTGGAAACATCATCATCATCATGATATTATAACATCATCATCATCATGATATTCTAACATCGCGAGCATCATGATATTCCAATATCACCCGATATTGTAATATCATGTTGATGAATCTAATATCACCTTGCTTAAGAAATCTGTCATTTGCATAATTTGCATGCGCACGACAATGTGCTGTTGAACATCATCATCATGATCTTTCATGACAGGATCACATTTCGTAATATCCTGCTGATCTCCTTTTGCGTGATCATGATGATCACCTTATCTTTCGAAACGGAGGATGATTTTCCTTTCCCAAACCTTGTTGAACAAGATCATCATGATCTTGTTAGTCTTTCCCGACAGTTCGTGATATCATCCTGCCGACAAGTATAACCTTTTGCAAATATGATGATGACGATGACGTCACCATCACCTTTGTCCTTCGGCAGGATATTTTCCAAGGCATGATCCTGTTCGCCAATATGATGATGACGATGACGTCATGTTCGAAGATTAACGAAGGCCCGGATATCCTGATCATCATCATCAGGACTTTCAGCAGGATCATATTTTAAATCACCCAGTGCGGATATGATGATGATGATGTTCATCATCCTAATTTTTTTAAAGAGGATCACCTTGGCCGAAAGGGGGGTCATACTGCATTCATGACCCGATCATCTTCCTTAGAGGTAACCCGATATTCCAGTTATCTCCTGCTCTTAACGAAGCATGGCGGTGACGTCATCCCTTTGCATTTTAACGAAGCCTGATGATGACGATGACGTCATCATGATATTCCTCAGCGGAAGGATCATTTTCCAAGTCCTCCTGTTTGTCTTCATCATGATGAAGATGACGATGTCTTTCTTTCCCGAATATGCAAAACAAAACATCCTGATGTGCTTTTCCTCAGAGCATTCGGAGGAGAGGAGCATCATATTTCACAATATCCTGCGGCTAGATACAGAGGGCATATAGTTGGTCATCCTCATTGATTTTTTTTTGGCGTCGGTATAACTGTTGCCGTCGGCCTAAGGTAAAATTGTCACCCTGATCATATGTAGTCACGCCGATGCAAATATGATGATGATGCAAGGCCGGATTCGAAGGATGCTTGAAGGGCGATTATTTCCTTGTATATTTGTGATCATCATCATCATATTTTGAACCCGATATACAAGAAAATGGGCAAAAACATGAAGCGATGGAAATTTGGAGCCCGATTGCCTGTGGTTGCATATTTTGAAGCCTGTTAATAAAACGTTTAAATTCCTGTTGTTTATCCATATGATGATGAACTTAATGTTTGTCTGTTTATTTGCAGGAGGACATCATGATGCTGCTGAGGATGAACATTGAAGTCATGATGCTGCTGAGGCTGAGCATTGAAATCATGATGCTGTTAGAGCTGCTGCTGAAGTTGAGCATTACAAAGTTACGCATGGAGGCAACATGAGCCAGAAATGAGGAGGATATTGTCAAATATGCTGTTTGCCAGCTGGAGACCGAATCAAGTCGAAGATGCTGGAATATTCTGTGCCAGCTGTACATTTGCCAACTGATGAAGCATGTGCTTTTCATCTGGACCGTTGTTTGTTGTGAGAGGATCCTGATCCTTGGATCGTTGTAACCGTTTTCTGGCTTTTGCTCTATATAAAGGCCAGAGCCTGAAACATTAAGAGGAGGAGGAATACATTAGAATACATAGACGCATCTGGCGCAAAGAGTCAATTACTGTAGAATAAGTTAGGAGATCGGATTACTGAGACTAATGAGGATAGAATTGTTGAAATGTCAAGGTTCTTTCTTTAGATCACTGTAAATGTACCTGTTCTTGAGCATACTGAATGAATATGAAGTTCCAGATTACATCCTGATTGTAAATTTTACGTAATCTTCTGTTGATTTCTGGATATGTACTGGTGAATGCTGTGTTCAACTGGAAGCGCTTTCATTTCATTACATGTTGTTGTCAACTTTCCTTTGAAGCTTTGCACTAGATCATGCGGATTTGTGGAATGTCCTGGTGAAGTATGATTTCTAGTTTTTCTTCTTTTCATTGCGAGTATGGGAGCTTGTATGTGGATCAGTGATCTAAGTCCAGTAATTTTGGGAATCTCACTCTCTAACCCTTTTCCTTTTTTCAATTTCATTAATTCATCACCATAACTGCAAATCATGATAAATAACAAGCAGAAACAGTGAAATATGCTGAAATCCCGTAGGTAACTGAAGATCCTTAGCATATTTGAGTTAAATGCATGTAGTATTGAAAATATCATGCAAAGAATCATAAATAATGGTAAAAATCATGCAAATATCAGCCTGTATGCACATTATTTGACTAAATTTACAGTGCAGAAGTAGAATCGTTGGAGACTTGCAGAGCGAACATCCAGAGCAGGATATTTGAAGATGATGATGATGAACAGTGCAGAAACACGTAAGGCCCCTGAATGGAAAACAGCAACACACATCAACCACTGAGTAACATCAGTAGATTAAGACCTAATCAACGGAGACTTGGGATCATGAATTCTTTGAATTCATCGTATCTTTCAAGATGAGTAAAGGTTGTTGTGTAACTTTTATTCTATGTTTGCGAATGACTAACATCATGACCAACAAACCGGAATTCATAATATTGTAGCTCAAAATAAATCTCTTGGAGCTAAACTTGTCTGGAAGTTGTATGAAAAACCAACAACTAAATGGGGTAAAATAATGTATGGTAAGTATCTAGATTCCTTTAATCCTGAAAGATTATTCACCACTCTAAATCCAAGGGCAGGTTCTCACATGTGGGACTTTTTGATGCATTGTCGGGAAGTTATTTCTCCTTATTTATCTTGGGTCATTCAAGATGGAAATTCTGCTCTTTTCTGGGATGATTCTTGGAATAATCATCCTCCTATAGCTCGAATAGAAGGCCTTCATGATATTAAGTCTTTACTATGTCAGATGTGGGGAACAAGAGTTAAAGATTATTATGAAATAGATTCTAATTCAGCATTTAATTCAATTAAATGGAAAAATTTTGATGAGTTTACGATCCCTCAAGAGCAAAAGATTCTTCTTAAGAATATTTTGAAGGATCACAGATTATTTATCACAGGTGAAAAGGATAAATTAATCTGGGCCCCTTCGAAATCAGGTCGTTATACGGTTAAACAAGGTTATCTAAGTATCGCTAGTAAGGATTCTAATTCTAGCCTTTCTTGGCCGTATAAGCTTTGCTGGAATGATTCATGCCTGCCTAAAGCAGGAGCTTTTTCATGGTTAGCACTACATTCCTGAATCCTTACTAGTGATAGATTAGTTAAACTTGGGGTTGCAAATTCCTTTTTATGTCCACTCTGTCAGGAGGTGGAGGAATCAGTAGATCACCTTTTGTTGAATTGTGCTTTTTCTTCATAGGTTTGGTCTTGGCTTATATCTAAATTAAACTGATCGGGTCCTCTTCCTTGTTCATTATTTCAAGTCTTTCAAAGCTGGCCTATTCTATTTTCTAAATCTACCTTTTCTGCATTGTGGATTATTTCACCAAGCATTGTTATTTGGTTTCTCTGGTTAGAAAGAAATAGAAGAATTTTTAAAAAAGTAAGTAATCCTCTCCATAGTGTGTTGGACAAAGTTGAAACAACTATTTTAGAAGTAGTTTCAGCATCTTTATTATCTAAGAAGGTGAGTTCTCTTACTTTTACTAGTTGGGATGATATGATCTTAAAGAATTGGAGGCAGTTAAGGGTACCTAATAATTCTTGCTTTAAGTCTGAAGTTTTGTTTGATCGATCTGCTATCAAATGGATCCCTCCCAATGAATTCTTTGTCAAGTTAAATTTTGATGGTGCGAGTAGAGGTAATCCAAGACTCTCTAGTGCTAGCTGTGTTATTAGAAATCACCAGGGAATAATTCTTAGAGCATTGTCAATTAAACTTGGCACAATAACAAATAATGAGGTTGAGGCTATGGCTCTAATAGCAGGTTTAAATCTAGCATTAAAATATGGTTTTACTAATATCATTGTGGAAGGGGATTCAAAGAATATTATATCAGCTTTCTCTAATAAATCATTTCCGAGTTGGAAAATAGAATACATCCTTAAGCCTGGCAGAGATCTACTGAAACAGTTTCACTCATTTCAAATTCGGTTTACATATCGTGAAGGTAATCTCCTGGCTGACTTTTTACCTAATGTTGCTTTTAGCCTTAATGAAGCTGTTATTGAATGGAATTCTGAATCTATCCTTCAGATTCCCGGCATAAGTGATATTTTGGCTAAAGATTCAATTGTGTAAATTTTATGATGTTTTGCTAATGGTGCTTTAAGTATTGTGACTTCTGCTATGCTGAATGGATCACTAATTTCAAAATTCGGCATACATATCATGAAGATTCTTGGCATAAGCAATTTTTTGGCTTAAGATTCAATTGTGTAAGTTTATGATGTATTGCTGACGTTGTTTTAAGTATTGTGACTTCTGCTATGATGAACAGATCGTACCTTGTTATTTGCTTCCAAAGCTGGCTGGCAGTCCTCACACAAGGGACTTGGCTTTTTTATTCATTTCTATCACTTATGAGGAATAGGCTATATATTGGTCCTATATGATGTTTGCTAACATTGTTTTAAGTATTGTGAACTCTGCTTTGATGGATGGCTCGTACTTGGTTGATTGCTTCCAAAGACGGCTAGCAGACCTCGCACAAGGGATTTGGCTTTTCATTAATTTCTAACATTTATGAGTGTTACGTAGCATCTTTTGCACTTATCTTGGTGTTAGGCTTGTCACTTATTTTCGCACTTGTTATTGTTAAATGTTTTAACCTTAGTTTGGTGTAAAGCTCTGATATTCACTCTTGCAGCTATGATTATACTTTGTTTTTCTGTTTTATATCAAGATTTTAGCAGAGTTCTATGGGTTCTATCCACCGAAACACTCGAATCTCCTAGCCTATTTCGAATTGGGAACGTCCTTTCCTTGGCTGTTTTAATTCTAATGCATTGCAGGAAGTCTTCAAGGTTTACGAGGTATCAGTGGGCACTGCTATTATTCAGGTCTGTAATCTTCCAGCCCTTCACAATCCAGTTGCCATATATCCTTCGCAGGTTGCTTCTCATTTTTTATCTAATGCAATGGATCTTTTACAATCGGGAGACAGGGTAAGGGTTTTGGGGTTAACTTTTATCCAGAATGTCCATTTTTCTGTTGATGCATTTAATTCTGCTTTAGTTGACTATGATGTGCTTGAAGGGTCTGCTCCTGTTGGTGGCTTATTTGATGGTAGGTGTTTATTTCATACGCCTGGTTTACACTGCCTCTTCAATGCTTTCTCTCATGGCCTTCGCAACAATTGCATCATTTCCTTTCGAAATTCAATACATTGTCATAGGCAGGAATTGGGACACCAGCTAGCAGACAAGGCATTGGAAGTTTTTAATGCTTTGTTATTTCTATTGAATTACGCGCCTCCTCCTCCGCCACCCCCTCCTCAGTTTGTAGCAGACGATGATCATGTCGAGATTCATGACTTGCAGGTGATAGAGATTGCAGATTAATGGTGAACTCTTCATGTCTATTGCCTTCATCAATTACGTTTTGTTTGCCCTTGTTCAAACCAGATGCTCTGTAATTTCTTTGTGAAAATTGTATATTCTCTGGCATGACTTTAGTCATATTTTGGTATGATATATGTTTTGTGAGGCAATTATGTATAATTTTGTTAAACTCAGGCTATAACCGGAGGTTTTCTTTGTCGATTCTTTCCTCCCAGTATGCCTTGTCTGAATCCGGCATTTTGTAAATTCCTTTTATTAATATATTTTAGTGGTTCGACCACTTTTGGTAAAAAATAAAATAAAATAAAATATAAAAGATCTGTTATTTTTCTTTAATTTTGACATTCAAATAACTATGCTGTATATATATGTATATATATATGTTGTCAAGAGACACTGCTATGCATGACAGGTGTTGTCATTGATGGCAACTAAGTCTACCTTACATATCTGTATTTCATGATTTGTTCATACCAGAAGTTAGAATGAAGATTTGTCTAAGTTGGGATGTCAGAAACAGAGCATTTGACAGGGTCTGGTATCTTTGTCAGGATCTCTCTGGTGGTAATTCACAATGTGCTATGGATATGAGGGAGTGATAAGAATTGTCAGCACTATCTAAATCTAGAGATTTAGCCTCTAGTGATAAAGGATTCAAAAAGTTATAAGGATTTGAGTATCGGGTTCCAGTTAGTTAGCAAAGTCAGAAGAAGAATAGGGCGACCTAGTATTTGATCTTGGTTCGGATGCAGAAAAGTTGTTGGATAAGCAATTAATGACAATCAATGATATTGGCCAACATGACTGATGATTTGGGAACATGATTTTTTGGTCCGCGTTGATATTTGTGCATAGATTCAGCTGACAGAATAGAGTGCTTAATAAATGTTCTAAGTTTTATTGAAGCCGACTACAATTGATTAAATTTCTTGATGTAGATATATATAGCCAATGGATTCAAGTGTTTTGGTGTTTGATTGTGATGTGTTGATGGAGTAAGTGTGAAAAAGGCAAAAAGGAGTGCGAAGGAGAAGAGATCTGAGGACCGGATCATGGCAGAATAGTAAACAGAGCAGAGCAAGGATGACGTGTGTAAGATCAATATTCTGTACTTAACCAAAACTAAATTCTTGCATTGGTAGATGCTATTCATCAGTTTAAACACTCTATAATCTTCTTATAATCATTTCTGTAGTTTGTGAGCCTGAAGGCATGTGCCTTCCCCATTTGTAATACTTTTAACAGGGTATTAATTTTTGTGGACTAACCTCCACCATGGTTTTCCCTTAACTGGGTTTCCACGTTAAAAATCTTGGTGTCAAGTGTATTATTTGTGTTTCTGCTCATGTGTTATTGATTCATGCTTTCATGGTTATAATAATGATCTATAAATAAGAGGTAGAGAAGAATAAATTGTAGCAAGTGTTAAAGTTTTGAGATAATTGATTCACCCCCCTTCTTAGTTGTCTACCTAATTCCAACAATTGGTATTAGAGCAAGGTTCCTTGGAAGAAGCTTAACAACTTGAGGAAGATCTGGGAAGGTATTAAAATGGATTCATATAACCTCTAGGAACAACTTAAACTTGCTTTAGAAGATCTTGATCAATCTAGAGCTGATGTCAAGGAACTGCAAGAGAACCTTAAAGATGTTGAAGACTTCATTGAGACCTTAAAAGAATAATTGAGAAAATCAAATGGAAAAAGGAAGGAGCTACTACTTCAACTAGGAAATCAGAATGAAGATAAGGACAAGGATGAGACCTTGAAAGAGAAGACAAAGTAATGTGAGAAGTTAGCTAAAGAAGTTGTACTAAAACATGAGATGGAATCTAGGGTGATGAGGTTAACCAAAGAAATTAAGGAAAGAAAGAAGAATAAAGAAGATCTGAAACAAACTCTAAAAGAAAGAATAGAAGAATACTAAAAATTGGACAGAATTACTGGCCATCTAGAATTTGACCTGCATGAAAGTGGACACAACAAAAAGGAACTTGAAAGGCAAATTGTCATTCTCAAACATGACCTAGAAGTTGCAAATGAATATAAAGAGAAATTCAAGATAAGCTCAGCTAAACTTGAAGTGTTGCTTGACAGTTAGATGATAAGCATGGTCTAGGATTTGAGAAAGGTGAGAGCTCTAGATTCGGTCAAAGAAATCCTGATACAAGAAATCAAAGAAGGAATCCTAGAAAACCTCTGGTAAGACAACCCAATGCTCAAAGATATCCATCTTTCAATGGCAATTGTTTCAAGTGCAATAAATTTGGTCATAGAGCCACTCAATGCAGAAGTAGAGTGAATCAAAGTAGTCTATCCTTCTCTAGTCAATTCTTCAATTGTAAGAGGTACGGTCATAGATCCAATGGATGTAGAAGTGTGATAATGAATAACTCTAACAATAGAGGAAATGGAAATTCCTTTAATGGCTATTGTTTTGCATGCAATGAATTTGGACACATGGCCAATCAATGTAGATCAAGAGGGAATCAAGTAAATAAGCAAATAAATGTTGTGTGCTTTAATTGCAATAGATCTGGTCATATTGCAAGATTCTACAGAAGCAGGAATAATAGAAAAGGTCTAGTAAATAGAAACCAAACCATGCAAAACCAAGACAAAGGCAAGGGTAAAATTGACGTGAATGAGATCCAGAAACAAAATTGGTGGCAACTTCCTTGCATCCTTGTATGTTTTTAATATTGTGGAGCTCTACCTTATGAACTCCATAAGTATCACTGCATCAGTGGGATACCTTGGCAGCATGAGGGGAGGTCCTTCAAAACCCTCAATCCTCATGTAGGAAAATGTGGGAAATTGTATATACCAGGCTCCATGCTTGTAGATTATTTCTTGAGCTTCCATGCTCAATCTCTTTGTTCTATCCTCCTCATGGTTCTGACCAGATGCACAGAAAATGCATCATTTACTAGTTTGTAATCTTGGAGGTAATTGGCTCTTTACAGCTGGGGATGATGATCCCAAATGTGCACAGCATTAACTGTGCCTGTAAGCTTTCCATCTGTAACTAGTGCATCAAATGTGCCTTTATAAGCACATGAGTAAACAATGTATGATGTCATATAGAAAGCACAATTTGAACCTCCTAGGTTCACTAGTTGCTCATGCAGAGTATCACTTATTAGCTGGCCCCATAATGGCTTGATATCTGAGTATATGCACATCATGATCACACCATACATCCAGTCCTTAAAACTACCAGCATCAGGCTGGCCTGTGACTCTACTCAGTAGTGCAATCATGTACCAGTACTCTTCACTAAAATCATAATTGAATAAGTGCACAGGAAGTTTGGTGGCTACAGGATATGTGTTGTTACATATTCTTCCTAGCTTATTTCTTGTTATTCTCATATTCTCTCTCTAATTTCTTCAGGTCCACACTATTGACCTTCTTGCCCAATGGCAGTCCAAATGTCCTGGAAAGACCTTTGATGGATAGGTCTGCATATATCCTCCCATGCTTCATCACCTGCCAGGTCTCTGGGTTGTAGTTCCGGGCACACTCGATAACTAGCTCCAGGGATTCCATGGAGTATGGGAAACCGGCGGCATTCCATATTTTGGACACGAATACGGCATCCAGCATAGGACTTCTATTCTTCTCATCATTCAGCTTAGCTGACCAGGTTTCCAAATTAGTACTCCCCTGATGGGTATCTGTAATTGCACCATATTTGAATAGGATGCCCCTCTGGGATGAAAACATAGGCTTACTAAATATAGCCTCACACTTAGCCAACCTCTTGTTATCCATGGATGCCTGCAATTAACAAAATCTTGTCTTACATTGGGTTCTCACATGCATGCATATAGCAATTAACTCTACGAATCATCATGCCTACTGTATCCATTCAACATTAACTAATCATATGGATGCATAAGCTAGAACTTCAGATTAACAACCCATACCTGATTATCACATAAACAACATGATGAGGGTTTCATTTACTTACCTAGATATGCAAATCTCCTTTTATACCAGTGGACTTCTGAAAAATGCTCTTAATTCTGTTGATGATCACGCACTTCCTCATGTCTGTGAGCTTGATTCGTACAACTATCGCCTGTATGAGGATATGGAAGCTGGTGCTCTGTAAAAATAATTTTATCACAAGGTAAGAGTTGAAATGATGGTGAACTCACCCTTTTAACCATGCACCTAGGGTGAAATTAGGGCAAACCTTGACAGACTAGATCTTGTTTGTTAATTTTTTGCAAGGAAAGTCAGGATTTTGCTAGGTGTTTCATCGAGTTTAATGATCGACAGGAAATACCTACCACCTCGGCATGCATTTAATGTTAATGGCGGCAATGGGAGAAGGGTGATATCTAAAGGACAGGATGATATTTGAAAATATCGGGTGATGTTTAGATAATGAGTGATGTTCGTGCCATTAGGTCGTGCTTTAAACATCAGGAGGATATTAGAAAATATCAGGTGATGTTTAGATAATGATGATGGAAGTCATTCTTACTTCCTCTTGAGATATCGGGATGACGTCATCCTGATATTCATTTATTATATCGCTAAGGCATGATGACATCATTGTCATGTTATGGGAACAGGATCATGTTTACGAAATATCCTGTCGAGAGGTAAATGTGATGATGATGTCATCGTCATATCACTTCTTCATTTATCAAACTTGAATGACATCATCAGGATATTGGCTTAGGGGATATTTCACAGTAGGAGGATATTAGGAAATATCGAGTTACATTAAAAAAATGATCCTCGCGAAATGCATAAGGCCGCCGACGGGTAAAGGCTACTATCACCTAAAATTGACGTCCGGATATTTGGACCGCATGATTTATCGGGTGATAAATTAGATCAGGGTGATCTTTTGAAATATGACTGATGCTATGAAATATGATCCTCCCCTTGGAAATATCAGGTTTGACTCAAACTTTGACCATTCATAACTTTCACATCCTGATGAATATCAGGGTGATGTAAAAGGCAAACTTGCATGTAATTTGATACTCTTTCTAAATATGACATTATTGGAATGAAATACGAACTTTGACAAACTAACCTCATGATGATGCCCTACTCAACCTTTCTTGCATGATGATCTGCATGACTTACTTTTACCAAACCACCAGAGAGCACAGAACAAGCCAAACAAAAGTTGGGTCCCTGTTTTGCCAAGTCAAAATGGGGCGTGTTGTGTAACCACACAACAACTTGCCACCAAAGAAAACAAACAAATTCCAATGATTCAAGTGATGTGATCACATTCATCCATAGTATTCTAATTCTTCCTGAGCAGAAGATCGAAAGGATCGTGTGTGTGCAACTGATTAATTATCCTCATCTTGAAAGCAAGTTGAAAACATAAGTAATTGGTGTTAAACTACATAGTTGGAGATTATCCCTCATAGCCAACCTGGATAGAGCCTTGCTGCCAGCAGGCGTCTATAGCCCCGGCAAGGTTATCTATACAATCTCCCTAAGTAGAGCCCCACTGTCAGCAGGTGTCTATAGCCCCGGTAGAGTTACTTAGATGGCCTAATTTTATTTCTTTTTTGAATTTTTCTGTTAAAATTTGTATCTGATATCATCATGTCAGCTCATTTGTACAAGGTATAGTCACTTGTAGCTTTAGGTTGGAGATTGTATTGGTAGCAAGGGAGTCTCTTTAGATTTTTCACTTAACACCTATACTTGTGTGTTCAACAAACCCAAGGCTATTAGGTGTTTCATTGTGATTGATTCACTTTGATCAAGAAAAGGCACCCTGATGAAAAGCTATCATAGACCTAATCATGAATACTTCTTAGGCTGAATTACAACCTATGTCTAAATCTGATCTCATCACTTGAATCCTAACAATTTAGTTATTTTTTGTGGTAATGAGGTGCATCATCTTGACTAACCAAAACAAGGTCTCAACAAACAAAATAGAACAAACAAAAACAAAACAAATTGTACAGACAACTATACAAATGTACAATATGATACACATGACTATCATGAAGTCACTCAGGCCTGGAAATAATGTTTGAGGAATTGTCCATTGATTGGCAATGGGACATCTTCACCTGTCAGGTTCTTAAGCCTATAAGTGTTGTCTCCTAGTATCTCAAAAATTTGAAAGGGACCTATCCATAATCTGTCAAATTTGCCATGGTCACCTTTCCTCTCATGGGCTTTATCCCACATCAGGACTAAATCAAATATCCTGAAGGCTTTAACTCTGGCTCTCTTGTCAAACCAATGTTTGACAACAGCCTGATGTTTTGCAAACTGGTCAATTGCTTGACTCCTTTTCTCTTCCAGGTGCATCAACTGAAGCAACCTGACTTCTTGTCTATTATCAATGCCTAGGTATTCTTGGGTAAACTGCAGAGTAGGAATTTTCAAGTTTACAGGAAGGATAGGATCCACCCCATATACCAATTGGAAAGGTGAGTTTCCTAATGTAGTTTTCATTCTAGTTCTGTCTACCCATAAGGCATATTTCAAAAATGAGTTCCATTCCCTAGGGTTCTTCTCTATTAGTTTTCCTATGATATTTAGTAAATTCTTGTTGGTGGATTCTGCTAATCCATTCCCTTGGGGATAGTAGTTGGATGAAAACTTAAGTATGATCCCATGATCAAAAGCCCAACTTGACAATTTAGTTGAAGTGAAGGCAAAACCATTATCACTTACCAAAGCATAAGGAGTTCCATACCTGGTGACAATGTTGCTCTCTAGAAATTTAATGACATCATCTGCAGTACAAGTCTTGCTGCTGACAGCCTCAGTCCATCTGGTACAATAGTCAATAATTGTTAAGGCATACCTATGGCTTGAGGAGGATGGAGGATTGATTGGTCATATGAAGTCCATGCCCCATTGTGCAAATGGGCGCACTTCCATTACTGGTTGCAAGGGTTGTGCAGCATATTTCTCTCTGTTGGTAGCAACCTGACATACATGACAACATTTAACATGATCAGCTATATCTTTAAAAACTGTGGGCCAATAATATCTTGCTCTGAGGATTGCATGTGTCGTGGCCAAGGTTGATCCATGTGTTGTTCCGAACTTGTCATGTAACTCTGACAGGACCTTATTTGCTTCTGGCTTTTCTAAGCATCTCAGGTATATTCCTTCATAATTCTTCTTGAATAGGGTTTTGTTGTGTGGTTACACAACACACCCCATTTTGACTTGACAAAATAGGGACCCAACTTTTTGCTTGGCTTGGCTTCTGTTTTCTGCTTGCTGGCGGTCTAGTAAAAGTAAGTCATGTAGATGATCCTACATAAAGGGACTGGGTAAGTCATCATGATGAGGTCAATTTTTCAAGGTTCATATTTCATGTCAATAACCTCATGGTTGGATAGAGTACAAAATTTCATGTAGGTTTGCCTTTTGGATCACCCTGATATTCCTTAAGGAACGAGAGTTATGGTGAGTCAAAGTCCTGGTCAAACCTAATATTCTGAGGGGGGTCATATTTCTTAACATCAGTCATCTTATGAAAGATCACCCTAATCCAATTTTATCACCTGATAAATCATTTATCCAGAGATCTGGATGTCAATTTTAGGTGATAGAAGCATTTACCCGTCAAACAGCTTCATATATTTTGCGGGGGTCATATTTTGAAATATCACCCGATTTTGAAATATCACCTGATATTTCAAATATCACCCGATCTTGAAATATCACCCGATATTTCGAATATCACTCGATCTTGCAAATATCACCTGATATTTCAAATATCACCCTACCACAGAATATCACCCCCGTGCCAATATGCTGATGACGTCATCCAATCCCGATGAACAAAGAAATCAGGAAATCACCCTAACTGTGACATCATCATCCTTTTTACCTCGCGGAGGTACATATCCAATGATCACCCTTTTAAATAATATGATGGTGACGTCATCCTGATCTTTTGAAAGGGGGTCGCATTTGTTAATATGACTCATCTTCGTTAACATGATGATGACGTCAGCCTATCCCATTCCACAAAGGACCTGATATGACGATGACATCATCAATCGGCTGGACATCCGAAGCTCGTCTATTTTCTAACATAAGTCATCTTTTCTAATATGACTGATCTTTCCTAACATGATGGTGATGTCATTCTAACCCGATATAAAAAGCTCGACATGACTGTGATGTCATCTTATTCGGAGGGTGATATTCCTCAATATCAGGGTCATATTTCGTAACATCACCCGATTTCCTTCAGTATGACCATGACATTAGCCTTTCACATTTTAACGAAGCCCGTCCATGATGATGACATCTTCATCATATCCCAATCTATGAAGAGAGTCATATTAGTTAATATCCCGCATATTAATTAATGTGCATATCCGGACCCAATAGTTTCATTCAATGGAATTTAGTGAGCAAAAGTGCATGTATTGCATATGCATGATCTTATGCATACGATAACTGAAAATGTAAGGCTTGCATATCATATGAAGGTTCACATCACCCTTGGAATACAAAAAGAGATACTACAAGGTAAAACTATTTGCAAAAAATTCAGAGAAATTAGGAAATTTTTTACCTTCCCCTTGGCAGGGTCACAACTCCTAGCCATGTTATCAGAATTTAAACTTTTTGGACTCATTGGAAAGATAAACTAGTTATCTAGTTTGAGTTCCTCAGTCGCTTAGGCTTAATGCCAAGCACCAACGAAGTCTTGAGCCCTAATTTCGCTCCGAAGGCCTCCGAAAATGCAATTTACCAAGATGTAGGAAATACCGAAAATCATATTTTTGATATTTTTATCAAAAAATCACTCAAATGACCTTGGACCTGATCTGATATTGAGCCATTTTAGGGCCTGATAGCATGTTTTCTAGTCAACGATAGTCAGCCAGACCCTCTTGACCACCTATGGACATTTAGATATGCAAATTTTCACAGATGCTTAATATTCATAACCCGATATATATAGGTTTGCACATTCACAACCTGATAAAGTATAAATGTTTATTTTCCTACTAGTTATTAAATGATGATGCTTAATTCTTGTCTGTTTGTTGCAGGATGTTGGAGCTATATGAAGTGGCTGAAAATTGCCAACTGGTAGGCAACATGAACCGGAGCTGAGGAGGATATTGCCAAATATGCTGTTTGCTAGCTAGAGGATGGACCAGGTCAAAGATGCTGGAATATTTTGTGTCAGCTGTGTAGTTGCCAAATGGCAAACATGTGCTATTCATCTGGACTGTTGATCTTAATAGATAAATCTTGACCGTAGGTCATTTGTAACTGTTCCTTCACCTTATTCTATAAAAGGTGCAGGGATGTGATAATTTGAGTATTGGAAACTTAATTGAAATCTGTTTGCTGAAATATTCAGGGCTCATTTCAAAGTTATTGTATACATATATGTTCTTGCATACTTAATGAATGAGAAGACCATTTTGATTACAATCCATCATAAATCTTGAGTAATCAGTGTGTGAATTCTAGATATATGCTTTGATTTGCTACGTCCCTTGGAGTGCATATCAGTCTGCATATGTTGTCTTCATACCTTTCCTTTGAAGTTAGCATCGACTGTATCTAGCTGTGGAATGTCCTGGTGAACATATGGTTTGATTTCTTCTCTTCATGACTGTATCTGATGTATATGTGGCTCAATAGCTGAAGGTTCAACTTTAATTTGAAGTATTTCTTTCAATTTCTTTCGATTTCAGAGCATTTCATCATCATAATTGCAAATAATTGACAATCTTAAGCAAATAATACAAATATGCAGACATCTTGTAGATAACTGAATATCATTAGCATATTTGAGCTAAATGCATGTAGTGTTGAAAATATCATGCAAAGAATTGCAAATAATGGTAAAATTCATGCAAATATCAACCTGTAGGCACATTATTTGAGTGAATTCATAGTGCAGAGGCAAAATAATTTGGAGATTTATGCAGGGCGGATATAAAGAACAGGATATTTGGAGAAATATTGATGAACTTTATAGAAATTACTGAAGAACGTAAGGCCCCTGAATGATTAACAACAACACACATCAACCACTGAGTAACGTCAGTAGATTATGAACTAATCAATGGAGACTTGGGATCATGAATTCTTTGAATTCATCATATCTTTCAAGATGAATAAAGGTTGTTGCGTAACTTTTATTCTATGTTTGTTTATGACTAACATCATCACCAACAGGTTCCTCCTTTCATCATATACTTTTGTGACCTTATCTTCAAGGCTCTTCTCTATGAAGATTGCAATCTCAGAGGACATCTTCCAATAATCAGGATGTGCCTGATATCTTAATACCATTCCTTATTGTTCTTATAATTGATAACATACTACTGACTTGTGATGTTTGGGTCAATTTCAGATATCATTTGGCTTAAAGCCTATCCTCTTACCAGATTCATTGGTGTAATTTCCATGTCATACTCTTGTAATATAGTAATCCACTTGGCTCTTTTTTCACCAGGCTCACTCTGCATGAGCAACATCTTCACTGCTGCATCAGGCACTACTGTAATCACCTTGCTTCTCAGTATATAATGCCTGAATTTCTTTACTGCCCTGACTAATGCAAGTGCTCGTCAACATCCACATATCTTAGTTCACCATCCTTGAAAGGACAGCTCATGAAGGCTATTGGTTTCTCTTCTTTTTCTTCATTCCTTTGAGTTAACACTGCTACAGAGGTATGTTCTGAAGCAAATGAATAGATGTAGAAATCCTTTGTGTAATCTGGACTGATGAGTATAGGAGCATCTGATATGGCTTTCTTTATGTCCTCAAAAGTAGCTTTAGCTTCTGTTGTCCACTCAATCTTGGCATCTTTTTTTAGCATAGCATTTAGTGGTCTGACTATTTCTACAAAACCAGTGATGAATTTTCTTACAAAGTTAATCTTACCAAAGTAAGACTTAAGTTCTTTCTTGCTTCCAAGAAGTTGTATTTTCATGATAGACTCCACCCTATCAAGATCAATGATGATTCCATCTTTAGTTATCAAATGGCCTAATAACTTTCCTATTGTCACCCCAAATATGTATTTCTTGGGGTTCAGTGATATTCCATACTCTTCACATTTCTTCAGCACATTTCTGAGATCTACTACATGATTTCCCCTTTCTTTGGAGAATACTATCAAGTCATCTATGTAGATGACTATGCATTTTCCTATTAAGCCTCTGAAGGCTATGTCCATTGCTCACTGGAATTTTTCTCTAGCATTTATAAGTCTGAATGGCATACATCTAAATGTAAATATCCCCCACTTGGTGGTGAAGGTAGTTTTCAATCTGCCAATTTTATCAACCATCACTTGGTTGTATCCTGAAAAGCCATCCAAGAAGGACATCATTTTGGCTCCATTTACAATCTGCAGAACTTCATCTAATGAGGGTAAAGGATAATTATCCTTTTCTGATGCTCTATTTAGATTCCTAAAATCTACACATAACCTGATGTCTCCATCCTTCTTCCTAACTGGCACTAGATTTGCCACCCAAGTGGAGTGCCTCACAAGAAAGATTATCCTGGAATTTAACAATTTCTTGACTTCTTCAAATATTATTGGTTCAAGCAAAGCATTGACTGGCCTTTGCTTCTGTCTGAAAGGTTTAGCATCTGGTTTGAGAGGTATAGTATGAGTTATGACAGATGTGTCATATGTCTTCAGCTCATCATAAGTCCATGCAATTACATGGATGTAATCCTTAAGGGCCTGAGTTATTCCTTCTAACTCTTCTGGTGTGCAAACCTTACCTATCAAGACATTTTTCTTGTCATCATCCTATTCGATATTCACTTGTGAATATTGACCTCCATCAGCTTTGGGAAGATCCTTCTACTTCAGCATATTATCCAAATCAAAGGCTCTTTCTAATTCAATCATGCCTTTGGGAATTCTGTTGCTAGACAACTCTAATATTTCATCTTCTTCCCAGACATGATCTTCCATACTATTCTCATCTATAATCTGAGCGTCAAATACATCCCTGTTGGAGATGAAATCAAGAATGTGTTGGTCATCATCAAAGACCTGAAGATTGGTAACATTATTAGGTACTGATGGTACAAATACCAGTTCTACTGAAAATCTCTTCAGACCTGATATAGATAGTGGCTCCAATGTACTGGCAGCCTGGGCAAGTGCATCTGCCCTATGATTCTGTTCTCTAGGAACATGGGTGATGTTAAATGCATCAAAGTCTTCAATCAAATCCCACACTCTGTGTCTATAATTTGACAATTTTTTATAGTTGCAAGAGTAGATTCCTCTTACTTGTCTGACAACTAATTTTGAGTCTCCAAATACATGCAGAATTTTCACTTTCTTTTTGAGAGAAAACAGTATACCATAAATCAGAGCTTCATACTCTATCACATTATTAGTACAGGGGAACTGTAATCTGTATGTAGCTAAGTAGGATATTCCTGATGGATCAATAAGATCAATCCCTACTCCGGCTCCTTGCTTGGATTTGGATCCATCAAATCTAAGGATCCAAGACTTATCTTCAGCATGAGGTTTAGCTGAACCTTTATTTTTCTTTGCAGCTCTAGCAGCTGCTCCACCTGATATCCATTTTAACTTAGGAATGTCAGCTTTCTCAGACTTCATCTTTTCTTCCTTCTGAGAAGCTGATTTTTCTTCTTGTTTTCCATCATCAGGAGGATGATCTTTTGGATCAGGCTCTGTATGTTTCTTCAAAATGTGCAAACACAGTGAACAGGTGGTCTCCGAATGAGGAGCCTCATGTAGCCTACACCAACCTTCAGTTAGTGCATCTTGTGGATGTTTCTTTTGTCTTATCATTTTCTTAATTTCTCTAGACAAGAACTCTTCAAATCTAGTCAGGTTACTGCCTTTGTCTTCATCAGATAATTCATAGTCTGACTCCATCAGACAATCACTCCCTGGGGTGATCTTTTCTTTTTTGTTAACATTTATCTGATTGTACACCAGAATTTCTTTTGTTCTCTATTCATGACCTTCATCATGATCTATCACCTTTTATGTGGTTCCTGCAGAAGACAAAAAAGAATCAATATCATCATCATCACCAAATGTAGAACTTAGCTCAGAATATGATGATGATGCCTCACTACATGTCTGCTCCAGCATCATCATGTCTAAGCATGTTTCGCAAGTCTTTTCTGAATGTGCTTCATTGTGTAATCTACACCATCCATCAATCAAAATATCATTAGCAGGTATATTTAACAATTGACAACGCTTTACCTATTTGGACAGATGCATCTCAAAGTCTCTAAAGTGATCTATTTCATTTTCGTTCTCAAAATTATTATCAGTTTCTACAACTAGCACACCCTCCTAATGATCATGATGATGATGATGATGATGAAAGTCAAGCATCAGGATCTCTTCTATCCTGATAGTCTGTGGTCTAATGGCATAAACTCTAGGCTCAATGTCAACATACATGATCTCATTCATTTTATTATACTCGGTTATCATGTGCTTCATTCTGGGTTCAGCATCTATTCTTATCTGGTTTGGTATACCTTTCCAAGGTAACCACATGTGACTGAAGTCAGTGGACATATATCCATTCAAAGTCTTTGACCAGTCTCTGCTAAGTAGCATCCCATATGTATTAGGTATGTCAACTACCTGGATATCAATGTAATATTAGATCCTGGGATCAGATGCTAGCTGCATGTGTATATGAGTCAGTTCTCCTACTACACTCACTTCTGTTTTATCTAGCTATGTCACCTTTTTTAGGGATTTAGCAGGATGCAGTCCTAAGGCATTATATATGGACAAGGGCATCACATTTGTAGATGCACCTGAATCTACCAGACAGTTGTGTAAATTCTTTCCAAACATCCTTATGGTAAGGAGGAAAGGTGGTGACTCACTCTTATCTCTGTATAATGTTATATGTGATGTTTCTGCAGCTTGGACAGTAGCTGGCATTTTAGGTTTGATATTACGATCTCTAGTAGCATGATCTTTATTGCTAAGATGACCTGGAGAAGGAATGTCCTCTTTAGGAGTAGGATCATCTAGCGACTTCATGAATGCTTTTTTGATTGCAGGAGTTTTTAACAATTCTGACAGAGATAGGCTAATCTTTATCTTTTTCATCTCATCTGCCAAGTATGAAACAAGTTTGTCAGACTCTTGAGGTAAGGCAATAGCTTTTGATGCTGTATTTTGTGGTCACAGATATTGGGCATTCACCTTGGGGAACCCAGGATTATTGCTAGCTCTGGGGTCCAGAGGTGTGTTGAAATTATTTGGATGTAGAGATGACGTTAGTGGACCAGTAGGTCTATTGGAGCTACTTCTCAAGTTATAGTTATGCTTGCTAGGATATTGCTATTGGTATGCATGCACCTCCTCATGTTCAGTGGATGGTTCATTCTCATCTTCAAAGGGGAAGACATAGTTTGATTCAAAGGCTAAAGCAAATTCTTCATATGCATGAGAATAATTTTGATGATCAGTATAGCTTTCTAGCACTAGGGCTGAATCATATCCACAAGGAACTATTTCATTACCTTCTACTTGAGGTGGATGTCCTGCAGTATTAGAGACTTTTGTTTGAAAAATGTTGGCAGCAATTTGAAATTGTGGATAGTCTAACTCTGCATGAGCATTTGTGTTGTGTATCCTACACCAATTGGTGAGGGCTGCTTCAACAAGATTGACTCTAGTAGTCTGTTTAGCTTCACCAGATGGCTGATTATCTAAAGGTGATGGTAATGAACCATTATTTGGCTTGGAATTCCATACTCTAGGCTATCTTTGAGGATTATTGTTATTTCCACCACTATTATTGAAATTATTGTTGTTATTGTATCCTCCGTCTGGATAATTTGGTCTATCATTGGAGTAATTTCTATTCTGATTTGACTGGGAATAGAAACTTTGATTTCTCAAATGTGTCACTTCTGTGGTGAGTTTTCTCAATTGAACATAAATTTCTTTAATTTCCTCCTTCTCTTCTTGAGCTTTGGCTACTACATTCTCACTTTGAGGCTTGAAGAAAGAGGATCCATGGTTATTGTTAGACAGATCAGCACCCTGAGGTGTCTAAATTTGTGCAGGATATTGTGGAGTTTTGCCATTCCCATTAGGAGGTGACATGATACTTAATGGAGGTACTTGTAAGGGTGCAGGCATGACTGGTGGAGGTATCATAGCTCCATTAGGATATTGTGCAATATATGATGTGGAATATGATGCAGGATATTGTGGATACATGCCAGGCAGTGTAGGGAATGCAATATTTGGAGTAGGAGTTGGGACTAGCTGCTGATTTACTTTGATAGCTTCTTGAAAGGCTCCTGTCAAGGTAGTGATCTCAGGATGTGTTCTCCTGATGAACATGGAAGTCAATGGATCCAGGGCTGAATAATAGATACTCCTAGCAGAAGCATCTGCTACTACATAAGGAGCACCTAACTTGGATAGTATTTTCTGGAACCTAGCATTCAAATTGGCAATAGGTTCATTCTCGAATCTCTTGATTGTAGCAAACATGTGGTAATTCATAGATGGATCAATAGGGACCTTGAACCTATCAAGAAAGGCTTTCTCTAGGATAGCCCATGAACCAACAGAGGCTTGACCAAGACTAATAAACCAATTATAAGCCTCTTTCCCTAAGGAAAAAGGAAATAATCTACATACAACATCCTGATGTTCTATTCTGGCTCTACAACAAGCTTCCTTAAATGTCCTGATATGATCATCAGCATCCTGATAAGGATGATATTTTGGACAAAGTTTGTCCAGATTCTTTGGCAACTCATGATATGCATTGAAGGTTAAAGGTGATTTTGCTACAAAGAAAGACATTGTGACTGGAGGAGGTTGAGCCGATGGTATAGCTGGCTGAGGTTAGACCTGGGGTTGAGGTTGAACAGGAGGTGTCATAGATATCCCAGAAGGTACTTGCAAACCAACAGGAGTTACAGGAGGAGGTTCTGGTGAAGCTCTTGATGTACTAGACCCAGAAGTATGATGGATGTCTACAGTTCTAGGTCTGAAACCTCTAACAGATAATTCTTCAAAGATTCCACTAGATCTAGACCTGGTATTTATCCTGTAAGCCAGGATTTCTCAATTTTGAGGCAAATTGGATGAAACTAACTGGATGATCATAAATATTGAATGAATTTCACCGGTTGAGAAAATATTTGCGGTCGGATGACTGATCAGACTGAATATTAACGAAATATTTGCAAAGATATTGCAAATATGAAAGGATATTTGAGGTATAATGACTTTTACCATAGGATATCAAGTTTCTAAGGCCAAAATTCTTCAAGGCTTGAACAGATTTACTTAACGTTGGCTGATATTTGTGAATTCATGATGATCTACTATAAATCTTGCAATATGTATGACTAATTTCAGGAACTTTACACAGAGTGAACATTTACAAGCTTGTTACAGTAAATATTTGAGCAATATTTGAAATTCATGAATACACTGGGGTTACCTTACTCTCTGCATCATCAAACCTAAAAATAATGATGATGAGCGTGTTCTTTCAGATAAAGGTTCTCCTTTTAACACCAATTTATGTTGCATTAGGAGCGAGGAGCCTGCATAAAATGTATGATGACTGAAGCAATGGTGTCTTTTCTAGTTTGCCCTCCTTCTAGTGCCAATTTATGTTTGTTTATGACTAACATCATGACCAAAAGGTAGACCTATGCCAAACGACACCACACATCAACATTATGAAATTTCATCATGCATAACATAGTCGATCTTGGTTCCTCTTGGAACTAGATTGGCTTAACATGGGAGTTCACAAAATGTGTGGGATGATCTCTGATTATTCGTGGCTTGGTTAGAACACCTGTGCACTTAAATAAAAGATTTATCCAACATGTATATCATAGCTGAAGCAAGGGAAACATACACTCACACCCTCGCATAATCATTTAAAACATCATATAATCACATCATAATTAGATTCATAATTTGCATTTCTATAGTCCATCTCAAGATAAAATTGCATAATAAATCCATAACATAATCTCACAACTAATATCACAAATAACATCATAATGTATATCACATGTCAAATCATCATCAATAAATCAAATCATGACCTAGTCTCATCAAACATGCTAAACATAATTAACCAAAATAAAAGCATATAGTCTACAAATTCTATATATCATGATCAACAGTCCCCAAAAGCCTAAATTGTGTCTCCAACAGTAATATGAATCGATCAAAATAAGGGAGCAAAAAGGTAGGCCTCACAAAGCTTTAAAATCTTCTCATGAAATATTGATACAGAAGCATATACATGTTGGGTTGTGCATGTTAAGTTGTTTCTTTTGTGGATTAAAATTGTCTATGTAAAACAATTGTGTAGGTTTGAACATCATTTTGGTGCATCACCTTAGTTGTAGGTTCCTTTTTCATGCAATTTTTCCTTTTCCCTTTTCCTCAGAAAGTATTAGAAGTAGTTCTAGGTGACACAATAGGAAGTCGGCCTTCTCTAGAGGTTGACCTATGTTTACAAGTTAACCACATATTTAGAGGTCTTCCAATGTTTCAATAGATTGTTGAACCTCATGTTCAATAGGGTGAAAATCTCATTGATAACAATTTTTGGCACTCTTGGTGGGACTGTTCAAATTAGAACAGAACACATTTTTCAAACTGTGCTAGTTTTGATATTTAGTCAGCATATTTAAGCCTTTAAGAGGTGTTTTCTTGCATATCTGGTGACTCTCACTTAGAATAGAACAAGTAAACTAGTGCTGGTTTATTTTTATGAAAAGGATACACACCAGAAGTTCAAGTTCTTTTGAGTATTTACAGTTGTCTCCACCTAGAAGACAAAGTAGAACTGTGAAAAGAACCCCAATTTCAAAGAGAGTTCAGTCAACTCCACCAAGTTTTAGACTAGCAGTACTTGTACCTCCTGTACTAGTCCAAGCTAGTCCACCTCTAGATGTTCCAGTGGCAAGGAATCAGCCATTTATGGCATTTGATGGGGACAACCCATTAAACTTAACACAACATGATGACATACCCATGGCAGCCTTGAAAAGTCTACCTTTTCTCATAGGGAAGAATCAAACTACCTCAATTGAGCACATCAAAGACATGGCTTCCCTATGTGGAGTTCATCATGTAACCCAAGAGAATGTAGCAATCAGGTTGCTGGCTACTTCATTGAAGGGAAAAGCCCTACAGTGGTTCAAGGGTCTACCAGTGGCCACCATTAGAACATGGGATGATCTGGGTGATAAAATGCACAAATAATTTCAAGATAAGTCTAATCACTTATCGTTGGTTGAACAGTTGACTACAATAAAGAGAGCTCCTCAGGAAGAAATGATGGATTTCAACTTCTGTTTTAAGAGAACATGGCACAAAATTTTGGTCATGATAAGACCGTCATCAGATTATGCTTTTTATACTATTTGAAAGCTCTTAAGAGTGACATTTCTATCATGATACAATCGATGGGAGGTACCAGTTTACCAGATGCCTATGAAATAGCAATTAGAGAAAAAATAGCCTAATTCAGGCTGGTAAGATAGCACCTAGGCCTCCAATGCCTATTTTTCTAGAAATCTAGCCTTCTATGCCATTGAAAATTCCATCTTTTTCCCCTTTACCTGTTGTTGTAGCATTACCAACTACTATCAATCATGAGACTATTGTTTCCAGCTCATCACAAGAGCTAAAAGAGATTAAAAACAACCAACAAAAGATTGAAAACATACTTCAAACTTTTGGAAATGAACTAGTGAACATAAAGAAGCAATAGTCCTAGAATAGCCAGCCATATCAGCCACAAAATCAAGGTCAAAACTAGCCATACCAAGCAAATAGGCCACCATACCAAGGAAACTACAAGGGTACAAGGCAGAATATAAACCCAAGGCCTTTTTAGCCTTATAATCCTACACCAATTAATGCAGTTAGAGACCTTGTTCCTATCCAGAATAACCTTACAACAGAATATGAATCATGTTTCCATTGTAACCAGCCACACAGTCAAGCTACCTGCTCAAATGGAATTATTAATTAAGCATTGATGGTGTAGAATGTTGTAGTTCCTTAGCCTAGCACATCTAATGATGGGCCTTTCCAATAGTAGGAGCAACCTCCAAGTGATACTACCCTCCTAAATTGGCAGGGTGAAGAGTTTTGTGGAGTAAACAGAGATGATTCTCCTATTGCAGCAAATACAAGAGCTAAGAAGAGGAGTTTTGAGATGGAACAATCATCAAACAAAGAAAAAGAAGCTACTGGACCATCCACATCTCAAATTCCTCACATCTTACAAAGAAATGTCTAAGGTACTACCAAGGAACGGCCTCACATATAGGCAGACTTTGCTGCTGCAAAGTCTCATCAAAAGGTAAATATCACTTCACCTTTCAACATCATTGAAAATATGAAAAAAATGAATGTGACAATGTCCATGTGGGATTCCTTACCCATCCCAGGCCAAAAAGACATGTTACAATATGCTTTGTTTGATTTGAAAGTTTCTAGTGATACAATAGTTGACCTAGCTAGGGTTGTCCTTACAAATTCACCTCAAGACAGTAATAAACAACAAGGTAAGGGTGTCAAACCTCTCCCCTTTTATGTCTCATTGATAATAGGGGACAAACTAGTACATAACTGTATGGTGGATAGTGGGGCAAGTACTTCAGTCATGTCAAAATAGATTACAGACCAATTAGGACTGAAATACCAACCTCTTGAAAAGGGAGTACTCCAATTAGATGGAACATCTATCAACATTGTAGGTGTGATTAAAGACTTAGGTCTCACATTGCATGCATGTCCAAATGTTTCAATCTCTCAAGAGGTGTTTATTATTGATTTACCCCCTTACTTTGCCATGTGTTTGTTAAGGGAGTTCACTACCAAAATAGGAGGGTATTTGTCCTCATATTGGTCCCACATATTTTTTAGGACTAGATATGGAACAAAAGTGACTATAAAATTTGAGTTTCTTGCCAACGATCACATTGAGCCTTATGTGCCAAGTGCAGTTAATGCCAATTGCACTATTTTTAATGATAATGAGCTTGTTGTTGCTCAAGAATTGCAGGTTGGAAGTGTACCAGAAGTACTTTTGAATGAGTGGGCAATAGAAAATATTGTAGATAATCCTAATGACCAGATTCATGAAGCTAGTTTGGGTGTTTATGGTGCAGGAGCACCTACCTGACAGCTGGCCTCTATGAGGCAGTTAGTTTGTTATAGGTCTGGTTAATGTTTCCAAGAAGGTCTTATAAGACCAATGCATGTAATAAGGTCATGTTGACCATACTTTACTATTTTTAGCTAGGTTGTTAGGACAGCTGTTATGCTGTATGTCCGGTTGGATCCTCCCAGCCGCTTGGAAGCTCCCAGCCGCTTGGAGTCGGGTCGGTAGTACTCGCAAGAGATCCTATTTATGCATGAGGATCGGTTGGTTTTAGATATAGATGTTGAGAAGCTAGATTGCAGAGAGAGTGAGACAGAATATTGTATTTGCATCTTTTGAAATCAATAAAGAGGTCCTGTTGTGTCAATTCTCTGTTTGGATTCCATTGTGTGATCGATTTGCTGTTTTGGTGGTTGCATGGATTCGCTGATCCATTCCACCGGTTGATTCGTCGAATCGGTGGAATGGCCATGTATAATAGCTTAGGGTTTAGTCTGCATTTTGTGTTTGTTTACATGCAGGTGTGCAGGATCGCAATCAAGAGGTGTTGAGAACCCTAGCATGGGTATGTGCTAGGTCGTACTGATAGTTCGAGTCTGGAAAGTTGTCCAGGAAGTAGATCGGGTCACCTCAGGAGGTTCGGTGGATCGGAACGGTGAAAATCCGCTAAGGTTGGAAAATTCGTCACAACGGCATCATCAGGATATTTTTGTGTATATCCTGCAGTTACTTCAGGCGTCATCCAAGTAGATGGAGGTGAGCATGATGCAATCGTTTGCATAAGGTGAATGTGCATTGGGGTGATCATCATCAGGTGTTGCCGAGGAGGAACGTATTGGCATAAGGTAGAAGATCGGGTTGATAAAACCATCGCGGGCCGATAATGTTAAGTTTGGCCGATAGCAGGATATTGGAGGAGCTGCATGTGACGTCATCGTCATCAGGATAATCATCATCAGGATATCGGGGTGACATAAGCATCGAAGGAAAGGTGCATGAAGTTGTCGTCATCAGGATATATGGAGGGAACCGGATATTTTATATCCTGCTGATGAACATGATGTTGAACATCATGATGCTGAAGATAGAGGTTGGCGGTAAGATGAACAGTGAACATCAGGAGGATGTTTGCGCTTGCTGAATGTGATGATGCTGCCGATAGTCAGATATGATGATGCTGCTGACAGGCGAAAGGGTCGAAGGTTTGTCTATAGGAGGATATCGGTCAGCAGAGAAAATATGATGATGCTGACAGTGTTAAGGGAAATATGATGATGATGAAGGGTTGCGGACATACATGTTGTATGTCAAGGTTTTAGTGTGGATGCCTCTGCATCAGTTTATATGTTGCATGAACCTGGAACAGTCATGCCAAACCTTGAGAAAAGTGCAGAACAATAGTTGGAACAGCAAGATGAGTTATGTAAAATGTACTTTGATGGCTCTCGAAGTAGAAATGGAGTTGGTGGGGGTGCAATGCTTGTGTCCCCATAAGGTGACAAGTATTATTCTACTTTCCATTTTTCTTTCTCATGCACTAACAATACTTCTGAATATGAAGGTTTGATTCAGGGATTGGAATGGGCCAGAAAGAGGAAAATCAACTATTTGTAGGTATATGAGGGTAGTGAACTCATCGTGAATTAGGTTAGAGGGCTACATGTTACTAAAAATAATGTCTTGAAATCTTACAAGCATAGAGTGTGGGATATGATTGAAGAGTTTAGTGCTTTTAACCTAGTTTCTATTCCAAAAAGTCAAAACAATCATGCAGATAGGTTAGCTGCAAGGCTCAATTTGATATTCCTAATGATATAAAAAAGGAAAAGGTATAGCAGTATGTTAAGGTGATTATTAGACCTTCTATTCCTAATAAAAACATTCACTGGCAAGTCTTTGAGAGTGATGAATAGGTGCTGAGATTTTTACTAGAAGAAGATGAGTTTTCGGTGATGAATCAAGACAAGATTCGAAAAAACTATGATGAGCAGATTGTTTACACGAAGTCTAACAAACTACCTAAAGGGTTAGTTACATTAGAATCCATCTTCATAATTGATGATTAGTTTAAAAAGAGAAAAACTAGCATACAAGTCAAAGAAGAACATTATGAGGAGCTAGAAATTTTCAAAGGTAAGCTCCTTATAATTGGTAAAATCTATTCAGCTGAGGATAGGAAAGCTTTTATTTCTCTTTGTCAAGAATTTCAAGATGGTTTTGCCTGGGAATATTCAAATTTAAAAGGGTTTGATCCTCACATTGCCTAGCATACCATAGAATTAGAGCCAAATGCAAAACCTGTTAGGCAGAAACAAAGGCCTTTAAACCCAAAACATGAGACTCTAATGATTAAAGAGTTAACCAAGATGATTGAGGGAAATATCATTTTTCCAATCAAGCACACATCCTGGGTCTCCAATCTTTTTCTCGTGAGGAAGAAGAATGGAGAAATTAGGCTCTATGTTGATTTCAGAGACCTTAATAGAGCATCCCTAAAAGACAATTATCCATTGCCCTCAATGGAACAAATCCTGCAAGTAGTAGCTGGTTCAGAGAGATTTTCATTGCTTGATGGTTATTTAGGCTATAATTAGGTTTTGGTCAAAGAAGATGACCAACATAAGACCTCTTTCACTACAAAGTGGGGTACCATGGCATATAAAAGAATGCCTTTCGTCTTATCTAATGTTGGTACCACTTTTCAAAGAGCTATGGATATGGCCTTTGAGGGCTTGCTTTATAAGTTGGTACTTGTTTACCTTGATGACATCATAGTGTTCTCCAAGAATTTAGATGAGCATTTATCACATTTAAGACAAGTGTATGAGAGATGTAGAGAATTTGGTATATCCCTCAATCCTAAGAAATGCATTTTTGTTGTCCATGAAGGTAAGCTTTTAGTACATGTTGTGTCAAAACAAGGGTTACCATTGATACAGAAAGAGTAAGGGCCATTTTGGAGCTGCCTTTACCCAGCCACAAGAAGGGACTATAAAGTTTTATAGGAAGAATTAATTTTCTACAAATATTTATACTTGATATTACAAACTTGTTGAAGCTGCTGACTTCCATGTTAAAGAAAAATATAGTTTTTAGCTGCACAAAAGCAGCCAAGCCTAGTTTTGAATGCATAAAAAAAGCCTTATCAACAACACTAACTTTGGCAAATCCTAATTTTTCAAAAGATTTCATTTTGTATGCTTATGGTAGTATAGACACCATTTTTGCAATTCTGGTACAGCAACAGAATGAAGGTTTTGAATAGCCCATTGCCTTCTTTAGTCAAAGCTTACAAGATTATGAACAGAGGTACAATTTTATTGAAAAGCATGTCCTTTTAGTTGTTAAGAGTTTAAAGAAATGTAGACATCTTGTTTCTAACAACAAAGTGCATTTAATGGTTTCTCACCTTGGTGTGAAAGATTTTTTGTTGAGCAAGGATGTAAATGAGGAGACAACTAGGTGGATTACTAAAGTCATGGAGTATGCCATGGATATTAAGATAACTAAGCTTGTCATAGGAAGAGGACTTAGTGAATAGCTTGCTACTAGTCCTGAAAATGAGACAGATAAGGAAAAAGAACTAGTTTTAGTTACTATGGATGAGCCTCAAAATGATACAACAACAGTTGGAACAAGTTGGGTTAAGGATGTGACTCACTTTCTACAAACTAGTGAGTTCTCAATGGGTTTAGACAGAGGTAAAAGGAGGCATTTCAGATTATAGTCTATTCCTTATATCTTGGTTAATGATGTTCTTTTTAGAAAGGATTTGAATGGTGTACTCTTAAGATGTATTGATAATGATCAAGTTGACAAAGTGCTTTATGAGTTCCATGATGGAACAGCTGGGGGTCATTTTGTCCTAAGAACAACTGCATGGAAGATAATGAGAGATAGCTATTATTGGCCCAACTTATTTAGAGATGCCCATGCTTGGGCCAGAAAGTGTGTAAAATGTACCATTTTTGCAGGCAAAGAAAGGCTGCTAGCTTTACCTTTGCAGCCGATTCAAGTGGAACAACCCTTTATGAGATGGGGCATTGATTTTATAGGTGCCATTAACCCAGCATCCAGTGCAGGCCATAGGTGGGTATTCATAGCAACATATTACTTCACGAGATGGACCGAAGCAGTGGCTTTGAAAGAATCCAATGAAATGTTGTCTTAAACTTTTATTATGATTTAGTAACCAGATTTGGAGTTCCTAAATCAATCATTTCAGATAATGCTTTAAGCCTTTGTTGGATTGAGACTAAGTGACTTGGCTGTGAAGAATGGTATTTATTTAAATACATCATCAAATTATAACCCCTAGGGTAATGGTTTGGTAGAATCCATGAATAAGAATCTGATAAGAATTATCAAACCAACTATGGAAGATAGCTAGAGGACCTGGCACACCAAGCTAAAATTTGCTCTATGGGCAGATAGAATAATTCCCAAAATGTCTGTTGGGAACTCTCCATATATGCTAGTTTATGGTAAAGAGGCAAGGCTGCCTTTATCTGTTGAGTTGCTAGCTCTTGATATCATGAATTAGTTGGAAATGTTTGAAGAAGAAGATCCAATGGCTTTAGATATGCTCAGCTCATGGAGCTAGAAGAAATAAGAGATAAAGCTATGAAAGCTATGGAGAATCCTCATCTTAAAAAAAAAAGAGTATTTGATAATAAAGGCACTCCCATAATTTTTAGAGAGGGTGATATTGTGCTTAAATGGGATGAACTGAAAAGTAGGCTAGGCAAACTCTCCAAGTTTGACATGTGGAGTGGCCCATTCATCATCACTGGATCTATGGAGCATAATGCATTCCAATTATCAAACATGGATGGAGAAAACTTGCCTATCCCAGTTAATGGGATACACCTAAAAAGGTGTTTTGAGGTATGATCTGGCTTTGTGAATAGTAGATTAGGTTTCTTGCTTTCAATAAGTGTTGTTGTACCATAGTTTAGATGCTTTTTGTTTTTCCCTAAGTGTTGTTCAACATAGTTAGATAGTTGATTTTCTACTTTTTTCTTTTGCTTAGGTTTTTAGGTGTCCTTCACTATTTTTCTGCTGAGTTGCAGAGGTCAGAAATATGTTTGTCGAAGTGTTTTAGAAGTCTCTGAGTGACTCCATGCCCAATGGATAAGGTCTAGGCAACTAGTTTGATGTTTAGCAGGCAAACATATAGCAGATGTCACCAAAAATGTTACCTAATTTCACTACTAGCTCAATCAGGTAGAGCTTTTAAAGTTTTAAGGAAGAGAAAGGTACATTTTATTGTTGTATTATATTCATGTGCACAAATAAAACAAATTCATATTACAGTGCCAATTTGTATTTTAGATGCATAACTTATTTGAAAGATTGTACAAATCTTTTAGAAGAGAAGTAATCTTTATTTGAAAAATAAATGTATAAGGTCTCACACAAGCCATGAGACTAACTGAGTCATTGCAAATGAAAATAAAGACTATACATTTATAGAAAATTATGGAAATAAATGTGCAAATATTATAGGGTGACTTGTCATTGCCTGAATGATGAGTCTTGGTCCTACTTGTGTTGTTTTGTGTCATCCCGTGTTGTCTGCATTTCCAACATCTAGTTGTTATCTCCTCGCCACCTTTAGTTATCTACATTAGAGGTTGGAAACTGATGTTAGAGAAATGAGGAGGCATCATATAACATGTGACATATATCTACAAACATACAGTCTAATTTTTAGATGCAATAAACCTGTCAGTATCACATGGACCTTCAAGAAAGCAACAGGATAATCAAGAACATCAATCACACACACATATTTTCCTAATATGTTTGTTTCCTGTGCAGCTATAGAGAAAGTTATGTTACTATTTTTTTAATTTGATTTCAGCATGTGGGTTAAATGTGGCTTTCACAAGGGTTGAGCCCAGCATGCTGCCCTCTTTTCATTCTTAGGGAATTTCAAGTGTTTTCTATACATTCTAATAGGTTTCTAGATACAAAGATTTTTCATCTTTCTCATAAGCATATCTACCTCTTGAATCTTGTTACCCAATTAATTGTAGAGAGTTGTACTAAGGGCTGATAATGATAAGAGTGTCATTACTGAAGAGGAGAATATGCTTATGCCAAGACTAGTTGTTCTTGATTCTTGAATATTCTATCATGATATGCCAGAAATCAGATTTTGAAAAGGGTCATCATTGATGTAACATTCAAGAGTGATCAGACAAAGGCAAATGAAAGGCCTATATATTATGTGTAGACAGTAGGCAATACCTGAGATTCAAATAAGAACAAAGAGGCCTTTATGGACTACACATAGTAATATAGCATCAAGTGAAGACAAGTTCCAGAGTCACAAAGTGTCACAAAGCCTATTTAAATGTAGTAGCTTGTTCCTTGCATACAAATAGAGGTCACACATGTGCCTTTATCTCTTAGGAGATCCTCAAGAAAATAGGTGCATTGTGCATTCAGGAATGAAATATTATCAAAAATATATACTACCTGTAGTTACTATCAATTAGTAATACATCCATCATGTTGTGTTCATATAGATATCAAGTTGATAACCTTTCATCTTATATAAATTTCATTGCATGCTATAGCAATGTTCCTCTAGTTAGCATATCTCATTTAGACTTAATTTTTTATCTTTTCTTTCCTATATGGTTGAAAACTTTACTATTTTTTGCATTAATTCATAATTTTAAAGCATTTGATTTAAATGATGATGATATAAACCATTAAATCAATTTTCTATTTCAAATGCAAAAAGTAAGGTAATGCTTTATAAATGTCTTTAAGGGGATTTAGTGGAGTCTTTATGCTTTTGCAAGCATATAGGGAGATTGGAGGAGGTTGGCAAACACATACCAAGCATATACGGGATTGTTTTCCTTTTTTGAGAGTGGTTTGACCAAGTTTGGAGCAGATTTAGGAGCGTTTATGGTGGATTAAGTCATGACTCGACTTTTTCCACATGAGAGAGTACTTCGGGAGAGTTTCTTCTTGCTATTTTGGGGGCTTTTTGGAGGCATTTGACCCAAAATAGTTAGAGACCCTATTTTGATGCAACTGCTTTGGAGTTGTGGCTATAGTCACTTATGTGACTCATTTTGTAACTAGTTCTAATTATGCTCTTTTGGCTACATTGTGACTTTGGAGGTCCTTTTAGCTAGAGACAGACATTGTAACTCATTTATAGATAGATACATTGTGTATTCCTTTGGAGATCAATAGAGATAAGCTTTTTATCCTTCTCATTTTCTGTGTAATTGTGTGCATTTTTAAGTGATTAATGCAAGTACCTGTGAAATCATTTTGTTTCCTTGTTCTTATGTCTCATTTGTAACACCTTTGTGTAGAAAACATGTGTTTTGTAGGTTGTGAGTTGTGTTAGTTGCAAATAATCCAAGTTGTGAAGATAGTTTTTTTCCTTCTAGGATAAGAATTAAAACCTTCTCATGAAATATTGATGCAGAACCATATACATGTTGGGTTGTGCATGTTAAGTTTTTTTTTTTGTTGATTAAAATTGTGTATGTAAAATAGTTGTGTAGGTTTGAACATCATTTTGGTGCATCACCTTAGTTGTAGGTTCCTTTTTCATGCAATTTTTCCTTTTCCCTTTTCCTTAGAAATCATTAGAAGTAGTTTTAGGTGACACCATAGGAATCCAGCCTTCTTCAGAGGTTGACCTCTGTTTACAAGTTACCCACAGCTTTAAAGGTCTTCAAATGTTTCAATAGATTGTTGAACCTCATGTTCAACAGGGTGCAAATCTCATTGATAACAATTTTTGGCACACCCGGTGGGATTGTTCAAATTAGAACAGAACACATTTTTCAAACTTTACTGGTTTTGATATGCAGCCACCATATTTAATCCTTTGAGAGGTGTTTTCTCTCATATCTGGCAACTCTCACTGAGAATAGAATAAGTAAACCAATGCTATTTTATTTTTATGAAAAGGATACACACCAGAAGTTTGAGTTCTTTTGAGTATTTACAGTTGTCTCCACCTAGAAGACAAAGTAGAACAATGAAAAGAACCCCAATTTTAAAGAGAGTTTAGTCAACTCCACCAAGTTTTAGACCAGCAGTACCTGTACCTCCTATACCAATCCAAGCCAGTCCACCTCTAGCTGTTCTAATGTCAAGGAATCAACCATTTGTGGTATTTGATGGGGGTAGCCCATTAAACTTAACACAACATGATGACATACCCATGGCAGCCTTGAAAAGTCTACCTTTTTTCACATGGAAGGATCAGACTACTCCGATTGAGCACATCAGAGACATGGCTTCCCTATGTGGAGTTCATCATGTAACCCAAGAGAATGTAGCAATCAGGTTGCTAGTGTGAGGCTGACTATTTTACCTCCCATATTTTGATCATTATGCTAATCTGTAGATGACACTATCAGACCTTAGTGACTATGTTCATTATGCAGACTTGATGTTTTATCTTACTGATTTGATACATGTGATTTGATTCAGTCATATTGGATGTTATGTTGTGGTTTGATATATGGGATTTATATTAGATGTTATTTTGTATGAGATTCTAGTTGTTTATGTGATATGAACTATTTGACATGTGATGGAAAATGCAGTTTAATTTGTAGTTATGTATTGATGTTTATTTCGATTGCGTGGAGTTAATTTTAGTTGCTTCGGCTATCAATTTTCATGACAGAACTGACACTCGATCGAGATGTGCAAGTTTTACTTTCCCTAGCCACAGGAAATCAGAGGTAGGATTAACACCATGTTAATCCCTGTTAAGACGATCCATTCCCAAGAGGGATAAGGATCATGTGTGTAATTGAATGATGATTTATTGTGCTTGGTTTAATTTTAAGTATATTTAGCCTTAGTACCCTCTCTTTTACTTATTTTTATTGATTAATATTAAGTGTTGTAAAATTGTATTTGATTATGCCACTTGGAATTTAATTATTTATTTTAGGCCATGTATATGTGGATTTTTGACCCCTTCATGAACACTAGGGTCCCAAAAGTTACCCTAGGTGGTCAACCATGGGTCTAGGGTCAACTTGGACCACCTAACCCTAGTTTTGACTCACGTTAGGTCACCCTAAACCATGGTTGAGTAAAAGTGACGAATTTGGGAAGAGGGAAGATGGGGATGGGCCTTGCCTTGGGAAGAGCACATCTCCCATCCCTAAGTTTTGGGAAACATTCCCAAGGAAGACTTGGGAGGTCTCCAAGAGTCCTCCCAAACTCCCAAGTGAGTGGGAGCACCACTCAAGGCCATTGTCTTCTTGAGGTGTGAGTGGGAATCCAACTCACCACTTGTCCCCCTCCCACTTGTGTGGAAGCACAAGTGGATGAGGTGGAGATGGAGGTGGAGGGAGAGGAGGACATTTGTCATCCTCTTACCTTCTCACTTTTACAAGTGGCTTTGGAGGAGGGAAGAGATGGTGACAAATGTCACCTTCTCATTCCCTCAAGGCCAGGTGGATGGCCTATAATAGCTCCTCTTGTAGAGGAGTGAGGGTTCTTCTCTTCTATCCTTTTTCCTTGCAATTGGAGACTTCTTGCAAATTTGAATTTTTCTTTCTAGTTGGAGGAGTTAGAGAAGGTTGGAGAATTTCTAAAAAGTTGGAAGGCTTGGGAAGGCTTGGAGCTCTTCACCAATTTCTACTTCCATTGTCAAGGCCTTGAAGGTAGGCCCCTTATCTTGTTTCTTGCTTTGCTTTTATGATGTCCCATGTTTGAATTTTGATTGTAAGTGTGTTTGCATTGTGATGTTTTGCATTTGATGTTGGGTTGGGTGTTATGGTGAGAGCACCTCCAATGGAGGTAATGCTCAACTTGTATGGGTAGGGGAGAGGAACAATCCTTGGGGGCTCTCCCACAGTATGTGTTATGAGTTTATGCCTTAAGGTCTTATCATCATTTGAGGAGGAGATATCTGAAAGGCAAGAGTGCCATTCTATTTATTGTGATTCTTGTGGATTGTGGTGTTTGGGGAATTTTGGCTTGAGGCCATGGGTTGAGATTTTCTTTATCATTTGGGAGCCCCTTTAAGTTGAGAGGTCTAACCCCTACCCTCACCAAACTTAGTTACATGAGTTGAGTATTATGTTAAGCCTTTGGGTTGTTTTGAGTGAATGTGTTTGATTCCTATTGTGGATTGATACACTTGTGTGAATCCCTACCTCCCTAGCTCGGGGGTGACCCACTTGCGGGTCTACGGTAGGGAGGAGAGCTTTTCCTTTCCTGGTGGCTGGTTTCTGTTGTCTTGATGTTGTGTAACTTATAGGTTTTTGAGTGGTGAAATGAAGTAGTTAAGGAGCTCATGTTGGTGTTCTTATAGCCTTTTGAGATGGCTGTCGGAGCCATGGCCAATATGGTCTTATTGTATTATGTTGACCAGTTTTAGTTTTACGGTGTTGGCTGCCCAAAGGTGGTGTAATGCAAGCAAGGTCTTGATTTATCTAAAAATGAAGTTGTCTTACCATTCTGTGAGTTGTAGAATGTGAAATGAATGATAAACAGAATTTAAATTTTGCTGTCATTGTTCCCTTATTTTAAAAAAAAATGTGTGTGAGTGCTGTCAAATAAATGAAAGGGCATACAGGAAAGAAATGAGAAAATGTATCTTAGTTTTCTATTTGGATGCATTATGTTCACTGTTTAGATTTTGTTGTAGAATTAAGAAGGAATTGCATTTCCTGTTTTTGTGTAATGTATCTAAAGAAAAGGAGTTTTAGTAATTTTCTATTTTGTGCAGTAGAAAGCTATAACAAAGTGTTGCAGAAATTTTTTTTAAAAAATGTATTGCTGTTTAGATAAATTTGCCCAAACAAATGCTTGTATCCCAGTCATTTAAAGATCAAATGAAATTAATTAAGTTTGTTACAAAATTCCCATTTATTTGATTTTAAGACAAAAGGAATGAAATGTTGCTTATTAAAAAAAAAGAGAAATTTATTAACTCTATTTTTTTTGAGTTATTTGGTAGGAGATTAAAGAAAATTAGTGTGTTGCTGTAGGAGTTCCATATTTCATTTGCTGTGTTTATTAATGAATGTATATACTCATGCAAAAAAAAAAAATTTATTTGTTAAGAGTATGATTTGTTTCAAAAAAAAAAGAGGGAAACCTTGTTGTTATTTTAAATGACCTTAATTCTGTGCAAATTTCTAAGAAAATGTATATAACAGTGCTGCTAGTTAATAGACAGTATGCACATATTTTTACAAATGAAATATATATATATATATTATGCAAAAAAAAAATACATTTTGGAAATATATAAATATATATACATATATATAAATATGTATAGATATATATATATATAAATATGTGTTTTACATTGTATATATATAGAAAAAAATATATATATTTTAAAAAAGGTTATGTATACATTTTTCTACAAAAAAAAACAAAAAAAAAGTTAAAAAAAAAATAGTGTGTTGTAGGCGGCGGCACCGCCCACAGCAGATTGTGAGCACAGGTGTGGGCAGAGGCTAAGCCTCTTCCCCCACACACCCCCCCCGTTACTCCCCGTGCCGTAGACCGCACGGCACCTCCTCTCCGAAACCCCCTCTGCAGCACCTGCTGCCCTTTGCGCAGCCGCCAACACTTCCGTGGCTAGAAACCCCACTCCAACCTCTACGCCCTCCACTCCCTCTAACCGCCATTCCCACCACCACGAGACCTCTGACGCCTCACACCTCCTCCAACGCCATCGATCCTGCCACCTCCTCCAACACCGTCGATCCCGCCACTGCCTCCTCTTCCTCTCGGCCCTGCAATACCATTAAATCCCACTCACAAGGGTGTAACCATATGCAGTATTCAAAAAAAAAAAGTTTTATTCATGTAGATGTGAAGTCTCATTAGTACCTCCTTACTGTGCATACAACATTTGTTCATGGCCTCCAAAGGAACTCCAAACCCTGGAGTGCAACAAAGGGAACAAAACATGAGAAGATAAAGAGATTAGGGCAACCAAAGAGCACATTATTAGATTAGAAGCTATTAGGGCAACTTGTGTTTGAAATTAATTTAAAATGTGTTAGGGTTAGATATGATTTTGGAATTAGCATTATTTTAATCTTTTATTTTATTTTGGTAGGAATGCATTTTTATCCCTTAATTAATATCTCTCATTAGGAAGAGACTTAATTTATCATATTAAAACATATGGTTTAAATTATTTATATATGTATAGAAATATATTTATATAATATCCAAACTAATGAAATATATATTTTTGTATTAATAGATCAAATGAGGATATTTAAATTGTTTATATATATATATATATATATATATATATATAATGTAGTTAACAAATAGGTAAATTCATTTATATAATAAATATACTTGAATGGCATAGTCATTGCTATAGTATAAAAGCATATTTCTGTGTTATCTATCACTCGATAAAAAAAAGGGAGATAACTTTTTTAGAACAAATTTTAAGTAGGGGATTATAATATCCCCTCAGTGTTTCGCAACATCAACTAAATTAACAAGTGTGAATTAGTATCTGCATATTTTCGAAAACGTAGTATGAAATTTGGAATCAGAGTTGATCCACCTACCACAATCTTACCAATTCCAAGTGGGAGTATTATTCATAACAGAAACTTTTATCCCAGGTTAAACCTCATAGACATCACCAAACAACGATAGCTAATCTTGCGTAGAACAACCCGATACAGGACAACTTAGTAACCAAGTTGAGCGTTAGTATAATGAATCTTGCATCCTCGTCGTTAACGCGTTATGCTGCCAGATTCATGCTGTATTCCTAGAGTTTAAATTTTTGCCTTATTTTATTAAGTTCTCTCACCAACCTTCCACTTCATCTACATTCAATCCATCTTTCAACCTAAACACGTGCCTTCCGGCCATCTTAACTGACCTCTTGTCGGTACAAGATTAATTAGGGTTTAGGGTTATTTAGTCAAACCCTAGAAGCGACACCTTACTTGTCGCATACTCCCTTGTTTGCCTTCACCTTCGACAATGGTGTTGGCATGATATACGCCTCAGGCGTATAGCCACCGAGCATGCAAGTGCATGCAAGGTGGTTCTTAGGGTAGGGAGAAAAAGTTTTTCGTGGATCGTGTCATGACCACATGTCAAATGTGGGCATGACATGCGTGTATGTGTGTCATGACCACACGAGAGTTGCGGGCATGATAGCTAGCTACTTCACTTAAGGGAAAAGCCCTACAGTGGTTCAGGGGTCTACCAGTGGCCACCATTATAACATGGGATGATTTGGGTGATAAATGACACAAATAATTTCAAGATAAGTCTGATCACTTATCGCTGGTTGAACAGTTGACTACAGTAAAGAGAGATCCTTAGGAGCAAATGATGGATTTCAACTTCCATTTTCAGAGAATATGGCACAAAATTCTGGTCATAGTAAGACCCTCATTAGATTATTCTTGTTTGTACTATTTGAAAGCTCTTAATAGCAACATTTCTGTCATGATACAATTGATGGGAGGTACTAGTTTACCAGATGCTTATGAAATGCAATTAGAGTAGAAAATAGCCTAATTCAGGCTGGTAAGATAGCACCTAGGCCTCCAATGCCTATTTTTCTAGAAATCCAACCTTCTATGCCATTGCAAATTCCATCTTTCCCCCCTTTACCCGTCGTTGTAGCATTACCAATTGTTGTCAATCATGAGTGTTGTTTCCATCTCATCACAAGAGCTAAAAGAGATTAAAAATAGCTAACAAAAGATTGAAAACATACTTCAAACTTTTGGAAATGAACTAGTGAACATAAAGAAGCAATAGTCCCCGAAGAGACAACCATATCAGCCACAAAATCAAGGTCAAAACCAGCCATACCAAGCAAATAAGCCACCATACCAAGGAAACTACCAGGGTACAAGGTAGAATGTAAACCCAAGGCCTTCTTAGCCTTATAATCCTACACCAATTAATGCAGTTAGAGACCTTGTTCCTATCTAGAATAACCTTGCAGCAAAATATGAATGGTGTTTCCCTTACAACCAGCCACACAGTCAAGCTACCTACTTAAATGGAGTTATTTATTAGGCATTGATGATGTAGAATGTTACAATTCCTCAACCTAGCACATCTAATGATGGACCTTAGAAGGAGCAACCTCTAAATGATAGTGCCTTCCTAAACTAGCAAGGTGAAGAGTTTTGTGGAGTAAACAGAGACGATTCTCTAATTGCAGCAAATACAAGAGCTAAGAAGAGAGGTTTTGAGATGGAACAATTAGTAAACAAAGGAAAAGAATCTATTGGACCATCCACATCTCAAATTCCTCACATATTACAAAGAAATGTCCAAGGTGCTTCCAAGGAATAGCCTCACATATAGGTAGACCCTATTGCTACAAAGTCTCATCAAAAGGTAAATATCACTTCACCTTTCAACATCATTGAAAATATGAAAAAAATGAATGTGACAATGTCCATGTGTGATTCCTTATCCATCCCAGGCCAAAAATATAGGTTACATTTTGCTTTGTCTGATTTGAAAGTGTCTAGTGATGCAACAGTTTACCCAGCTAGGCCTATCCTTAGAAATTCACCTCAAGATAGTAATAAACAGCCAGGTAAGGGTGTCAAACCTCTCCCATTTTATGTCTCATTGATAATAGGGGATAAACTAGTACATAACTATATAGTTGATAGTGAGGCAAGTACTTCAGTCATGCCAAAATAGATTGCAAACCAATTAGGACTGAAATACTAGCCTCTTGAAAAGGGAGTACTCCAGTTAGATGGAACATATGTCAACATTGTAGGTGTGATTAAAGACTTAGGTCTCACATTGCATGCCTGTCCAAATGTTTCAATCTCTTAGGAGGTGTTTATCATTGATTTACCCCCTTACTTTGCCTCAACACTGTAGGTGTTTATCTTTGTTTCAATCTCTTAGGAGTTGTTTATCATTGTTTATTGACACTATAGGTGTGATTAAAGACTTAGGTCTCACATTGCATGCCTATCCAAATGTTTCAATCTCTGTAGGACCTTAGTAGGAGCAACCTCTAAATGATACTGCCTTCCTAAACTGGCACGGTGAAGAGTTTTGTGGAGTAAATAGAGATGATTCTCTGATTGCAGCAAATACAAGAGCTAAAAAGAGGGGTTTTGAGATGGAACAATCAGCAAACAAAGGAAAAGAATCTGTTGGACAATCCACATCTCAAATTCCTCACATATTACAAAGAAATGTCCAAGGTGCTTCCAGGGAATAGCCTCACATACAAGCAGACCCTGTTGTTGCAAAGTCTCATCAAAAGGTAAATATCACTTCACTTTTCAACATCATTGAAAATATGAAAAAAATGAGTGTGACAATGTCCATGTGTGATTCCTTATCCATCCCAGGCCAAAAAGACATGTTACAATTTGCTTTGTCTAATTTGAAAGTGTCTAGCGATGCAACAGTTGACCCAGCTAGGCCTATCCTTACAAATTCACCTCAAGACAAGTAATAAACAGCCAGGTAAGGGTGTCAAACCTCTCCCATTTTATGTCTCATTGATAATAGGGTGTCAAAATGGCCCTTAGTCATTTAAGACAAGTGTTTGAGAGATGTAGAGAATTTGGTATATCCCTCAATCCCAAGAAATGCATTTTTGTTGTCCATGAAGGTAAGCTTTTAGTACATGTTGTGTCAAAATAGGGGGTTACCATTGATACAGAAAGAGTAAGGGCCATTTTGGAGCTGCCTTTACCCAGCTACAAGAAGGGACTATAAAGTTTTATAGGAAGAATTAATTTTCTGCAAAGATTTATACTTGATATTGCAAACTTGTTGAAGCTGCCGACTTCCATGTTAAAGAAAAATATAGTTTTCATCTGCGTAAAAGAAGCCAGGCCTAGTTTTGAATCCATAAAAGAAGCCTTATCAATAGCACTAACTTTGATAGATCCTAATTTTTCAAAAGATTTCATTTTGTATGCTTATGGTAGTATAGACACCATTTCTACAATTCTGGTATAGCAACAATATGAAGGTTTTGAATAGCCCATTGCCTTCTTTAGTCAAGGCTTACAAGATTATGAATAGAGGTGCAATTTTATTGAAAAATATGTCCTTGTAGTTGTTAAGAGTTTAAAGAAATTTAGACATCTTGTTTCCAACAACAAAGTGCATTTAATGGTTGCTCACCTTGGTGTGAAAGATTTTTTGTTGAGCAAGGACGTAAATGAGAAGACAGCTAGGTGGATTACTAAAGTCATGGAGTATGCCATGGATATCAAGATAACTAAGCTTGTCATGGGAAGAGGACTTAGTGAACAGCTTGCTACTAGGCCTGAAAATGAGACAGATAAGGAAAAAGAAGTAGTTTTAGTTACTCTGGATGAGCCTCAAAATGATACAACAACAGTTGGAACAAGTTGGATTAAGGATGTGACTCACTTTCTGCAAACTGGTGAGTTCCCAATGGGTTTAGATAGAGCTAAAAGGAGGCATTTCAGATTATAGTCTATTCCTTATGTCTTGGTTAATGATGTTCTTTTTAGAAAGGATTTGAATGGTGTACTCTTAAGATGTATTGATAATGATCAAGTTGACAAAGTGCTTTATGAGTTCCATGATGGAACAGCTGGGGGTCATTTTACCCCAAGAACAACTTCATGGAAGATAATGAGAGCTAGATATTATTGGCCCAGCTTATTTAGAGATGCCCATGCTTGGGCCAGAAGGTGTGTAAAATGTGCCATTTTTGCAGGCAAAGAAAGGCTGCCAGCTTTACCTCTATAGCCTATTCAAGTGGAACAACCCTTTATGAGATGGGGCATTGATTTTATAGGTGCCATTAATTCACCATCTAGTGCAAGCCATAGGTGGGTACTCATAGCAACATATTACTTCACGAGATGGACTGAAGCAGTGGCTTTGAAAGAAGCCAATGAAAATATTGTCTTAAACTTTTATTATGATTTAGTAACCAGATTTGGAGTTCCTGAATCAATCATTTCAGACAATGCTTTAGCCTTTGTTAGATTCAGTGTAAGTGACTTGGCTATGAAGAATGGAATTTATTTAAATACATCATCAAATTATAACCCCTAGGGTAATGGTTTGGCAGAATCCACGAATAAGAATCTGATAAGGATTATCAAAACAACTATGGAAGATACCCAGAGGACCTGGCACACCAAGCTAAAATCTTCTCTATGGGTAGAGAGAATAATTCCCAAAAGGTCTATTGGGAACTCTCCATATATGCTAGTTTATGGTACAGAGGCAAGGCTACCTTTATCTGTTGAGCTGCCAGCTCTTGATATCATGAATCAATTGGAAATGTTTGAAGAAGAAGATCCAATGGCTTTTAGATATGCTTAGCTCATGGAGATAGAAGAAATAAGAGATAAATCTATGAAAGCTATGGAGAATCATCCTCTTCAAACAAAAAGAGTATTTGATAAGAAAGGCACTCCCATAATTTTTAGAAAGGGTGACATTGTGCTTAAATGGGATGAACTAAAAAGTAGGCTAGGCAAACACTCCAAGTTTGACATGTGGAGTGGCCCATTTATCATCACTAGATGCAAGGAGCATAATGCATTCGAGTTATCAAACATGGATGGAGAAAACTTGCCAATCCCAGTTAATGGGATACACCTAAAAAGGTGTTTTGAGGTATGATCTGGCTTTGTGAATAGTAGGTTAGGTTTCTTGCTTTCAGTAAGTGTTGTTGCACCATAGTTTAGATGCTTTTTATTTTTCCCTAAGTGTTGTTTAACACAGTTAGATAGTTGATTTTCTACTTTTTTCTTTTGCTTAGGTTTTCAAGTGTCTTTCACTATTGTTCTGCTGAGTTGCAAAGGTCAGAAATCTATTTGTCCAAGTGTTTTAAAAGTTTTTGAGTGACTCCATGCCCAATGGATAAGGTCTAGGCAACTGGTCTAATGTTTAGTAGGTAAACATATAGCAGATGTCTCCAAAAATGTTACCTAATTTCACTACTAGCTCAATCAGGTAGAGCTTTTAAAGTTTATGGAAGAGAAAGGTACATTTTATTGTTGCGGTATTATATTCATGCGTACAAATAAAACAAATTCATATTACAGTGCCAATTTGTATTTTAGATGCATAACATATTTGAAAGATTATACAAATCTTTTAGAAGAGAAGTAATCTTTATTTGAAAAACAAATGTATAAGGTCTCACACAAGCCATGAGACTAAATGATTCATTGCAAATGAAAATAAAGACTACATTTATAGAAAATTATAGAAATAAATGTGTAAATGTTATAGGGTGACTCATCATTGCCTAAATGATGAGTCTTGGTCCTACTTGTGTTGTTTTGTGTCATCCCGTGTTGTCTGCATTTCCCACATCTAGTTGTTATCTCCTTGTTGCCTTTAGTTATCTGCATTAGAGGTTGGAAACTGATGCTAGAGAAATGAGGAGGCATCATATAACATGTGACATATATCTACAAACATACAGTCTAATTTTTAGATGCAATAAACCTGTCAATATCTCATGGACCTTCAAGAAAGCAACAGGACAATCAAGAACATCAATCACACACACATATTTTCCTAATATGTTTGTTTCCTATGCAGGTATAGAGAAAGTTATGTTACTATTTTGTTTATTTGATTTCAACATCTGGGTTAAATGTGGCTCCCACAAGGGTTGAGCCCAGCATGCTGCCCTCTTTTCATTCTGAGGGAATTTCAAGTCTTTTCTATACATTCTGATAGGTTTCCAGATACAAATATTTTTCATCTTTGTCATAAGCATATTCACCTCTCGAGTCTTGTTACCCAATTACTTGTAGAGAGTTGTACTAAGACGTGATAATGATATGAGTGTGATTACTGAAGAGGTGAATATACTTATACCAAGACTAGTTGTTTTTTATTCTTGAATATTCTATCATGATATGCCAGAAATTAGATGTTGAAAAGGGTCATTAGTCATGTAACATTCAAGAGTGATCATATAAAGGCAAATGAAAGGCCTACAAATTGTGTGTAGATAGTAAGCAGTACTTGAGATGCAAATAAGAATGAAGAGGCCTTTATGATCTGCATATAGTAATATAGCATCAAGTGAAGACATGTTCTAGAGTCAGAAAGTGTCACAAAGCCTGTTTAAATGCAGTAGCTTGTTTCTTGCATACAAATAGAGGTCACACATGTGCCTTCACATGTGTGTTTGCCTCTTAGGAGATCCTCAAGAAAACAGGTGCATTTTGCATTCAAGAATGAAATATTATCAAGAATATATACTACCTGTAGTTTCTTTCAAGGAGTAATATATACATCATGCTATGTTCATTAGAAGCTACAGGAGTAAATGTAAAAATCATGTAAGTTATTTACAAGAAATGTTAAAATGATATAGGGAATAAAGATAACTAGAGGAACATTGCTATAGTATGCTATGAAGTTTATATAAGATGAAAGGTTATCAACTTAAAATCTGCATGGAGACTGAAGGTTTTCTATGGTATACAATAGACTACGACAATAATATAAGAAATCAACCATGGACTCTCACAAAGGAGCCTTATGAAAAGCCTACACAGTTATGGAGATTTCAAAACTTTATATTCATCAAAAGCTATAGGATGTATGATGACAGTGAGAGGATTCATTTCATGACATAATCAAAGTATGTAGATACAGTTGGATGTTTTCACAAGAGAGAGGGAAAGTTGTTCATAAAGCCCATTAAAAGATACAGAAGTTATGGAGATTATCCATAGGATATGTTCAAGCTACATAATGATTAAGAGACAACAAGAATTTTCTCACAAAACCCTTTTGAAGATCACAAGAGCTATCCATAGTGAAGGGTTTGTTGCACAAAACCCTAATGCACTCATACAATAAACTATCAATTTTCTCAGCATTAAGTAAAGAAAAGGCCAATAGAATACTATGAACATGGTGATATCATATACAAGAGCAGTTCAACAAAAGAGCAAATCCTTTCTTTTACCTTTGTAGTTGTTTTTAAGGAAATGCAAAATGTAGAGAATGAACATGGCCGTGGCCAGAAATCATCATTTTTTGTGTAAAATGCTTGAAACATTCAGAAAGATACAAGGCTCGGGGCTTACCTAGCTATTGTTTGGTTTTGTTCTCCAAAACCTGTGTATGGAATGTATTCCCAAAGCTTAGACAGAGATCTCCATGGCAGCCAAGAGATGGGGTATACACAAAGAAATAAAACACATGGAGTAAGTAAAGAAAATCATTGAAGCTGCAGTTTAGAGGCCAAAAGATACAATAAAAATGGAGATTTTTTCCAGTTTTGTCATGACAAAAGACTTACCTCTTCATTTTCTTTCAAGTTTTGGATGGAGATCTCTCAGGAACAACTAGAATAGTTGGGTTTCCACTCTTCAAAAACCTTACATGGTAGTGTACAGTAGCAAGCAGGAAATACAATTACAAAATGATGATGCTTTAGGGTTTGTTTCCCTTTTTGCCCAAAAGTCTTAGCCGGCTGATGGCATTTTTTGACTTTGTTGAAAATAAAATCATTGTTATCGAAAAATTCTTCAAGGTCAACACATATGATCATCATACCTAGTGATAAAATGATAATTGTAGATTGCCCATGCATATCTCCTTTTAGACTTAAGTTTTTATCTTTTCTCTCCTATATGGTCAAAAATTTTACTATTTTTTGCATTAATTCATAATTGTAAAGCATTTGATTTAAATGATGATGATATAAATCAATAAATTAATTTTCTATTTCAAATGGAACAAAGTAAGGTAATGCTTTATAAATGTCTTTAAGGGGATTTAGTGGAGTCTTTATGCTTTTGCAAGCATATAGGGAGATTGGAGGAGGTTGGTAAACACATACCAAGCATATAGGGACTTGTTTTCCTTTTTGGAGAGTGGTTTGACCAAGTTTGGAGAAGATTTATGAGTGTTTATGGTGGATCAAGTCATGACTTGACTTTTTCCACATAAGAGATTACTTTTGGAGAGTTTCTTCTTGCTATTTTGGGAAATTTTTGGAGGTACCTGACCCAAAATAGTTAGAGACCCTATTTTAATGCAATTGCCTTGGAGTTGTGGATATAGTCACTTATGTGACTAATTTGTAACTAGTTCTAATTATGCTCTTTTGGCTACATTGTGACTTTGGAGGTCCTTTCAGCTAGAGACAGACATTGTAACTCATTTATAGATAGATATAATGTGTATACCTTTGGAGATCAATAGAGATAAACTTTTTTGCCTTCTCATTTTCTATGTTATTGTGTGCATTTTTAAGTGATTGATACAAGTACCTATGAAATCATTTTGTTTCCTTGTCCTTATGTCTCATTTGTAGCACCTTTTTGCAGAAAGCATATGTGTTTTGCAGTTTGTGAGTTGTGTTAGTTGCAAATAATCCAAGTTGTGAAGATAGTTTTTTTCCTTCTAGGATAAGCATTAAAACCTTCTCATGAAATATTGATGCAGGAGCATATACATGTTGGGTTGTGCATGTTAAGTTGTTTTTTTTGTTAATTAAAATTGTGTATGTAAAATAGATGTGTAGGTTTGAACATCATTTTGGCGCATCACCTTAGTTGTAGGTTCCTTTTTCAAGCAATTTTTCCTTTTCCCTTCTGCTAAGAAATAATTAGAAGTAGTTTTAGGTGACACTATAGGAAGCCGGCCTTCTCTGGAGGTTGACCTCTGTTTACAAGTTACCCAAAGCTTTAGAGGTCTTCCAATGTTTGAATAAATTATTGAACCACACATTCAATACGGTGCAAATCTCGTTTATAACAAGATCCGCACCGGAATCTGATGCTGATAATTCCTTTGCGAATTGAATTAGGAGCTTTGGCTCAAGGGGAGCTGCTTTGAAAATCAAATTTCCCTAGCCAGTAAGTGAGTACCTAAATCTGGCACAATGAATAAAGTTAAAGAAGGCTATTACAAATCTATTGAAGCTAATTCTGGAAGAAATGAAGGTAATGTGATTGATTGCAGAGCAATTGAAGATCGACTATATGCAAAATAGTGTGACCGGATGTGTTGAAAGGAAGCTAGGTGTGCAGAAATCGCTTCCTACACTAATCTAATGAGGGCAGAGCTATACAAATTCAATTTAAACTTTACAATTAGAACAATATGAAACATATAACAGAGATATTGTAGCAATACACAAAGAACCAGAAAGAAGACAAAAGAAGAGAGACAAGATATAACGTGGGGAAAACCCTTATCGGGTGGAAAACCCCACACTCAGAAACCTGCACAATGTATTATCAAAACTAAATATGGTTTACAATACACTTGCAATGCAAGATTCAATAGTCTTTGATAGTCGTTTCTGTAGTTAATCTGATAGCATAACAGTACCTGTCAATCACATACTACATCTCCTCCTCCAAGCACCTATTTATATAGAATATACAAGGCAAAATTGGCTCTATCTTGGAATAGGTGTCCAACTTGGCTTCATGGCCCAAAACCCATGCCTATTGACACTTGGTCAACATTGTAAGATGTATCTGACACTTGTCCATAGCTCCCATCCCAAAGAGGTCACCTATTTCCAAAATAGGCTATGACAGATGCTCCTACAACTCTTACGACTGTCATAGAATCTATCATAGCAGTTACAACTTATAGCTATAAGAGAATCTATCATACATAGGCTATAAATAGCATATTCTCTTACAACATGTCATAGTCCACCTTGGGGTACCCAAAGATGCCTTTTTCAAAGATGATCTTTGACACATGTCTTCACCTGTCTTACAAGCTTCTATTTCTGACTCTTACATGTCATAACTTTGTCATAGGAATCTGTCATAACTGTTTTGGTCAAACATTCCCTTACACAACATCCAATATGCTGACACATGGCAAAATACTCCTACCACAAAGTGGGATGCCTATCTCCTCATGTGAGGACAAAATTAGAAGTTGTCATCTTCCATGTAGAATGACACATCACCATGCCACATCCAACAAAATGACAATATGGAATTTACAATTAATTTATATCATAGACAATGAATAAATAAATACAATCATAAATAATGCAAGGAATTACCAAAGTTGAGACACCTTAATTCCCAACATTCTCCCACTTGTTGAACACCTTGTAAGAGCTAATAGAATAACAAGATTTAATTGCTATAGGCCAAGAGGTTGATAGACTCTGAACACCATCTACACTTCTCTGTGCCCACTGGCTTTGTCAATGCATCTGTAACATTCTTCAAAGTATCTACCTTCTCTAAATTTACCCTCCCATCCTCTACCATGTCTCGCATGAAGTGAAACTGAACATCAATATGCTTTGTTCTGGCATGGAAAGTTGGATTCTTCGCAAGGCAAATCACACTCTGACTGTCACAACTGATTGTAATCTGACCTACATCAACATGAATATTTGAACACAATCTCTTAAGCCAAATGTCTTCCTTACAAGCATGAGTTGCTGCCATATACTCAATTTCTATCGTAAACAAAGCAACCACAGGTTGTCTCTTACTCAGCACCACCAAACAGTGTAAATACATAAACACTGGTGGATCTCCTGCTCTCAATGTCACCTACCTAATCTGAATCAACAAATCCATGAATATCAATAGAATGCAGAGGTCCTGTAACATTACCATGATAGCATATGGAATACTTAGAAGTACCCCTCAAATATCTAAACACTCTCTTAACTGCATCCTAATGTACCTGTCCAAGATTAGCCATAAATCGACTAAGGACTCCCACTACTTGGGCAATGTCTGGTCTTGTGCAGACCATGGCATACATCAAACTACCAACAACACTAGCATAAGGTACTCTGCTCATGTCCTCCACCTCACTAGGATATTTTGGACAATCCTCAACAAACAACTTTGTCCCCAAAGAAACAGGGACACACAATGGTCTACAATCTGCCATGCTGAACCTATCCAACATAGTCTTCACATATTTACTCTAGCTTAACCAAAGTTTTCTATTAGTTCTATCTCTTTTGATTTTCATTCCTAGAATGTACTTGGCTGCCCCTAAATCTCTCCTTTCAAACTGTGCTGACAACTAAGATTTAAACTTAGAAATCATATTCTTACCCTTCCTAATGAGCAACATATCATCAACATATCATGCAACAATAAGAATATGATCACCATCAAACTTATAATACACATAGTGATCCAATTTCGATCTCACATATCCAATAGACAACACAAAGGCATCAAACTTCAAGTACCACCTCCTAGGAGATTGTTTCAAACCATACAAAGACTTCTTTAACTTGCAAATCAAATTTTCTTTACCTTTCACCATGTAATGCTCTGGTTGTGACATGTAGATTTCTTCCTCGAAATCACCATGAAGGAAAGTTGTATTCACATCCATCTATTCTTCCTCTAAGTCATAAGCTGCTGCAAGAGATAACAAGAATTGAATGGATGTCAGCTTTACAACGGAAAGAAGATCTCACCAATATCTATACCCTCCACTTGTGAATATCTCTTCACAACCAATCTGGCCTTGTACTTCTTAATACTACCATATGCACCAAATTTCTTCTTGAACACCCATTTGCATCCAACAGGTTTCCGTCTAGGAGGCAAAGGCACCAAGTCCCAAGTTTGATTCTTTTCTAAAGAAGCCATTTCATCTGCCATGGCCTCCTTCTAGGAACCTACATCTTTCATATCCATAGCCTCTGATACAGTTCTAGGTTCATCAATATTAGTAAGCAAAGCAAAAGTACTATTAGAATCAAGAAATGTATAACCAAACCTCTCAGGTTTCTTTCCTATTCATGTAGACCTCCTCAAGAGCTAAGGTTGAGGTTTAGCTTCTTCATCTGAGCTACAAGAGCTGCAAGAGCTCTCCTCATCATCAGGTCTAACATTGTCTTTCTACTCAGTCTTCTCAGGGGTAGCAGGAAACTAAACAACATCCTCTTTCTTTTCTTTTTCTTCTGGCTGTAAAGTAGTGGAACAAGGTGTTAGATTTCTGAAGATGACACTTCTTCTATACAACACTTTTTCAACCACAGGGTCCCAAAGCTTGTATCCTTTTACACTGACACCATATCCAATGAAGATACATTTAATAGCCTTGTTCTCCAATTTTGACTGCTTCTTCCTAGGCACATGTGCATATGCCTCACAACCAAAAACATGAAGATGCCTTATTGAAGGCTTTCTACCAGACCACACCTCCATGGGTGTCTTTCCAACAAGAGCTGATGTAGGAGATCTATTTACAAGATAGCAAGTAGTAGCAATAGCTTCAGTCCAAAATTTTTGTTCTAGGCCAACTCCACTAAGCATACTCCTAGCCTTCTCCATCAATGTCCTATTCATCCTCTCCACAACTCCATTTTGTTGCGGGGTGTATAGATTTGTCTTATGTCTTTCAATCCCAAGTTCCTTGCAATAATTATCAAATTCTAAAGAATATAACTCACCACCGTTGTTAGTTCTCAAACACTTAATCCTTTTACCAGTCTAATTTTTAGCAAAGGCTTTAAACTCCTTAAACTTACTATAGACTTTATATTTGCTTCTGAGAAAATAAATCCATGTCCTTCTACTATAGTCATCTATGAAAGATATAAAATATATAGATTTTGATAATGAAGGAACATTAACATGACTAAATACATCAGAATGAACAAGGTCCAACACACCAAAAGACTTATGAGAACTCTAATAAACCTAAACATAGATTTGTTTTCCATATATGCAATATTCGCAAAAGTCAAACTCAAGATTACAATCATCTAACCCCTCAATGAGGTTTTTATTTTTAAGGGTACGTAGACCCTTCTCACCAATGTGGCCAAATCTCTTATGCCATAACATTATCTTTTCAGCGGGAAGCTTAACTTCCAAGGCATGAATACAACCATCGGGACTAGATACAATAGATTTCTTCACTGCTCATTCAGATGGTGGGGATGAAGTGACTACTTCCCTCTTCCTTAAGTTAGAAGAACTATTGCATTGTGAAATGCATGCCTATAACTAAAATAGAGTACCTCTCCTAGTACCCTTAGCAAGCACCATAGCTCCTCTAGTCATTTTGCATCCTTCTTTCGAAAAGACAACCTGCACACCTACATCATTCAACATACTTATAGAAAGTAGGTTCCGTGCTAAGCCTGGGATGTGTATAACCCTAGAGATCCCCATCATTCATCCATTAGGGAATTGGATAGAGACTCTTCCATGACCAACAATCTTCAGGTGAGAGTCATCACCCAGGTACACCTTTCCACCATCGAACTCCTCATACTCAGTAAACAAGTCTCAATGCAAGGTCATGTGGAATGATGCACTGGAATCAATCAGCCACACATCATCAGATGCATGGGTTTCTAGGGCTACGATGAAGGCATCACCATCATCTTGTGACTTGTTGGAATTTGAATTTGGGTTCTTCTTCTTCTTTTTCTTTTCCTCTTTGCATTCCTTTCAGAAATGCCCAGATTTACCATAGTTCCAACAAAGAGCCTTGGACTTTCCAGGAGATTTGGATCTACCCTTCTCATCTTTCTTGTCCTTTTTCCCTTTCTCCTTGGGTCTTCCACAAACTAGAAGAGCCTCTTTGGTTGCTTTAGAAGACTTTCTCTGCATCTCTTCAGGCAACAGTGAAGAAACCACTTCATCCATTTTGAATGTGGATGTGGTGCTTCCAATAGCCATGACAAGATGATCCCATGAGTCTAGTAAAGAACAAAGCAAGGTCATATAGGGATCCTCCTCCTCCATCTTCACACCAATGGATGTCAATTGTGTAACTAGCATGTTGAAAACATTCATATGTTTTGCAATAGATCCTCCATCCTCCATTCGAAGGGAATACAACTTCTCTCTTAGAAAAAGTTTGTTAACCAAGGATTTGGCTTGATACACATCTCTCAACTTCTTCCAAAGCAAGTTTTCAGTAGTCTCCTATTAGACATTTAACAGGACAAAATCAACAAGACTAAGTCTTATGAGACCCTTAGCCTTCCAATCCTTTAGATCCCAATCAGCTTGTGACATTGCAGCTGGTTTTGCTCCATTAATAGTTTCCCAGAGGTCTCGATCAACAAGCATGTCTTCCGTCTTGAGCTTCCACAGCTCAAAATTATTGCCATTGAATTTCTCCACCTCTATCCTTTTGGATGTACTTGCCATCTCCTTGCTGCAATAAGATTCAGAATACTCTACATAGACTCCCACTCAACTTAAGATCAGCTCAAAAAACCCCTACCCAACAAGTAGGACCAAAGGTGATCAAGCTCTGATACCAACTAAAAGGAAGCTAGGTGTGCGGAAATCACTTCCTACACTAATCTAATGAGGGGAGAGCTATACAAATTTAATTTAATCTTTACAATTTTAGAAACATGAAACATATAACAGAGATATTGCAGAAATACACAAAGAACCAGAAAGAAGACAGAAGAAGAGAGATAAGATATAACATGGGGAAAACCCTTATCGGGTGAAAAACCCCACATTCAGAAACGTACACAATGTATTATCAAAATTGAATATGGTTTACAATACACTTACAATGCAAGCTTCAATAGTCTTTGACACTCATGTTTGTAGTCAATCTGATAGCATAACAGTACCTATCAATCGCATACTACATCTCCTCCAAGCACCTATTTATATAGAATATACAAGGCAAAATTGGCTCTATCTTGGAATGGGCATCTAACTTGGCCTCATGGCCCAAAACCCATGCCTATGGACACTTGGTCAACATTTTAAGATGTATCTAACACTTGTCGATAGCTCCCATCCCAAAGAGGTTGCCTATTTCCAAAATTGGCTATGACAGATGCTCTTACAACTCTTACGACAGTCATAGAATCCTTCATAGCAATTACAACTTACAGCTGTAAGAGAATCTGTCATACATAGGTTATAAATAGCATATTCTCTTACAACATGTCATAGTCCACCTTGGGGTGCCAAAAGATGCCTTTTTCAAATATGCTCTTTGACACATGTCTTCACCTGTCTTACAAGCTTCTATTTCTGACTCTTACATGTCATAACTTTGTCATAGGAATCTGTCATGACTATTTCAATCAAACATTCCCTTACACAACATTTAAGATGCCAACACATGGAAAAATACTCCAATCACAAAGTGGTACACCTACCTCCTCATGTGAGGGCAAAATTACAAGTTGTCATCTTCCATGTAGGATGACACATCACTTTCTCCTCTTCCTGATGATGGATCATTGTGCATGATCCGAAATGTTGAAGCAAAAACATACACAGTTTAATCCAGAAGCACTATCTATGTTAATATGGAATTTACAATTAATTTACATCATAGGCAATGAATAAATAAATACAATCATAAATAATGCAAGGAATTACCAAGGTTGAGACACCTTAATTCCCAACATGTGTTAGGGAAGAGCATTTATTACAATAAAAAATTAGGTTTGACGGAGGATAAAAGGTCATTCATTTGAGCATTTGAAGCACTTTGCATTTGAAGAGAGCAAGCAGAAGAGCACCTAAGCTAAGATTTCAAGGATTTGAAGTGCAACTAGAGAATTCATCTGCTAATCCTAACTCTGTGAACAAAAAGGCATTTTCTGTAAAGCTTTGAACCTATAATCTTTTGAGATGGCTACTCCTCTTGTTGTTGATATTACTGAAACCTTGGCCCCGACCAAAATTTAAGAAGCATCCATACAAATTAGTAGAAGTCGACCCATTAGGTGCATTTTCAAGTGTTCTGTATGGTGTATTACATGTTGAGGATATTAGGGCCTACATTCATGCCAGCATAGATGAATTTGGAGAATCAAAGTTTGTAGATTTGTTTAAGAATCATCTAAGGGATGAAATTCACGGTCTTAAACTTGAGTATAAAGTGCTGCATGATAAACATTTCATTCAAGTTATAGGGTTTCCATGCTTCATTGAAGATGAATGGGTCTAGTATGTCTTAAGCCGTATGCATGATGAGTTTATGTGGATAATGAAACCTTTCAAAATCATCAAGGATGCCATCAGAGCCGTGACAGGGCTAAACTCATCTAGTGGATTGCCAATGTTGAAGGCTATAAAGAATCAAACTATGATTGATGCTACCAATTTAAGATTTGACAAAAGGGCAATGACTATTAATGATATTATTGATCCGGATGTTAAGTTTGCTTCAATGGTGATTGGATACAAGATTTATCATTCCAACAGGGAAAATTATGTATTTGGTATAGCTATCTATGTAGCTTATTAGATGTTGAGAGAGAATGTTGACTATGACTTGTGCGAGTTGTTGTAGAACTAGTTGATGAAAAATTTGAATAAGGTAAAGAAGGATAAGAAGAACACCTTCAATTATGGTACACTTGTCTTATGTTTATTCTTCTATTTCATGAATGAGTTACCTGGCAAGAAAAGCATGTGTTGGACCAGCGATAAACCTGTTGCTATTCAGATAAGAGAGCACTTGAACAGTATTGGAGATGTCAACACTCAAAGGATAGCTCTCTAGGGATTCTTCAAGAATTTTCAGAGCATGATGCATTCAAGGGAGATAATTCCTTCTTCTATAGTTTAAAAATACAAGGACATAGTATGTTTTAGGGTAGACATAGATCAGTGCTTAATGGAAGTTATTGAACCAAGAATGGTATGGATTATGCCTATGGGTTATGAATTTGATGGACAAGTATTAGACATGTATGATCAACACCTTTTAGGTAAGCCAAAGGATACCACAGTTGAAAGATTTGAAACATATAAGGAGTTAAGTATAAAATTGCATGTTAAGCTCAGAAAACTAGAAATCAAAAGGAAAGTTCAGAAACAAGTAGAGATGTATGCTGAAAGTATTGGCATAACTAAGGAAGTTGTGAGGAAGAACAGAGGAAGGATAGAAAAAGCCAATAAGGAGAAGCAAGATAAGAAATAAGTTCTCTGGAAGTCTCCTCTAGCCATCCTAGAAAAACCAGAAGCTCTGCTGCTACCACTGTTCCCCCAAAACCTGCCAAACCTGAGAAACTGGAAGGCAAATCATTTGGAAAAGAAGGGAAAAGGATGAAAACTAAGGCCTCCTGGACATATAAAAGCATGAAGAATGATGAAGAAGAAATTGATTCTGATATTGAAGGCAAGGAATTTAACGCATCAAGTACAAAAGTAGCCAATGTGTCTAAGGAAAAGCCCTCCAAAAGCAAAAGAGCAAGCAAAAGGCAAAAGACTAAAACATATATTGAAAAGCCTATTCTCTCTATGGATAACATCATCAAATTAGTCACTGTGGATGGTAACTTAAGGCCAATGACTGAATTCTTTGATCATTACAGTGATGTTGATAAGAGGGTTCTAGAAGAAGCAACGGTCAAATATTTGAACATCTACAATAAGGCTTTGATTAAAATAACTTCTAAAATCCCAAAAATTCTTGCAGATATTCTAGAATTAAGAAAAGAAAATGCAAAAGTAAAGACATTGAGATTAGGGAGCATGTGTTGATAAATTTGTGTCCTTAGATTAGTCTAGATTAGATGAACATAATATTCAAGGAAGTGAAGGATGCCTTTAGGAGTAAGAAGAGAATGAAACATATGAGATAGTCAGGAGATTCTTCTAAATGCACTGAAAAGACATAATATTCCTATTGTTGAAAAAGAGATTGATGATGGGATTGACTCCTCAATTCTAGATGTTGAAGAATTGAAGATCAATGAGCAGTAGACTGAGTTAGATGACTCCTCTATTCTGCAAGATGAAGCATTAAACAAGGAAGATGTAAAGATGATAGATGAAACTGATGATATAGGAGGTATTCAAACTCCTCTAGAAATTTTTTACAAAGAAGATACAGAGATGAATGTTGAAACAAATGATCAAATTGAAGATGATGCACTAAAGAATAAAGAGCATGAAACTAAAAAAGATGAGGACCAAGAAGCAGAGAAGGCCAAGGACAAAAATGAAAAAGAAGAAGAAATTATAAAAGTTGATGAAGAGCTCAAGCAGGACAATCTGGTTGACAATACCGATAAGGACCAAATAGATATATCATCATTTTGGGCAAGAGACACTCCAGAAGTAGTGAAGGAAATTTTGGAAAGAGACAAACAAAATTAAAGAAGATCAGGACATTATACAAGGTCCAATAAATTTTGATACCTTATCTTTGGTGCAAAAGATAAAGTTGGCCTACATTACTCAAGCTAAAGCCAGTGAAGACATTTTCAAGTCTCACATAGAAGACAATGAGCTACTTAGCCTAGCATCTGGAATTTTGGAGAAGATCATGCCCACTTTTCAGAAGGATTCTTTAGCATCTCCATCCAGCCAATTGAAAAATCTAATAAACTCGGTAAGTTCTTATTTTGAATCTCTAGAGAAGTCTTTAGAAGTCAAGGTTCAAAAGGAATTTAATGATAAAAGATTTGATGCTCTAAAGGGACTGATTGGAGTACATAGAATGGTGCTGGATGCCAGTATAAAGAGTATTTTGAATGCTCTTATAGTAGGAGGAAATGTATATAAATTTTTCTTATCTTGTCCTGAAGTTATAGAGGACATTGAAGATAAAATAAAGGAGTCTAAGAAGAAACTATCTGGTATATCCAAATCTTTTGATCCAGTGACAACATCAGTGGAAAGCAAGGAATGTCAGGCAATTAGCCTGATTGAAGAAATAAATAGATTGACAAAAGAAAAGGAGAACATTGAGGCAAGGCTGAGTGAGCTTCGGGGACTAATTTCTCCCAAGATGGAAGCAATGTTTAATGCTTTGACTGAAGCCCAAGTTGTAGCTTAGTCAAGTGATCCCATTGATCTGTGGATGATAGAGTCACAAGAATTTATCTTCAGTGGTCACATCTTAATTTTGAATACTATAAAGAAGAGCTAGGATAGCAAGATGACATAATTGAAGAACATTTTTAGAGATGTACTCAAGTATATGTAAATAGGACTTAAGGATTGTTTGTACATATGTGGCCTGGTATATAGAATTTTTGTGTAAATTTTGATTTATGGATCCCACCTTTTGCCATTGATGTCAAAGGGGGAGTGAAGAGTAGTGAAAATGAGGAATCCAACAAAGGGGGAGCATTGGAGAATAGTGAAAAGGATAAGTGTACTTAGTAAGGGGGAGTTATTCTACACTTAGTCATTTTTCACTAAGTGTTGCCATCAGAGCCAAAGGGGGAGATTGTTGGCAAGAGACACTGCTACACATGATAGGTGTTGTCATTGATGACAACTAAGTCTACCTTACATATCCACATTTCATGATTTGTTCATACCACAAGTCAGAATGAAGATTTGTCTAAGTCTGGATGTCAAAAACAGAGCATGTGACAGGGTCCAATATCTTGGTCCGAGTCTCTCTTGTGGTAATTCACAGTGTGTTGTGGATCTAAGGGAGTGATAAGGATTGTTAGGACTATCTAAATCTAGAGATTTAGCCTTCGGTGATAAAGGATTCAAAAGTTATAAGGATTTGAGTATTGGGTTCCAGTTAGTCAACACAGTCAGAAGAATAGGGTGACCTAGTATTTGCTCTTGGTCTAGATGTAGAAAAGTTGTTGGATAAGAAATTAATGACAATCAATGATATTGGCTGACATGACTAATGATATGGAAACATGATTTTTTGGTCTGCATTGATATTTGTGCATAGATTCAGCTGACAAAGCAGAGTGCTTAATAAATGTTCCAAGTTTTATTGAAGCTGACTATAGTTGATTGAATTTCTTGATGCAGATATATATAGCCAATGGATTCAAGTGTTTTGGTGTGTGATTGTGATGTGTTGATGGAGTAAGTATGAAAAAGGTAAAAAGGAGTATGAAGGAGAAGAGATCTAAGGACCGGATCATGGAAGAATAGTAAATAGAGCAGAGCAAGGATGAAGTGTGTAAGATTAGTATTTTGTACTTAACCAGAACTGAATTCTTGCATTGGTAGATGTTATTCATCAGCTCAAACACTTTGTAATCTTCTTATAATCATTTTTGTAGTCAATGAGCCTCTTTGAGCAGTGAGCTCTAGGCATTGAGCCCAAAGTCATGTGCCTTCCCCATTTGTAATACTTTTAACAGGGTATTAATTTTTGTGGACTAACCTCCACCGTGGTTTTCCCTTAACCGGGTTTCCACGTTAAAAATCTTGGTGTCAAGTGTATTATTTGTGTTTCTACTCGTGTTATTGATTCATGCTTTCATGGTTATACTAATGATCTATAAATAAGAGGTAGAGAAGAATTAATTGTAGCAAGTGTTAAAATTTTGAGACAACTGATTCACCCCCCCTCTCAGTTGTCTGCCCTAATTCCAACAATATATATATATATATACATACATACATATATATATACATATATACATATACATATACATATACATATAAGGGTTTAATTGACCTTCTTGTACTACAAGTATATACTCGATTCAATCTAAATTTTTTGGATACAACTAAATATATGAACAATTATCTAATCATACCCATTCCAAGAAAGAAAATATGATAATTCATCTGACACACTTATGTAATGAGAATAATTTATTTCCAACAAAGTAAACTACCAACAAAACCCTAAATTTTCAATTTTTCTTATGCAGTGGTAAAAATAGGATAACTTTCAAAATACTTAATGAAATCTAAAACTATAAAATATTCCAGAAAGCAAAATCACAATCCATGTCACGTACAGAAAGCAATTTATAAAACATTAGTAGGGTTTACAACAGCGTTGCAGCAGTACTAAAATCACAATAACTTTCTTAATACTTAATGAAATTTAAAACCATAAGATGTTTTAGAAACCTGAAAACATGATTCTCAAAACCCAAAAACCTTTTTATAAACTAATTCATATGATAAGATTAATTTCATGAGACAACAACAAGTTTTCTTAAAAGAAATTTCAGAATAACTTTAACATAAATAATGGTGAGTTTTCAAGGAAAAACCTCAAGTATTTAATTAATGAAGAATACCTCCAAAGGCATGTGAAGAGAGACTCGAAGATTCCTTAATGTGAGAGCTTCCATATTGTTTAGTTGAGTGCTTCCTTTCTTCTACCTAGGATTCTATTGTCCTCCTCATATAATTCATAAAGTTTTCATCTAACAAGTCACTGTGGATGTATGTTTTCTTTGCCTCATCGAAATAGTTGTACTTTCCTTCAAGAATTATCTTCAACATCAGCTATGAACATCCTCTTGATGACCTACAAAAATTAGAAATAAACCTAGGCTCTTCTCTTGATTTCCTCCCCTTCTTGAAGCCAAGCTTCCATCTCCTTATAATATCTCCTTTTACCAAGTTTCATATTCTTCTTTTGGGCTCCAATGGCGTCTTGTATTCCTCTTCTTGCTTGTGGCATTCATTTCTTTTCCAAGAAAATGTGATTCTTCGTATTTCCTTTTATTATTATTTTTTTCTTACTAAATTGGATGCTCAAAGACTCTTTAAGAGAAGATGACTCTCCATCTGCCAAACTCGTCACTTATTTTCTTGTGGACTAAAAATGCATTAAAACAACTCTAAAACATAATTTTTATGAAGAAACAAGTACCCTACCCATAGGTGATTGACCTATAGTCTTAATTTTACCAAAAATAATGATAAAAGAGATTTTATTCCCCACAACACACAAGAATAATTAATTTAAATCAATTAACTAAACTATATCAAGACCTTATTGTTAAATTATATTCCCTTTATAACTCATATCATAATTTCATAAATAAATTTAAAATTAGTTCCGCTAACTTGAAACTATAAATAAATATTAATTATTCTCAATAAAATATCATAATTAATAAATAAGTTTCAAGTATGCTTTTCAATTGTAGTCTTTCCCTCCATTTGTTTGTACCTCGCAATGGGTTAGTGTTTTTTTTCAGAGTAAAAAGTTGCTTCTTTCTTATTCAACAAAATCAAAAAAAGCACATACAAAAACTGATTTGTTCCAAGACATAAGACATTACATACAACTATCAAAACAATATAATGTATGTTTTATATCTCAATATAATGTGTATTTTTTTCTTTTTGTAGACATTTAATATTGATAAACTCCAAGAAGGGGATAAAGTTCAAGTGTTGGATCCGTTTGATGGTGTTACTTTGGGCATTGGGTGGATTCACTCACTATCTATTGTACATGGAGTCAAATTGAAAGAAACAGGAGATGCAAATGTAAATATTTTAAAGGTCACAAGTAACATGCCCCTTGCTTATGAATACAAAATAGATGGAGTTGTCTGTCTGGAAGAGAAAGAAGGGACCTTTAAACGTTGGCCACTAAAATATTTAGAAAAAATGACATAGTTGATGTTTATCATGTACTAGTTGTTAGACAGCTTGGACCACTGCTTTATGCAATAGTTTGAATTTGTTGTTTAGGGATCTTAGTGTTTTTTTTCTATTTTGTAGTTGTATAGGCAAAAAAATCCATTGTAACTTAGTTTTCTTAGTCACAACACTGAGAAACACACTTTATAACACATTTTTCAAAGCAAAGACACATATTTAAGTCTTATGGGTTTTTTGGACCTGATTTTATGTTTCTTTTCCTCCCTAAACATTTAGCATCATTGCCTTATATGCCTTTATGAAAAGATTCTAGGGTTATTGCTAGTTGCATTGAAGAAGAGAGCTTCATATATGAGGCACGATCAACACTCAGTCATGAAGATAGTCATGAAGACTCAAGGATCATAAATAAGAGAGCTTCATAAAGGAGAGAGCTTTATAGATGAGATGTCATGAAGATAGTCATGAAGAATCAAGGAGCATAAATGACAGTGAGCAAGAGATAAAGTACACGGTTCATGCCATAGACAAAGTGAGATGAGGCTTAAGTTGTTGTGATCAAGGGTGGTGTGTTATTTTTTGAGAAAGGAAGAGTAATTGGCAATGCTCAAAGATCAATGAGGAAGATTATAGTCATAAGGTGATAATGTTAGCATTTCAAGACTTTGGAAGCAACCAGTAGATAAATTTATAGAAGTCTTAAATAGCAAAAAGGATAGCCACTAATAATGCTATTAGTACAAGGTATATATTTTACATGGTAGTATAGTTGTAGGAATATGACAGTTTCATAAACCTATGACAGTTTACAAATGAAAGTCTAAATTTTGTATACTTATGGGTGACTGTTCTATAACAGAGAGATAATGAGTGCATAGAGGTAAGATATTCATGGTGAGTGGCAATGGTCAATGCTTCCTAGGCATATAGGCATAGTAAACATGGTTCCAATGGCATGAGCAAACGAACAGAGGACTACAGTGTCAACATTAATTAAAAGGCAAGTATATGAAAGTTGTAGGGCAATCATCTAGAAAGCAAGTATGCACAATTTAGTCACCACAATGATTGAAGACCAAGGACATGCTAAATATATATGACTGCCTACCAAGTGTCCAATGTAATAGAGGAAGGGTAAGTGAATGGTTTAGACTCAAAAAGAGGCTTTTAAAGATGCACTAATGAAGGAAGAATCTGATTCGATGCCCTAAGAGGACCTGATATATTCAAACTCAATAAAAACATGTCCCATAAGTAGTGTTGATGAGAGTACAATACACAAGAATATAGTGATGTTTCATTAAGGAAGCTTGATCTAGTCCATGTTTCACATTATGAATATCCTATCACAGACCTGACTACATATTATAGTGTATTTCCTTTGGTTACAGTCAAGAAAGACAAGTGCTAGACTAATGGGGTGGATTAGATGACCTGTGGCAACAATTAGGTTGGTTGAGATTTAGCTACTGATAGTTCACTTTTTGGCAAAGCATTGTAAACTTGGAGAAGTTTCTTTCTTGTCATTTATGTGCATTGTAACTTAGATTTTTAGTCTTGTGACTAAAAATAAACATTGTAATACTCTATTTCTAAGCATTTTTCAAGCAATATATATATTTCATACTTGTCCAAGCTGTAAGAACACGTTTCTTTTAATAAAGTTCAGTGATTTTACCATCTCAATTAATTGATGATTATGATGTGTATTTCTATGTTTTATGTTTAAATCCTCAAATATTAGTCAATTAAAATGACTAAATATACTACTAATTGACGTTAATTAATAATTAAATTGACTAAATAAACTACTAATTGACAAAAATCAGTGAATAGTGAATAAATATGACTAAATATATGACCAGTGTTAAATTAGTGAATAAAAATGACTAAATATACTACCAATTTGATCAAAATAATGATTAAAATTAATGACTAAATACACTACCAATGGATAGAAATTAGTGAATAAAAATAACTAAATAAGTGACCAGTTAACAAAAATCAATGACCAAATTAATGACTAAATGTATCAGTGAAAAAATGACTAAATAAGTGACCAGATTACAACAATCAATGACTAAATCAATGACTAAATATACTACCAAATCAATCAATCAAAACAACCAATAAATGAGTAAAAATGGTTTAGTCATCAATTTGGTTGCATTATAAATGACTAGAAATAAACTACTAATGGTCACATTGCTACGCCCTTAATATTGGTGTACATAGGGTTATGAATAGTCAGCTTGTGGCTATCTTAACTCCTTATTAAGTCATATTATCATTATTATATTGTTATTTAGTTGTTTAGGTCGGCTTAAGGCTTCTATAGGTCTATCTCAGCCTAGGTGATATCCTAGGCATAAATAGGTATATATAGGAGGTAGTGAGTCTCATTTCATATCATATTCAGTATTGTGTTCTCATTGAAGACTGTTAGAGGTATCCCCCTCGAAGTGGATTAGGAGGTTGCCCCCTCAAAGTGGCATATTATTATCAAGTATTTTCAGCATATTTACTATTATATTCAGATATTGTGCAAGTTGTTTCATTACAAGTGGTATCAGAGCATGATCTTGGCACCGTAGAGGCAAGATTTTTTCTCAACATTGGAGGTGATTTTGGGAAGAGCATAACTTTCAGATTTTAGCGAATATTTTAAATATTTTTAAAGGGTTCTTGAAGACCATATTAAATAAGATACAGTCTAGATTTCAGAGGAATTGAAGCAAAAATAAGTGAGTTATTGAAAAATTAGTGTTTCCAACAAATTCGCTCTCAAGGCAGCAAATTTGCTAAGTTTTTGGATTTTTTTCTGGGTAAGTGGTATCTTGGCCTTAGTAAGTTACAGTAAAAATTTCAAAAAATTTACATTTCATTTGTGTGATTTATTTCAAAAATATTGGTTTCCATCATGACGGGGCCTGCAACAAGAGGCAAAAAGAATGCTGCCACACCGGGGAAATCCTCTAATAAGGATGAGGAAATAATAGAGGATAATAATCCCAATGAGGAAATGAGTAAGGTCAAAGAAGATGTGTCCTCAATTAAGAGGGATATGTGTGACCTAAGAGGAGATATATCAGATCTATGAAGCATGTTTAGCGCCTATATGAATGAACCAAGAAAGGAGTTCTCAAGCAACCAAGGTGAAACCTTCAAGTCGGCTAATAATGACACAAATTTTAATACTCCTATGGGATCTAGGAATTTCTTTCCTAAGGTGGATATGCGCAAGTTTGATGGTAAGGATCCTCTAACATGGATTAACCAAATGGAGAATTTTTTTGAAGTACATCAAATCCCATATGGACAAAAGGTCACGATGGCTTCCCTATATCTAGAACCAGATCAATTCATTTGGTATTGCTGGCTTTGTACTCATCGGAGAAAAAAGGGTCTCACCATCTCATGGTCAATTTTTATAGAAGAACTCCAAGCACAATATAGCAATAGTGCGACAGATAACTTCTTCAGCCAGCTAGCTAAACTTCAACAAATAGGATCAGTTAAGGATTATATTCAAAAATTCCAAAATCTATCATTAAGAGTGGATACAATTACAGAGGAGAACTTGAATGATTTATTCTTGGGTGGTCTCAAGGATTACATTTAACATGAGGTACGTATGTTTAGTCCTAGCTTAGTAAATGAGTCTTTAATCTTGGCACGCAGGGTAGAGGAGAAATATTTGATTCCTAGAAAGCAAGGGGCTAATATGACAAGAGAAAAAGGATATTCAACACCTTCTCTTCCTCAACCTACTAGGTTGACTCCACAGCAAATTGAAGAGAAAAAAGCAAAAGGGTTGTGTTTTAATTGTGATAGCAAATACAGTCGAGGACATAAAAGTAGTGAAAAGAAATTGTTCTATATTGAAGGTCCAAGTGAGGAAGAAGAGGAGGATAGGGAGTCAAGTGAGGAATCACATGATTCTCAGCCAATCATTTCTTGTCATGCACTCTCAGGTTTCAGTGCACCACAAACTCTCAAGGTAGTGGGTTTCTTAAAGAAGTAGAAAGTAACAGTGTTGATCGACTCAATTAGTACTCATAATTTCATCAACAAAAAGTTGGCAACTCATCTAAATTGTTTTATATATCCAACCCCAGAGTTTCAGGTTTTGTTTGCAGATGGGGGTATAGTTAGTTGTTCGGGGAAGTGTCATAGCATTAAATTATCCATGGAAGATTATCAACTTGATACCCCAATGTATGCAATATCCATGGGTGCAGCAGATATTGTTTTGGGAGTACAATGTCTTACTACATTGGGAACAATTGAGATGAACTTCCAATAACTATTCATGAGATTTCAATCAGAAGGAAAGGTAGTGAAGCTAAGGGGGTTGAAGGCAAAATCCCCACAGATGGTAAGCTCTCATCAAATGCAAAAGTTGCTTAAGAAAGGAGCAGATGGATTTGTGGCCCAGCTATGTTCATTAGAAGTCTCTCAATCTAATGCTCCTACTCATCTAGATTTACAAGCAATAATTGATCGTCACTCAGTGGTTCTTGGAGATATGCCTAAAGGACTTCCTCCTAAGAGGGATCATAACCATGCCATACAACTAGTTCCAGGGAGCCAACCACCAAACATCAAGCTTATAGGTACCCACACATACAAAAAAGTGAGATAGAAAAAATTGTTGAGGAGATGCTAGAGGCAGGAATTATCAGGCATAGCCAAAGTGCTTACTCCTCGCCTGTGGTGATGGTGCGTAAGAAGGATGAAACTTGGCGCATGTGTCCAGATTATAGAGTGCTCAACATGTACACTATTAAAGATAAGTTTCCTATTCCAGTCATTGATGATTTGTTAGATGAATTGAATGGAGCTATGTATTTTATCAAGTTAGATCTTAGATCTGGTTATCACCAAATTCGGATTAAGGAGGAAGATATTTGTAAGACAGCATTCTGAACTCATGAGGGTCATTATGAATTTTTGGTGATGCCATTCGGCCTTACCAATGCACCATCTACATTCCAAAGTTTGATGAATTCCATTTTTAAGAAGTTCTTGAGAAAGTTTGTGTTAGTGTTCTTTGATGATATATTGATTTATAGCAAGACTTGGGAAGAACATTTGCAGCATGTAGATCAAGCATTACAATTACTCAAAGATCATCAACTCTATGCTAGGCCATCCAAGTGTGCTTTTGGTAGTAAGGAGGTGGAGTATTTGGGACACATAGTTTCACATGGAGTAAAGGTGGACCCTAACAAAATTAAGGCTATTATGGAATGGCCTATTCCAAAAACCATTAAGAAACTGAGGGGTTTCTTGGGATTGACAGGGTACTATAGAAGATTTGTGAAGAATTATGGTTGTATAGCAGCACCCCTCACCACTCTCTTGAAGAAGGATTCTTTTCATTGGAATGAGTCTGCTAATGTAGCATTTGAACAATTGAAGGAGGCTATGTGTACAACTCCAGTGCTTGCCACTCCGGACTTCACCAAGGAATTCATTGTGGAATGTGATGCTTCTAGAAATGGGATAGGAGCAGTTCTCATGCAAGAAGGTCGACCAATTGCTTTTGAGATTCGTCAATTAAAGGGTAAAAATCAACTCAAACCTATTTATGAGAAGGAAATGCTAGCAATCCTTCACGCAGTTAAACAATGGAGGCCTTATTTAATGGGTTGACACTTCAAGGTTAAGACAGATCATGATAGCCTAAAATATTTTTTGGAACAAAGACTATCCTCTGAAGAGCAACAAAAATGGGTCACTAAGATGTTGGCATATGACTTTGAGATTGTATATAAGAAAGGGAAGGAAAATATTGTGGCTGATGCACTTTCTAGGAAGGATGAGAAAGATGAAGCCTTATTGTGTGCCCTTTCAATATTACAAGAAAATTGGGTGGAAGAAGCCAAAGCAGAATGGCAAAATGATGTTACAACAAGTAATCTCATCCAACAATTAAAAAGTGATCCTAGTAGTTCAGATAAGTTTTGTTTGAAGGGAGATATTCTTTGGTATAAAGAGCGTTTGTATCTCTGCAAGAATTCCACTCTTAAACACAAGATTCTCACAGAGCTACATGAGTCCCCAGTTGGTGGTCATTCAGGATTTTTGAAGACATATCATCAGGTCAAGCAAGATTTTTTTTGGGAAGGGTTAAAAGGTGATGTTCAAAAATTTGTGGCTGAATGTTTGGTTTGTCAAAGAAATAAGGGGGAGATAATTAAGACACCGGGCCTCTTGTAACCCTTATCTATTCCTAGCCAACGTTGGGAAGAGGTATCCATGGACTTCATCATAGGGCTTCCCAAATCTAAAGGTCATAATGTCATCATGGTAGTAGTTGATCACCTCACTAAATATGCACATTTCATTGCATTATCACATCCTTTTACAGCAAGTGCAGTGGCAAAAGTTTTCTTGGAGAATATCCAAAAGCTACATGGTACACCTAAGGTTATTGTCAGCGATCGTGATCCTATCTTTACTAGTCACTTTTGGAAAGATTTATTCTCATGTTTGGGTACTCAATTGGCTCATAGTTCTTCATACCATCCTCAATCAGATGGGCAAACTGAGGTTGTTAATAAATGTTTGGAAGGATATCTACGTTGTTTCACTTCAGAAAAGCAATCTCAATGGGTAGATTAGCTACCACTGGCAGAATGGTGGTATAACACTTCTTTTCATAGCTCATAAAAAATGTCTCCATTTTTGGCACTTTATGGATATCATCCTCCTTCCATCACATCATCATTAAAGGTGTCACCAAGAGTTCAAGTAGTAGAGGACCACTTGCATCATCAACAATAGGTACTTTTAGGACTCAAGGAGAATTTAGTTATGGCACAAAATCGAATGAAACAACAGGTGGACCAACATCGTAGTGAAAGAAATTTTGAAGTTGGGGATTGGGTCTTCTTGAGATTGTAGCCTTATAAACAAATCTCAATGAAGCAACACAAAAAGAATAATAAGTTGTCTCCAAGATATTATGGGCCATACCAAATCATGCAAAAGATTGGTAGTGTTGCCTACAAGCTTGAGTTGCCACCAACAACAAAGATACATCCAATTTTTCATGTTTCTTGTTTGAAGAAGGTAATTGGGCAGAATATTCCTACTCAAACAGTACTACCAGAACTCAATGAAGAAGGAAGAATAATTTTGGAACCAGAGGGCATTCTTCAAACTTGCACAAAGAAGCTGAGGAATAGAACCCTCACTCAGTATCTCATCCAATGGAAGAATTTACTAGTTGAAGAGGCCACATGGGAGGATGAGGAGTTCATTCAAAAGAATCCACACTTGGTTAGCATTGAGGACAATGCTGCTTTGAAGAGGGGGGGCATGCTATGCCCTTAATATTGGTGTACATAGGGTTATGAATAGTCAGCTTGTGGCTATCTTAACTCCTAATTAAGTCATATTATCATTATTATATTGTTATTTAGTTGTTTAGGTCAGCCTAAGGCTTCTATAGGTCTATCTAAGTCAGCCTGGGTGATATCCTAGGCATAAATAGGTATATATAGGAGGTAGTGAGTCTCATTTCATATCATATTCAGTATTGTGTTCTCATTAAAGACTGTTGGAGGTATCCCCCTCGAAGTGGATTAGGAGGTTGCCCCTTAGAAGTGGCATGTTATTATCAAGTATTTTCAGCATATTTACTATTATATTCAGATATTGTGCAAGTTGTTTCATTACACACATGACCATGTTTGGTCATTTATAAGAAGTTTTTAGTAGTTTTTTTAGTAATATATTATTGTTTCTGTACTAGTGCTCTAATACACTTCCGCTAGGTTACCCTCCATCATCATTGACCTACCAGCCTCTTGAACTGTCATGTTCTTTCTTTCAACAACTCTATTTTTCTCAAGAGTCCTAGGAGCAGACAATTATCTCTTTATCCCATGCTCTTAACAAAAAATGTTAAATTCATTTGAAGTAAACTCACCTCCTCTATCAGACCTTAAGCATTTGATCCTCAATTCTAACTCATTCTCTACCATTGCCTTAAAATGTTTGAACTTGTCTAGTGCTTCTGATTTCTCTTTTAGAAAAGTGACCCATGTCATTCTAGAATAATCATCAATAAGCAACATAAAGTACCTATCTCCTTGCAGACTTCTTGTTCTTGTAGGACCACATAGATATGTATGCACCAGCTCAAGCAATCTAGTAGAAAATTATTCTTTGCTCTTGAAACTTGTCTTTGTCTGTTTTCCCAGTTGACATTCCTTGCAAATAGTATTGGCAGGCTTCATCAGTTTAGACAAATCTCTCACAGATTGTACCAAGCTTATCTTCACCAAGTTATCAAAATTGATATGACACATCCTTCTATACCACAACCAACTCTCATCTATTTGTGTCAATAGACAACAATTATCAGTTCCCCTTAGGTGATAAATATTACCTCTATTTTTCTTACCAAATTCAATCACTGTTTTAGAGCTTCCATGATCTTGCATGCATTGTCCCTGAATCTCAGATCATACCCTTTTTCACACATCTGACCAATAGTTAAAAGATTATACTTTAGACCTTTCACATAGAGAACATCATCTGTATTATGCTTGCCATCAAAAGAAAAAGATCCTCTTCCACAGATCTTACCAGTTGTATTATCTCCAAACCTAACCAATTCACCATCAAACTTTTCCAAACAAACTTACTTTTCTCTCTAATCATGTGATGTGAACATCCACTATCAATGATCTATTCATCCTTATCCTTCTCAATCTAGACAGACAGAGCACTTTCTTCTACTAGTTTTTCTTCCTTCACACAGCTAGTAGGATTAGTAGACACAAGTTCTTCCTTAATACCAATAAACAAGCATTCATTTGCACTAGTACTATTATCATTAGACTCATCATCTGTTACACCATCATCATCAAGATCTCTAACATAATAGCATTTCTTGACAATTCTAGGTCTGCTTTCAAATTTCTTCTTACCTCTTTCAATTCTCTCCAGACATCTGGATGCATAGTGACCAATCTTACCACAAGAAAAGCATTTGAATGGTAATTTTCATTTGAACTTACCAGAACCACTTTGCATTCTATCTACAAAGTTGGCTTCAACCTCATCTAGGTCATCATCAGATTCCATAAAATATTTCTAAGATCTTGAAGTCTTTTCTAAAATGTTGGCTTTGAAATTAGTCTCAATCTTTGACAGATCATCACCAAATTCTCTCATTTCAAAATCTATAAGTTTCTCGAGCAACTAATCCTTTGAAACCTTTTATACAATCATAAGATCTTTAATTTCTACCACCTTGTGATAGTAGGATTTAGGCATTGACCTAAGAATCTTCATCACAACCTCATCCTCATTTGTAGTACCTCCAAGACCTTTGATTCCATTGACAATTTCATCAACTCTCTACATGAAGATAGTTATTTTTTCATCTTCACTCATCTTCAAGGCTTCATACTTCACCTTTAGGTTTTCTAATTTGGCACTCTTTATAGAATCATCTCCTTCAAATAAACTTTTCAACTTATCCCAAATCTCATGAGTAGTCTCCAAATCCATAACTTTCACCAACTCATTGTTAGATAAGGCATTTAACAGAGCATCTCTAGCTTTTCCATTAATTTCATACTATTTGATTTCATCATCATTTGATGGACCATTTTTAGGAATAGTATACATTTTCTCTATTATCTTCCAGACATTATAACCAAGAGAGATAAGATAACTTTTCATCCATACCTTCCAAAGAGCATAATTTGTTTTGTCAAATTGCGGTGACTCCCTCTTGCGCACCATCTCAGATCTACCTCAATCTATTAGACTCTTTACCGAGGAACCCTCGCTCTGATACCAATTGTTGTAAAGAACAATACAACTAAGGGGGGGTGAATTAGTTGTAGCCAATATTTCAAAACCATTAACACATTAACCAATCAACATTGTGTTTGTATTAACTATAAAATCATGAAACATGAACTTGAACACATTCACACATTCAACATAGGAGACACCAAATTTTTTACATGGAAAACCCCATAGGGAGAAACCATGGTGAGTGTTAGCTCACAATATAATATGTTATAATAATACCAAAAATCTAAGGCTTACTGCCAAAATTGCTCACTGCAAGAAGAGGTTCACTGCCAATGGGATGGCTCACTGCTGGTGGATGGCTCACTACCAAAGTGGGCGAACTGAGATAATAGCATCTACACTATGCCAAGGTTTAGTTCCATTGAAGCACAATAAGTATCCTCTACTTTGCTCTTCTTTTACACTTCGTAATTATCTTTTCATTTTTGCATCTCATACAAATTCATGACTTTATTTCATGTTTTTATACAATTCATCAACCTTGGAATTTACATCAAGGTCGACATTACAATCATCAACCATTGGAACAATCTCCAAGGTTGGCAAATATACATACATTATGATAGGTCTAGACCTAAATAGAATTAGGAGAGAAAATAATGAATGTGAATCACACCAAGCCTTAGCTGGGACTCAATTGCAATCTTCCATATAGCAACACACTTCCACAATCTTCAAATCATATTTACAAGTAGTCAAAACAACCAATTCGTCCAAGGCTAGAGTTAACACTAAAACTTTTAGGAACACACTTCATTCATGATTTGGATTATACTTTGCGGATCAATCAAAAGGTTGGAACACAATCTAGAGACTCCCACAAGCATGTTACAATCACCAAGAACATCCGCACAAATCTAAACACTTTATCCATAAGATTCTTCAAACTGGAGCACTTGAACATTACTGTTGGCCACTTTTCATAAAGAAAAGATTGCTTGTGGAGCACCAAATCATGAACCATTTGAGTTGATGTCTCATAACATCATCACAAACTTATTTCTAGAACTACAGACTGTGACACTTAAATGCGGAGAAATACGAAGCAAAATACATTCTCCCTATCACCATTAAATACACAAAAAAACAATTTTTACTCTGGTGAACTCAACTCACTCAAATCTTCACACCGGATGTTCAAACTTGAAACATAGGATCTACAGACATCCCTTAACATTACTTTTGATCTACAGGCAAAGATATTCAATCTATAGGATATGCTAAGAAAAACACTGCACTATTCTTGAGAGATAAAGCAATTCTTCACTTGTACTAATTCTTTAGATACTTGTTTAGACTTATTCAAATAACTTCCTTATGTGTTGACATCAATGACAACACTTACTAATCATACTTGCAACACATCATGTCTATGTTGTTAGCCCCAAAGGAGGGCCCTTATGCTCTCACTCTGCCTAGGAACTAGATGGCCTATCATATGGAGAAGCCCTCCTCTGAGAATGAGAGACTCCCACACTATTGTGCAACCTCTAAGAGTGAGAACTACTAGCACTCTTACTATAGAAGCTTGACACCCTCTGATCTGCTAGTACTGCACCCTCATACAAAGTCCTATAATACCACATATCTAGTCTAGCCTAATACAAAGCCTATCCCAAATCCGTAGTGGGCCCAGCGATAGTAGACATAAAGTCTATGCTCCACTGCTCAGCCCTCTAGGCTTTGATAACAACCATATCCCGCTCCCTGATCCTCTAAGCTACCTGGCCCTCTAGCTCCTAAATGTGTAGTTGTATCCCCTACATCTAAGTCTAGAGCATATCTATCTACACTGCCAGGTCTCCTCCCTAATCTTTGGCATCCTTTACCTCCTCGTCATCACTAATCTTCTCAATGGGCACCTTCTACAGTGTCTCCTCCCTAATCCGCTCCTCCTCCTCATTGGCCTTCTCCTCATCCTCCCCCATCTCCTCTCTATTGACGTCCTCTCGACTATCCTCCATAGCCACATCCTCTTGCCTCTCCTCCATCTTCATGTCCCCCACTGCAGTAGCAACCTATCTGAAAGCTTCCTCCCTCCTCTTGAATCAGAGCAAGTTGAGGACCTCTCCCCTGACCATTCCATCCTCTCCCCCGGCTTCCTTGCCCCTTGTCTCCTCTACGTCCACTGGCTTTGCCATCATCATATCCTCCATCACCATTCCCCCTGCCATCACCTCCTTGACCTCTTCCTCTCCCTCAGCCTCAACCTCTGAGTCTGCCCCTCAATACCTTCCCCAATCTCTCCACTAGAGCTAGCTCATCAAGATGTAGATATAGAATTGGCTTATGGGTGGCCCACCAAGCATCATACTCAGGAGTCATACCTGCATCAGCCACATTAGTTGTACCCCACTACACTGGCTACAACCCAACAATCTCATCGATCACCATCTACACTATAATCTTAGGCCCCCACCAAGGAATCTGCCGAGTGACTCGAGTAAACTCTATGATGCCAACTAGAGTATCTTGGTGCTCCCCAAACTGCCTAAGAATGCACTCTAGCAAATGTTACTCTATAATACGTTGGCTTTGCATTATCTGCCCTATCAAATATTGAGTGTTCTTGTAGAACAGTAGGTGCTCTCTATCATCCATCTACCTGGTAAAAGATCTATAGGGCCTCCAAACAAATGCATCCAAATGATCGATCATGTACCACCAGTACCCGATGTCACCCATCTATACCTGTACAACTGCCTTGGTATAATAGAAAACATATGATAGCTCCTCCAAAATCTCCTGCTCAATTGGCAGTCTGAACATGGGAATGTGATCCCAGGCCCAGATCATCAATAAAGTGATACCACAATTGATGGACTACTCGCCACGATAAGCTATACCATGCAACTGGAAATATAACGTAGCTAGGAGGAAATGTCCCCATGTATATACTATCGCATCCACCATCATGCCCCCTAGCATCTCACCCCAGCCTACTGGAAACCCATGTCCACGTTGGTCTAGACACATAATACCACTAATGCAAATACACAAGACCATAGTCAGTTAATCGTATCAATCTGTCAAAGTGTCCCAGTGGATCTCATGATCCTTAACTCCTAAGGTAGTGTCATCATTAGTCTTAAATAAACACCAAAGTGCAGTCAATCCTCTCTCTGGACTATAGATGACTCGCTCCCCATGAATCAATAGCTGTAAAATCTGCTAGACATCCTCTAGAGTAACAGCCACCTCTCCTGTAGGTAGATGAAATGAGCTAGTATCTGAGTGCCATCACTCTACTAGCATAGATAGTAAACCTTAGTTAGCCCTAATCATGGGCATAAAGGCAACACTGTATAACCCTAACACATCAAGAGTATCCTACTCTGCCACTGAAAGATGATCTCGTAACTGGTAGCCCGCAGGATGGTTCTCATGCATGTAAGTTAGTGGCAATCTCACATGTACTAATAGATACAAAACACTATGTCAATCTGGAAACCCTAGACAAAATACTCGCAACAAAACAAGGGCAAAAATCAAGGCAAAATGCATCCCTAAACTGCTAAGCAGGTGCATGCGTCACATTGTCAATTCACTGTATCACACCTAAAACATAGGTGTTACACTATTTTGCACGTGTCACACTTGCACACATGTGCCACATTGTCCAGCGCAGACATCACAATTTAGCACATGTGTCACTCTACCTTGTGTAGGTGTCACACCTTGCAGATGCATGACACCTAAATTGAAGGCATCACACCAACTTAGGTAGGAGTCACCAAAAAATGCATGCATTGCGTGAAAGCACATGCATCACATTTTGCAATGCATTCATCAATTGCGATCACGCATGCGGTACACAAAAGTGCATTGCATGTGTGCCCTATTTTTAGGCCCCTAAATCTAGCAAAAAAGTCAAAATTGAAAACCTAGAGTTAGATACGTACCGTCGCGCCTGTCCCAGGAAGCAACCATGTGTCCTATGCCTCGTATTGTGATGCAAGTGAACTAGAACGGGAGATATTCTAATGGATACTCCATAGGAAATCTCAAAATGGCTACTCTCCACTCTCTAAAATCTCTATAAGCTAAGTGCATAAATGAGCTATATGGGCCCCTCTGAGGCCTTTTTATAGACCTCTTGACCTAAGTGGGCCCATCTTTTGCAAAATTTAGCACCCTGAGGACCATTTCAATGCACTAGACACCTTTTAGGACTATTTTTTCACTCCTAGACTACCTTTTGGCATCTCATGCACCTTTTCAAAAACATTTCCAAATTTTTTGAAAATTTGAAAATTTTCCTGAGGGGCCATAAGGCCATTGCGCCTCATCCAAGGCACATTGGGGCATGTCTAGGGCATATTTATCATTTTTTTATTTGACACAACATAGGAATCGGCATTGTATCAAAGTGGGGTAAAATGTAGACACTTAGAAATGTCTTGAGCCTGCAAATGCCATTTCGACACCTGATTCATCCCAATTTCACATTCTAGTATTAATTAAATACTTTTTTAATTATTTAATTTGCTTTTCCCCCTTATGATTCTAATTAATTAAATTTCATTTATTTAATTACTTAAGCTATTTTCTTCTAATTTCTTCTATAATTAAATAATTAACTAATTATTTAATTATTCACTATTCCAATGTCCACATTACCTTATTAATTTAAATAAATACCTATTTACTTAAATTATAGGTCTTACCCTAATTAAATAGGTTCTACTTATTTAGTTAAAGTGCATTACATTATCCCTTTGTCAAATAAATTAAATAAATGTACACAATTTATTTGATTTAAAAAATCACATCACACCTCACCATTTCTTCAAATAAAAAATATCCTTTGTCCTCTAGTGACTGGGAACCCTAATCAATCTACACCCTTCATCTTATCAAAACTCAAAATTGCAATCACAACCCTCCATTCAAAACCTACTCCTCTATAAAATCAATCTCTCAACCTCATTTCTCACTTTCCAGTTGCATAATTTGAGCATCCTCTCTCTAATTTTTCCATAATCATACTCTCGAGCTTCTCATTGTATTTGTAGGTCTGCAAATCTAAGAGCAAAGTGATACAAAATTTGGGAGAAATAATGGAGGATTGACATTAGTAGTCTAGGGTTTTATGCTTTGTGCTTGCATTTGTTTGATCCTAGGTTATTTAGTACTCCATTGGGTTGTTAGGGCATGCATTGTGTTGTTTGTAGGTTTTTGAATGTTTTTCCCTGACATTAGGTTATGGTTAAAAAACTAATTTCTATGATGGATGGATTCTCAGGTTACAACAAAGTGTTGGTCAAGGAGTCAGAACAGTACAATACAACATTTACTACTCCTTGGGGAACCTATGTCTATTTGAGGATGCCATTTGAGTTGAAGACAGCAAGATCAACATTTCAGAGAACAATGGATGTTGCCTTTGTAGGCCTCATTGACAAAATCATGGTAGTATACCAAGATGATCTCACTACATTCGCAAAAGATAGGAAAGATCATTGCAAGCACTTGGAATTGATATTGATAGATGTTTGGAGTATGGGATTTATTTTAATCCCAATAAATATCAGTTTGGAGTAGAAGGAAAGTTGTTGGAACATATTATGTGAAAGGATGAGGGTAGAATAGATCCTGAAAGTGTTAAAGCCATTGACCTTATCCCTCAGCCTAAATTAGTCAAGGGTGTCCAGTCTTTCTTTAGACAAATCAACTTTGTGAGTTGATTTATCCCTAAATTTATTGAGAAGACCAAGACAATCTCCAAGATGCTCAAGAAGGGGTAGTCTATTGCATGGGGCAAAGAATCAGCTAAATCTTTTATTGACATAAAGGAGGCTCTCAAGGATGGACCTATTTTAGCAAGTCTAGACTACTCCAAGCCTTTTTAGCTCTTCTCATTTGCTTCATACTAAACTATTGTTATTGTATTATTGCGAAAAAAAGGGGATGGATTTGAGCAGCCCATATGATTGTTTAGAAAATCTCTACAAGATGTTGACCTAAATTATTCAAATATGGAGAAGGATGCATATTCTTTGGTAAAGGAAGTAAACAATTTTGGGTCATATCTTATGGGTGCAAAAATAATTGTATTTGTGCCCCATTTAGCTGTGAAAGACATTTTCATGCAATAGGAAGTCTGTAGAAGGAGATGCAGATGGATCAACAAAATCCAATAATATGACTTTGAGGCACAAGCCACAAAACTAGTTAGAGGCCAGGGTATACTAAATTTGATGGCTAATTCAAACTTAGAGGCCATTAAAAAAATGAAGCAGATGTTGTTACATCTGCTAATGTGTGTATGCTAACAAATAATCCATAGTATAGGGATATTATTTTCTATCTTATCAACATGTATTTGTTGATGATGATTATTAGTCATAACAACATGCATAAAAATTTACACAACAAACCTTTATTATCTTGAAAAGTACTATCAATTTGGAACAAACTAATGACTCCAAGTCCTCGATGATCATATCATGATCTTCTGATGTTACTCAAAGGTTGATGTGACATGTTGTTTTCCATTTCAAGGGGTCTCACACTATCTGTATTGTGAATTGTTGCCTCTATATCTGATTTTGCATCTACTTCCTTCAAACTTACTTCACAAACAAGGTTATTTCCACTATGCTCCATAGATAATAATTATATTTATAAGTTTAATCAATTCTACTGAGCATCCACTATCATGAACTTGTTTTATACTTCTACACTATGTATTTAATCAAATAATGTGCCTATAAGCATATATTTGCATGCTTATCATTGATTATCATATGTATTTGCATGATATTTTTCATTTTGACATGCTTTCACTCAAAATATGTTGTGTGTTCAATTATTTACGATTTATAGGCATATTTCATGTTTATTTTCTTTAGATTGTATGTTATTTGCAATTGTGAAGGTGATTTGCAATAAAATTCAAAGAAAATTTAAAGAATACTTCTAAATTTGGTGAACCTTTATCTAGTGAGTCACATACATTCCAGATACATTCATGAAGAGAAGAAATCAAACCATAATTTCACCAGGTTGTTCCACAGTTAGGTATGGTTGATGCTAACTTCAAAGGAACAAGGAATGAAAACAAAACATGCAGACTAACAAGCACTCCAAGGGACGTAGCTAATCAATGCATATATCCATATTTCATCTATTGATTACTCAAGATTTATAATTATCTGTAATCAAAATAGCTTCTCTTTCATTAAGTACTCAAAATAAATGTACATTAACAAAAGCCTTGAAATTAGTCCTGAATGATTCGATAATCTAACTTCAATTAAGTTTCTAACAATACAAAATGAGCCCTCCAACTCATTTTATAGAATAAGGAGAGGAGGCAATTACAAGTGACAAACTATCAATTTGTCTTTCCAGATCAATGACCAACATTCCCCCTTTGACTAAGTCAACATCTATATATGTGGCACAAGTTGCCAGCTGGCAACTATCTGTCTAAGCTCGATCATTTGTAAGTTGATTATGCATATAATTCTATTATCATGCATCTTTAGTTATTCTTCATCTCCTTCTTCTTCTTCACTTTCATCTTCTTCTTCATTCTCATCATCATCATCATCGTTGTCATCTTCATGTAGATCACCATTTATGTCTACCTTTACCATTGCCCTGATGGATTCATATAGCTACACTATTCTCTCAACTTCACCTCCATCCTAGACTTTAGCCTTTATTACAACATGCCTGTGGGAATGAAACTTTCCCTGAAGAGAATCCCATTTATTCTTCCTATTATTCAATGTTTCATTGTATGTTTCCACCTTGGCTTTCATTCTCATGGCCTTGTTTATTACCTCTTCTGTCAAATTGTGAAGGGGATCTTCTGCTACTTACTTAAAATTGTTATGGAAAGCCTGGACAACAAAATCAGTATCTTGATTTTCTAATTTTCCTTCTACCCTGTCCTCTAAAACCTCCAGGGTTTCTATTTCTTTTGCCATGAGATCATGTAGTCTAATACTTATGTGCCTAAGCTTTCCACTGCAACTCCTCAAGATATCACATTCAAATCCAATATCTTCATACCAAATACTCAACAACTGTGAAGTGTTATTATCTAGTACTTTGTTATCCATAAGTATTTTCATATTAATCCTTTTCATCTCTCTCAAAGCATCTAGGTGCTTTTCTAGCTTGAAAGACCTCCTGCCTACTTCATTATATAATTTATCCACTTTACTCTTCAAAACACCAAGAGAATTCCAATTTGCTAGGGAGGTTCTCACCACATTTTCTACTTCAAAGATAAAATATATGAACCAATTGTCCATTAATTGTTCCTTATGCTTCATAAGATCTAGTCTTGCCATCTCTTCTTGGGATATGATTCCTAATGGGCTAGCTAGACTAATCGGTGTGTGTTTAGGATCAATTAACTCTTTAAAGAAAGAATGCAATTGAGCAATGTGCTCTTTATGTTTCTTGTTCTTATCCCTTTCTATTTTCACCCTTTGTGTTAGAGAATCAATAATATCTTTACCTTCTTGGCCTTCCTAGTCTTCATTTGCAAAATCTAAATCAATGTTTGTTATTTGAAACTCATCTAGGCCTATTTTTCCTTTCTCCTTTTCAACCATTGGTAAAGCTATTTGGGCTGTCCTCCTACCTGTAGTAGGGTCTCTTTTAATGGAAGATGTAGCCCTTGCCTTTCTTTTAAGTTTCAACATACTTATAGTAAACAATGTGGAAACATCAAAATGAGGGACCTCATCTATTTGTTGTAGATTTATTTCTTGTCGCGACCAATACGAAACATCACCCCTGGGCTCTTTCTGGTCACTTTCCTCATTTTGAGTATCATGAGACTCTACATTATGCCTTGCCCTCAGTGGTGAATTCTCTTTCCTTGGTTTTTCCTCATGCATATTGTCATGAGGAGGATCTAGTTGAGGTACCTCCTATTGAGGGATTTCTTCTTGAGGTGGAGGTTCTTGTGAAGTTTGTACATTCTGACCATTTACCTTCTCTTGTAGGTTTTCCTCAAGGGTTTCTTGAGCATTTTGACTTTGTTCATCATGGGGCACTTGGTCCTCCTAAGAAGATTGTGTATTCCAACCTTGGGGATCACCTTGATTGCCCGTGGTCACATTTTCTGTCTCCTTCTCCTGACCTTTATCTTGTGCTAGACTCTGTTCTTCATCCTTTGATGTGATTATTTCTCCAAGGCTCAATCCTTTCTCATCTAATTTCTATTCTGATCCTGGGTTATTACCTCGATTGCTTCCTTTTGTATGTAGTGATGAAACATTTTGATCCTCCACCCTATCAGGGATTTCCTTATCATTTTCCTTATGTGCAGGATCACCATCCTGATTATTCTTATTATCATGCATACCTTCATCCTGATTAATGTTCTTGCAAGGCATTTCTTGATCACCTTTCCTCTAAAGCTAAGTGGAAGTGCATTGCCTTGATCTCTACCTTGATCGGGTATCCTCCCATCAGCCTCCTTATGCACTCTAGTTTCTACCTTTTTAGACTCTGAGGGTGGATCACTATCTTTGTTTTGGTTCATATCACCCTGGTAGGCCAAGTCTATTACTGCAAGACTAGTAACTTGCTCTACCAGATTAGTCAATTGTATCTATTGGGCTGCGTCTTCAAGATTATCTTGTTCCATTTCATCTATTTCAACCTCCTCTTGGCTAGTCACCTTCTAGGCCATAGGGGTCCCATGAGGATTCATCTTAGTATTGGCTACTAAAGCCTCCATCTTTTGTGCAGCAACATTAGTAACTACCTCATCATCTGATAAGTACACTGTGTCATCCAGTAGAAGGGGTGACTCTTTTCTAGCCTTATGTCTCTCTTCTCTTTGCTCTTCCACCTTCTTAGTTTTAAATTGAATAATATTTGGAATTGGGACCTCATGCTGTAATTCCTTCATAAAAGTCAGACCACCTACACCCACTAATATAATAGGATCAATGTTAACATTTCCCCTCATTGTAGTCTTCTGCTTCTTCAGATGTGGTGTCTATTGTACTTTCTTTCTTTTCATCTTTGTTATCAATAGGTCATCATCTCTAGGTTCTTCACCCAAATCTTCTTCATCCAATGGACCCTCTTCAAATGGCTCATCTTGCAACAACTCATCTTCCATTGGCTCTTCTACAATCATAGGAACAGGATTTATGACCTTGCCCTTTTGTTTGGTAGGGGTTTGTTGTACTGTGGCTACAGATGTAGATGTTGATGCCACATCACCTTTTGGTTGAACCCTTTTAACAATTACCCCTTGTTGTGTAGGAACTGCCTTCTTATTTTTGCCTGACTACTTTTTTTCTTCAGTAGGTAACCTTTCTCCATTAGATTTTCTCTTTTCAATGATGAAGTCATCATATTCCTCTTCAGATAACTCTTATCTTTTCTTCTTATTATCAACAGTAAGAGCTACACCCTTCTTTTTTAACTTAGTGACTTCAACATTTACCCAGTTCTAGGTTAGTTGGATAACCTTTTGCATTATTTGATCAAACGAAGTGTCCTCAGGTTGGGTCAAATTAGGAGTGCGATGGTGTCATTATACACCTTATTATCTTCATATTCACTAGACATAATCTTTCCATCATCCTTGTGCAATTGTGCAAGCGTTGAAATACAATCAAAGGTCTGGATCTGATTAAGTGTGAGCCATTGATAATTCCTTCTCCTGACCTCTGCTTCATCATCACAATCAGTCCAATAATCTTCAAGGTGCCTTTGATGTATTTGCTTTCCCAATAATTTTTGCATTTTTCCATATGGGTCATATGACCTAGCTATAGAAAATGGTTGCAGATGCATTAGCTTTAATTCTGCAATGGCATCTGTAATACTTTGTTTGTCAGGACATAAATACCAGCCAATGAATACTGGAAACAACACAGGTGAGATCTTCCCTTTCTCCAAATGGGCCTCAACTGAGGTTGATACCTATCCAACAAACTCCATTAGAATGACCTTATCAGTGGGGTATTGTTGTGTGGTTACACAACATGCCCCATTTTGACTTGACAAAATATGGACCCAACTTTTTGCTTGGCTTGTTCTTGGTGTTTTCTGCTTTTGGCAGTCTGGTAAAAGTAAGTCATGCAGGTGACCTTGCATAAGGGAGCTGGGTAAGTCACCATGATGAGGTTAGTTTGTCAAAGTTAATATTTCATATCAATAACCTCATGGTTGGAAAGAGTACAAAATTTCATGCAGGTTTGCCTTTTGGATCACCCTGATATTCCTTAGGGAATGAAAGTTATGACAAGTCAAAGTCCTAGTCAAACCTAATATTCTGGGGGATGTCATATTTCTTGACATCAGTCATCTTGTGTAAGATCACCCGATCCAATTTTATCACCTGATAATCATTTGTTCCGAATCTCTGGATGTCAATCTTAGGTGATAATTGTATTTACCCGTCAAACAACTTCATATATTTTGCGGGGGTCATATTTCGAATATGACCCGATATTATGAATATCACCTGATATTGCAAATATCACCCTGTCACAAAATATCACCCTAGTGCCAATATACTGATGACATCATCCAATCCCAATGAATAAAGAAAATCACCTTGACGGCGACGTCATCATCTTTTTTTATCTCACAGAGGTATATTTCCAACGATCACCCTTTTTCAATAATATGACGGTGACATCATCCTGATCTTTCAAAAGGGGGTCACTTTAGTTTTGAGCGGTCACATTTTAAACATCCCCTGATCTTCAAAACATGACCTGATATACTCAACATCACTCAATTCCTTGACATCAGTTTTCCCGCTCAAAGGTGGAAGGTCATATTACGAATATCTCCTAATCTTCTAAAGATCACCCCCCTCTTCTTGCCTCGTAAAATTTAATGCACATAAATGCAGCAGGTGGATTCCCGCTGAGTACGAAGATGATTTAAACACCTGGCAGCATCCATAGATTCATGGCAGAAGATCAATGGTTTTAATCATTTTAACCTAGTTTTGCCCTAATTTGCCCTACGAATGAGATTAAAAGTGAATTTCTAAGGTCATTTTGCATTTACCTTGCGAAGAAATGAGAATTTACAGAGCGAAAATTCAAACCCTCATATGAGCTACCTGTGAGTGGACATATAGTGTACAACATAACAGAGCACATGATCATCATCATTTGAGTCCCTTTTCCGTAATCATAAGCTTAAACCAGGAGATAAGCGTTATCAGGTAAGTAATGAAAAACCCTCCTGTTGTCATTTTCTGTATATCTAGGTAGTATGCTTTTCTGGTGGTTTGAAACTGTAGGTATGCATATCATGATGAAATAGAAAGTAATAATTATAATATGCATGATGCTGTAAATGTATAATGTTATATGCATACGTATGAATATAATGGTAAGACGAGTCATGTTCATTGCAAGAATCCATGGCGGACATTAGGAGGGACAAGTCAGAGTCTAAATTTCTTAAGCCTATGGTTTCTCAACCTGAGGGTGTGTGGTTCAAGTATGGTGTCATCAGAGATACTCATCAGGGAAACATAGATTTAGAAGCATGGTCATCCAAGATGCATGATGATAAAGATAGTACCCTACTAGAGGCCATATTTACATTAGGAATGTGGTATGCAGCTGGATTTCCCTATTCCATGGAAACTCTAGAATTGATAATAGAATGTGCCAGAAATTACAACCCTCAGACGAGATGAGTGGAAAAACATGGAAGGGTTTATGTAGATTTGTCAATAAAAGGGATTATAGGTACATTCAATCTCCCAGTTGGAAAGAAAGTAGTCAGTATGGATCTGCACAAACTGGAGATTGAACATGAAAACAATAAAAAGACTGCAAGAAAGAGGATATATCAATGGAGATCTAAAAACAACACTTACACTGCATTTGCCAAATTACCAGTACATCTGTAAAAATTTGATTTTGATGATGAATATCAGTATATGATTGCCCTATTTAGCAGAGTGACAGGCCAACCTACTACTCGAAGTTTGAAGGATTGGATGTATGGAATCATCATGATGTGTCTTTATATAGATAACAAGCCATTATCGGCTAAGATCATTAGTGATGCTTTAGATGAACAAATGATGAACTTAGGAGGCGTGGAGTGTTCATTTTACATGACTTCATATGTTGTATATTCATGTGCTTACAAGGGTACATTTGATGCACTTACCACAGTTGGAAAGATTGGTGGCAGTATTAATGATGCCCATATATGGGACCATTATCCTTAGTTACAGAGAAAAGACTATCTCCTTGACTATAAATTGGTGAATGATGCATTCTCTATGCATCTAGTTAGAACAATGGAGGAGGATAGAACCAAAAGACAGAGCATGGAAGCTTAGGAAGTTATATACAAGCATGGTGCCTAGTTTATCTAGTTTGCCACATTTTCTTACATCAGGATAGAAGGTTTTGAAGGACAACCATTAATGCTACCCAGGTACCCTACTGATGGGGTAGTCCTGATGGAGTTTTTGAGACAGATATTTACTATACTGGATACATATAAAGCAAATAAGAAAATACCTCCAGTATTGTTTCCAGTAACTATAGGGTGGTATATATGCCCTGATTCAGAATGCATAAAGAAGGCCATAGGGGGTCTGAACCTGATGATCCTACAGCCATTCCCTTTGGCCAGATCATATGACCCATATGGAAGAATGCAAAAGATAATGGGGAAGCCCATACATCAAAAGCACTTAGAGGATTTCTGGACTGACTGTGAGGATGAAGCTGAAATCAGAAGAAGAAAATATCAGAGACTCACCCTCAATCAGATTAAGACATTTGATTGCATTCCAGTGCCTGCACAAATAAAGAAAGATGATGGCAAGACCTTGTCCAATGAGTATGAAGATAAAAAGGTGTATAATGACACCATTTCAGCTTCTGACCTAATGCAACCTGAAGACATTTCATTGGATAGGTTTATAGGTGGGGTGCTATAGTTGACCCAATCATGGGTAAATGAACAAATCAATGCACTGAAGAAGGGTGTAGCCGTCACAGTAGATAACAAGAGGAAAAGGTAGGAGATTTTAGATGAAGAAAATGATCACTTTCTTGTTGAGAAGAGAAAATCTAATGGAGAAAGCTACCACCTCAGAAACAAAGTAAAAGACCCCCAAAAGGAAAGAAGACTAATAGTGAACCTAAGGGGGTGATAGTTGAAAGAATTGATATACCAGTTGAAGGTGCATCTACATCAGGACATGCATCAACCTCATCTGCACAGCCTTTGGTAGATGAACCAAGAACAAAAAGAATCCTAAGGCTAGTTATGGAGACTGCAGGAGTACAACATAAAAGCCAAACCCCACAGCAAAATGTGGGAAAGAATATCCTTATTGAAGAAAAGCTTGTAGATGCAGAACCAAAAAGTGATGAGCCCATGATAGTCACAAGAAAGAGGAAGGCACCCCTAGTGGCGTCAACACCTAAAAAACTGAGAACACATATGAGGGGTGAGATAAGAAATGACCCCATAGTATTAAGGGGAGCTGGTAGTGAAGTATTTAGAAAAGAATTGCAACATGATGTGCCACTTCCTACCATCATTCAATTTAAGAATGAGAAGGCTGAAGAGCAAGCAAAAGAATCCACTAAAGCAAGCCAAGGTGGTCCTTTCTCACTGGAGGAAACTGTGGACCTATCAGATGATGAGGTGGTACAAAATGTAGCTTCTCAGAAGATGGAGACCCTAGCTTCTAACACTCGCATGACCCCACATGGAACCCCATCAGCATAGATGGTGATGTTAGAAGAGTTGAAGCAAACAGAGAAAGAAAAAGAAAGTAACCCAGAGAGGGCAGCCCAACATGTCAGGCTTGATAAGTTAGTTGATCAAGTAACTAGCCCTACGGTGATAGACCTAACATACAGGGAGGATGATAGTCCCAATCATCAAGTAGGTGCACCTGAGAAAACAGAAAATATTGAGGAAGTCAAGCAGACAGAAGTGGAGAGCCACGCTCCAGATATGGGCCAACAACAACAAGAAATACCAGTTGAGCCCAAAATAGTAGAAAGCAAAAGGGCAGGAATGATAAAGACACATCAGGTGATGATTTCCCCCAGACTCAAGAAAACTCTGGTGATAAAGAAACATCAGTTCATGATGACCTTAAGACCCAAGAGGTAGATACATCAAGTGCGGAGCAGAATGTGATCCAGGATCAGGTAGATGCACCTAGTTCAAATACAATGATATCCACGGATATAGATATACCTCAAGATGAAGAAATTCCCAAAGTGGATGAAACACAAAAGGAGGTGGTGTAGGATCAGGTCCAAGACCAACATATAGATACACCACATGATCCTCCCCCACAAGAAGAAGCTCCTCAGGAGGAAGAAATACAACAGGATCCCTGTTAGGATGAATATCATGAGGAAGAGAGAAGTAAATCACCCTCTCCATCAAGAACTGAGACAAATGTTAGAGATCACGGTGCACATGATGATGATGATGAACACCAAGGATCCAGAGATCAAGTACCTCAATGGCCTGAGAAAGAAATAGGAACAGAATCAGGTTTTGAGATTCAAGAATTTGATGTTTCAACATTGTTTTCAGAAACTATCATGAAGCCTAAGAAGAAAGCCAGATTAACATCTGCAATTAGGAGAGATTCTGGTACAGGCAAAAGGACCGCCTAGTTAGCACTTTCCATTGTTGAGAAGGAGAAAGACAAAATTGCCCTAGAAGAATTCTAGATCACTATAGTCGACTTCGGGTTTGCCAATGAAGACCAAGAGGGTCAGGAAGGGAAGGATATAATTGATTCTTTAACCCAAAGGGTGAAGAAAGAAAAAGAGAAGAATAAGCAACATAAAGAGCACATTGCCCATCTGCACTCATACATAAAAGGGTTGATTAGCCTTGACAATAGATCATCAGATCAGGCATTCCCATTGACTACAATCTCTCAAGATGAGGTTAATAAATTAGACCTTATGAAACATGAGTCAGTGATCATGAGAAAATGGATGTTGTCAACACTCACGGAAGTTGAGGACGTAGTGAGAGCCTCTTTGCAGAGGTGGAATTCTTTGAGTATCTCAAGGAAGAAAGTTGATAAAGTACAGAATGAGGCTAGAAGAAGGTCATTCCAGTTAGAGAAAACCTTGGGTGCTCTGAGCGAAATAAAGAGGATTAATCCTCAGGTCCTGATAAATTATCAGGTACTGAATTATAACACTACCATGCTAGTGGATATTTGGTATAGGGACATCAGGTTTGAATGTGATATACTGAAGAAGTGTAGTAATAAGTTAAGAGATATTAGTGTGAAACTGCACAACATGATGTCCTATGAAGTAGAATTCCTGGAAGCCCTAGAGGGAAAAGTAGAGGGGAAAATTGAGAACCAAGACGTAGACTTTGCCATAAAAGTGCTGCATGATAACTTCTAGCCAATGACTGATGATCCTGTCACCCACTTGATGGAAGAATTAATTAACAAGATCATGAGGATCAAAGTCAGGGTGGAGAACTATAATGAAACATTGAGCAAAAGGAAGGGTAAATTGATGACCCTCAGAGATAAATTTCAAGCCCACAAGCATGCCATCAGTAAAGCCAAAAATCAGGATGGCGGGGAAGTTGATAAGATAGTAGAAGCATATAAAAATATCAGGACGATAATGCAGGTCCATATACAAGGTGATATTCATTAGGGTGATGATGACACTGAAAGTGATGATCATGATGATGAAGAAGAAGAACCTGAGGAGTAAATGAAGATGCGCCACAAGGGAAACATATGTATCAAGTACTTAGGAGAAAATAAGTTACCTAGATGGTTGCCAGCTGGCAACCTATGCCACGAGAGATAGTTGACCGAGTCAAATGGAATATCCACCGTTGATCTTAAATTGATAAATCTTGACCGCAGGTCATTTGTAACCGCTCCCTCACCTTATTCTATAAAAGCTGCAGGGATGCCTTATTTTGAAGATTCAGAAGCTTAATTGAAATTTGATTGCTGAAAGATCAGGGCTTATTTCAAAGTTATTGTAAACATACATGTTTTTACATACTTAATGAAAGAGAAGACCATTTTGATTACAAATCATTGTAAATCTTGAGTAGTCTATGTTTGAATTCTTGATACATGCTTTGATTTGTTGCATCCCTTGAAGTGCTCATCAGTCTACATGTATTGTTTGCATTCATTATCGTTTTAAGTTCGCATCATCTGTATCTAGCTGTGGAACATCCTAGTGAAAATATGGTTTGATTTCTTCTCCTCATGACTTTATCAAGCGTGTATGTGGTTCAATAGCTAAGATTCACCAAAATTTGAAGTATTCTTTTACATTTCTTTTAATTTCATAAATTCACCATCACAATTGTAAATAACAGATAATTAGAAGCAAGTAAGATGAAATATGCTGACATCTCGTAGAAAATTGAAAATACATAGCATATTTAGAGTTAAAGCATGTTCAATTGATAAATATCATGCAAAGATCCAAGTGCAGACACATTATTTGAAGAAATATACTGTATAGAGTGACCTTTCTGTGTAGCATCTTTACAGGAATAGAATATACTGATAAACAAATGTAAGACCCCTGAATGGAAAACAACAACACACATCAACCACTAAGTAATGTCAGTAGATTAAGAACTAATCAACAGAGACTTGGGATCATGAATTCTTTGAATTCATCGTATCTACAAGATGAGTAAAGGTTGTTGTGTAACTTTTATTCTATGTTTGCTAATGACTAACATCATAATCAACATAAATTGGCGCTAGAAGGAGGGCCTAATCATCATCAGTAGGTTGTGTCTGATTTACAGTAAGGTAATATTCATGATCCTTTGTATTTCGAATTAGATGCAGAGATTTGTTGTTTTAAGCTTGTGCACACTAATCCTTTTTGAAGATTTCAAAATTGATCATAAATATTGCAAGCTTTGAGGCTGATCATCATGAATTTGTAAAGATGAGCTCCATTTCAGGTAAATTTTTCAAAGCTTTGAAGTAATCTACTTTAGAAGCCTGATATCCAGTTGCAAGTGTCACCGAGTCTCAATATCACCTCATATTTGCATTGTTCATGCAAATATTCTATAAATATCCAGTCAATAACCGTTTCTGACCATAAATACAGCCTTTGCTGGAAAGTTCCAACCGATCTTTAAAGTCAACCTAGTGCAGGAGCACCCCTACCAAACAAGACATAAGTCTATTTTTAGAATGTCAGGACATGAGTCTATTTTTAGCATGTCAAGACATCAGTCTATTTTTAGCTTGTTTGACTTCTTGATGTAATAAGGTCCGTTGGACCAATTCCTATGTTTTAGACCCATCTAGGAGGATGTGTAGGTTAGTTAGAAGTTTGTTATGACAACTGTCTTAGCTGTCTCCTCCCAGCCGCTTGGAAGCTCCCAGCCGCTGGGAATTGAATTGGTAGTACTCACGAGGAATTCCTATTTATGCCCTAGATCAGTTGGTTTTAGACAGAGTAGTCTAGACAGTGGAGAATTGATAGTTTAGTGAGTTTTTTAACATTTTAGAAGCAAGACATTTGTGATATAGTGAGACTGTGAATCTTGTATGCATCTCTGTTATTGAAAATAAGAGGATCCCATTGATTTCATTTGTCTGGTTTACGAGCTATCTGTATTGTTGGTGCCTAAATTGACTATCAGTTCTTGAACAATTTTTATGCAGGCACCATCCCAAAAAATCAAAAAAAAATTTCCAGTTTTGGCACCCCTTCAGTGTTTTGTAGCATCCACATCATCTTTCTTGATGGAAGGGGTCATCATGTTCTGCCCATCGGCATGAGTTTTCATGTGTCTTGGCGATCATATCAATAGCATGGTGTGTTCTTTGTATATCGCCAAAATCTTGGTTTATCGGCGAAGGGTATTGTGGTTCTGCCGACGGTGTTGGTCATGCCGATGGGGGTATCTCAAGTGTTCATTGGCGAGACTTGTTTTATCAGCCAGTATGTTTTGTGGTTCACCGATAGAGGAAGTCACCCCGATCAGGAGTGCCATCGAGGTGACTTGGTGCATCGGCGTAGGTTTTGAAGGGTCCTCCGATGGAGTATTCTCTGGCCGACAGGGGATGACGATAGGTGATCGGCCTGACCGCTGTGGTCGGCAGGAGATCTGTGCGGTGGGCCGATAATGTATGTCATGGCGATGGGCTATGGGCGAAGGGTCATGTGTCGAACACGGCAAAACGCTCGACACTTGGTATGTATGCGACTATGTTTTTAAAGCACCGAAGTTGCCTCCACACCATGCATATGGGACTAATCCCCTTGCATTATTTTTGAACCCGCGGTAGAACGTGTTTTGGCGGGAAACTTCTTTTTGACTGCAGCGACGGTTTTCAAGCGACCGTAGGTGGTTGAGGCCCTTAATGGGGACTGTAGCAGGAGTATGGGCAATGGTATAAGTGATCAAGCTGCCTGATTGAGAATGAAGACTTCCAGATAGTGGCACGTGGCTCGAGGTTCCTCTGTCTGTTGTTGTAATAAATTTTGAGCGCCATTCCTTCCGAGGACTGTATCTGGAAGATTTTGTAATAATCATGTAATTAATTGCTGTGGTACACTCTCTGGCTATTATAAGCAAACTGTGTTACCATTTTTTAGGTTGTTGAAAGTTGAACATTTTGGCTCTGTAACACAATACAGTTCATTTTGGTTGCTCTGTACAGCTAAACCTGTGAGTCTATGTATCTCTTGTTGTATGTTTTGGCATGAACCCACTGATTTCATGATTAATCTTATATGAGAAATGCTATCTTAGCATGTGTTTTGTTAATTCTGTCTCCAGTATTGCATGTATCTTTCTTCTGAGTCTGGGTATTTAAGGAATGTTGAGACTCTAGAACATAGAATTCCTATGTTGAATGTCTGATCTTTTAACTTCTGCTCAAGGGGTAGATTAAACTGTTTTTAGGTTGAACATTGGGAAGGGTATACTGCAGTAGGGATGCCATAAGTAGAGATAACTTAACACTCTGTATTGGGAGATATCTGTAAGGTAGGTATCATATATATCCCCCTAAAATCCAGTTTTAGCTATTCATGCTGATCATTCACAGGTGTATGTCTATTGACTCCAGGCCCTAGATAGGCACCAATCTTGCTTTGTGTTTGTGTTACAACCATGTCCAGCTTTGCATCCAAACTCAAAATCATAATCAAACTCTAAAACAACCATTAAGACATTAGAATTAGTTTTAGGATCCTCAGTCCTCTGTCTACAACTACAAATAGGCCCAAAGCTAGCCCCTTTGCTCTTATCTTTCAGTTTTGGTCTACTTACAGGAGGACTTATCTGCTTTTTGATAGCATCCCAATCCTTGTATGCGTATCTCATGGATGTTGAGTAGGGAATACCCCCTAGGTCTTGCAGAGCCTGAAGAAGAAGAGGAGATAAAATATAGAGTCTATCTCCTACACTGTTGGCCCCTGGCCCAGAGATCCTGTTGATCACTGATGGCTACCTTGTAGGGAAATCTGGGAATAAGCATCCAGTCTGGGAAAAAACCAACAGAAATTGGTGACTCCACTGGGGAGTCTTTCATGTGAATGATGATGCTCTACTGGTGGTATGAACTCAGAAAAATATGTGTTGAGCTTTTAGCTGCTGTAAATTTTGTCCTCTTTGGAGAGGTGGAGACTCTGCAAAAGATTCAAGTGCACATGAAAAGTTGATGTGTGTTGTGACAGAAAATGTGTTTTTCAGACTTCAGCATTTGTATGAGAAAAGGTACCCTATTTCTTCCCACTTATATTTATTGTTCTACTGCATAAGTTAGATGCCAGGGGAGGCTATAGGTCTTAGGAATGCAAAGGATGTCTGAAAATAGAAATTTCATGAATCCAAGTATGTATTATCCCATACTCAGTCAAAAGGGGGATGATTTGAATGATAAAAGAATAGAAGAGATAAAAAATAGGTTGATATTCTTAGAGGCTAGGTAGGCCCAGTTGAATCATGATAACCTTCTTATGTCTGCCAGTCAGAAAGCTAAACCTCCTGTCAGCCCTTTTGATCCTTTGTATGACCAATTAGATTTGTCATGGGTTGATTATAAAGTAGAAACTATGTCTGCCAGGATATACTGTCAGATGCCCAGATTTAGTGGTCACAGTGTATGTGATGGGAATGCACATATCCAAGATTTTCATGAGTTCATGGGAAAACATTCATTCAGAGATGAGGATATGTGGATGAGGTTTTTTGTTAGGTCCTTTGATGCAAAAGCAAAAGACTGGTATTTGAGCTTTTCAAAGAGATCCTTTGCCTGTTGGGATGAGCTTGTTGACTGTTTCAAAGAAGAGTTTGCAAAAGAACCTGCTGATCTTGTTGCAGAATTGATGAAAATCAAAAAACAAGATGAAGAGCCATGTGTTGATTTCAGTCATAGGTTTGCAGTAGCCCTTTCATAGATCCTAGAAGTCTTCAGACCTGATATTTCAGCCTGTGTTGGCATATTCTTTGAAGCTTTTGAGGAGGGCTCTAGTGCAATACTGAGGGATTTCAAGGTGACAGGTATGCAGATGGCATACAAGTTCACCGAAAATATAGAAAAATTCAGAAATGGGCACCTGTTGATATCCCTGTCCCCAGGCCTTGGTGTGAGAAATGGTTGTGAAGCTGCAAATGACCAAATGATTATGGCATCATGTGCAGATAAAAATGAAAATGAAAGCATAGAGGTTGAGACTGCTGTATTTGAACATAATGCTAACAATACTGCTCAACTAGATTGTTCACCAGTTGAGGATGCCAGTGAAAGGACTAGTGAGGATTCCCATTGCAATGATGAGCATATGACCATGAAAACAATAACAAGGTTGTGGACAGCAATGAGCAATTTTTTGGAATGGACCTGTGGAGACAATTGTGAGTATTGTACTCAAGACAGAGAAGATATAAGCAAACAGAGAAGCAGTCCTATATGTGACCCATTGCCTTCCTTTCAAACACATGGAGATCATGAAGAGCAGTCAGGGATTGAAACAAGTGCTAGTTCAGAGCATGATTGTTTTTCATTTGATGGCTGTTTTGCTTATGACACACAAGCTGATACTCCTCCACAAAGGGAATCCATTGGTGATGAAGATGCATGTTCTGCTGCCCATGAACAAATGGCATACTATGATCAAGCTGATGTACCTAGATCACCCATCTTTGACACATATGGTGATGAGGATCTATTTGAGTATGGTGAGGATCTAGACATTGTTTTTGGTTTGGATTCTGTTTCTCATCTTGATGAAAGAGGAAACAACATACATCAGGTAAGTGACTATGAAAATGTGCCTAATTTGAAAGAGATGCCAGAGCCTGATCTTTTCCAGGTTGGTGCTACTATTGGTTGTGTACATGATGTACACAATTGTGAATTTGAAAGCTTTTCTTTTGAGAGGCCAGCATATGAAATGAGCTCTGATTTTCCTAGCTGCATGGTGGACTTTGAATATTTTCAGTTTTCAGTCCAGCTAGGAGATCATTTTGCAATGCATAATGTTGATACAAATGATAACCTGTGTTCTATGCCATGTGAGTATGCATTGCCTGATACATTCTGCATCCACTTGTTGCCGGATGCTAAGGGTTATCTGCACAGGGATGACAATGACAAGCTAAATCAGAAGGTTGAATGTGCAGATGACCAGGATTGTTTATGGTCAGATCATGGTAGCACTCTCAGGCTTGACCCAGTGTATGCAGATGAGAATAAGGTGTTTGATAAAGGGAAATATTGGTTCTCCTTTTCTTGGTGGCCTTAGGCCATCAAGTTTGATTGGTGATGCAGATCATTATAACTTCATGACTCTGTGCCCAATGGATAGGGGACTGGTCTGCATCCCAGAGTTCTGTGGTTCTTGCCATGCCTACAAGAGGCATGCATCCTCAAACAGAGCCACTATTGGTGCCTGAATTGACTGTCAGTTCTTGAACAATTTTTATGCAGGCACCATCCCAAAAAATCAAAAAAAAATTTCCAGTTTTGGCACCCCTTCAGTGTTTTGTAGCATCCACATCATCTTTCTTGATGGAAGGGGTCATCATGTTCTGCCCATCGGCATGAGTTTTCATGTGTCTTGGCGATCATATCAATAGCATGGTGTGTTCTTTGTATATCGCCAAGAGCTTGGTTTATCGGCGAAGGGTATTGTGGTTCCGCCGACGGTGTTGGTCATGCCGATGGGGGTATCTCAAGTGTTCATCAGCGAGACTTGTTTTATCGGCCAGTATGTTTTGTGGTTCACCGATAGAGGAAGTCACCCCGATCAGGAGTGCCATCGGGGTGACTTGGTGCATCGGCGTAGGTTTTGAAGGGTCCTCCGATGGAGTATTCTCTGGCCGACAGGGGATGACGATAGGTGATCAGCCTGACCGCTGTGGTCGGCAGGAGATCTGTGCGGTGGGCCGATAATGTATGTCATGGCAATGGGCTGTGGGCGAAGGGTCGTGTGTCGAACGTGGCAAAATGCTCGACACTTGGTATGTATGCGACTATGTTTTTAAAGCGCCAAAGTTGCCTCCACACCATGCATATGGGACTAATCCCCTTGCATTATTTTTGAACCCGTGGTAGAACGTGTTTTGGCGGGAAACTTCTTTTTGACTGCAGCGACAGTTTTCAAGCGACCGTGGGTGGTTGAGGCCCTTAATGGGGACTGTAGCAGGAGTATGGGCGATGGTATAAGTGATCAGGCTGCCTGATTGAGAATGAAGACTTCCAGATAGTGGCACGTGGCTCGAGGTTCCTCTGTCTGTTGTTGTAATAAATTTTGAGCGCCATTCCTTCCGAGGACTGTATCTGGCAGATTTTGTAATAATCATGTAATTAATTGCTGTGGTACACTCTCTGGCTATTATAAGCAGACTGTGTTACCATTTTTCAGGTTGTTGAAAGTTGAACATTTGGCTCTGTAACACAATACAGTTCATTTTGGTTGCTCTGTACAGCTAAACCTGTGAGTCTATGTATCTCTTGTTGTATGTTTTGGCATGAACCCACTGATTTCATGATTAATCTTATATGAGAAATGCTATCTTAGCATGTGTTTTGTTAATTCTGTCTCCAGTATTGCATGTATCTTTCTTCTAATTCTGGGTATTTAAGGAATGTTGAGACTCTAGAACATAGAATTCCTATGTTGAATGTCTGATCTTTTAACTTCTGCTCAAGGGGTAGATTAAACTGTTTTCAGGTTGAACATTGGGAAGGGTATACTGCAGTAGGGATGCCATAAGTAGAGATAACTTAACACTCTATATTGGGAGATATCTGTAAGGCAGGTATCATATATATCCCCCTGAAATCTAGTTTTAGCTGTTCATGCTGATCATTCACAGGTGTATGTCTACTGACTCCAGGCCCTGGATAGGCACCAATCTTGCTTTGTGTTTGTGTTACAACCATGTCCAGCTTTGCATCCAAACTCAAAATCATAATCAAACTCTAAAACAACCATTAGGACATTAGAATTAGTTTTAGGATCCTCAGTCCTCTGTCTACAACTGCAAATAGGCCCAAAGCTAGCCCCTTTGCTCTTATCTTTCAGTTTTGGTCTACTTACAGGAGGACTTATCTGCTTTCTGACAGCATCCCAATCCTTGTATGCGTATCTCGTGGATGTTGAGTAGGGAATACCCCCTAGGTCCTACAGAGCCTGAAGAAGAAGAGGAGATAAAATATAGAGTCTATCTCCTACACTGTTGGCCCCTGGCCCAGAGATCCTGTTGATCACTGATGGATACCTTGTAGGGAAATTTGGGAATAAGCATCCATTCTGGGAAAAAACCAACATGTATATTGATTCTTTTTGGTTGCAGGTGAAATGGATTCATTCAACCATTCCACCAGTTGATTCTCTGAATTAGTGGAATGGACATGTACAGTATTTTAGTTTACATTTTTGTTTTTTTGTTTATGCATTTCATGTTTGTGGGATCAATTTGTAGCATGCTGTGAGTTATCCTAGAATCCTCATGTGCTAGGGTTAGGAGGATAAATTTCTAAGTTTGAATTGATCAGGAGACGATCCGGCCCGATCATCATGTTTTCTATGTGAAGTTGTGAAGTTCTAAGAGTTTTGTCAAAAATATACCTTTGACAGATTTACAGCATCTGCATGCAACATTACAGACTGTGTATATCGCATTTGCATCCATGCACATATTACTATCTAGATCGGGTCTTGAAACTTATGAAAGTGCATGTTTTGAAGGCATCAGGATGATATAGGTTGGATATATATTTCCTGTATATATCATCTGTAGGATCATCATTTCATGTGTATTCATCATTCGCATGTCATGGTTGTATGCTGGAACATACATGTGGGTGAAGGTACAATGAAACGGGTCAATGGTGAGTCAAAGTCACATTTGCTAAAGAAAGGAGGAGGGTCATCTTTTATTTGAACATCAGGTAGCCGAGGATCACATAGATCATTATCAGGATATTATAGTACAACCCGACAATTCATATCATGCTACAGAGTATGTAAGTGAGTCTTATATCCAGGTGATGTTGACATCGGAGGAAGTAACAGTGCATGTGACATCATTGTCATCAGGACATTCCAAATATCACCCAATAAAAGTTTATCCTCCTGATGACAAGTGTTTTGGCATAGGCATAGGATATCAGGGTGATCAGTGCAAGTGTTCACCGATAATTCATGTCTTGGCAATTGGAGATTAACACTAAGTGTATCGCAGGAGGAATATTCGGTGGAATATTCGTCAGGTGCATAAAGTTGGGCATCATCATCAAGATGTTTCAATATGACCCAATAAGTTATATCTTGATGATGGTTGTGCAAGCGGGTCAAATATCGAGGTGACGTAAGCATCTGAAGAGAGGTGCATGAGGTTGTCGTCATCAGGATATTTAGGAGGAACCTGATATTTTATATCCTGCTGATAAAAGGTGCAGATGATGCTAAACATCATGACATTGCCGATAGATGCCAAACATCATGATGCTACAGATAGAGTTTAGCGGTAAGGTGAATAGTGATCGTTAGGAGGATAATTGTGTTCACCGAATATGATGATGATGCTGGTAGGTGAATATGATGATCTTTCCGATAGGAAGTAAGATTAGCTATTTGGTGGGTTTAATGGGTTTTTCATCCTGTTTATAAGCTTTTATTGTGTGGATCTACATCACAACCAGCCAATTTTCTTTAAATTTGAGAAATCTTAGCTTTCAGACCAAATACCAGGTCCCAATCCACTAGAATCTTTGAAGAATTACTTGTCAAAGGATTTAGACCTAGAACTATAGACATCCATCACATTCTCAGTTCTAGTGCATCAGGAGCATCACCAGAGCATCCTCCTGTAACTCCTATTGGCATACAAACACCTACAGGATCACCTGTTACACCTCAGGTCCAACCTCAACCTATCATACCTTAGGCTCAACCTCCACCGGTTGCAATGTCTTTCTTTGCAGTAGAATCGCCTTTGACTTTTAATGCATATCATACTTTGCCAAAGAATCCTGATAAAATTTGTCCAAAGTATCATCCATATCTGGATGTTGATGATCATATCAGAACTTTCAAGGAAGCCTGCTTTAGGGCTAGAATTGAGCATCAAGACATTATATGCAGGTTATTTATGTTTTCCTTAGGGGAAGAGGCTTATAACTAGTATATTAGTCTTGGTCAGGGTTCAGTCAGATCATGGGCTATCCTGGAGAAGGCTTTCACTGATAGGTTCAAAATCCCAATAGATCCTTCAATGAACTATCATTTGTTTTCCACAATCAAATGATTTGAAGGAGAGCCTATTGCTAACTTCAATGCTAGGTTCTGGAAAATGTTATCAAAGTTAGTTGCCCCTTATGTTGTAGCAGATGAAGCTGCTAGGAGCATATATTATTCAGCTTTAGATCCTTTAACTTCCATGTTTATTAGGAGAGCACATCCTAATGTCACAACTTTGACACAGGCTTTCCAAGAAGCTATTAAAGTCAGCCAGTAGCTAGTTCTTGCTCCAACACCAAACATTGTCTTTCCCAAACTTCCTGGTTATCCAACATATCCTGCCCAACAACAGCCTAATGGAGCCATGATGCCTTCAGCTATCATGCCAAGTCCTTTGCAGATACCTCCACTGAGTATGATGCCACCTCCAAATGGAAATGGCCAGATGCTACAGTATCCAGGACAAACTCAGGTATCTTAGGTTGTAGATCAGTCTAACAACAATGGATTTTCCTTTTTCAAGCCTCTGACAGAGAATGTAGTGGCCAAGGTTCAAGAAGAGAAAGAAGAAATTAAGGAAATATCAGCTCAGTTAAGGAAACTTACTATTGAGATAACTCACTTAAGGAGTCAGAACTTTTATTCTCAGCCTAATCAGAATAGAGGCTATGCTAATGACAGACCTAATTATCCTGATAGGGGATACAACAATAATTACAACAATAATGGTAATAATAATCCTCCTAGACAGCCTAGAGTGTGGAACACTAGGCCAAATAATGGTTCTTTGCCATCACCCCTAGACAATTTGCCTCCTAGTGAACCAAAATAGACCACTAGAGTTAACCTTGTAGAAGAAGCCCTTACAAATTGGTGCAGGATACACAACACCAATGCTCATGCAAAGCTTGACTATCCTCAGTTTAGGATTGCTGCTAGTATTTTTTAGACTGAAATATCCAATACTTCAGGAAATCCACCTCATGTAGAAGCAAATGAACTTGTTCCTTGTGGATATGACTCTGCCTCAGTGCTAGAAAGTTACACTCATCATCCTTATCAGCAGACAATGCCTGCTCACCAAGATTACACTCTGGCATGTGAGGAATTAGCCATGGCCTTTGAGTCAAATTATGTTTTTCCCTTTGAGGATGAAAATGAGCCCTCAAATGAACATGAGGAGGTACATGCCTATCAACAGCAATATCAGGGTAAGCATAATTACAACATGAGAAACAATTCCAACAGGCCTGCTAGTCCTTTGACCTCTTCCTTGCCTCCGAACAATTTCAACACACCTCTAGATCCCAAGGCAAGTAATAACCCTGGATTCCCTAAGGTTAATGTTCAATACTTAGCATCACCAAACACAACACCAAAGGCTGCTAATCTACCACATGAATCTGATAAGTTGGTCACTTATCTAGCAGATGAAATGAAAAAGTAAAAATCAGCCTGTCACTGTCAGAGTTGCTCAAAACTCCTGCCATCAAGAAAGCATTTATGAAATCACTAGATGATCCTACTCCTAAAGAGGATAGTCATCCCTCAGGTTAGTCTGGTAGCAAGGATCATGCTGCTAGGGATCCTAATGTCAAACGCAAAGTACCAACTACTGTTCAAGCTGCAAAGACCTCCCACATGACCTTATACAGAGACAAGAGTGAGTCACCTCCTTTCCTCCTTACTATAAGGATGTTTAGTAAAAAAATGTACTACTATTTAGTAGACTCAAGAGCATCTACCAATGTGATGCCCCTATCCATATGCAATGCTTTAGGGTTGCATCCTACTAAATTATTAAAGAAAGTATCTCAATTAGATAAAATAGAAGTGAGTGTGGTACGAGAACTAACTCACATTCACATGTAGCTAGCATCTAACCCCAGAATCCAGTATTATATTGATATTCAGGTAGTTGATATACCTGATACCTATGGGATGTTACTTAGCAGAGACTAGTCAAAAACTCTTAATGGATACATGTCAACTGATTTCAGTCATATGTGGTTACCTTGGAAGGGGATACCAAATCAAATAAGAATTGATGTGGAGCCTCACATGAAGCACATGATCACTGAATATAATAAGACCAACGAGATCATATATGTGGATGTAGAACCCGGAGATTACGCCATCAGGCCACAGACTGTCAGGATAGAAGAAATCCTGATGTATGATGTTCATCATCATCATGATGACCCTCAGGATGACAAAATAGTTGTAGAACCTAGTGGCAACCCTAAAAATGAAAATGAGGTAGACCATTACAAGAATTTTGAGATGCACTTGTCTAGAGAGGTAAAGCGATGTCAGTTGTTAGAAATACCTATTCATGATATTCTAATTGATGGATGGTGTAGGTTGCATAATGAGGCACATTCTAAAAAAGTATGTGATGCCTGCATAGACATGCTGGAGCTAGAACAAGCGTGTAGTGTTGCATCAGCATCATCATCATCCTAAGAGGTAAGTTCCTCATATAGTGATAATGATAGTGACACTGATTGTTGTTTGTTTTCTATAGGAACAAGAGAATCCACATGTCGTGATGGATGTCATATTCAAGTGATAGAGGAAATGCTGGTATGTGACCAGAATAATGTTATAAGCAACAAGAAAATCACCCCAGGGAGTGATTATTTGGTAGAATCAGATTATGAGTTATCTGATGAAGACATAGGCAACAATCTATCTAAATTTGAAGAGTTTTTAGCAAAAGAGATTCAGAAGATGACACATTAGCAGAGATCTCCACAAGATACCTTGATAGAAGGCTGGTGCAGATTACATGAGGTGCATCACTCAGAAACTACTTGCTCATTGTGTCTGCATCTCTTGAAAAGACAGACATTGCCTAGTCTAGAGGATTTACCTTCTAGTGATAAAAGGAAAGAAGAACCCTCAGCTTCACACAAGACAGAAAAGGTGAAGTTAGAGAAAGTTGAGACAACAAAGTTGAAGTGGATATCAAGTGGTGTAGCTACTAGAGCTGCAAAGAAAAGAAAAGGCTTAGATGAGCCTTTGGCTGAAGATAAGCCATGAATCCTTAGATTTGATGGATCCAAGTCAAAACAAGGAGCTAGAGTAGGGATAGATCTCATTGATCCATCTGGAAAATCCTGCTTAGCAGCATACAGACTGCAGTTCCCATGCACCAACAATGTAACAGAGTATGAAGCTCTAATTCAATAGGGATATTGTTTTCCCTTAAGAAGAAAGTGAAAATTCTGCATGTCTATGGAGACTCAAAATTAGTCGTGAGACGGGTAAGGAATTTACTCTTGCAATTATAAAAAACTATCCAATTACAGACACAGGGTGTGGGACCTGATAGAAGCTTTTGATGCATTCAATATCACCCATGTACCCAGAGAATAGAATACCAAGCCTTGCAGACAGAAGCAAAGACCTGTCAATGCTTTATTGAAACCTATCATTTTTGAGGAGGTTAAGAAACTGTTAAATGCCAGGATCATATTTCCTATGAGGCACTCCACCTGGGTAGCAAACCTAGTCCCAGTGAGGAAGAAAAATGGAGACATCAGATTATGCGTGGACTTCAGGAACTTCAACAAAGCATCTAAGAAGGATAATTATCCTTTACCTTCCCTAGATGAGGTCCTGCAAATTGTGAACGGTGCCAAAATGATGTCATTTCTGGATGGTTTCTCAGGCTATAACCTAGTGACGATGGATAAAATTGATAGATTGAAGACTACCTTCACCACAAAGTGGGGGATATTCACCTACAGGTGGATGTCGTTTGGGTTAATCAATGCTGGAGCAACGTTCCAACGAGCAATGGACATAGCCTTCAGAGGCTTAATAGGAAAATGCATAGTCATATACATGGATGACTTAACAATGTTCTCTAAAGATAGAGGAAACCATGTAGAAGACCTCAGAAATGTGCTTAAAAAATGTGAACAATAAGGGATATCCCTAAACCCCAAGAAATGCATATTTGTTGTAACCATAGGGAAATTACTAGGCCACCTGATAACTGAAAATGGGATTATCATTGATCATGACAGGGTGGAATCCATCATGAAAATATAGCTTCCTGGAAGCAAAAAGGAGCTCAAATCTTACTTTGGTAAGATTAATTTTGTTAGGAAATTTATCACTGGCTTTGCAAAAATTGTTAGACCTTTAAATGCCATGCTCAAGAAGGATGCTAAAATTGAGTGGACACCAAAAGCTAGAGAAACTTTTGAAGACATTAAAAAAGCTATATCTAATGCTCTAGTTCTAATTAGTCCAGACTACACCAGGGACTTTTACATTTATTCAGTTTCTTTAGAGCATACCTCTGCAACAATGTTAACACAGAGAAATGAAGAAAAAGAAGAAAAGCCCATAGCCTTCATGAGCTACCCTTTCAAAGATGTAGAACTGAGATACATGGATGTTGAAAGGCAGACACTTGCTCTAGTTCGAGTAGTTAAGAAGTTCATGCATTATATTCTGAGAAGTAAAGTGATTGTTGTGGTACCAGATGCAGTAGTCAAGATGTTATTAATGCAAAGTGAGCCAGGTGAGAAAAGGGCTAAATAGATCACTGTCCTACAAGAATATAACATGGACATTACTCCCATGAAGCTTGTAAGAGGATAGACATTAAGCCAGATGATACCAGAGATTGACCCCAATATCATGAGTCAGCAGTATGTTATTAATGCCAAGGACAATGGAGAATGGTACTCAGACATCAGACACATCCTAATTACTGGAAGATGTCCTCCAAGACTGTAGGCCTCACAAAGGAGATCCCTAAAAATAAGGTCACAAAAGTATATGATGAAAGGGCAGTCCTTTTCAAGAAAAATTATGAAGGGATATACGTAAGATGCCTAGAAAGGCCAGAAGTAGACAAGGTGCTATCAGAATTACATGATAAGTTTGGGACAGCACATGGATCATCCTTGGCCACCACTCATGCTATCCTCAGAGCAGGATACTATTGGCCCATTATTTTCAAGGATACTGCTGAGAATATTAAATGCTGTCATATGTGTCAGGTTACGGCTAACAGAGAAAGATATGCTGCTCAACCTTTGTAGCCAGTGATGGAGATGCACCCATTTGCTCAATGGGGAATGGACTTCATAGGACCAATTAATCCTCCATCATCATCAGGCCACAAGTATGTCTTAACTATTACTGACTACTATACTAGGTGGATTGAAGCTGTAAGTAGCAAGACCTGCAATGCTGAAGATGTCATCAGATTTCTAGAAAGTAATATAGTCACCAGGTATGGAGTTCCCTATGCTTTGGTATGTGACAATGGGTCTAAGTTTTTTGCTTCTACAAGATTATCCAACTGGGCTTTTGATTATGGGATCATATTGAAGTTCTCCTCAAACTATTATCCCCAAGGGAATGGTTTAGTAGAATCCACAAATAAAAATTTACTGAACATCATAAAAAAGTTAATAGAAAGAACTCAAGGGAGTGGAACACCCTTCTGAAGTATGCCTTATGGGTAGATAGAACCAGGAATAAAGCTGCATTAGGAAACTCACCTTTTCACTTAGTATATGGGGTGGATCCCATCCTCCCTGTTAACTTAAAAATTCCTACACTACATTTTGCACAAGAGTACCTAGGCATAGACAATAAGCAAGAAGTTAGGTTGCTTCAATTGATGCACTTGGAAGAGAAAAGAAGTTAGGCAATTGATCAATTTGCCAAACATCAGGCTATTGTCAAACGCTGGTTTGACAAAAGAGCCAGGATTAAGGCCTTCAGGATCTTAGATTTAGTCCTAATGTGGGACAAAGCACATGAGAGGAAGGGAGATCATGCTTAGTTTGATAAACTCTGGATAGGTCCCTTCCAAATTTCTAAAATTTTAGGAGACAACACTTACAGGCTCAAAAACTTGATAGGTGAGGATCTTCCATTACGAGTTAATGGACAATTCCTTAAACATTATTTCCAAGCCTAAGTTAGCTTCATGATAGTCATGTCTATCATAGTGTATATTTGTATAGTTTTGTTTTGGTTAGTCAAGATGATGCAGCTCATCACCCTAGAAAATAACTAAATTGTTAAGATTCAAGTGATGAGAACAAATTCATATCTAGGTTATGACTTATTCTGAGAAGTACTTGTGATCAGGTCTATGATATTTTTTCGTCAGGGTGCCTTTTCTTGACTAAAGTGATTCTTTCACAATGACTCACCTAACAACCTTGGGTTTGTTGAACACCCAAGTATATGTGTTAAGTGAAAAATCTAAAGGGACTCCCTTGCTACCAATACAATCTCCAACCTAAATCAACAAGTGACCATACCTTGCACACTAAGCTTACATGATGACATCAGATTTATAGAATATAAAATATTGAAAAATTAGAAAAAAGAAATAAAATTAGGCCATCTAAATAACTCTATGGGGGCTATAGACGCCTACTGGCAGTGGGGCTCTACTTAGGGGGATTGTATAGATAACCTTGCCGAGGCTATGGACACCTACTGGCAGCAAGGCTCTATCCAAGTTGGCTATGAGGGATGCTCCCAAACTATGTAGCTTAACATTGGTTACTCATGTTTTCAACTTGCTTTCAAGATGAGGATAATTAATCATTTGCACACACCTGATCCTTTGTTAGCATTATTGCCATGATGAAAACTTTATCATACAGAAAGATTATGATGCTTATACTTAGAAAGAGTTAGAATACTATATATGAATGTGATCACCTCACTTGAATCACTGGGATTTTGTTGTTTTCTTTTGTGGTAAGTTGTTGTGTGGTTACACAACATGCCCCATTTTGACTTGACAAAATAGCGACCTAGCTTTTTGCTTGGCTTGTCCTTGGTTTTTCTGCTTTCGGCGGTCTGGTAAAAGTAAGTCATGCATGTGACCCTGCATAAGGGAGCTCGGTAAGTCATCATGATGAGGTTAGTTCATCAAAGTTAATATTTCATATCAATAACCTCATGGTTGGAAAGAGTAGAAAATTTCATGCAGGTTTGCATTTTGGATCACCTTGATATTCCTTAGGGAATGAAAGTTATGGCAAGTCAAAGTCCTGGTCAAACTTGATATTTTGGGGGAGGTCATATTTCTTAACATTAGTCATCTTATGTAAGATCACCTCGATCCAATTTTATCACCCAATAATCATTTGGTCCGAAGCTCTAGATGTCAATCTTAGGTGATAATTGTATTTACCCATCAAACAGCTTCATATATTTCGCGGGGGTCATATTTCGAATATGACCCGATATTACGAATATCACCCGATATTGCAAATATCACCCTAGTGCAAATATGCTGGTGACATCATCCAATCCTGATGAACAAAGAAAATCACCATGATGGTGGCATCATCATCCTTTTTACCTCGCAGAGGTATATTTCCAATGATCACCCTTTTTTAATAACATGACGGTGACGTCATTCTGATCTTTCGAAAGGGGGTCATTTTAGTTTTGAGTGGTCACATTTTAAACATCCCCTAATCTTCAAAACATAACCTAATATTCTCAACATCACCTGATTCCTTGACATCAGTTTTCCTGCTCAAAGGCAGAAGGTCATATTACACAGAGGGGGTCATATTACGAATATCACCCAATCTTCTGAAGATCACCCCCCTCTTCTTGCCTCGTAACATTTAATGCATATAAATGCAGTAGGTGGATTCCCCCTGAGTGCGAACATGATTTAAACACCTGGCAGCGTCCATAGATTCATGGCAGAAGATCAATGGTTTTAATCAATTTAACCCAGTTTTGCCCTAATTTGCCCTACAAATGAGATAAAAAGTGAATTTCCAAGGTCATTTTGCATTTGCCTTGTGAAGAAATGAGAATTTATAGAGCAGACATTCAAACCCTCATATGAGCTACCTGTGAGTGAACAAACAGTGTACAGCATAATGGAACATATGATCATCATCATTTGAGTTGCTTTTCTGTAATCATCAACTTAAACCAAGAGAAAAGTGTTATCAGGTAAGTAATTAAAAAGCCTCCTATTGTCATTTTTTGTATATCCAGGTAGTATGCTTTTCCGGTGGTTTGAAACTATAGGTATGCATATCATGATGAAATAGAAAGTAATAAGTATAATATGCATGATGCTATAAATGTATAATGTTATATGCATACGTATGAATATTATGGTAAGACCAGTTGTGTTCATTGCAAGAATCCATGGTAGACATTAGGAGGAACATGTCAGAGTCTGAATTTCGAAAGCCTATGTTTGCTCAACCTGAGGGAGTGTGGTTCAAGTATGGTGTCATCAGAGATACTCATCAAGGAAACACAGATTTAGAAGCATGGTCGTCCAAGATGCATGATGATAAAGATAGTACCCTACTGGATGCCATATTTACATTAGGAATGTGGTATATGGCTGGATTTCCCTATTCCATGGAAACTCTGGAATTGATAATAGAATGTGCCAGAAATTACAACCCTCAAACGAGACGGGTAGAAAAACATGGAAGGGTTTATGCAGATTTGTCAATAAAAGGGATTATAGCTACATTCAATCTCCCAGTTTGAAAGAAAGTAGTTAGTATGGATCTAAGCAAACTAGAGATTGAATATGAAAATAATAAAAAGACTGCAAGAAAGAGGATATATCAATGGAGATCTAAAAACAACACTTACATTGCATTTGCCAAATTACCAGTACATCTGTACAAATTTGATTTTGATGTTGAATATCAATATATGATTGCCCTACTTAGCAGAGTGACAGGCCAGCCTAGTGCTGGAAGTTTCAAGGATTAGATGTATGGAATCATCATGATGTGTCTAAGATAACAAGCCATTATGGGCTAAGATCATTAGTGATGCTTTAGATGAGCAAATGATGAAATTAGGAGACCTAGAGTGTTCATTTACATGACTTCATATGTTGTATATTCATGTGCCTACAGATAACAAGCCATTATGGGCTAAGATCATTAGTGATGCTTTAGATGAGCAAATGATGAACTTAGGAGACCTAGAGTGTTCATTTTACATGACTTCATATGTTGTATATTCATGTGCTTACAAGGGTACATTTGATGCACTTACCACAGTTGGAAAGATTGGTGGCATTATTAATGATGCCCATATATGGGACCATTATCCTCAGTTACAGAGAAAAGACTATCTCCTTGACTATAAATTGGTGAATGATGCATTCTCTATGCATCTGGTCAGAACAATGGAGGAGGATAGAACCAAAAGATTGAGCATGGAAGCTTAGGAAGTTATATACAAGCATGGTGCCTGGTTCAATTAGTTTGCCACATTTTCCTACATCAGGATAGAAGGTTTTGAAGGACAGCCATTAATGTTACCCAGGTACCCTACTGATGGGGTAGTCCTGATGGAGTTTTTGAGACAGATATTTACTATACTAGATGCATACAAAGAAAATAAGAAAATACCTCCAGTATTATTTCCAGTAACTATAGGGTGGTATATATGCCCTAATTGAGAAGGCATAAAGAAGGCTATAGTGGGTTTGAACCTGATGAACCTACAACCATTCCCATTGGCTAGATCATATGACCCCTATGGACAAATGCAAAAGATAATGGGGAAGCCCATACATCAGGAGCACTTAGAGGATTTCTGGACTGACTGTGAGGATGAGGCTGAAATCAGAAGAAGAAAATATCAGAGACTCACCCTCAATCAGATTAAGACATTTGATTGCATTCCAGTGCCTGCACAAATAAAGAAAGATGATGGCAAGACCATGTCCAATGAGTATGAAGATAAAAGGTGTATAATGACACCATTTCAGCTCCTAACCTAACGCAACCTAAAGACATTTCATTGGATAGGATTACAGGTGGCATGTTGCAGTTGACCCAATCATGGGTAAATGAACAAATCAATACACTGAAGAAGAAGGGTATAGCCGTCATAGTAGATAACAAGAGGAAAAGGCAGGAGATTTTAGATGAAGAATATGATGACTTTCTTGTTGAGAAGAGAAAATCTAATGGAGAAACGCTGCCACCTTAGAAAAAAAGCAAAAGACCCCCCAGAGGAAAGAAGACTAATAGTGAACCTAAGGGGGTGATAGTTGAAAGAATTGATATACCAACTAAAGGTGCATCTACATTAGGACAGGCATCAACCTCATCTGCATAGCCTTTGGTAGATGAACCAAGAACAAAAAGAATCCTAAGGCCAGCTATGGAGACTGCAGGAGTACAACATAAAAGCCAAACCCCATAGCAGAATGTGGGAAAGGATATCCTTATTGAAGAAAAGCTTGTAGATGCAGAACCAGAAAGTGATGAGCCCATGATAGTCACAAGAAAGAGGAAGGCACCCCTAGTGGCATCAACACCTAAAAAACGAAGAACACATATGAGGGGTGAGATTAGAAATGACCCCGTAGTATTAAGGGGAGCTGGTAGTGAAGTATTTAGGAAAGAATTGCAACATGATGTGCCACTTCCTACCATCATTCAATTTAAGACTAAGAAGGCTAAAGAGCAAGAAAAAGAAGCCACTAAAGCAGGCCAAGGTGGTCCTTTCTCACTTGAGGAAACTATGGACCTATCAGATGATGAGGTGGTACAAAATGTAGCTTCTCAGTAGATGGAGACCCTAGCTTCTAACACTCGCATGACCCCACATGGAACCCCATCAGCACAGATGGTGATGTTAGAAGAGTTGAAGCAAATAAAGCAAGAAAAAGAAAGTAGCCCAGAGAGGGCAACCCAACAAATCGGGCTTGATAAGTTAGTTTATCAGGTAACTAGCCCTGTGGTGATAGACCTGACGTACAGGGAGGATGATAGTCCCAAACATCAAGCAGGTGCACCTGAGAAAATAGAAAATATTGAGGAATTCAAGCAGACAGAAGTGGAGAGCCACACTCCAGATATGGGCTAGCAACAACAAGAAATACTAGTTGAGCCCAAAATAGTAGAAGTCCAGCAAAAAGGGTGGGAATGATAAAGACACATCAGGTGATGATGCCCCCTAGACTCAACAAACCTCAGGTGATAAAGAAACATCAGGTCATGATGACCTTAAGACCCAGGAGGTAGATACATCAGGTGCAGAGCAGAATGTGATCCAAGATCAGGTAGATGCACCTAGTTCAAACACAATGATATTTATGGATACAGATATACCTCAGGATGAAGAAATTCCCAAAGTGGATGAAACATAAAAGGAGGTGGTGCAGGATCAGGTCCAAGACCAACATATAGATACACCACATGATCCCCCCCGCAAGAAGAAGCTCCTCAAGAGGAAGAAATACAACAGGATCCCCCTCAAGATAAATATCATGATGAAGAGATAAGTAAATCAACCTCTCCATCGAGAACTAAGACAAATGCTAGAGATTAGGGTGGACATGATGATGATGACAGACACCAAGGATTTGAAGATCAAGTACCTCAATGGCTTGAGAAAGAAATAGGTACAGAATCAGGTTTTGAGATTCAAGAATTTGATGTTTCAACATTGTTTTCAGAAACCATCAAGAAGCCTAGGAGGAAAACTAGATTAACATATGCAATTAGGAGAGATCCTCCTATAGACAGAAGGAGCGCCCAGGTTGCACTTCCCATTGTTGAGAAGGAGAGATAAAACTGCCCTAGAAGAATTCCAGATCACTATAGTCGACTTGGGGTTTGCCAATGAAGACCAAGAGGGTCAGGAAGGGAAGGATATAATTGATTCTTTAACCCAAAGGGTGAAGAAAGAAAAAGAGAAGAATAAGCAGCATAAAGAGCACATTGCCCAGCTGCACTCATACATAAAAGGATTGATTAACCTTAACAATGCATCATCAGATCAGGCAGTCCCATTGACTGCAATCTCTCAAGATGAGGTTAATAAATTAGACCTTATGAAACATGAGTTAGTGATCATGAGAAAATGGATGTTGTCAGCACTCATGGAAGTTGAGGATGTAGTGAGAGCCTCTTTGCAGAGGTGGAATTATTTGAGTATCTCAAGGAAGAAAGTTGATAAAATATAGAATGAGGCCGGAAGAAGGTCATTCCAGTTAGAGAAAGCCTTGGGTGCTCTGAGTGAAATAAAGAGGATTAATCCTTAGGTCCTGATAAATTATCAGGTGCTGAATAATAACACTGCCATGCTAGTGGATATTTGGTATAGGGACATCATGTTTGAATGTGATATACTGAAGAAGTGCAGTAATAATTTAAGAGATATTAGTGTGAAAATGCACAATATGATGTCCTATGAAGCAGAAGTCATGGAAGCCCTGGAGGGAAAAGTAGAGGGGAAAATTGAGAACCAAGACGCAAACTTTGCCATACAAGCTCTGCATGATAACTTCCAGCCAATGGCTGATGATCCTCTCACCCACCTAATGGAAGAAGCAATGAACAAGATCATGAGGATCAAAGTCAGGGTGGAGAACTATAATGAAACATTGAGCAATAGAAAGGGTAAATTGGAGACCCTCAGAGATAAATTTCAAGCCCACAAGCATGCCATCAGTAAAGCCAAAACTCAAGACGACAGGGAAGTTGATAAGATAGTATAAGCATATGAAAATATCAGGATGATAATGCAGGTCCATATACAAGGCGATATTCATTAGGGTGATGACGACACTGAAAGTGATGATCATGATGATGAAGAAGAAGAACCTAAGGAGTAAATAAAGATGTGCCACAAGGGAAACATATGTATCAGGTACTTAGGAGAAAATAAGTTACCGAGATGGTTGCTAGTTGGCAACCTGTGCCACGAGAGATAGGTGACTGAGTCAAAAGGAATATCCACCGTTGATCTTAAATTCATAAATCTTGACCGCAGGTCATTTGTACCTGCTCCCTCACCTTATTCTATAAAAGGTGCAGGGATGCCTTATTTTGAAGATTCAGAAGCTTAATTGAAATTTGATTGCTGAAAGATCAGGGCTTATTTGAAAGTTATTGTAAACATACATGTTTTTGCATACTTAATGAAAGAGAAGACCATTTTGATTACAAATCATTGTAAATCCTTAGTAGTCTGTGTTTGAATTCTTGATACATGCTTTGATTTGCTGCGTCCCTTGGAGTGCTCATCAGTCTGCATGTATTGTCTTCATTCATTATCCTTTTAAGTTTGATTTCTTCTCCTCATGACTATATCAAGTGTGTATGTGGTTCAATAGCTAAGATTCACCAAAATTTGAAGTATTCTTTTACATTTCTTTTAATTTCATAAATTCACCATCGCAATTGCAAATAACAGATAATTAGAAGCAAGTAACATGAAATATGCTAACATCTTGTAGAAAATTGAATATAGATAGCATATTTAGAGTTAAAGCATGTTCAATTGATAAATATCATGCAAAGATCCAAGTGCAGACACATTATTTGAAGAAATATACTGTGTAGAGTGACCTTTCTGTGTAGCATCTTTACAAGAATAGAATATACTGATAAACAAACGTAAGGCCCCTAAATGGAAAATAGCAACACACATCAACCACTGAGTAATGTCAGTAGATCAAGAACTAATCAACGGAGACTTGTGATCATGAATTCTTTGAATTCATTGTATCTTTCAAGATGAGTAAAGGTTGTTGTGTAACTTTTATTCTATGTTTGCTTATGACTAACATCATGATCAATAGGTATCTGGGTAACATGAGAGGGTGCCCCTCAAATCCTTCTATTCTCATGTATGAAAAGGTAGGGAACTAGATAAACAAAGCCCCATATTTGTAAACAACAGCTCGAGCTTCCATACTTAACCTTTTCATTCTATCTTCTTCCATGTTACTGACCAGATGCATATAAAAGGAGTAATTCACTAACTTTTAATTTTGGAGGTATGCCCTCTTTTTCAACTGTGGGTAATGTTCCCATATGTTTACATCACCAGGATTGTTTCCAACCTTGCCCACCATTTGTAAAACATTAAATGTGCCTCTAAAAGCACAAGAATATATGACATAAGAAGTCATATGGAACATACACATTTTACCACCCAGCCTTCTCATTCCTTCATCTAAACTATCACTAATGATCTTGGCCTAGAGAGGCTTGTTATTTGAATACTATACCATTTGGATAATCCCATACATCCAATTCTCAAAGTTCCCGGCATGTTGCCTCCCAGTCATCCTCCTTAATATGGCCATCATATACTGATACTCTTTAGCAAAATTAAAGTTAAACAAGTATTTGGGCAACTTAGCAGAAGATTTATCAGTACTACTCTTATTCCTCCACTGATACCTAATTCTCCTAGCTTCTTTTCATTACCATGATATTCCTTCTCCAACCTACTTAGGCTCAATCTGATCACATTATTCCCTATAGGCAAATTGAATGCCGAGGTGATGCCCTTGATTAAGAGATTAGCATACACTCTCCCATGCTTCTCTACTCTTCTAGTCTCATGGTTATAATTCCGTGCACATTCAATCACTAATTTAGTAGCCTTCATAGCATCGGGAAATCCCCCGGTGTGTCACATCCCTATGGAATATATTATTTGGAGTATAGGGTTCCCGCTTCCATTATCTAACCTTCTCATCTAGGCATCCAAATATGTCTTCCCTTGATGTGTGTCATCTATCATCCCATATTTGAATCCTACCCCCTCAGGTTGTAAGAACATGGTTTTCAAGAATTCTGAGTCAGATCTATTCCTTCTGATATCCATTAAATCCTACGATAAATACATACCTTTCTTACCCTAACATATTTGTATGGAGGAGGATTCAAGGATCTCATGCATTTCGTAGTAGTAATTCAACATTTTAATTCTTTTAATGCATCACCATATTGACTAACTTAATAAAACCATTTAACCTTGTGATTTGTAGTAAACAACAAAAGAGAGGGTTTTAACTTTACTTACCTTTTCTTTTACTATATGACTGATAACAAGATAAATGTGAAGACATTGTATCATCCATTCTATTCCGTCAAGTTGAGGGTCCCATTCCATTTGTAGATGACAGTGATTCACTAACTTTTAGACCTCTGTAAATTTCAATTATTAAAGGGTAAATGTAAATAACCCCTAAAATTCACTTTTAAACCAATCAATACGACAAATGGGGGCATGTGTATCACTTTGTTTAAATCCATCAATCATTTGCATGACATTCATTGATGATGCAAAGTGTCAGGCTTTCATTTGAAATTGAGAGAGGGCACAACCTATTGTTGGGCTTGCATTTAATGCCAAAGGGTGATCTCTTAGAAGATCAGGGATATTTGAAAATATGACCCTTCATGACAATCATTTACTAATGATCAGGGTGATTTGGTCATTGATATGGTCAACCTTTGACTAATAAGCAAGATTGAGTCACATTACTTTTGTCAATAAATCATGATAATATTGTGTTCATATGACCCTGAGGATTTTTCCACTCAGCATGATTGGATTGGTTATTGCACTGCCAGGCATATTGGGTCATAAAGTTCAAAATGAGGGATATTAGTAATATCTAGGTCTTTGACACTCAAGAATATCCTCCTCATTCGAAAATGCAAGGGTGACATCATCAACTTATGGACTTCAACAGTTATTTGTGAAAGATGACATCATGGTCATATTTGCTAAGGTTAGGGATATTTCAAAATGTGACCTCTTCGGGTTAGATCATGATGACATCATCATGCTATCATGCTCTCTTTGTTGTCAGGTTATGGTGATATCATCATCATATCAAGAAATATGACGGATGTTTAGAAATGTGACCCTTCGTGGGTTGGGCGTACTGATTATGTCATCATCATGATGACCTCTTCTATTCATTGGAACTGAATGACGTCATGGTCATATTTGCAAAGGGTGATATTTGCAAAGGGTTATATTTTGTAAGATGAGAGATATTTGCAAATATGACCCTTCGGGTGTGCAAGTCCTTGACGGGTAGATATTCGTCTTTAGTTAAGTTTGATGTTTGCGTATCAGGGAACAAATGAACACTGGGTGATCTTTCTAAGTCAAGGTCATGTTAACAAATATGACTGATATTTAGAAATATGACCCAATGGGAAATATCTGGGTCGACCGATCTTTGACTTAGCATAACTTTCTATCCTTAAACAGTATTAGGGTGATCCAAAAAGCAAACTTGCTTAGAATTTTGTGCTCTTTCTAGTTATGAGGTTTACGCTAGAAAATTTTAGCTTTGGCAACTGACCCTTCTTTGTGATGCACATGCATAAGCCAAGGTGACATACATGACTAAATTTTACCAAACCGCCCAAAGCAAGAAAGCAAAAAAAGCAAAAGAAAAAAGTTGGGTCCCTATTTTGCTAAGGTAAAATGGGGCGTGTTGTGTAACCAAACAACAACTTGTCACCAAAGAAAACAATCAAATTCAAATGATTCAAGTGATGAGATCACATCAAGACATAACATCATAACTTTCCCTAAGCATAAGTATCATGACCTTTCTAAATGATATCAGGTTCATAAGTACAACAAAGATGACAAGGGATCAAGTGTGTGCATATGATTAATTATCCTCATCTTTAAAATAAGTTTAAAACAAAAGTAACCAGTGTTAAATTACATAATTTGGGTTCATCCCTCATAGCCAACCAGGATAGAGCCTTGCTACTAATAGGCATTCATAGCCCTGACAAGGTTATCTTTACAATCCCTCCTAAGTAAAGCCCCACTGCTAGCAGGCATCCATAGCCCCGGTAGAGTTACTTAGATGGCCTAATTTAATCCCTTTTGGATTTTCAATATATATTTTTTTTCTTTTTTTTATGATATCATCATGTAAGCTCATTATGCAAGGTGTGGTCACTTGCTGTTTTAGGTTGGGGATTGTAATGGTAGCAAGGGTGATCCTTTAGATTTTTCACTTAACACCTATACTAATGTGTTCAACAAACCCAAGGCTGTTAGGTGAGTCATTGTGATAATCTCCTTGATCAAGAAAAGGCATTACCGATGAAAAGGACATCACAAACCTGATCACCTTGACACTTCTCAGGGTGAATCACAACCTATGTAAAAATTTGTTCTCATCACTTGAATCCCAACAATTTGATTAGTTTCTTAGGGTGATAAGGTGCATCATCTTGACTAACCAAAACAAAAACTCAACAAAACAAACAAACAAGAAAGCACACAAATTAAAACTATACAAACAACTATACAACATATACATTATGATACAAATGACTTACATGACCCCGTTTAGGCTTGAAAATAATGTTTGAGGAATTGTCCATTGACTGGTAGTGGGACATCCTCACCGGTTAGAGTCTTAAGTCTGTAGGTACTATCTCCTAAGATCTTTGAAATTTGAAAAGGACCAATCCAAATTTTGTCAAATTTACCACCGTCACCTTTTATTTCATGTGCTTTATCCCATATGAGGACTAGATATGAAATCATAAAAGCCTTGATTCTAGCTCTTTTATCAAACCAGTGTTTGATAATAGCCCAATGTTTAGCAAACTGATCAATTGCTCTATTTCTTTTTTCTTCTAAATGCATGAGTTGAAGTAACCTGACTTCTTGCTTGTTACCTATGCCTAGATATTCTTGTGCAAATTGCAATGTGGGGATCTTTAGGTTAATAGGGAGGATAGGGTCCACCCCATACACTAGCTGATAAGGAGAATTTCCTAGTGCAGCCTTCATCCTGGTTCTATCCACCCACAAGGCATACTTTAATAGGTTATTCCACTCCCTAGCATTCTTCTCTATCAATTTCTTTATGATATTCAATAAGTTCTTATTTGTTGACTCTGCCAAGCCATTCCCTTGGGGATAATAATTTGAAGAAAACTTTAAAATAATTCCATGATCAAAAGCCCAACTAGATAGTTTTAATGATGCAAAGGAAGGTCCATTATCACACACTAGGGCATATGGTACTCCATACCTGGTTACTATGTTGCTTTCTAAGAATTTGATCACATCATCTGCATTGCATGTCTTACTGCTGATAGCTTCAATCCACTTGGTGCAATAATCAGTGATGGTCATGACATACATATGGCCTGAAGATGATGGAGGATTGATGGGTCCTATGAAATCCATGCCCCATTAAGCAAATGGGCATGCTTCCATCACTGGCTACAAGGGTTGAGCAACATATCTTTCTCTGTTAGCTACTACCTAACATGTATGACAACATTTAATATGTTCAGCAGTATCCTTAAAGATAGTGGGCCAGTAGTATCCTACTCTCAGAATAGCATGAACAGTAGCTAAATGTGATCCATGTGTGGTTCCAAACTTATCATGCAATTCTGCTTTCACTTTATATGCTTCTTGCCTCTCTAGGCATCTAAGATATATTCCTTCATAGTTTCTTTTCAAAAGGATTCGTCCTTTTATAATATACTTATGTGATCTTATTTTTAGGGCTCTCCTCTGTGATGCTTGCAATTTCGATGGACATCTTCCAGTAATTAGAACATGCTTGATATTTGAATACCATTCTTTATCTTCTTTGGAATTGACTACATATTGTTGACTTGTTATATTGGGATCAGTCTCAGAAATCATCTGGCTCAAAGCTTGTCCCCTTACTAACTTCATGGGTGTTATATCCATATCATATTCTTGGAGGATTGTTATCCACTTAGCTCTTTTCTCACCAGGCTCACTCTGCATCAGGAGCATTTTTACTACTGCATCTAGTACTACAACAATTATTTTACTTCTCAAAATGTAATGTCTGAATTTCTTGACTGCTTGGACTAGAGCAAGAGCTTGTCTCTCAACATCCATGTATCTGAGCTCTGCATCCTTGAATGGGCAGCTCATAAAAGCTATTGGCTTTTCTTCTTTAGTCTCATTCCTTTGTGTCAATACTGCTGCAAATGAATAAATGTAGAAATCTATTGTATAATCTAGACTGATCAGAATAGGAGCATCAAATATGGCTTTGTTAATATCCTCAAATGTTGCTCTTGCTTTAGGAGTCCACTCAATTTTAGTATCCTTCTTGAGCATTGCATTAAGTGGCCTAACAATCTCTGCAAAGCCAGTAATGAAATTTCTATCAAAAATTATCTTACCAAAATAGGATTTAAGTTCTTTCTTGCTTCTAGGAAGCTACAGTTTCATGATTGATTCTACTCTTACAGGGTTGATGGTGATCCCATTCTCTATTAGAAAATGGCCTAGCAATTTACCAGTTGTCACCCCAAATATACACTTCTTTGGATTGAGTGAGATGTCATATTGTTCACACTTCCTAAGCACCTTCCTGAGGTCTTCTATGTGATCACCTCCCTGCTTGGAAAAAATAGTCATATCATCCATGTAAATGACTATGCACTTGCCAATCAAGCCACTGAAAGCTATATCTATTGCACATTGAAAGGTGGCACCAACATTTATCAATCCAAAAGGCATGCGCCTATAAGCAAATATACCCCACTTGATAGTGAATGCAATTTTCAATCTATCTATTTTATCTACCATCACCTGGTTATAACCTGAGAAACCATCCAAAAATGACATCATCTGTGCATCATTAACTATTTGTAAGACCTCATCCAGTGAAGGTAAAGGATAGTTATCCTTTTCAAAAGCTCTGTTTAAGTTTCTAAAGTCTACACATAACTTGATATCACCATTTTTATTTCTTATAGGGACCAAGTTGGCTACCTATGTTGAATGTCTTACTGGAAATATAATTCTGGCATTGAGTAATTTCTTTACTTCTTCAAAGATGATGGTTTCTAACAAGGCATTAACAGGCCTTTGCTTTTGTCTAAAAGGCTTAGCATCTGGATTCAATGGTATAGTATGGGTGATGATGGAAGTATCATAAGTCTTCAACTCATCATAGGTCTAGGCAATAACATGAATGTAATCTTTAATTGCTTGGGTTATCCTTGCCATTTCTTCTTTTGTACAAAATTTACCAATTAGGACAGTCCTTACTTCCTCATCTTGTCCTATATTGATTGGTGAGTATTCTCCTCCATCATTCTTTGGGAGATCTTTCTATTTCAACATATTGTGCAAATAAAATGCTCTTTCTAATTCTATCATCCCTTTGGGAATTTTATTACTTGGAAACTCTAGAATCTCTTCTTCTTCCCAAGTATGATCTTCTACATTTTTTTCATCTATGATCTATGTATCAAACACATCTCTATTTGACATAAAATCCAAAATGTGTTGGTCATCATCAAACACTTGGAGATTGGTGGCATTATCTGGTATGGAGTGTACTGATATTAATTCAACTGAAAACCTCTTCAAACTAGAAATAGATAATGGTTCCAAAGTGCTTGTAGCTTGAGCCAAGGCATCTTCTCTATGATTTTGTTCTCTAGGCACATGTGTGATATTGAACACATCAAAGTCTTTTATTAAATCCCATACCCTGTGTTTGTAATTAGACAGCTTTTTGTAATTGTAAGAGTATATGCCTCGTACTTGTCTCATCACTAATTCTGAGTCTCCATAGACATACAGAACCTTCACTTTTTTCTTGAGTGCAAACAATAACCCATGAATTAAAGCTTCATACTTTGTCACATTGTTTGTGCATGGGAATTGTAATCTATATGCTACTAAATAGGATTTTCCAGCTGGATCAATAAGATCTATCCCTACCCCAGCTCCTTGTTTTGATTTAGATCCATCAAACCTAAGGACCCATGGCTTATCTTCAGTTAAAGGTTTATCAAGACCTTCTCTCTTCTTTTTAGCTCTGGTAGCTACACCACTTGATATCCATTTCAGTTTTGGTGACTCATTCTTTTCTACTTTTATTTCCTTCAACCGATGTGAAACTGATACTTGCTTTCTTTTTTTACTGTCAAAAGAGTGATCCTTTGAATAAAGAAACTTCTACTTCTTTAAAATGTGCAAGCATAATGAGCAAGTGGTCTTTGAATGTGGTGCTTCATGTAATCTACACCAACCCTCAATTAGAGCATTATGTTGAGAAATATGCTGCAGCATCATCCTTTGAATCTGTTTTGATAAAAACTCTTCAAACTTGGTTAGGTTACTGCCTTTATCTTCATCAGACATTTCATAATCTAACTCAATCAAACAATCAGTCCTTGGGGTGATATCATTTTCATCTCTAGAAATGTTCTCATTACACATCATGATCTCCTCTGAATTATGAGCAAAACTTTCATCTTGATATGTAGTTTCTTCTGTACTTGTAGATGATAAACATGAATTAGTATCACTTTAACTATATCTATGATTTACCTCATGTGATGACAATCCTTCCTCACTATATGTCTGTTCCATCTCCATCATATCTAAATAAGCATCACATGTTTTTTCATAATGTACCTCATCATGCAACCTACACCATCCTTCAATCAAGATATCTTCATTAGATATATTCAGCATTCGACAATGTTGCATTTCTTTGGATAGATACAATTCAAAATTTCTAAAGTGATCTAGTTCATCACTATCATCTAAACTATGGTAAGACTCTATAATCACTCTATCATCTTGGTGATCATCCTTATAAACATGAATATCATACATGAGGATCTCTTCTATCTTGACTATCTGGGGTCTAATGGTGTAAACTCTAGGTTCGACATCCACATACATTATCTCATTGGTGTTATTGTACTCAGTGATCATATGCTTCATTCAATGTTTAGTATCTATCCTAATTTGATTGGGTATCCCTTTCCAAGGTAACCACATGTGACTAAAATTTGTGGACATGTATCCATTAAGTGTCTTTGACCAATCCCTGTTAAGCAACATTCCATATGTATCAAGGATATCTACCACCTGGATATCAATGTAATATTGAATCCTTGCATCTAATGCTAATTGCATATGAATGTGAGTTAATTCTACTACAACACTCACCTCAGTTTTGTCTAACTATGTCACCTTCTTTAGTGACTTAGCAGGATGTAACCCTAAGGCATTACATATGGTCAATGGAATTACATTAGTAGACATGCCTGAGTCTACTAAGCAATTATGGAGATTCTTACCAAACATCCTTATGGAAAGGAGGTGACTCAGTCTTATCCCTATAAAGGGTCATGTGTGAACTTTTAGTAGCTTGAACAGTAGCTGGGACTTTATGCTTAACATTATTATCTTTAGTTGTATGATCTTTACTCAAAATCTGGTTTGAATTAGGGGGATGACTATCTTATTTTGGTGCAGGATCATCTAGGGATTTCATGAATGTCCTCTTAATAGCTAGGGTTTTAAGTAATTTTGATAATGACAAACTAATTTTGACCTTTTTTCATTTCATCTGCCAAATATGTAACCAATTTATCATATTTAGGAGGCTGGTTACTAACTTTTGACAATGCATTTTGTGGTGCTAAGTATTGAGCATTAACCTTAGGAAAACTAGAGTTATTGCTTTCCTTTGGATCAAGAGGAGTGTTAAAATTATTAGGAGGCAAAGACATGGTCAAAGGACTAGAAGGTCTATTTGGATTATTTCTAAGGTTATAATTGTTTCTACCCTGATATTGTTGTTGATAAGAATGTACTTCTTCATGTTTAACTGATGACTCATTTTCATTCTTGAAAGGAAAACCATAATTTGCTTCAAATGATAACACAGACTCTTCCCATGCTAAAGTGTAATTCTCATGAGTTGAGGTTTCTTGATGGTGAGGATGATTAACAAAACTCTCCAACACAAGGGCAGAGTCATATCCACAAGGGACAATTTTGTTTCCTTCAACAAAAGGAGGGTTACCCGTAGTATTTGATACTTCATCCTGAAAGATATTGGCTGCTATCCTAAACTGAGGACAATCCAACTCAGCATGAGCATTGGTGTTATATATCCTACACCAGTTTGTAACGGCTACTTCTACCAAGTTCACCCTAGTGGTCTATTTGGGTTCACTAGGAGGCTGATTATTTGATGAAGGGGGTAAATCACAAAACACACAACAAAAAAATTTGCACATAGAAAATAGAATGATCTTTTATTGATATGGGAAAAACATTACATTATAGAAGCTCAAATACAATCAGAGGATGAATCCTCTATAGGCTGCATCACTTTACAACTTCTTGTCTCCAGACTCTGGAATCATCTACCTTTTGTAAACCCCAAATCAGCTAGGTTTTATGTTTTCCCACCTATTCTTGACTCTACACTTTCCGCCTGAACTCTACTACTTGCCAGGGTTCCTAAAATAGTCATAAATAGCACTTTTTGGTGGTTTCCAGCTAAATTTCAAAATTTGTAACTCCTTCCAAAAGTAGGTCAACTTCTGGGAAGCATAACTTTTGATCCGGGTGTCTAAGTGACGAACCGTTTTAAGCGTCGAAAAGCCCGCGATGTGAACTATCATGCTGGAAATTCATAAATAGATTTTGATAAACTTTTTGGGATGTTATGGGATGTTTTAGTGCCTCCTATCTCATTTTAGAAATTTTTAGGGGCTTTTCAAAAAACAAAAACTTTAATATCTATCAGCTCACAAATGATCTTTGCCTGATTCCTTCACCAAAGGTCTTATATTTCCATTATGAAGATTTTTGAAAGTTTTCACTTCAATCTGTGCCCAAATGCAAACTTTCCTAAAATGGCAGGTAAACTTTCCAAAACTGGCAGTTTGTTATTTTTAGCTGTTTTGGAAAAATTGAAAGTCCTACATCATTATTCAGGATATTATGGAACCAAAAACACTAATTATGGAAAGAAATGAAAACAACTACAATGAATTTGAATTAACTTATTTTTGGGTGATGCAAGATTTTACTTACACCACTAGATGCTCCTGCATCAGACACCCAGGGTAATTTGAGAAGTGACCTTGTCACGTCTCAGGTGTTTGTTTGAGGAAAACCCAAACCGTCAACCTCTGACTTAGACAACCAAGAAGAATCTTCAACAGGCCTTCCTTTCTGTTTCACCAGATATTCTTCATATTGCCTATTCTAAGTACTCTTCCCATGTGGCTATCCAAGATCTCTTCTATTTCCTCTATTAAAGTAGATGCCGGAATACTCCACTGTTATTTTGTTGGTCCATCCTCTGTTCCACCTTCATGGTATTCTGTTAAATTAGAAATGTTGAAAATAGGGGAAATATTGATCCCACTTAGCAGATCTACCTCATATGCATTTCCTGAATCATGCTTCTTCAGGATTATGCATGGTCCAAATTTCTTCATTTTTAGCTTATTGTATGTTCCAATTAGGAACCTTTCTTTTCTCAAGTGAATCATGACTTCATCTCCCACCTTGAACTCCTTGTGTCTCCTCTTCTGATCTACCTTAGCCTTCTACAGAGTATTCATCTTATTAATGTGCTTTCTCACCTCTTCATGCAAATTCTTTAGATGTTCTACAAAGTCTTCAGCTTCAACACTTGTATTTTCTCCTTTGTCCATCTTTCTTAACTCATAAGCATTTCTTGGGCTATTTCCATATACAATCTGGAATGGTGATTTACCAGTACTCCTATTGACAGAATTATTGTAAGCAAATTCTTCCCGTGGTAAAATCTAATCCCATCCCTTGGGCTTGTCTCCTACTAAACATCATAGCAGGTTACCCAAACTCCTATTCACCACTTCCATCTGCCCATCAGTCTATGGATGGTGTGCAGAATTGAACTTCAAATCTATATTCAACTTCTTCCACAATGTCCTCAAGAAATAACCAACAAACTTGGTATCCCGATCTGAAACTATGTTCTTTGGTAGATTGTGTAATCTCATCACCTCCCTAAAAAATAATTCATCAATATGAATAGCATCATTAGTCTTCTTGCAAGGAATAAAATGTGTCATCTTTGAGAATCTATCCACCACCACAAAAATGGAATCATGTCCTCTCTATGTCCTTAGTAAACCAAGAAAAAAATCCATACTAATATCATCGCATGGCTTGTATGGTACATGTAGTGGCTGATACAGACCTGTATTCTGACTTGATCCTTTCGCCATCTGACATACTCTGCAACTCTATACAAATTTCCTCACATCCTACTACAATTATGGCCAATGATAATTTTCACCAACAATAGCAATGGTCTTATCTCGACCAAAGTGTCAGGCCAATCCTCCACTATGCTTCTCCTTAATTAGGTTCTCTCTCATGGAACTCCTTAGAATACACAACTGGCTTCCTTTACACAACATGCCATCTTGGATTATGAAATCCAACCATTTTGTTCTATCCAAAGTAACAGATTCTAGACAAGCTTTCCAGGCATCTACAAAATCTAGATCTTTAGGATACAAACTTTTGAGCTCATCTAACCCAACAACCTCTATCTTCATTTCTGTCAACAAATTTTGCCTTCTGCTCAAGGCATTTGCAACTCTGTTGGACTTCCCATTCCTATGCTTCAAAACAAAAGTATAACTCTGGAAGAACACAACCCATTTTAAATGCCTTTGGCAACTTTCCTTAACTATTAAGATACTATAAAGCCTAATGATCAATATATAAAACAAACCCTTTTGGCAATAGATAATGTCTCCATTTCTTCAAAGCTTGAACTATTACATAAAACTCCTAATCATAAACATAATACTTTTTCTTGGCATCATTAAGTGTCTCACTAAAATAGGCAATGGGCTTACCTTCTTAGCTCAAAACAACTCCTATAGCACTACCACTACCATCACAATCTACTTAAAATACCTTATTGAAATCTGGAAGTGCCAAAATAGGTTGCTCTATGACTTTTTGCTTCAATGTATCAAAGCTTTTATCTACTCCTTTAGTCCATCTAAACTCTTTTCTATCCCCTCTCATTATCTCAGTTAGGGGTGCACAAATGCTACTAAAATTCCTGATAAACTTTCTGTAAAAACTTGCCAAACCATGAAAATATCTTACCTCTATAGCACTCCTTGGCGTAGGCCATTCAATGATAGCCCTCACCTTCTCTGGGTCCATCTTAAGACCTTCCTCTAAGACAACAAATCCTAGGTATACCAACTCCTTCTTTGTAAAACTACATTTCTTCAAATTAATCAACAACTTCTCCTCCCTTAGCTTCTCTAGAACTCTTTTGATATGCATCAGATGCTCATCCCAAGTCTTATTGAAAATTAAAATATCATCCAAATAACAATAACAAAACTTCCCAGAAATTCTTTCAGTGCCTCGTTCATGAGTGTCATGAATGTGCTCGGTGCATTGGTTATCCCAAGTGGCATGAATAACAACTCATACAAACCTTCCTTTGTCTTGAAGGCTATCTTCCATTCATCTCCTTCTCAGATATGGATCTGGTGATACCCACTCTTCAATTCAATCTTTGTGAAGTATTTGGCTCCACTCAAACAGTCAATTATGTCATCCATTCTTGGCAATGGAAATCTATACTTGATCATGATTTTATTGATGGCTCGAGAGTCTGTACACATCCTCCATTCTCCATCTTTCTTTGGTGATAGTACTATAGGTACCGCACATGGACTTAGGTTCTCCCTTATTAGTCCCTTCCTCAACAACTCCTGAACTTGTTTGTTCAGCTCTTCATTCTCTGTAGGGGTCATCCTATGGGCTACCTTATTCAGCAAACTAGCTCCTAGGATCAAATCCATTTATTGATTTATCTTCCTTACTGGTGGTAAACCTTCTAGTAGATTATCAAAGACAATATCTTGAAATTCTTCCAGCATCTCTGAGACTTCAACTGGTACATCTTCACATTTCTCTTGACTAATCATAGGAATCAATGCATAGTAATGACGCTCATGCTTCATATCTTCCAAAAAATTTCTACCATCTACCAAGAAAATTCTGGTAGTACTACATACATTTTCTTCCACCTCCTTCAAGGGCTTCAACTTATGATGAACTCCATCCTTTGTTAGAGAATATGTGTTTGCGCGACCATCATGGACAGCACTCCTATCATACTGCCATGGCCTCCCCAATAGCATATGAGATGCATCCATTGGTATGATATCACACAGTACCTCATCATGGTAGTCCCCAATCTTGAACTTCACTAAACACTACTCATTGACCAAAGCTCTGTGGTCCTTCTGCAACCATGCAATTCGATATGGATGTTGATGCTTTCTTCTTGTCAACTTCTACTTGTCAACCATCTCTTCTGAAACAAGATTGTCAGTACTTCCACTATCAATAATAATATCACAACACTTACCTTCACATTTGCACCTTGTGTGGAATTGACTCTTCCTTTGATTAGGTTCTTTCTCTTTATTCAACAAAGTTCTTCTGACAACTAGGGTTTTTCCCCTTTTAGCATCTTCAGAGTGCTCAAATTGTGCATCTTCATCTACATGTGCAACTTGTACATTATCTTTAGGTCTTCTATTTGTCCTTCCTTGATGTTGCAGACACTCGTATGCTCAATGCCCTTCTTCTCCACATTGAAAATAGGTTCCTCTGAAACCTCCTCTTCCAGGTCCTTGCCTAGGTTGGCCCCTTCCTCTTCCTCTTTGTTCACCATTGTTCTAGTCACAAGGGTGGTAGGCATTATCCCCTCTCTAATTTTGACTGGTGCCAACCTCTTCATTTTTCTTTTGATCTTCATTATGGCCTCCATAGGGTCTTCCACCAGTCCTTACACTTTGACCTCTTCCCCTTTTCTTGCTATCAAATCTTTTATTCAGCTTCTCTTCCACCTTCAAGGAAAACTGGTATGCATCTTCTATGATGGTCATTCTAACTAGACTTAGCTCCTCTTGAATACTTGGCCTCAACCCATTAATGTAACAGGCTACCTTCTCCTTATTGGCCTTTGCATGACTAGTTCTAATAGTAATCTTATAAAACTCTTTTGTATACTCCTTAACAAACTTATTGCCTTGCTTCAGTCCTTGTAGCTTCTTCAACAACTCCATCTCATAGTCCACAGGAATGAACTGCTTCTTCAGTTTCTCCACCATTTGATCCCATCCGATAGTGCATCGATCTACCTTTGCAGGGATCTAAAACCTTCTTCCATCAAAGCATTCCTCCCAATACAATTTCTTCATGGAGGCATCTTGATCTCTGTAGCAAACCGACAACCTCAGGTCTTGGTGCAAACTGACTCATGGTCGGCGATATGTCTACACACTTAGGAACCCTTGCTCTAATACCACTTGATGAAGGGGGTAAATCACAAAACACACAACAACAAAAATTATACACAGAAAATAGAATGATCTTTTATTGATATGGGCAAAACATTACATTATAGAATCTCAAATACAATTAGAGGATGAATCCTCTATAGGATGCATCACTTTACAGCTTCCTATCTCCAGACTCTGGAATCATCTGCCTTATGTAAACCCCAAATCAGCTAGGGTTTCTATTTTCCCACCTATTCTTGACTCTACACTTTCCCCCTTAACTCTACTACTGCCCAGGGTTCCCAAAATAGTCACAAATAGCACTTTTTGGTAGCTTCCAGCTAAATTTCAAAATTTGTGACTCCCTCCAAAAGTAGGTCAACTTCCGGGAAGCATAACTTTTGATCCGGGTGTCCAATTGACGAACCGTTTTAAGTACCAGAAAGCTCGCGATGTGAACTATCACACTAGAAACTCATGAATGGATTTTCCTCAACTTTTTAGGATGTTATGGGATGTTTTAGTGCCTCATATATCATTTCATAAATATTTAGGGGCTTTTCAGAAAACAAAAACTTTAATATCTTTCAGTTCACAAATGATCTTTGCCTGATTCCTTCGCCAAACTCTTATATTTCTATTATGAAGCTTTCTACAATTTTTCACTTCAATCTGTGCCCAAATGCAAACTTTCCTAAAATGGTAGGTAAACTTTCCAAAACTAGTAGTTTGCTATTTTTAGCAGTTTTGGAAAAACTGAAAGTCCTACATCATTATTCAGGATATTATTGAACCAGAAACACTAATTATGGAAATAAATGAAAACAACTACAATGATTTTGAATTAACTTCTTTTTGGGTGATGCAAGATTTCCCTTACACCACTAGATGCTCTGCATCATTATCTAAGGGTGATGGCAAGGAGCCATTATTTGGCCTAGTGTTCCACACTCTAGGCTGTCTGGGTACATTATTGTTACTAGTGTTATGGTTACTATTATAACTCATATCATTGTTGTATCCCCTATCAGGGTATCTAGATCTATCATTACTATATCATCTATTTTAATTTGGTTGGGAATAGAAATTCTAACCTCTCAAATGAGCGATTTCAGTTGTCAACTTTCTTAATTGTGCTGATATCTCTTTAATTTCTTCCTTTTCTTCCTAAACTTTAGCTACTAAATTCTTTGTTTGAGGTTTGAAAAAAGAACCATTATTGTTATTTTGTCCTACATCTTGAGGTACTTGTGCATGTCCTGGATATTGTACTATCTGGCCATTTTCATTTGGAAGCGGCATGATGCTAAGTGGAGGTACATTTAGTGGACCTAGAATTGTAGCTGGAGGCATCATAGCTCCATTCATTTATTGTTGAGAAGGATATGCAGGGTATGTAGGATGTGCAGGAAAGGCAATATTAGGTGTTGGAGTAGGGATCAACTGCTGATTAACTTTTATCGCTTCTTCAAAAACTCTTGTCAGAGTTGTAACATTAGGATGTGTCCTCCTTATAAACATAGAAGTCAGGGGATCTAGGACTGAGTAATATATACTCCTAGCTGCTTCATCTACTATGGTGTATGGAGCTACCAGCTTTGAAAGCATCTTTTGAAATCTAGCATTAAAGTTGGCAATAGGTTCTCCTTCAAATCTCTTGATTGTGGCAAAAAGATGATAGTTCATTGAAGGATCTATATGTATCTTAAATCTATCCTTGAAATCTTTCTCTAAAGTAGCCCATGAACTGATTGAGGCTTGGCCAAGACTAATATACCAATTGTATGCTTCTTCTCCCAAGGAGTATGGAAATAATCTGCATACTACATCTTGATGCTCAATCCTTGCTCTACAACAAGCCTCTTTGAATATTCTGATATGGTCATCAGCATCCTGATATGGATTCTATTTAGGATAAATATTATCAGGATTCTTAGGTAAAGGATGATAAGCAGTGAAGGTCAAAGGTGACTCTACAACAAAGAACAACATTGTGACTGGTGGTTATTGGACTAGGGGTGTAACAGGTAGTCTTGTAGGCATTTAAAGTATAGCAGGAGATATTGGAGGTGTTAGAGTATTTCCTAGTGAAGATACTAATGCATTGGAACTAGAAGTGTGATGAATGTCTATAGTTCTAGGTCTAAGTCCATAGATAGGCAATTCTTCCAAAAGTCCTTCAAATTTGGACTTGGTATTTGGCCTGTGAGCCAGGGTTTTGACAATTTATGAAAATTTGACTTGATTTTTTGTCAAGGTCCACAGAACTAACCAAGTAAAGGAGATATTTATGACGAAGACCTAAAACTAACAAATATGAGAAAATATTAGACTCCTAGACACGTATATCAGGATATCAAGTAATACAAACAAGTTATAGCAAGGATCTGGCAGGAAAGCTTAAACAACAACTCAATCTTCAAGGATTTCAAGAACTGACTACAAATTTTAGACTATTTACGCTCAATTCTGAAATATATATGATGAACAGATATGAAATGATACAGAACAAGCAACTCTTTGCATAAACACTCAAAGTATGAGCAATTATGATATACTTTGAGAAGATTACCTTGTTTCAAACCCAAGGATACGTCTATGCAATTGATTCACCTTCCAAAAAAGAATAAGGCCCTCCTTCTAGGGCCAATTTATGTTGATGATGATTATTAGTCATAACAACATGCATAAAAATTTGCACAACAAACCTTTATTATCTTGAAAAGTATGATCAATTTGGAACAAACTGATGATTCCAAGTCTCCGTTGATCAGATCGTGATCTTCTAACATTACTCAGAGGTTGATGTGACATGTTGTTTTCCATTTCAAAGTGTCTCACACTGTCTGTATTGTGAATTGTTGCCTGTATATTTGATTTTACATCTGCTTCTTGTAAACTTACTTCACAAACAAGGTTATTTCCACCATGCTCCACAGATAATAATTATATTTATAAGTTTGATCAATTCTTCTGAGCATCCACTGTCACGAACCTGGTTTATACTTCTACACTGTGTATTTAATCAAATAATGTGCCTATAAGTAGATATTTACATGCTTATCATTGACATTCATATGTATTTACATGATATTTGTCATTTTGGCATGCTTTTACTCAAAATATGTTGTGTGTGTTCAATTATTTACAAGTTATAGGCATATTTCATGTTTATTTTCTTTAGATTGTATGTTATTTGCAATTGTGAAGGTGATTTGCAATGAAATTCAAAGAAAATTTAAAGAATACTTCTAAATATGGTGAACCTTTAGCTAGTGAGTCACATACATTCTAGATACATTCATGAAGAGAAGAAATCAAATCATAATTTCACCAGGTTGTTCTACAGTTAGGTGTGGTTGATGCTAACTTCAAAGGAATAAGGAATGAAAACAACACATGCAAACTGAAAAGCACTCCAAGGGACGTGGCTAATCAATGCATATATCCAAATTTCATCCGTTGATTACTCAAGATTTACAATTATCTATAATCAAAATAGCTTCTCTTTCATTAAGTACTCAAAAGACATGTACATTCACAAAAGCCTTGAAATTAGTCCTGAACACTTCAGTAATCTAACTTTAATTAGGTTTTTAATAATACAAAATGAGTCCTCCACCTCTTTTTATAGAATAAGGAGAGGAGGTAGTTACAAGTGACCAACGGTCAAGATTTGTCTATCCAGATCAATGAGCAACATTCCTCCTTTGACTCAGTCAACATCTGCATATGTGGCACAAGTTACCAATTGGCAACTATCTATCTAAGCTCGATCATTTGTTAGCTAATTATGCATATATTTCTATTATCATGCATCTTTACTTATTCTTCATCTCCTTCTTCTTCACTTTCATCTTCTTCTTCATTCTCATCATCATCATCATCATCATCATCATTGTCTTCATGTAGATCACCCTTTATGTGTACCTTTACCATTTCCCTGATGGATTCATAGAGCTGCACTATTCTCTCAACTTCACCTCTATCCTAGACTTTAGCCTTTATTACAACATGCCTGTGGGAATGAAACTTTTCCTTAAGAGCATCCCATTTATTCTTCCTTTTGTTCAACATTTCATTGTATGTTTCCACCTTATCTTTCATTCTCATGGCATTGTTTATTACCTCTTTTGTCAAATGGTGAAGGGGATCTTCTGCTGCTTGCTTAAAATTGTTATGGAAAGCCTGGATAGCAAAATTAGTATCTTGATTTTCTATTTTTCCTTCTACCTTGTCCTCTAAAACTTTGGTGCAGGAGCACCTAATCCACAGTGGCCTCCATGAGGCATTCAACTGTTTGATGTACATTTTGTTGTTTCCAATAAGGTCCTATAAGACCATTCATGTAATAAGGTCTGTTTGACCAATGCATGTCATTTTAGTTTGTATCTAGGTTTATGTTGTAAGTCCCAAGGACACTTGTCAATCTATAATCACAAAGGTTGTTAGGTAGTTGGAGGTTGTTAGATCTCCCAGCCACTTGGAGTCAATTTAGTACTATTGAGGGCGAGTAGATAAATGCCCAAGATCATCGAATGTAATCAGTGGAGAGGTAATAGAGATCAGAGATTAGTGTGATTTGTAATTGAGAAATAGAGCATCTATGTGTACATTTCTAAAAGGCATAATAAACAAGTCATGTTCTATGTATCTTTCTATCATTCAATTTCGTTAGGTTTTCTCTGTGTAATCAATTTATGTTTTGTGGCCGAGATGGATTCTTAATCCATTCCACTGGTTAGATTTCTTTGAAATCGGTGGAATGGCTATATAGTTCATTTTTGTGTTTTTCGTTTTGTTTGTTTGTGTTTGTAGGATCGCGTACAAGATGCATTGATAGATCCTAGCATTTGTCATGTGCTAGATTGTTGGAGAAATGGGTCTGTGAAGCTATAGGGTTTGTAGAGGTTCAGATCAATCAAGATTCATGTTGTTTCACTGGGTATACATTCTGTGTGTATATAGCTAATGTATGTCAGGGGTCATTTCATGTGTATCTCACAGTTGTATGTTCGTGTGTATCTCACAAGTGAATATTTCAGTTGTATGTGGTGAATGTGCATTTCGTATGATACAAGGAAAGTCAATGATCAATCTCACCAAATGCATATTCTGAATGCATGTTCCGAATGCATATTCTGAATGCATGTTTTGAATGTATCTTCTGAATGTATATTGAGAATATACATTGTACACATACATTGTGTTAGATGCAAGAGGTGATCGGCAGCGACGGTGAAGGAAACTGGTGATTGCAAGTTGGCAAAAGTATATACAATCTATTCTATCAGTGTATCGGGAGCACATACAAAGTGCTCACTGACAAGGAAGGTCACACCGATAATGCATGTCATCGGGAAGAGTTGGTGCATTGGCCTGAGTCTATAGGCATTCACCAATGAAGAGAGTTTCACCGATGAGTGTGGTTGAATGTATATTGCAAATGTATATCACAAATGCATGTGGGAATGTACATTGAAGAATGTATCTCTCGGCAGATAGAAATGTTGAAGTATCGGCACATCGGCTAAGGTTTATAAGTGTTCACCAATGCAAATGGTCTTTCTGACAGGCGAGTAATGTGAAGACATACAATGGTGAATGTATGTTAAAGTTTTGGCTCCTCATCATATTGGTATTAGAGCTCAGAAAAAAGGTCTGGCCAGTTATGTGTTTGATTCTATCATTGAGAAGGCAGAAGTAGAAGAACTGGGAGTTAGCAAGATGCCTCCAAAAAATGCGGGTACTACTAGAGAGTTGTAAGAGATGAAGGAAAAGCATGCTAGAGAGATGAGGGAGATGAAAGAGCTTACAGAAGCCCTTCAAGCCAGGCTTGCAGCCTTGGAGACAAACAAAAGAAGGGAAGTGGAAGAAAGTGAACTAGAAGAAGAAGGGGATGGTGAAGAGTATGAAGATGTAGATGAAGATCCAAATCCTAAAGATCAGAGATTTGCAAAATTGTTAAGGGCAGTCAAGAATGACAAACTGAAGGTAAAGATTGATGTTCCAAGGTATGGTGGAAGTTTAAATAAGGAAGAGTTACTTGATTGGATTGCTGCATTAGATAATCATTTTGAATGTGAGGAGGTTCCTGAGGAGCAGAAAGTAAAGATTGCAAAGATTGCAAAGACCAAATTGGGAGGTCATGCCTCGGTATGGTGGGATTACATACAATCAGAGAGGAGAAAGCAGGGTAAATCAAAGATTTCTTCATGGGACAAGATGGCAGCAAGAATCAAAGGTAAATTCTTACCTAAGGATTATGAAGTTCAAATGTTTAAAAAGCTTCAATTTTTAAGATAAAAGGAAATGGATGTGAAGGCATATACTGAGGAATTTTATAAATTAAGTATGAGGTCTGGTCATCATGAGAATGAGGTTGAAAAGGTTGCTAGATACTTGGTTGGTTTGAGATTGAACATACAAGATGAAATAGTTTTGGCTAATCCTAGGAGTGTACAAGACTGTTATCAAATGGCAATTAGGATTGAGGAGAAGATGAAAAGGAGATAGGATAAGTCCATGAAGGGAAGAGGTAGCAATATAAGGGGGAGAGGATCAGCCCCTACAACAAGACAAGTCAATGAGAATCAAGAAGAGACTAGTAAAGGGCAAGAGCAATCTAATTTCAGGGGTGGATGGAAAGGCACAAGAGGCAGATTTGGAGGTGGAAGAGGTTTTAATACATTTTCAGGAAAGTACTACACTTGTGGTGAGTTTGGTCATCCATCCTTCAAGTATCCTAAAAAGTTTGGTGCTACTTCAAGTGGTAATGAAAGAAGACGTGAAAATAGAGTTCAAATTGTGCAAGAGGATACAAGGAGTGTGAGCTCACCTATGTTGAATCTTGATTCAGAGGTAGGAGAAAGTTTGATGATTAGAAGGACTATGTTGCAAACATCTAAGTAGGTAGATTTGAGCCAAAGGAGGAACTTGTTCAAGACTACATGCAAATGTAGAGGTAAGGTATGCAAGGTAGTAATAGATTCTGGTTCAACAGATAATATGGTATCTCAAGAAATGGTGGATAAATTGAACATAGAAAGGATTCCCCATCCAACTCCTTACAAAGCATCTTGGGTGAGTGATAATCAATCACTTTTGGTATATGAACAAGCATATGTTGATTTTTAGATTGGGGAATATAAGGATAGGGTTTTATGTGATATTTTACTCATGGAATGTTGTCACCTACTTTTAGGTAGGCCATGGCAATTTGATAGGAGAGCATTGTATGATGGATATGCTAACACCTACACCCTCAAAATAGATGGGAGAACTTTTGTGATGACACCATTACAGGAGGATGCTGAAGCAAAGAAGGCAGCGAAGGTCATCTTGATGGGAAAGAAAGAGTTTGTGTAGATCAATACAGAAGGGACAAGGACAGTTGAGGATACCTCAAGGAGTGGGGTTGCTAAGGAACAAAGTTTGACGGTGATTTTAGTTTTTGGTGATGGAGATCAGATGGATCAGCAGAGGGTCAAAGAGTAGGTTTACAAGCAGCCACAAGTTGATTGGAACGACAAGGATGCTATCATAGTAGGGACAATTTTTTGTCCTCTAGAACCAACAAGAGTTGAAAGGCAAACATATTCTTCCATAACAGTAGTACAAGAAGCATTAACCAAGGTTTCCCATGTAGGTGTTTAGACAGAGATGATAGTAAGAAAGAATGGCAAGCAAAGGGTAGGTCTGGTGGCAAGCAGTCACTCATGGCAAGGTATGAGTAGAGCATACAAATCTGGGCATGAGTCTTTGATTCCATGGGAGCAGGTTGCAGTCTAGAGATCATGGGGAAGACATGAGATAGTAGACGATAAAGGTAGAAAAAAACAAAGACTTAACTCATGGGGTATGAGTTCTTTTCTCAGTGGGGTGTATGGTGTAGGAGCACCTTATCCGCAGTGGCCTCCATGAGGCATTCAACTGTTTGATGTACATTTTGTTGTTTCCAATAAGGTCCTATAAGACCATTCATGTAATAAGGTCTGTTTGACCAATGCATGTCATTTTAGTTTGTATCTAGGTTTATGTTGTAAGTTCCAAGGACACTTGTCGATCTGTAATCACAAAGGTTGTTAGGCAGTTAGGAGGTTGTTAGGTAGTTGGAGGTTGTTAGATCTCCCAGCCACTTGGAGTCAATTTAGTACTACTAAGGGCGAGTAGATAAATGCCCAAGATCATTGAATGTAATCAGTGGAGAGGTAATAGAGATCAGAGATCAGTGTGATTTGTAATTGAGAAACAGAGCATCTGTGTGTACATTTCTGAAAGGCATAATAAAAAAGTCATGTTCTGTGTATCTTTATGTCATTTGATTTCATTAGGTTTTCTCTATGCAATTGATTTACTATTTTGTGGCCGAGATGGATTCTTAATCCATTCCACTGGTTAGATTTCTTTGAAATCGGTGGAATGGCTGTACAGTTCGTTTGTGTTTGCAGGATCATGTACATGATGCATTGATAGATCCTAACATTTGTCATGTGCTAGATTGTTGGAGAAATGGGTCTGTGAAGCTACAGGGTTTGCAGAGGTTTAGATCGATGAAGATTCATGTTGTTTTGTTGGGTATACATTCTTTGTGTATATCGCTAATGTATGTCGGGGGTCATTTCATGTATATCTCATAGTTGTATGTTTGTGTGTATCTCACAAGTGAATATTACAGTTGTATGTGGTGAATGTGCATTTCGTATGATACAAGGAAAGTCAACGGTCAATCTCACTGAATGCATATTCTAAATGCATGTTCTTAATGCATATTCTAAATGCATGTTTCAAATGTATCTTCTGACTGTATATTGAGAATATACATTGCACACATACATTGTGTTAGATGCAAGAAGTGACCGGCAGCAACGCTGAAGGAAATCGGTGATCGCAAGTTGGTGAAAGTATATACAAGCCATTCTATCAGTGTATTGGGAGTACATACAAAGTGTTGGCAAGAGACACTATATGGATTCATGGTTGTTGTCATTGATGGCAACAAAGGTCATCCCACATATCCGCAAGTCATGGTGTGTCTCTACCGGAAGTCAGAATGAAGATTGTTGTGGTCCGGTGAATAAGAACAGAGCATGTGGCAAGGTCCGACAGATTGGTCCGGATCTCTCAGAGGAAGTGTCTTGGTGCAGTGTGGATTTGGGGAAGTCAAGAGGACTACCTTGAGTAGTATATTCCAAGGATTTAGCCTCCGGTGATGAACAAAGAAAAAGATATGAATAGTTGAGTACCGGATTCCTGAGAGACAGTGAGAACAGAGGAAGAACTGACTGACAGAGTATCAGACTATTTTCTAGATGTGTTATTGTTGATGGTAAAGGTTGTGAAGGCATGAATCATGTTTGGCCGACATGATTAATGATATCTACAAGTATATGCTTGATCTGCATTACTTGATATGCAAGGATTCAGCCGACAGAACAGAGTTTGTGAGAAGATAGATTATTCCGGGTGCCGACTAGAAAGATAATGAAATCACTAGTGCGGATATATATAGAGGATGGATTTAGTTGTGAAAATTGTAATGATGTGAAGGTGTATGTGAATAAATACAGAGCATAGCAGAAGCAGTAAAAAAGATCCGGTATGTGAAAAGATAGCAGAATAAAAGAATAGAGGAAAGATGAAGTGCAGTAGATCAGTGTATTGAGCCTAACTGGAACTGAACTCCAGCATATGTAGATGCTTCCAATCAGTTCAAGACTGTGATTCTTATCACTTTGTAGACAGTGTGTCTCCTTGTAGGCAGTGGGCCTCTTTGTGAGCAGTGTGCTCAGGTAGTGATCCCTAATTGGCAAGTGCCATTTTGTAATTCCTTATTCTTCTTACAGAGAATAATCTTTGGGTTAATCACCCCGTGGTTTTCTCCCTTAACAGGGTTTCCATGTCAAAAATACTGTGTCATGTGTTTTTCATTTCATGGTAATGTTTGTTTGTTTGATTCAATGCTGCATTGATTAATAAGAAAGTTCAAAAGAAGAAATAATTAGGATAACTTATTCACCCTCCCCCTCTCAGTTATCAACAATTGGTATCAGAGCAAGGTTCCTCCTAATAGAGCCTAACAGCTTGAGGAAGATCTGGGAGTTCAAATGGATGCATATGGTTTAAGGGAGCAACTCAAGACTGCCCTTGAGGATCTTGAACAGTCAAATTCTGAAGTCAATGAATTAAAGGAAAGACTCAAACAGGATGATGAATTCATGAGAGAATTAAAGGACAAATTAAGTCTCTCTATGAAAAAGAGAAAGGAGCTACTCCAACAATTGGCAAGACAAAGTGAAGAAAGCAATACAGATGAAGAATTGACTGAGAAAACCAAGTTATGTGAAAAATTATCAAAAGAAGTCATTATGTTAAGACATGAAATGGAATCAGGAACTATAAAGTTTCCTCAAGAGATTGAAGAAAAAAGAAAAGCTGAAGACAATCTAAGACAATCTCTTAAAGAGAAATCAGAAGAATGCCACCAGATGGACAGGATTATCAGACATCTTGAATCTGATCTTGAAGATGCCAAAGATAATGAAGAAAAACTTGAGGATCAAATTGTCTCTCTCAAAAGAGATCTTCAAACAGCAAATGAATATAAAGAAAAATTCAAGATAAGTTCTGCCCAACTTGAAGTACTTCTTGGAAGTCAAAAGAGGACAGATGACAAGTATGGTTTGGGATATGAGAAAGGAGAAAGCTCCGGATCCGGTTAAAAGAATTTTGGATCAGAAAATCCAAGGAATAGGCCTAGAAGAGCTCTGGTAAGACAACCCAATGCTCAAAGATATCCATCTTTCAATGGATACTGCCACAGCTGCAATCACTTTGGTCACAAAGCTAATCAGTGCAGAAAAAGGATGAATCAAACTAATCCATCCTTCTCCGGATAGTGCTTTAACTGCAAAAGGTATGGACACAAGTCTCATGAATGCAGAAATATGCAAGTAAACAAATCATTCAATGGTAGATGTTTCACATGCAATAGAGTAGGTCATATGGCTAATCAATGCAGATCAAGAGGTTATCAGTCAAATATGCAAAGAAATGTTATTTGTCAAATCTGTAATAGGTCCGGTCATAATGCTAAAGTCTGTAGAAGCAAGAATCAGGACAAAAGAGGTCCGGTGTATAATCAGAATCAAGACAAGGGTAAACAAAAGATGAATACGGATGAAGTTAGGAATCAGATGAACAAGATTTGGGTGAAGAAAAGTTCAGAGAATGTAGAGGTTGGATCCGCACTAGACTCTGGTGCTGATATTTCTTCCAGAAATTAAAAAGTGAGATCTGGCTCAGGGGGAGACTCAAAGAAAATCCTGTTCCCCCAGCCAATCAAGTGGTGCTGGATGTGATACAAGATGTGGAGTAAAGGGTTTGAAGATATAAGTCCTGAGATGATCCAGACAAGATTTCAGAGGTTCGCATGAAGATGCAAAGAAGTTGTGATCGATCAAGTAAGACCTATTCCGGGAGATGCTCCGGAATGACAGAGGACTATAAAAGGGTCCAGAGAGATCCGGAAGTACATTATTTTGCTCTGCGGACTGGACAGAATGTTTGGGATGTTCTTGTAATGTGTCATCTCGATTTATTCATGATTGAAAGATCCGCATGATGTTCATAGATCAGAACTGATCCGGGATACTCCAAGCTATCCGGATAAGGCAAACCAGAACAATATAGGTGGAGCATTTATTGCAAACAGATATTAGGGTTTACGAAATGATATAAGGGATTTCTCAATAATCATTTGATCATTCCACACCCAAGAAGAAGCAAAAAGCAGAGCTCTATGACAAAATTCATCAAGTTCACTGAAGATCACTTACAGAAGTTACTACATACAGAAATCAATCCAAATAACCGAAGGCACATAAGGTATTTTTCGATATCTCCCTGCAAATCTTTGAAAAATGGCTACTTCAAATATAGTTAAGATCTCTGATAGACCTCGTCCCACATTCAAGAAACATCCTTACAAATCCTTGGAGGTAGATCCACTAGGAGCCTTCTCTAGTGTTCCACATGGTGTATTGCATACGGAAGACATTAGGGTTTACATCCATGCAAATTTTGAAGACTTTGGAGAATCAAAACTGATGGATATCTATCACAAACAATTGATAGATGACTCCTTCGAGATCAAACCTCAGTACAAAGCCATCCGGGACAAACACTTTGTACAATGCATTCATTTCCCCTGTTTTGAAGAAGATGAATGGGTCTGGTATGTACTAAGTAGAGTACATGACAACTTCCTATGGTTGAACAAGCCCTTCAAGATTACCAAAGATGCAATTAGGGCTGTAACCGGTCTGCACTCATCCGGTGGATTACCTGTTCTCAAGTCTGTCAAAAATCAGACAGTTAGTGATGCAACCGGATCCAAGTTTGACAAGAGAGCTATGACAGTTGATGACATCACTGAACCGGATGTCAAATTTGCATCTATGATAATTGGTTACAAAATCTATCACTCCAGTAGGGAAAATTCAGTACCGGGAACTGCAATCTACACAGCTTATCAAATGTTAAAGGAGAATGCAAACTATGACTTGTGTGAGCTTCTTGTAAACCAACTTTTTGAAAATCTGTAGAAGATTAAGAAGGACAAGAAAAACTCCTTCAAGTATGGCAATCTGATCCTTTGTCTCTTCTTTTACTACATGAATGAGCCTCTCGGATCCAGTGGATGGATATGGCAGAATGACAGACCGATTGCCATCCAAATCAGAGACTATTTGCATGGACTTGGGGATGCTAAAGCAAGAAATACAGCTCTATGGGGATATTTCAAGAACTTCCAAAGCATGATGCATGCAAGAGAAAGAATACCCCAATCCCTTGTTGAAAAGTACAAAGACACAGTATGCTTCATGGTAGAAACAGATCAGTGTCTAATGGAGGCAGTAGAACCAAGAACTGTGTGGATCATGCCCATGGGGTATGAAGTAGATGAACAGATAGTGGAGCTGCATGTTCAACACATGCTAAGTCAGCCTAAAGATCCAAAGGCAGAAAGGTTCAGAACATTTGAGGAACTAAGTGTGAAAATTCATGTGGAACTCAGAGAACCTGAGATAAAGAGGAAGGTGAGAAAAGAAGTAGAGCATATCGCTCAAGGCCTAGGCATTCCAAAGGAGGCACTTGATGCCAACCGGGAAAAGAGGAGAAAGGCTGAGGAAGAAAAGAAAGAGGCAGAAAAGAAAAGTAAGAAAAGTGCTTCGGTTGAAACTTCCACCCGGACCAGATCATCAAAAAGGTCTACACCTCCCACAACCAAAAGTTCAAAACTGGAAGTCCAGGCATCCGGTAAAAGACCTAAGACAAAAGCCACAAGGGCTTATCAAAGCCAAAAGGATGAAGAAGAAACTGAGTCAGATGAGGGAGTGAAAGAAATAAAGAAACAGAAAAGGAAAGGATCTAGTAAACCCTCTACTGGTCGAGACAAGGAAGAAATGACAGAAGAATTTTCTGAAAAGCCCACCCTGTCTCTAGACAGTGTAGTCAAATCAGTCACTGTGGATGGGAACCTTCAACCGGTGGCTGAATTCTATGATGACTACAATGAGGCAGATCAAAAGATCCTGCAAGAAGCTATAATAAGGTACTTGAACATCTACAATAAAGCTTTTATTGAGATTATCTCTGAAATCCCAAAGAGCCTAGAGATGGAATTAGAGATAAGAAAGAACAATGCCATGGCAAAAGACCTTGAGTTCAGGGAACAGATAGCTATTCAGCTATATCCTTCAATTGATCACAAAACAATGAACATGGTATTCAAAGACTGCAAGGATGAATTCAGGAGCAAAGCAAGGATGAATCAGCTTATGCTTGGTGAGATTGACAAGGTAGCCAAGGACACTGAAGAGATTCTCCAGAAAACCTTCAAAAGGTTTAATCTTCCTGTTGTAGAGGACTTAGGTGCAGAAACAGCTGTGGACTTGGAATCATCTGCTCCGGAAGAAGTGGCCCTTGAACAGACTAACATCTCTCCTCCAGTTTCCCCTACAGTCTCCGGATCCCAAGAAGAAGAGAAACTACAGGAGAAAGAAGCAGCAGTTAAAGAAAAAGAGGTTGACAGCACCAAGGATGCAGAGAAAGAGAAGACCCCAACAGAGAAAACCACAACTGAAAGTGGTAAGAGTAAGGAAGGAGAAAAGATTCCAAAGGACAAAACTGCAGAAGAGAAGAAACATCTGTCTCCGGCAAGAGACACTGCACAAACTGTTCAAGAATTCTTGACAAAATCCACTATAGAAATTGATGAACCGGACCTGCTAAAAGGACCATTAGATTTTGACTCTTTGTCACCAGTACAAACAATGAAAATAGCCTCATTTGCAAATGAGAAAGTCAAAGAGAAACTACTGAAATCTCACATGGAAGACTGTGAGCTTATGGAGGTAGCATCTGGAGTGCTGGAAAAGATCATGCCATCTTTTTAGAAGGATCCCACAGCCTCCTCTTCCGGTAATCTCAAAACCTTAGTCAGCAGTGTTAGTACACATTTTGAATCTCTAGAAAAATCAGCTGAAGAAAAGGTCCGGAAGGAGTTTTTGGATAAAAGGTTCTCCGAGGTTTAGGGTTTTATCATTAATGATAGGAGAAACATGAACATTGGGATAAAGAGCTTAGAAAATGCTCTTAAGGATGGCGGTGAAATATACAAATTTTGTATCTCCTGGTCCAAGGTAATAGTGGACATTGAGAAGAAAATAAAAGAGCAAGAGGACACACTACTCAGCTTGTCTCAAAGTTTTGATCCTCTTTCTTCCTCTATAACAAATCAAGAATGTCAGACTATTGCAGTCTTGAGTGAAATCAAGAAATTGGAGAAGGAAAGGAAAAATAGAATAAGCAGGTTGAGTGAGCTCAGGGGGTTAATTGTCCCTAAGCTAGAGGCCATGCATGAGGCCATAGCAGAAGCTCAAATCACAGCCCAGACAAGTGATCCGAAAGATCTAAAAAGGGCAGATGCATTTGCATTTTTGTTGAGTGGTCACATTTCAATTTTGGATAGAATGAAGCAAAGTTGGGCTACAGAACTGATCCAACTGAAGACATCTTTTGCAGACATTCTTCAGTATATGTGAGTATGTAAATATGTGGCTATGTATAGAAAATTTTTGAAAATTTTGGTGTGCGGACCCTACCCTTTGCCATTGATGTCAAAGGGGGAGTGAGGAGCAGTGAAAAATGAGGAATCCAACTAAGGGGGAGTTCCAGAAATTGTATATAAAGATAGAGCATCAGCCAAGGGGGAGCATAGTGTAAACACTTAGTCATTTTTCACTAAGTGTTGCCATCAATGCCAAAGGGGGAGATTGTTGGCAAGAGACACTATATGGATTCATGGTTGTTGTCATTGATGGAAACAAAGGTCATCCCACATATCCGCAAGTCATGGTGTGTCTCTACCGGAAGTCAGAATGAAGATTGTTGTGGTCCGGTGAACAAGAACAGAGCATGTGGCAAGGTCTGACAGATTGGTCCAGATCTCTCAGAGGAAGTGTCTTGGTGCAGTGCAAATTTGGGGAAGTCAAGAGGACTACCTTGAGTAGTATATTCCAAGGATTTAGCCTCCGGTGATGAACAAAGAAAAAGATATGAATAGTTGAGTACCGGATTCCTGAGAGACAGTGAGAACAGAGGAAGAACTGACTGACAGAGTATCAGACTATTTTCTGGATGTGTTACTATTGATGGTAAAGGTTGTGAAGGCATGAATCATGTTTGGCCGACATGATTAATGATATCTAAAAGTATATGCTTGATCCGCATTACTTGATATGCAAGGATTCAACCGACAGAACAGAGTTTGTGAGAAGATAGATTATTCCGGGTGCCGACTAGAAAGATAATGAAATCACTAGTGCGGATATATATAGAGGATGGATTTAGTTGTGAAAATTGTAATGATGTGAAGGTGTATGCGAATAAATATAGAGCAGAGCAGAAGTAGTAAAAAAGATCCAGTATGTGAAAAGATAGCAGAATAAAAGAACAGAGGAAAGATGAAGTGCAGCAGATCAGTGTACTAAGCCTAATCGGAACTGAACTCCAGCATATGTAGATGCTTCCAATCAGTTCAAGATTGTGATTCTTATCACTTTGTAGACAGTGTGTCTCCTTGTAGGCAGTGGGCCTCTTTGTGAGCAGTGTGCTCAGGCAGTGAGCCCTAATTGGCAAGTGCCATTTTGTAATTCCTTATTCTTCTTACAGAGAATAATCTTTGGGTTAATCACCCCGTGGTTTTCTCCCTTAACAGGGTTTCCACGTCAAAAATATTGTGTCATGTGTTTTTCATTTCATGGTAATGTTTGTTTGTTTGATTCAATGCTGCATTGATTAATAAGAAAGTTCAAAAGAAGAAATAATTAGGATAACTGATTCACCCCCCCTCTCAGTTATCAACACAAAGTACTCACCGACAAGGAAGGTCACACCGACAATGCATGTCATCAGGAAGAGTTAGTGCATCGGCTTGAGTCTGTAGGCATTCACTGATGAAGAGAGTTCTGGCAACAAGTGTGGTTGAATGCATGTGGGAATGTACATTGAAGAATGTATCTCTCGGCAGATACAAATGTTGAAGTATCAGCACATCAGCTAAGGTTTATAAGTGTTCACCGATGTGAATGGTCTTGCCAATAGGTAAGTAATGTGAAGACATACAATGGTGAATGTATGTTAAATTTTTGACCCCTCATCAAACCTCTAGGGTTTCTATTTCTTTTGCCATGAGATCGTGCAGTTTAATACTTATGTCCCTAGGCTTGCCACTTCATCTCCTCAAGATATCACATTCAAATCCAGTATCTTCATGCCAAATGCTCAACTACTGTGAAATGTTATTATCCAGTACTTTGTTATCCATAAGTATTTTCATATCAATCCTTTTCATCTCTCTCAAAGCATCTAGGTGCTTTTCTAGCTTGAAAGACCTCCTACCTACTTCATTCTATAATTTATCCACTTTACTCTTCAAAACACCAAGAGAATTCCAATTCGCTAGGGAGGTTCTCACCACATTTTCTACTTCAAAGATAAAAGATATGAACAAATTGTCCATTAATTGTGCCTTATGCTTCATAAGATCTAGTCCTGTCATCTCTTCTTGGGATATGATTGTTAATGGGGTAGCTAGTTTGATCAGTGTGTGTTTAGGATCAATTAAACCTTTAATGAAAGAATGTAATTGAGCAATGTGTTCTTTATGTTTCTTGTTCTTATCGTTTTCTCTTTTCACCCTCTGTATCAAAGAATCAATAATATCTTTACCTTCTTGACCTTCTTGGTCTTCATTTGCAAAACCTAAATCAATGTTTGTTATTTGTAACTCATCTAGGCCTATTTTCCTTTCTCCTTTTCAATCATTGGTAAAGCTATTTGGGATGTCCTCCTACCTGTAGTAGGGTCTCTTTTTATGGCAAATGTAGGCCTTGCCTTTCTTTTAGGTTTCAACATACTTGTAGTAAATAATGTGGAAACATCAAAATTAGGGACCTCATCTATTTTTTGCAGATTTATTTCTTGTCGCAACCAATACGGAACCTCACCCTTGGGCTCTTGCTACTCTGCTCATTTTGAGTATCATGAGACTCAACATTATGCCTTTCCCTTGGTGGTGAATTCTCTTTTCTTGGTTCTTCCTCATGCATATTCTCACGAGGGGGATCTAGTTGAGGTACCTCCTGTTGAGGGATTTCTTCCTGAGGTGGAGGTTCTTGTGAAGTATGTACATTCTGATCATTTACCTTCTCTTGTAGGTTTTCCTCAGGGGTTTCTTGAGTATTTTGACTTTGTTCATCATGGGGCACTTGGTCCTCCTAAGAAGATTGTGTATTCTGACCTTGGGGATCACCCTGATCACCCGTGGTCACATTTTGTATCTCCTTCTCTTGACCTTTATCTTGTGCTAGACTCTATTCTTCATCCTTAGATGTGCTTATTTCTTCAAGGCTCAATCCTTTCTTGTATGATTTCTCTTATGATCCTGGTTTGTTACCTCAATTACTTCCTTTTATATGTAGTGATGAAACATTTTGATCCTCCACCCTATCAAGGATTTCCTTATCAATTTCCTCATGTGCAGGATCACCATCTTGATTATCCTTATTATAATGCATACCTTCATCCTGATTAATGCCCTTGTCAGGTATTTCTTGATCACCTTTCCTCTGAAGTTAAGTGTCTATTTGTTCTTGCTCTACAAGTGCATTGCCTTGATCTCTACCTTGATCAGGTGTCCTCCCATCAGCCTCCTTGTGCACTCTAGTCTATGCATTTTCAGACTCCAAGGGTGGATCACTATCTCTATTTTGGTTCATATCACCCTAGTAGTCCAAGTCTATTACTGTAGGACTAGTAACTTGTGTGATAGGTAAAAGTCAAGTTAATAAGATCAAGCATATAATTGAAAACCTAATCCTACCACCATTAAAGAATCAAATCCAAGGGAAATCAAATGCATGCCATTCAAGAACAAAATCACCTAGATTGTATGATTCCTTGTTTATGATGTGGATTGCTTCTCAACAATGAACAATTATGAAGATGAAAGTTGCCATGATAGATGGATGATAATGATAAAATGCTCAATATGCTCAGGATAATAATATAGACGCTATTTGAAAAATGATGGATATATGTAGTATGGAATGAGAGGGTGTTTATATAGACCTCAACCAAAATCAATCAACGGTGGAGATTTAGTGGCTATGTGAATAGTTAATATTAAATGATAGTCATACGTGAATGTGTAGATGACAAGTGGAAGGAAGATAACGCTTATGTGTGACTGTGTACATAAAAAGTACTACATGTGAAAGATATTAAATAAAAGGTGTAGTACCACACATGTTTTTAAATGAAAGAGGCACACATGTCAGCTCATGAAGATAAATGATAAGAGAAATTAATTAAATAAATAAAATTTATTTAATTAAAATGGATAGAAATAGAGATAATTGAATATTTAAATATTATTTAATTATAGATTAGAAGAAATAGATAATGAATTAATTAAATAAACATGATTTATTTAATTAATAGAAGAAATAGATGATCTAGATAAAATAGGGAAATTACTCAAGTGTGTTAGACAAATGCAGATGATAGCTAATGCAATATTTGATATTAATGATAATTAGGTCAATTTTGGGTGTCTACATTTTGCCCCTCTTTGATACAATGTTCGATAGAATGTTGTGTCAAAGAAGATACAATAATTTGCTTGATAAACAAGGTTATGCCCCAGTGTAACTGGCAAGTGATGCCCCCTTGAGAGGTAATCCAGGCTAACAAGGAAGGGTTGGGTTAGCTTGTGATAAGATGAAAGGGCTAGAAACAAGGTTGACAAAAAGAAAATGGGGGTTGGGTGGGATGAATTGGGATGGTTTAGAAGAAAATAGGCTTTGGTATAGAAGAATTAGGGTTTTGGAAAGGGGGTATAAGTAGGTACCTCAAGGGAAAATAGGCTCATTTGTGCTCAGTGCTTATAAAGTTCTAGAGCTCCCTAGAGATTTGGTGCTTTGAGTGTTGGAGAGCTATCAGGATGGTGATTCCATGCAGTGATCATCAAGCCAAGCGAGTGAGGACACATGGGTGACCAATAGGAGCAGGCTTACCGGTACATACAATTTTTTTTGCTAAATGCATGATTTTTTTATGTTAAAAGCGTAATAAATGCACACACGTCACCAGAAGCAAACAGGTTGTAGGATAGGAAATTCAGGTTGCTTGTATAGGAAAAGTAGTCGCTTACGGTAAAATAGGTCACTTATAGGCACGGACTAGTTGCTTAAGGTAAAAGGAGGTCACTTCTGGTCAGCTAGGTCAAGTAGAGAAGCAAAATACACATATGGTAAATGTAGGTTGCTTATAGGAAAAAAGTGAGCACGTATTGTGTTTTAAGTTGCTTTTAACTGGTAGTAGCATGTATAGACTAAATGAGTCACTTATAAGTAAAAAGTGTGCACATGTAATAAAATGGCCTGCTTATAGTCAAAAGGGTAGCGCATGTAGAAAAGTGGGTCGCTTTTAGTAAAGATAGGTAGTGTTTAGCAACAAAAAGTCGATTTGTAGCACAAGAGACTGATATGGTTAGAGAAATGCTGCAGGATGTACTACCACCATTGTTGTCATGAGAGCCACATCCTAGAGATTTTTCATTGGTCAGAGCATTGGATGTAGAGGAGTGGTTGTTTTTAGATATCATTGGTTTAGAGCATGTGTCAAGATTAGAACTAGTGCAGGCACATTAAGGACTGATGACATCAAGGTTGAACGATGGAGGAGTGAGCATAGTTCATTCTTGTTGCTGACGGGAGAGGCTATGATTACACTGGAGGATGTGTTCCAGATTCTGTACATCTTGATTGATGGAGATAGAGTAGATTATGATCCTGACTTGGGTCCAGCTACATTCAGGTGATTGTTCAGGACTGCAGCTATTGGGGCAAAGGGCTCAGAGATTCTGATGACCAGGATGGAGGAACTCTGTGATAGATTATAGCAGGTAGTGGTAGCTATTATCAAATGGTTGGTTGGAGACAGATGGATGAGAGGATTTCTAGTTGGATGGGGGACTATGATGGAGGGGATGTTTTCATATGGGAGGAGATATGGATGGGCAGAGTATGTACTGGGGCAGCTATATCATTATTTACATGATTGTGCATATATGTTTGGAGCTAGCATGTTTGTGGGAGTCATAGTGTAGCATGTATAGGCATATGGGCACATTCTAGTGAGGAGACCATATGGATGGGTGGCTAGAGTAGTGGCAGAGCCATATACGAGGATGTACAGAGTAGCTCTTACCTATCAGTAGTGTAGGAGGATAGTATATTAGAAGCAGACTTTGGATGAAGTGGATAGATTTATATGGAGGCCATGGCTTGGTTGTGAGAGATGGGATGAGGAGGATGCAGAGCCTATCTATGCTAGGCAGGCTAGATACATTTTTGGTCATGGGATATTTATTATAGAGTACTATTTACCCAAGAGGGTGTTGAGGCAGTTCAGAGTAACACAGGTAGTACCAGTAGGTGATGCCATTTTTGGGAGGACGTGATAGGAGGTTTTTGATTGGGGGCCTGAGATAGTGATGGATATAGCTTTGGAGAAGAGAGAGGGGTTATAGCTAGTTATGTGGTAGTGGAGATAGGGTCCTGCAGATCTAGGGACTTTACCGGATTATGATGCACACTAGGCTACAACTAGGCTGCCTCGATTGACAAGCCCTGGGGAGATAGGGGAGATTGGGATGGAGAGGCCAATTAGGTGGAGGCAGCGATGAGATCCACCAGTACATGAAGTAGTACTAGCGGTGCCAGAGATTTAGGGACAGGGACAGGCTTAGGTACTTGCATAGCCATAGGTATAGGTGCTAGGAGATGCTGATGTTGGGATTCAGTAGCTAAGGTGGAGGATTAGAGAGGAGAGGAGATGGAGGTAGTAGGCATAGATGAGGCTTAGGAGAGTGGGGATAGATTGACACCAGGTGGTTGTGGGATTGAGGCATGCTAGAGCATAGGCTTAGGCTTACCAGTCATAGCTACAGGCTGGAGGATAGGGAGGTGACAGGTAGGATGATAGTACATTGGCGAGGGTGACAGGAGAGAGAGAGAGATGCAGCTGTACAGCAAGTGCATACAATTACATCAGAGAGAGATAAATCTTTGTAGCAGATGCAGGCTATGAGATCTGAGAGGGACGCAGCTGTACAATAGGTGTAGGCTGTGAGAGCTGAGAGGGATATGGTTGTTCAGTAGATGTAAGCTATGAGAGTGGAGAGAGATAGAGTAGTAGCTACATTGGGGGCATATGGGGCCACTATGTATCTAGCTATGCAGTTGACACTGCCACAGGGAGAGCTGAGGAGAGCCCAGGGTGAGGCCAAGTATTACAGAGGCTTGTATCATGGAGTAGTACCAGCAAAGCAGAGGCAACCTAGCTATAGGAGTAGATCGGGGCTTCAGCTTCATGGAGGATAGGAGGACCACGGTTTGTAGCTTCAGTTATGGTGCCTCCTAGAGATGGTAGACCAGGTGCAGGACCCAATGGTGGTGGACATGGTGAGGGAGCTTCCAGTAGTCACTAGGGCTTCCTTGTATATTGTATATTATGATGAGGCCTATGAGTTGATTGTTCATATAGTTTTGACGGCTCATGGATAGCTCATGTTGTATATGTAGACACTTGTATATTCACTTGTATATATATATGATGGCTTTGATGATCTATGTGATATTGTAATGATTATGGATGTACTTATGTTATGATGTTATGGATTTTTTGTATTTTCATGGTTTATATGGATGTTTATGCAAATGATATGAGTATGCAAATGGTAATAAGGGAAATGTGTTATGCAAATGGTATTATGATAATGAAAATGCACATAATGGTAATGGATAATAATGAGTTTATGATAATGATATGGGCCTATATATGCCTAACACACTTGTTTTGTAGGGTGAAGACAAGGGAAATAATGAAAGTGGATAGGACGATGAAGGAAAGATGATTGATCTTGGTTGAGGACTATATAGGATGGTAATGAAATGGATAAATGATATGACAATTTTCAAAATAATTGCTCAAAAGTAAAGAAATGCAATCTTTATGTTTGATATAGCATATGGATGTTATGCACCAAGGTATAAAATACCAAGGTGTCAAGGTATCCAATGCATAACTAGCGTAAACGTATGAGGTAAAGATGTTGAACCAACATACACAAGATATGAATAGAAACTAGTGTTCAAAGATGGACTTTGATACTACAAGAAAAGGTTTGAGCTTATCTCCACTACACATACTGACACCTTGTTGGTTATATGTATGGAAATAGTCTTAGCATAGAATAGTCTCAATGCATAAGAGACTGTTTAGCTTCTTAGATGCCAAAGATATTGATATGCAAGATGCTAATCCCAACACATACAAGATTCCAATACACATAGGAAGAGAATAAGATCATCCCACAGACACAGCATACGAAAGCAATATGACCATGCCCCATTCCGTACTTCATTGTAATGTACCAAGATATAGATAGATCAAGGTAGTCTTGATTAGGCATAAGAAAGGGACAAAAGATAAAACAAAAGATAAAACAAAATATATTGTCATCACGTTCTCTTGCCAAATTTAGGTGCTCTTAGATGGGTTTAAGCTGGCACCTTGTTGAGAGGAAAGTTGCATCCTATTGAAGGCTAAAGATGTTGATTAAATGCTATAGAAAATGTTGGCTTAAGGCATGTGGACAAATAGCTTCTGGCTAATCCCTAATTTTTTAAAGTGTTTGAGCTTTCATTGATGCACATAGTCTGCTTCTTGCTTGAGCTAGTCAAAGGGAAGAAGATGAAAGATGCAAGAAGATGAAGATCGAGTGGATCATCTGTGCTTGCGTACTGGATACTTCCTTCATATTCCTACTATCTACATAGCCTCTATCCATGGGATCAAAGCACATTTACGATGATGATGAGACATGATGAATATGTAGTTCTAGGTTTATTGATGATGTAAGTGATGAAAAATAGAAGAAAGAGAGATGAATAATCAGAAGAAAGATGAAAAATGGATGATGGAAAAGGGGCTATCATCTATGCCTAAATTAGAGTGCTTCCTTCGCATCTCAGATTACCTACATACCCTATATCCATGGGATCAAGGCTTTGAAAGAATAGAAATGAGATGTAGTTCTTACTTATTGTGTTAATGGTTGATGTCAAAGAATCAATTTTATTGCTTGGATTTTTTATGCTTTGATTTTTCCTTTTTGGTTTTTTTGACATGTTTTGATTTTTTTTTGGATTTTAACATGTTTTGGTTGTGTTTTGAAAGTTCATTGCACTTTGGTTTGGATGTTTTCTATGTTTGGTTGGATGTTTGCTGAAATGATAAGAGCTAGAGTCGTGAGTATCCACTTCCATGTAAGGTTCAACAAGTGCCCCCAGTGTGGGATGAAGATTGTTAGGAAGACATTGCAATGAATGTATTCATGTGAATAGTATGCTAAGGTGCCAAATGATATCTTAACCTCAATGAAGTCCAAACTATGAGGGCTAACATGGCAGAGGTAAGGATGAAAAGGCTTTTATTATGGATGGATAAGAGATAATGACTTGCGATGTTTAGATAAGGACAATAGTGGATTATGATATGGATTATGGAAGCAAGATGGTAGATAGATGTCATGGAAAGATGTGATCAAACAAACTAAGTGAATGATGGAGCTCATCTCTACACATAGTGTTTGTTTGCCAGGTTTTCACTATGGTACTTATCCAAGGTGCCTGTTTACCAGCTTTTCACCAAAGGATGAATTATTTATCTTGTACTATTTTCTTTTGATTTGATATGCTAAGACTCATGGTTATAACTTCTTGAGATAAATTCTATTGACTGGTTCATCCAAGGAAATACCTTTAGGTGTTGAGAGAGTGTATGCTCCTAATCCATAGATTGATGTGATGACAAAAGGACCAAGCCAATTAGGTTCAAACATGCCCTATTTCTCATGATATTGTTGATTCCTTTGATTTTCTTTAAGGATAGGATCTCCAACTTGAAATCTTCATTCTCTGATCTTTTTGTTGTAGCTGCAACGTAGCCAATTTTGATAGACTTAGAGATGATTGAGTGTTGTAAAACATCGTTCATCTAATAGATCAAGATCATGGAGTCTGGATACTCTATATTCTTCATCTGAGATAGTATGTTGTAGGGATACTCGTAGTGAGGGGATCTCAACCTCAATAGGTAAGATAGCTTTAGTGCCATACACAAGAGCATAAGGTGTAGCACCAGTGGGAGTTCTGACACTTATTCTATAAGCCCATAATGTAAGATTAATTTGTAAATACCAATCACGACCAACTTTATTGACTATCTTTTTAAGGATCTTGATGATTGTTTTGTTAGAAGCCTCAGCTTGGCCATTACTTTGAGGATAGTAAGGTGTAGAGAATCTATGTTGGATATGGAACTTGTTGCAAAGATCTCTAACCTCTTGGTTCTTGAAAGGATGACCATTATTAGTGACAATGGCTTGAGGAACCCCATATTAGCAAATGATATAGTGTAAAATGAACTTGGATATTTGCTTGCCAGTAAGGTAAGTCATTGGTAATGCTTCCACTCACTTTGTGAGGTACTCAATAGCGATAATAATGAACTTATGACTATTTGACAAGGTAGGATGGATTTTACCTATGAGATCAAGTCCCCACTATGAGAAGGGTCAAGGAGTAGTGATAGGCTGAAGTTCATGTGCTGGTGCATGTATTAGATCCCCATGTTTCTGACATTGTAAACATCTCTTTGCAAATTATTGTGCATCTTTCTCCATAGTTGGCCAATAGTATCCAGCTCGTAGAAGTTTCTTAACAATACCAGGGCCAATAGAATGCGATCCACAGACACTTTCATGTATTTCATGTAAGGCAACTTTTGCTTCCTTGGAATCAAGACATCTAAGAAGGATACCATCAAGACATTGGTGATATAAGGTGTCTCCTAGGATAGTGTAGCAAGAAGCTCGACGGATAAAGGTTTTTCATTGGGTATTAGATAATTGAAATGGTAAGGTTTGATTACAGAGATACTCGTATATGTCTTCATACCAATGCAAATTGGGACCAACAATCTCACATATAAGCTCAGACTACAGTACTTTAAATGTTGGAATCAGAAGCTGTTCAACCAAAAACTCACACTTATGTGTATTGGACGACATGTCTAGAAGAGATCCAGTCATAGCCATGGCATATGCTACTTTGTTTTGTATCCTTGGGATCTATTCAAAGGTGATACTATCAAAGTACTTCTTGAAATCGTCAACCATTACCTTGTATGGAAGAAGCTTCTCATCTTTTGTTTGATACTCATCTAAGAGTTGTTTGATAACTAATTGGGAATCACCAAAAACCTGTAACTATTTAATAGCCCATTGTACTGTCATGCGTAATCCTGTGTTTAAAGCTTCATATTCTGCTATGTTATTGGTACATGGAAATGCAATTCTGTATGACTTTAGGATACAATCTCCTTAAGGGGTGACAAACAATATTCCTGCTCCTGATCCATGTTGTGTGTAAAATCCATCAAAATATAGTTGCCACAATGTTGGTGAAGTTAGATTGAACAATTTTTCATTACGGAACTCTGGACATATTGGATGAATATCTGTGATAGGTGTTGCAGCTAACTAATCAATGATAACTTGTCCTTTTATGGCCTTGTGATCCACATATTGAATGTCAAATTCACTTAAGGTCATAACCCATTTTGCTAATCTGCCCATAAGGATTGCTTTGGAGAGAAGATATTTGAGTGGATTCACATTAGATATGAGCTTTGTTGTTTGCTTTAACATATAATGTCACAACTTTTGGGAAGCAAACACCAATGCTAAACATGCTTTTTCCATAGGTGAATAGTTAAGTTCATATCCCACAACAGTTCTGCTGATATAGTAAATGGCTTGTTCTTTTCCCGAATCATCATGCTGAGCTAAAAGGGCACCCAATGCTACTGTTGTTGAAGATATGTAGAGTAATAGTGGTCGATCTAGTACAGGAGGTACTAACATAGGAGGTGTTGCTGGATATTCTTTTATTTTATCAAAGGCATGTTGACATTTTTCATCCCACTTAAAAGGTTGACCCTTGTGAAGGAGGTGTTGAAAAGGATGACACTTGTCTGCCAGTTGTGAGATAAATCTACGAATGTATTGTAACCTTCCTTGTAGACTACGAAGCTACTTCAGATTTCATGGTGGAGGCATTTCCATGATAGCTTTTACTTTGTCAGGGTCCACTTTTATTCCTCGTTGAGACATAATGTATCCCAACAATTTACTAGATGTTACACCAAATACACATTTCTTTAGGTTCAGTCTGACTTGATACTTCTCTAATCGATCAAAGATCTGTGCTAGTACCTGTAAATGTTCTTGTCTTGTCTTGGATTTTCCTATAATATCATCAACATAATCTTCCATGATAGTGTGGAAAAGGTCATAGAAAATAACTGTCATGGCTCGTTGATAAGTATCTCCAATGTTCTTGAGACCAAAAGGCATTACAACCCAACAGTATGTACCCCATGGACAAATGAATGATGTTTTGTCTTGATCTTCCTCTACTATTCTGATTTGGTTATATCCTGAGAATCCATCCATCAAGGATAGCATTTCATGTCTAGCTGTGAGATCTACAATGTTGTCTATGCTTGGTAATGGAAAGTCATCTTTAGGGCATGCTTTATTAAGATCTCTGAAATCTGTACAATCATCCATCAGGTTTTGCTATAGGTACCAAGTTTGAAACCCATTCTAGATAATCAATAGGCTTTATGAACTTTGCTTCTAACAGCTTCTAAATCTCTACCTTAATTTGTGGGTGCATTTTGTGCAATTTTTGTTTAACGGGTTTTGCATTAGGAGATACTGCTAGATGATGTACCACAAGTGATGGATCTAGACCCAGCATGTCAGCAAAAGTCCATGCAAAATTGATAGCTCTTTTTATGAAGAACGCTGTGAAATTTCATCTTTCCTGTTCTGATAGTGATGCTGCCAAATATGTAATCTTCAGATTCTGCTCTGTGCCTAAGTTCATGTCTTGAGATTTTTCAACTAGCACTGTTGATTTTTCATGATAATTAGTGGTGACCAAAAGATCAAATTCCCCATCCTCGGGCACCTCAAAGAGGTTTTCACCCTTAGATACATTCTTTATACGTCCTTTATTTTTACTTTTGCAAGGTCAAGAGGCACCTTTTAGTTTTCACCGAGTGACCTATCTTTTTTTATTCTATTTATTTCACTTTTGCGACTGAAGGATTTGATACTTCCACCAAAATATGCTAGTTTAGGGAGGTCCATCATGAAACCTACTTTATGATCACCTAATGGAATGGCTTATCGTAAACCCATGAATTCTGAAATAGCTTCATCATTTTCAAATGTGTCCAATATAAGTGCCCCTATTGGTCCCAATTGACGAGGTCAGGATATACGAGTGAAAGGGTAATAGACGAAGGGTTACAACTAGAGGAAGTGGTAGAGATCATGAAGATGGAGGTTTCTTGAAAAAGGTTGGTGATATGGAGAGAGGATTCATTGATGGTATCTAAATTAGAAGTCTCTCCTACCAAAGAAAGTCCAGCTTCCACATCAGAAATGTACTTAATGTCTTTGGAAGGTAGTACCTTTGGCTGAAAGCCAAGGCCTTGCTTATTAAACTTTTTAGACACAATGATGCAGAGGCATCCACACTAAAACCTTGACATACAGCATGTATGTCTACAACCCATCATCATCATCATATTTCCCTTAACACTGTCAGCATCATCATATTTTCTCTGCTGACTGATATCCTCCTGTAGACAATCCTTTGACCTTTCGCCTGTCAGCAGCATCATCATATTCGGCTATCGGCAACATCATCATATTCGGCAAGCGCAAACATCCTCCTGATGTTCACTGTTCATCTTACCGCCAAACGCTATCTTCAGCATCATGATGTTCAACATCATGTTCATCAGCAGGATATAAAATATCCTGTTCCTCCCATATATCCTGATGACGACAACTTCATGCACCTTTCCTTCGATGCTTACGTCACCCGATATCCTGATGACGATTATCCTGATGACGATGACGTCACATGCAGTTCCTTCAATATCCTGCTGTCGGCCAAACTTAACATTATCGGCCCGCGATGGTTTTATCAACCCGACCTTCTACCTTATGCCGATACGCTCCTCCTCGGCAACACCTGATGATGATCACCCCAATGCACATTCACCTTATGCAAACTACTGCATCATGTTCACCTCCATCTACTCGGATGATGCCCAAAGTAACCGCAGGATATACACAGAAATATCCTGATGATGCCATTGTGACGAATTTCCAACCTTAGCGGATTTTCACCGTTTCGATCCACCGAACCTCCTGAGGTGACCCGATCTACTTTCAGGGTGATCTTCCAGACTCGAACTATCAGCACGACCTAGCACATACCCATGCTAGGGTTCTCAACACCTCTTGATTGCTATCCTGCACACCTGCATGCAAACAAACAGAAAATGCAAACTAAATCCTAAACTACTATACATAGCCATTCCACCGATTCGACGAATCAACCGATGGAATGGATCAGCGAATCCATGAAACCACCAGAACAGCAAATTGATCACACAATGGAATCCAAAACAGAGAATTGACACAACAGGATCTCTTTATTGATTTCAAAAGATGCAAATACAATATTCAGTCTCTCCCTCTGTCTCACTCTCTACAAAGTCTGATCGATGATCGATGATATGCAATACCAACCGATCCTACTACATAAATAGGATTTCTTGCGAGTACTACCACTCGATTCCCAGCGGCTGGGAGCTTCCAAGCGGCTGGGAGGATCCAACCGAACATACAGCATAACAGTTGTCCTAACAACCTAGCTAAAAATAGTAAAGTATGGTCAACATGACCTTATTACATGCATTGGTCTTATCAGACCTTCTTGGAAACATTAACAAGACCTATAACAAACTAACTGCCTCATGGAGGCCAGCTATCAGGTAGGTGCTCCTGCACCATACTCCCCAACAGAAAAGAACTCATGTCCCATGAGTTAGGATGTGGAAGTCCTCCACCTTTACACTTTGCCTTTGCAGTGTCTTGACCTGTTCCAGCTTTGTCCTCTGCTGGCTCTCGGCTGCTCCGAGACTTCTGAACTGTAACTTGCTTTCTTGCAAGTAAATCCTCATGCCTGTCAATGTAGGCCCTTCTCTCACATACCTTGTGTTTGTCAGGTTGTCTGACCAAAACCTCTGTCTGAACTACCTCTTGAACTTCTGTAATGTTCAACTCTGTCTTTCTTTCAACCTTTATAGGACAAACAATAGTCCCAACTATGACAACATCCTTGTCATTCCTCTCAACTGGTTGCTGTTTGCAAACCTGTTTCTGAACCTGCTGCTGACCTCTGTCAGTCACAACTGAAACTTTCGTCAACCTGTTGTCCTTAACAACTCCTTTCCCTGCAGTGTCCTCAACTGCCTTTATGCCTGCTCCTATAGGCATCTGCACAAACTCCTTCTTTCCCACTAAAATGATTTTTGCTACCTTCTGTACTACAACTGCTTCCTGTAATGGCATCAACATAATAGTTTTCCCATCTTTCTTGATGGTGTAGGTATTAGCATACCCATCATACAGTACCCTCCTATCAAATTGCCATGGACTACCCAACAGTAGGTGACAACATTCCATGGGCAAAATGTCACACAAAACTCTATCATGATATGCTCCAATCTGAAAATCAACATATGCCTGTTCATAGACAAAAAGTGATTGACTATCACTCACCCAAGATGCCTTGTAAGGGTGTTGGTGTGGAATCCTTTCCAAATTTAGTTTATCCACCATTTCCTGAGATACCATGTTATCTGTTGAACCAGTATCAATGACAACCTTACATACTTTACCTTTGCTCTTGCATGTGGTCTTGAAAAGAGCTCTTCTTTGCATCATATCCTTTGATGTCTGCAAACTAGTTCTCCTTAGCATCAATGCTTCTCCCTCCTCAGGATATCCATAATTGTCAAGAACTCTATCTTGATAAGTGTTTAAACTTTGTACACATTCCTCTACTTTCTCTTCTTGCACAAGTTGTACTCTCTTGTCATTCATTCTATCATTTCTGGATGATGAACCTTTGCTTTCTGGACATTTGAAAAATGGATGACCAAACTCACCACAGGTGTAACACTTTCCTGAAAATGTAGTAGAACCTCTACCACTTCCAAATCTGCCTCTATTACCTTTCCATCCACCTCTGAAATCAGACTGTCCCTGTCCTTTACCAGTGTCTTCTTGACCCTCATTGGTTTGCCTTGTTGTAGGGGCTAATCCTCTTCCCCTCATATTGCTGCCTCTTCCTCTCATGGACTTATCTTGTCTCCTATTCATCTTTTCTTCAATCCTAATTGCCATTTGGTAACAATCCTCCACACTCTTAGGGTTAGCTAAAACTAACTCATCCTGTATGTTCAATCTCAAACCAGCCAAGTACCTAGCCACCTTTTCTACCTCATTCTCATGATGACCAGATCTCATACTCAACTTATAAAACTCCTCAGTATATGCCTTCACATCCATTTCCTTCTGCCTTAAAAATTGGAGCTTCTTAAACATCTGATTTTCATAATCCTTGGGCAAGAATTTACCTTTGATCCTTGCTACCATTTTATCCCATGAAGTGATCTTTGACTTCCCTTGTTTCCTTCTCTCGGATTGTACATAATCCCACCATACCAAAGCATGACCTCCTAACTTGGTCTTTGCAATCTTTACCTTCTGATCCTCAGCAACATCTTCACATTCAAAGTGATTATCAAGTGCAGCAATCCAATCCAGTAAATCATCTTCATTCAAACTTCCATTATACTTGGAAACATCAACCTTTACCTTAGGTTTATCACTCTGCACTGCCTTTAACAGTTTTGCAAATCTCTAGTCTTCAGCATCTAGATCTTCAGCTACCTCTTCATACTCTTCAACAGCATCTTCATCTTCTTCAGACTCACTATCTTCCACTTCCCTCTTTTTGTTCTTTTCCAGGGCTACAAGCCTGGCTTGAAGTGCTTCAGCAAGCTCCTTCATCTTCCTCATCTCTCTGGCATGTTTTTCCTTCATCTCCTGCAATTCCCTTGCAGTACCATTACCTTTCGGAGGCATTTTGTCAACCTCTCACTCCTCTATCTCTGTCCTTTCGGTGACAGAATCAACTCTACCTCTGCCCTTTCGGTGGCAGAATCAACACACAATAGCCCAGACCTTTTGCTGAGCTCTGATACCACTATGATGCAGAGGCATCCACACTAAAACCTTGACATACAGCATGTATGTCTACAACCCATCATCATCATCATATTTCCCTTAACACTGTCAGCATCATCATATTTTCTCTGCTGACCGATATCCTCCTGCAGACAATCCTTCGACCTTTCGCCTGTCAACAGCATCATCATATTCGGCTATCGGCAACATCATCATATTCGGCAAGCGCAAACATCCTCCTGATGTTCACTGTTCATCTTACCGCCAAACGCTATCTTCAGCATCATGATGTTCAACATCATGTTCATCAGCAGGATATAAAATATCCTGTTCCTCCCATATATCCTGATGACGACAACTTCATGCACCTTTCCTTCGATGCTTACATCACCCGATATCCTGATGACGATTATCCTGATGATGATGACGTCACATGCAGTTCCTTCAATATCCTACTGTCGGCCAAACTTAACATTATCGGCCCGCGATGGTTTTATCAACCTGACCTTCTACCTTATGCCGATACGCTCCTCCTCGGCAACACCTGATGATGATCACCCCGATGCACATTCACCTTATGCAAACTACTGCATCATGTTCACCTCCATCTACTCGGATGATGCCCGAAGTAACCGCAGGATATACACAGAAATATCCTGATGATGCCGTTGTGACGAATTTCCAACCTTAGCGGATTTTCACCGTTTCGATCCGCCGAACCTCATGAGGTGACCCGATCTACTTTCAGGGCGATCTTCCAGACTTGAACTATCAGCACGACCTAGCACATACCCATGCTAGGGTTCTCAACACCTCTTGATTGCTATCCTGCACACCTGCATGCAAACAAACAGAAAATGCAAACTAAATCCTAAACTACTGTACATAGCCATTCCACCGATTCGACGAATCAACTGGTGGAATGGATCAGCGAATCCATGAAACCACTAGAACAGCAAATCGATCACACAATGGAATCCAAAACAGAGAATTGACACAACAGGATCTCTTTATTGATTTCAAAAGATGCAAATACAATATTCAGTCTCTCCTTCTGTCTCACTCTCTGCAAAGTCTGATCAATGATCGATGATATGCAATACCAACTGATCCTACTACATAAATAGGATTTCCTGCGAGTACTACCACTCGATTCCTAGCGGCTAGGAGCTTCCAAGCGGCTGGGAGGATCCAACTGAACATACAGCATAACAGCTGTCCTAACAACCTAGCTAAAAATAGTAAAGTATGGTCAACATGACCTTATTACATGCATTGGTCTTATCAGACCTTCTTGGAAACATTAACAAGACCTATAACAAACTAACTGCCTCATGGAGGCCAGCTGTCAAGTAGGTGCTCCTGCACCACACAACAATGGGTTCAATACGTCCTTCTTCCTATGATCCCAATCTACCATGTCCTTTGTAACCCATGTTCTTAATAATGCAAAACCCATTGTTATATCTCACCACTTCAAATTGTACTTGGTCATTATCATCATAGAATATCCAAGAGTTAATGTCATCAATGTCTTCATCATCAAGGAATCCACCTTTGATGAATACTATTGGTGGAGCTTTTATAATGGCTGCAGATGAAGATGCCTTGGATGTAGAAGGTTTGCCATGAGATTTGGGAGACAAGGGAAGAGTTCCAACACAACAAGATTCTTGCAATGTGTACTCACCTGGACCATGTTTAGTGTACTTGATGTAGAGATTTAGAGTAGCTTTTCTAGATGATGGATTGAGTAGGGCAGATGGGTCTACATAAGATGAAGATGGATATGCTTCGGTGTTGATAGGGATACGGTTAGGGATTTGATATTTTTCTTGAAAGGCATGACAAAACACAAATGGATTAGGATTGGCATGGATAGTAACTTCAACACCATTATGTGGAAATTTGAGACATTGATGGTATGTAGAAGGAACTACTTTGAGGGCATGGATCCATGGACTGCCAAGGATGATGTTATAGGGAAGCTCAATATCAAGGACTTGACAATGAGTGTTAGTAGTGACAGAACCAACTTGAATAGGCAAATGAATAATTACTTTAGTATCTCTCTCAACATGATCATATGCTTTGATAGTAATGACATTGGAAGTGTCAACATCTTTCTTAGAATATCCCAATTGTTTTATTAGTTTTAAAGAACATATATTAAGAGCAGCTCCACCATCCACTAAGATTCATTTGATACGGCGTTGATTTACAAATACTTCTATGTGGAGGGCTTCATTATGTGATGGGTTGATGGATGGTCAAAGATCTTTGTCAGAGAAAGTAAGATGGCAAGGGGCTGCAATGCTAGCTATCATAGATTGGAATTGTGTAGTATCGATATCATTAGGCACCGAGGATTCTTGCAATGCTTTATCAAGGATATCTTTATGGGTGGGGGATATGTGAAGTAATTCTAGGATAGAAATATGTGTAGGTGTTTTGCCAAGGTGATCGAGGATATTATAGCTAGAAGATAGTCGAGAAGGATTGACAGATGCTCCTTGAATGGTAATTCAGCCTCTTCTAGTAGTTACGGTACAATTGGGTGCTTTGCCTTGGATAGTAGTGGTAGAAATGTGGGCTTAGTCAATGTGGCCAATCATGGATGACTCATAATTGTATTGGATAGAATTCCCAGTATGAGGGTTACTTGGCTTGTCATGAGATGGAAGTGGATTCTTGAAGGCATCTAGATCATAGTTCGATGTCGGTTGATGTGCCAGTTGTGATGTTGGCAGTGTGATTTTAATTAGACCTTGATCGATGCAATCTTGAATGACATGTTGTAAGTGCATACAACCATTTGTTTTGTGTCCCTTGACTCTATGGTATTCTCAATACTCATTCTCTTTATACCAAGGAGCTTTGAAGACTGATTCACCATTGGGTGGTGCATCTGGTAATGTGATATCTCCTTCTTGGACAAGTTTTTGAAAGATTACCTCCATAGGTTCTGCTAAAGGAGTAAATTATTGTCAAAGTGTTGGATTTGTTCTTGGTCGACTTCATTGAAAAGGTTGATTTGCTATAGATGTGGCTTGGATGTTAATAGGATCTTTCACTATTTCTATGTTCTTTGTATCCACAATACTATCATAATGACATTCTTGTTCTTGTTCCAAAAGCAGGATTTATCATTGGAATTTTGAGGATTGTCTTTGTTGTCTCTAAAAAACTTGATAGTCTCCTTAGCAATTAAAGCGCGTTCAATGATGGTTCCTTTGGAAACAAGTTTGTCAAAGGCGCTAGCACTTTGCAATTATAGTTGGAATGAAAGCTCAGGATGAAGATTTTGGACAAAGATATCAAGCTGTTGTTTCTTGGGTATTTTCCATGATAGTTTGCTAACCATGTTATGCCATCATTGAGTAAATGAGGAGAAAGCTTCACCATTGTGTTGTTTATTGTTGACAAGGTCATTCATGTTCACCTCATGTTCAATATTAAAAGCAAAATGGGATCAAAATTTGTTTGCTAGTTTTGCAAAAGTCTTAATTCTCGGAGGTAAATGAGAGAACCATTCAAGGTCTTGTCCCGCTAAGCTTTGGGGGAATAGTTTCAAAATATATGTATCATCTTGAGTAACATTGAGACATGCAACATAAAATGCTCTAAGATGGTCATTCGGATTTCCTTTCCCTTTGTATTTGTCAAATTGTGGAATTTCAAAGTGTGGCAGAAAAGGTGTCATATTAAGTGACTTGTTAAATGGATAAGCACATATATCTCCTAAGGAAAATGTCTTCTTTATTTGTCCTATCGCCTTGTTAATCATTTGTTCAACATCTGCTTGAGATAGCTGCTGTTGTTGGAAAGGGAGTTGATGGTTCGGAGGTGAAATGTAATATGGTGTATATTGTGGTTACTATTGCAGGATGTATGAGGGCATGACCGTTTGTTGAGGTTGCATGCTCACAAAATATGTCAAAGGATTAGTATGTGACACATATGTGTTTGAGGATTGCTGTCCTTGAGACACAAGTGGTGCTTGGGTATATTGCGATGGATTAGTGCCAAGGATTTGCATCACATGGGAAGTTGAGGATGGATTGACGTTGGTCAATGGTTGTGGATTCAGAGTTGGATTTGTAATATGGTAAGTGATGGAAGGATTGGTGGATGTGGAAAAAGGATGGACATTTGGGTTTGTGTTTTGAACAACATGAGGATTGGTACATGTCGTGTGTTGGGTGACGATGGGTAATCCTTGGGTTGCATAAGATGGATTGATGGTTTGTGAAGGATTATATGAGGGTGGCAAAAGTGATGTAAGTTGATCAACATAAGAGAGAACGGTACTAGGATTGGCTTGTGATACAATAGGTAGGTCACTCATGTCAATGAGACTAACATTGGGGTTATATGGTGTGTTGGATGGATTTGTGGAAATCATAGAGACCATATTAGCGGTGATAGGAATATGAGTGTGAGATGTGGTTTCCACATGTGATGGAATAGAAGTAGCAGTTTGCAATGGTTGCGAGACTTGTACGGTTTGTGGTGTTTGGATAGCTTGTGAAACTTCTGGAGTTTGTGATATTGGGATAACTTGTGATGTTTGGGGAATTGGCACTTGTGCAACATGGACACCTTGTGTTACTTTAGGTCGAGATACGGTCATGGTAGGAGAAGGCGTATGTTGTGAAACATGAAAAGGTGGAATGCTTAGATTTTGTGAAAGGAAAGGAAGTACCTCAGTTGGAGTTATCAAAGGTTCTAGAGTGTATTTCGAGTGTGGTGGGTTTGATGGGGTAGCAATAGGCAATGAAAGAGATGGGTTGGAAGGTGGATTTTGCAGCATGGACATGGTATGAGATGGTGTGGCTATCTTGGATGGTCCCTTTGCAACAAAAGTAGGAGTGTTTGGATCGCGTTCTCAAATAGTGGATATGTCAAAGTCACTTGGTAATTTGGCCCCCATATGTGCTAATTGCAAGAAGTAGTGATTAGGATTAGATAAAACAAGCTTCTCAACTTGATCCTATATGTGTGTCTTTTGAAATTCTGATAAGTCATCTTAGGATTGCTCTTTGTAGGTCTCTGAAAATGTTTGAGGTTGCACTTGTTGTGAAGATGATGGTCCAGCAGTGTATCCTTTGGGTACAAACATGTAAGAAGGCATGCCAGCTGTGAATTGAGTTGCATCTCTAAGAGGCGTTGATCTGGATTGTTGCATTTTGGCTTTCATCTTAGCTTGTAATTTTGCTTCCATTTCAGCTCTATATTGGCTCCTAGTTTGAGGCATGACGGTTGATATTTTGAATTGGACTTAGCTTGTCAAGATTGAGACCCAAAAGGTGATGGTTTGCTAATTGTTTGGTGTTGGTTTGTTTTGCTAGTTTGTTGGTTGCTTGGTTGTTGTTGTTAGTTGTTGTTGGTTGTTGTTTAAACTTCCCTAGAGGATATCTCACACACTCAAGGGAAAAGCTAGTTGCTAATGTTGTTTGCTAGTTTTACTAGGGCTAAGTAAAGCCAAAAGGATAATGTTTGTTTGTTGGTTTTACTTTTTAGTTGTTGTTTTGGGTCTCAAAAGGATGAAAGCTCAAAAAATTCCAATGGATTGATATGCTCAAGATAGAAGACAATGCTCAAGTTGCTATAAATAATTAAAGGACTCTCTGAAAGCTGATAACAGAGCTAAGAAAGTCTAAAAATACAACTAATTTGGCTGAGTTGATACCGATTGCTGATATCTGACAAGAAGTGACAGGTAATAGCTTAGAAGTGATTCGAAAAGATGCTAAAAGTGACTACTAATAGCTTAAAAACAATTTGATTTTGTTATAGGTGACAAGATACAGTGTTAGCTAGAGGTGACTAGGTTTTCCAGAGGCAATCAGTTTCAAGCTAAAAGCAATGCAGATTGTGCCAAAAGCGATGGACTGTTGTTTAAAGGTGATGCAAATTCTGCCAGAAGTGAATAATTGATGTTTAAAAGTGATCTAGTTTGGCTGAAGGAGAACAATTATGGCTCAAAATTGGTGTGTGTTTGTTAGAGGATATGTTTGAATGATATTTTTGACAAGAAAATAGTAATTTTAGTCACTCACACTCACAAAAATCACAAACTTGTACAACCTAGGCTAGGAAAGGACTGTATTTGTTGAGTCCCCTTGCCATGCCTATTCAAAGCGAATAGCTTTAGGATCTTGGTAGCACTAGCTCCCCTCTATGGTACTCACTTCTTACGCATACCAAGATCTGGATTTCCCAAGGCTTGTCCCCCCACCAAACCTTAGGATTGTCCCTGCTATTTTTACTAAGAACCATGAGAATCAAGGTGGCTTGAAAGGTCCCACCTTTTGCATCAACAAATAGAAGGATTTTGGCTACTAAACAAGGTTTCTAGTAAGGGCATCCATTCGGGTGGTTATACGTGTGACAACACTACTCTCTGTTATGGAGTCTCTCAGTCTTCAAGGGTTACGCCTTGGAGGGTTTTGGGGGAGGTTGGTTGTTGATATAACACAGCATCACCTATTGTTTGTGGATTTCGACACAAACATTTTTCTTATATAGTGGTTCAGAAGGACTTGGTTTTAGCTCATTACCATTTGGGTCATACCCCTTCTCACACTAGGAAGGCAGGCCCTCTAAAGATAATAACAAGTTCTCATGCACCCAAGATTCATTTGATAGGCAAGGGGAGAGGATACTTTTGCTATTAAATTTGGGTTACAAACATGCACAACTAGCAATCCAAAAGAGATAAATCAATCATGGAGCAAACAATGATTCTTTAAGGACCAAGCCCAAATGTTCCTAAATTAGTGATAAAATGTAATGTCTTGGACCGATCAGAGCTACAATAAATATGTTAGTAGTTTACAACCTCCTTTTCTTGGACAATTGATAAGATGCTGCACAAATAACTAATTAGTAGCCAAGAAAACTGAACTGTAAATGATAAAACTTAAAGCGGCACATAATTGCCAGAGGTGACTGACTGTTGCTAAAAAATGATCTGTATTTTACTTAAAGTGAACTATTATTAGTCAGAAGTGATGCAGACAGACTGAGATACGAACCGTTATTTCTCAAAAGCAATGTGGAAACCCTAGATGCAAACTATTAATGGTCAAAAGTGATGTCAAAACCTATAAAATTTAAATGTTAGCAAAAAACCCTAATTACAGGAAGTGACCTAAATAGTTAGAAGTAATCTATTTCAGATTAAAAGTAATGCGAATTATAATAGACGTGACCAAGATCTAATTAAAGGCAATGTGGATTTGATAGGAAGCAACCATTGTAGGCTTAGAAGCGACCCAGAAAATGTTGAAAGTGGCATATTTTAGTTTAAAAGTGATGCATATGTTCTGTAAGTGGCTGGTTTTCACTTAAAAGTGACCGCGATGTGCTGTAAGCGCTTAGAAAATTTGATCTTCACAAAAAAACAACTTCAAACAACAAAGTTAATCAAGGACATGGGTCCCACCGGGCGTGCCAAAATGTGATAGGTAAAAATTAGGTTAATAAGATCAAGCATATAATTAAAAACCTAATCCTACCACCATCAACGAATCGAATCCAAGTGAAATCAAAAGCATGCCATTCAAGAACAAAATCACCTAGATTGTATGATTCATTATTTATGATGTGGATTGCTTCTCAACAATAAACAATTATGAAGATAAAAGTTTCCATAATGGATGGATGATAATGATAAAATGCTAAATGGATGCTAAATTGCTCAATATGCTCAGGATGATAATATAGACACTATGTGGAAAATGATGGATAGATGTAGTATGGAATGAGAGGGTGTTTATATAGACCTCAACCAAAATCAATCAACAGTGGAGATTTGGTGTCTATGTGAGTGGCTAAGATTAAATGATAGTCATAGTTGAATGTGTAGATGACAAGTGGAGGGAAGATAAGGCTTATGTGTGACCGTGTACATAAAAAGTACTACATGTAAAAGATATTAAATAAAAGATATAGTACCACACATGTTTTTAAATGAAAGAGGCACACATGTCGGCTCATGAAGATAAATGATAACATAGATTAATTAAATAAATAAAATTTATATAATTAAAATAGATAGAAATATAGATAATTAAATAATTAAAGATTATTTTATTATAGATTAGAAGAAATAGATAATCAATTAATTAAATAAACATGATTTATTTAATTAATAGAAGAAATAGGTGATTTAGATAAAATAGGGAAATTGCTCAAGTGTGTTAGACAAATGCAGATGATAGCTAATGCAATATTTGATATTAATGATAACTAGGTCAATTTTGGGTGTCTACAACCTACTTTACCATATTAGTCAACCCTATCTGTTGGGCTACGTCTTTAGGATTATCCTATTCCATTTCATCTATTTCAACCTCCTCTTGGCTAGTCACCTTCTGGGCCATAGGGGTCCCATGAGGAGTCATCTTAGTATTGGCTACTAAAGCCTCCATCTTTTGTACAGCAACATCAGTAAAGTTACCTCATCATTTGATAAGTACACTATGTCATCCAGTAGAAGGGGTGGCTCTTTTCTAGCCTTATGTCTCTCTTCTCTTAAATTGAATAATATTTGGAATTGGGACCTCATGCTGTAATTCCTTCATAAATGTCAGACCAACTACACCCCTTAATATAATAGGATCAATGTTAACATTTCCCCTCATTGCAGTCTTCTGCTTCTTTAGAGGTGGTGCCTGTTGCACCTTATTTCTTTTCTTCTTTGTTATCAATAGGTCACCATCTCTAGGTTCTTCACCCAAATGTTCTTCATCCAATGGACCCTCTTCAAATGGCTCATCTTGCAACAACTCATCTTCCATTGGCTCTTCTACAATCACAAGAACAGGCTTTATGACCTTCTTGCCCTTTTGTTTGGTAGGGGTTTGTTGTATTGTGGCTACAGATATAGATGTTGATGCCACATCACCTTTTGGTTGAAGCCTTTTAACAATTACCCCCTACTGTGCAGGAACTGCCTTCTTATTTTTCCCTGGATGCTTTTGTTCTTCAACAAGTAACCTTTCTCCATTAGATTTTCTCTTTTTAATGATGAAGTCATCATATTCCTCTTCAGATAACTCTTGTCTTTTCTTCTTATTATCAATAATAAGGGCTACATCCTTCTTTTTCAACTTAGTGACTTTAGCATTTACCCAGTTCTGGGTCAGTTGGATAACCTTTTTCATTATTTGATCAAACAAAGTCTCCTCAGGCTAGGTAAAATCAAGAGCCGAGATGGTGTCATTATACACCTTATTATCTTCATATTCACTAGACATAATCTTTCCATCATCCTTGTGCAACTATGTAGGCACTGAAATGCAGTTAAAGGTCTGGATCTGATTGACTGTGAGCCTTTGATAATTCCTTCTCCTGACCTCTGCTTCATCATCACAATTAGTCCAATAATCTTCAAGGTGCCTTTGATGTATTTTCTTTCCCAATAATTTTTGTATTCTGCCATATGGGTCATATGATCTAGCTATAGAAAATGGCTGCAGATGCATTAGCTTTAATCCTCTAATGGCATCTATAATACTTTGTCTGTCAGGACATAAATACCAGCCAATGAATACTAGAAACAACACAGGTGGGATCTTCCCTTTCTCCAAATGGGCCTCAACTGAGGTTGATACCTGTCTAACAAACTCCATTAGAATGACCTTATTGGTGGGGTATCTGGGTAACATGAGGGGGTAGCCCTCAAATCCTTCTATTCTCATGTATGTAAAGGTAGGGAACTAGATAAACCAAGCCTGATATTTTTAAATAACAGCTTGAGCTTCCATACTTAACCTTTTTCATTCTATCTTCTTCCATGGTCCTGACCAGATGCATAGAAAAGGAGTCATTCACAAACTTGTAATTTTTAAGGTATTCACTCTTTTTCAACTGTGGGTAGTGTTCCCATATGTTTACATCACTAGAATTATTTCCAACCCTGCCCACCATTTGTAAAGAATTAAATGTGCCTCTAAAAGAACAGGCATATACAACATAAGAAGTCATATGGAACATACACATTTTACCACCCAGCCTTCTCATTCCTTCATCTAAATTGTCATTGATGATCTTGGCCCAAAGAGGCTTGTTATCTGAATACTGTACCATTTGGATAATCCCATACATCTAATTCTCAAAGTTCCTGGCATGTTTCCTCCTGGTCATCCTGCTTAACATGGCCATCATATACTGATACTCTTTAGGAAAATCAAATTTAAACAAGTATTTGGGCAACTTAGCAGAAGCTTTGTAAGTGCTACTCTTATTCCTCCACTAATACATGATTCTCCTGGCTTCTTTTTCATTACCATGATATTCCTTCTCTAGCCTACTTAGGCTCAATCTGACCACATTATTCCCTACAGGCAAATTGAATGTAGAGGTGATGCCCTTGATTGAGAAATCAGCATACACTCTCCCATGCTTCTAGTCTCATGGTTATAATTCCATGCACATTCAACCACTAATTCAGTAGCCTCCATAGCATAGGGAAATCCCCCGGCGTGCCATATCCCTATGGAATATATTCTTTGCAGTATAGGGTTCCTGCTTCCATTGTCTAACCTTCTCGTCCAGGCATCCAAATCTGTCTTCCCTTGATCCGTGTCATCTATCATCCCATATCTGAATCCTACCCCCTTGGGTTGTAAGAACATGGGTTTCAAGAATTTTGAGTTGGATCTATTCCTTCTGATATCCATTAAATCTTGTGACAAATACATGCATTTCTTACCCTAACATGTTTGTATGGAGGAGGAGTCGAGGATATCATGCATTTCATAGTAGCAATTCAACATTTTATATCATTTCATGCATCACCATACTGACTAACTTAATAAAACTATGTTACCTTATGATTTGTAGTAAATGACAAAAGAGAGGGTTTTAACTTTACTTACCTAATAATCGCCCTTTTCTTTTACTATATGACTAATGATGGGATAAATGTGAAGACGTTGTATCTTCCATTCCATTCCATCGAGTTGAGGGTCCTATTCTGTTTGTAGATGACAGTGATTCGCTGACTTTCAGAGCTCTGTAAATTTTAATTATCGTAGGGTAAATGTAAATAACCCCAAAAATTCACTTTTAAATTGATCAATATGACAAATGAGGGCATGTGTATCACTTCGTTTAAATCCAAAGATCATTCATATGATGTTTGTTGATGATGCCAAGTGTTAGGCTTTCATTTGAAATCAAGAGACAGTACAACCTACCATTGGGCTCGCATTTAATACCGAAGGGTGATCTCTTAGAAGATCAGGGATATTTGAAAATATGACCCTCTGAGACAATCATTTACTAATGATTAGGGTGATTTGGTCATCGATATGGTCAACCTTTGACTAATAAGCAAGATCGGGTCACATTATTTTTGTGAATAAATTGTGATAATACTATGTTCATATGACCCTGAGGATTTTGCCACTCGGCATGATTGGATTGGTTTTGTGAAGCTAGGCATATCGGGTCATAAAGTTCAAAATGAGGGATATTAGTAATATCCAGGTCTTTGACACTCAGGAATATCCTCCTCATTAAAAAATGTAAGGGTGATGTCATCGACTTATGGACTTCAATAGTTATTTATGAAATATGACATCACGGTCATATTTGCTAAGGTCAGGGATATTGTTATGCCCTTACTTCTATAGTGTATATGGTTATGAATAGTTAGCTTGTGGCTATCTTAACTCTTAATTAAGTCATATTATCATTATTATATTGTTATTTAGTTGTTTAGGTCAGCCTAAGGCTTCTATAGGGCTATCTAAGTCGGCCTGGGTGATATCCTACGCATAAATAGGTATATATAGGAGGTAGTGAGTCTCATTTCATATCATATTGACTATTGTGTTCTTACTAAAGACTATTGGAGGTATCCCCCTCGAAGAGGATTAGGAGGTTGCCCCCTCGAAGTGGCATATTATTATCAAGTATTTGCAGCATATTACTATTATATTCAGATATTTTGCAAGTTGTTTCATTACAAGTGGTATCAAAGCATGATCTTGGCACCGTAGAGGCAAGATTTTTTCTCAACATTGGAGGCGATTTTGGGAAGAGTATAACTTTCAGATTTTAGTGATTTTTTTAAATATTTTTAAAGGGTTTTTGAAGACCATATTGAAGAAGATACAGTCTATATTTTAGAGGAATTGAAGCAAAAATAAGTGAGTTATTGCAAAATTAGGGTTTCCAACAAATTCACTCTCAAGGCAGCAAATTTGCTAATTTTTTGGATTTTTTTCTAGGTAAGTGGTATCTTGGCCTTAGTAAGTTACAGTAAAAATTTTAGAAAATTTACATTTCATTTGTGTGATTTATTTCAAAAATATTGGTTTCCATCATGACGGGGCCTGCAACAAGAGGCAAAAAGAATGATGTCACACCGGGGAAATCCTCTAATAAGGATGAGAAAATAAGTAAGTTCAAGGAAGAGTTTAAGAGGGATATGTGTGACCTAAGAGGAGATATATCATACATACGAAGCATGTTAAGTGCCTTTATGAAGGAACCAAGAAAAGAGGTCTCAAGTAACCAAGAAGAAGAAGAAGAAGAAGAAGAAGAAGAAGAAGAGGAAGAGGAAGAGGAAGAGGAAGAGGAAGAGGAAGAGGAAGAGGAAGAGGAAGAGGAAGAAGAAGAGGAAGAAGAGGAAGAAGAGGAAGAAGAAGAAGAGGAAGAAGAAGAAGAAGAGGAAGAAGAGGAAGAGGAAGAAGAAGAAGAAGAAGAAGAAGAACTTCCTAGTCAAGATATTCAACCAATGCAAGGGTACCATGTACTATTCCTCGCCTCTTCCTCTATGGCACATCAAAAGGTTCAAGTAAAGGAAGAACACATTCATCACCATAAAGAGCTAGATGCAAAGGGAAGACACATCTTGGAGCTAAAGTTAATTTTCCAAACACACATGAATAAGCTGAGGACATCAAGGAAATATCTTCTAGTTGAAGTTACCACATGGGATGATGAAGATTATATGAAGAAACTACCACAATTGATCAGCGTTGAGGACAACACTTTTGTAAAGGTGGGGGGCATGTTATGCCCTTACTTCTATAGTGTATATGGTTATGAATAGTCAGCTTGTGGCTATCTTAACTCTTAATTAAGTCATATTATCATTATTATATTGTTATTTAGTTGTTTAGGTCGGCCTAAGGCTTCTATAGGGCTATCTAAGTCAGCCTGGGTGATATCCTAGGCATAAATAGGTATATATAGGAGGTAGTGAGTCTCATTGCATATCATATTGAGTATTGTGTTCTTACTAAAGACTATTGGAGGTATCCCCCTCGAAGAGGATTAGGAGGTTGCCCCCTCGAAGTGGCATATTATTATCAAGTATTTGCAGCATATTACTATTATATTCAGATATTGTGCAAGTTGTTTCATTACAGATATTTTGAAATGTGACCTCTTTGGGTTAGATCATGATGACGTCATCATTCTATCATGTTCTCTTTGTTATTAGGTTATGGTGACGTCATCATCATATTAAGAACTATGATAGATGTTTAGAAATGTGACCCTCTGCGGGTTGGGCATACTAATTACGTCATCATCATGATGATCTCTTCTATTCGTTGGAACTGAATGACATCATGGTCATATTTGTGAAGGGTGATATTTGCAAAGGGTGATATTTTGTAAGATGACGGATATTTGGAAATATGACCCTCTGGGTGTGCAAGTCCCTGATGGGTAGATATTCATCTTCATTTAAGTTTAAAATTTGCGTATCGGGGAACAAATGAACACCGGGTGATTTTTATAAGTCAAGGTCATGTTAACGAATATGACTGATATTTAGAAATATGACCCAATGGGAAATATCCAGGTTGACTGATCTTTGACTTAGCATAACTCTCTATCCTTAAACAATATTAGGGTGATCCAAAAGGCGAACTTGCTTTGAATTTTGTGCTCTTTGTAATATTGAGGTTTGCGCTAGCAAATTTTAGCTTTGGAAATTGACCCTTCTTTATGATGCACATGCATAAGCTAGGGTGACATACATGACTGAATTTTACCAAACTGCCCAAAGCAAAAAAGAAAAACAAGCAGACGCAAAAAGTTGGGTCCCTGTTTTGCTAAGGCAAAATGGGGCATGTTGTGTAACCACATGAATGTAACTTAGTAAAGAACACTTAAGCTCCAGTCTCAGAAATATGTTTTGATTCAACGTGTTTTAATGTGGAGGAATCATGAGGGACTGTTGTTGAAGTGTTTGGACTAGCAACAATCTAAGAAAGTCATTGAAGAGTATCACCAAGGGATATGTGGATGGCACTTACATGTTAAAACCACAACACATAAGATTATTAGGGTAGGGTTTTGGTGGTCGAGCCTCTTTAAAGGTGTTGTAAAACAAATCAGAAAATGTGATGCCTGTCAAAGGTTTGCAGGTATGTTAAAGTTGCAAGGTGCTCCTCCCCTTATGAATGTTACCACTAAAGTGCCCTTTCAGTAATGGGGCAGTAATTTCATAGGTGTCACAACCCTAAATGCCACATTAAATAATTCTTATTTTTAAGTGCTATAATTTATTTAGAATTTTGCTGAGTATAGACTAACCACTCTTGATATCTATATATTGAATAAGAAAAAAAAGATTAATTATGTAATAATTAAATTTAGAATTAAATAAAAACAAATAAACCTCTATTTTTAAAATTATATTTAAATTTATTAGGTTGATAGTTATTTCACATTAAAATAAATTAAAATTAATTATTCTTTTAATATAAAGGTGAGTGATTTATGGAAAAGCCCTAATTACAATTTTATAATTGTCTGGCATAACTCATTTAATGGGCTAGAAATTTGGGGGATTTTATTGGGAGATGCAACAAAATCAATGGAGGACTTGATGAAAGAAAAAATATAAATGTTTTAGAGAGGAAAGGAAATTGAGGGGATAAATTCGGATTTGGAGCTCTCTGTTGATTAAAGGATCAGAAGGTAGAAGGTAAAAATTTCCTTGATGTTTCTATGGATTCATTTTTAGTTATTCTCCTTTTCCAAGAATGTTCTAACCAGTTGTGGAAGAGTGGGCACAAGATCTCAAGTGGTTGTTCCATTTTACAGGGTTTGTATTTTGTATTTTTATACATGCAAGTACATGCATACAATTTTACAATGGTTGTCTTTTATGTTTTCTTACATGTAGTTTTATAGGGTTTAAATGTGGAAAAGTGGAAGAGGGTTTGAATATATATATATATATATATATAAAGGTTTTGTTATAAAATTAAAACAAACAAAAAAGAGAAATTTTAAATATAAAGGAAAACAAAAAAATAATGACATATATTCTTTTCATTTTGCCATGGTGGCCACGACCTGCTCAAGCAAGCCACCCCTCTAAAGGGGCCCATGGTTTGCTTGGCAAGTTGTCCCCTTTAGTAGGGGTCATGACTGCCAAGAGCCACCTAATGACCCGCGGGTGCAGGCTGTCCATGGGTGCTTGCATCCGTAGGCCATCAGGTCGGCCTAGGGCTTGGCCCCAAAATCTCAAGGCTAAAACTTATTTTATTATATTTATTATTAAAACACAAAAAGGAATGCCATTCTTTTATATTTTTTAAAATTATATAGCCCAACGGGTTTGGGTCTAGTGGTGGGGAGTGAGGAGTTTCACACCATAGACCCAAGTTCAAATCCCATTAGACGGGGGCTCCCTTGTAGTGGCCATGGGGACACCTGGAGGTAGGAATCGCACTTATGGAAATACATTGACTAATGCCCACCCCCATGTTTCACCATGGGGGTACCTTGAGGTAAGGTCAACTGTAACCATATTAAGAAACCAAGCCCACCCCCATGTCCTCTATGAGATGCCCTCTACCAACTCTGGCTGGTGTAAAAATTTCCTGAGGCCCCCAAGATCTTGTATCCTGAATTATCTGCAATATGTGGAGTGGGGCATTTGCATGTCGTCTAGGGGGGTCATCCTTGGTCTAAATTTTAGTGAACAGGGTTGTGCTTGAATGGCAAAGGCCAAAGGTTCTCACGATGGAGATCCAAGTTCGAATCCCCCAAGTAACATGTGGTTTTTATGTGGCTTCTAAGTTGATTAAGTGGATATGCTGATGGGGAGGAGGTCCCCCTTGTGACCTCCAATGCTTATGAAACCAAAAAATATATATATTAATAAATTTTCTTATAGTATATATATACATATACATAAATATGTGTAATGTACATTAGTGGAATTTATTAAAGTTGTGAAATAATTTTAAATTAGCTTATTATTATTTTATTTAGTTGGACTAATTACAAATTATTTATTCAGTTTAATTAGAATGATCTTCAATTATTTTATTAGTTGGACTAATGCCATTATTTATTTGGTTTAATTAGGATGATCCTCAATTATTTTATTAGTTGGACTAATGCATTTATTTATTTGGTTTAATTAGGATGATCCTCAATTATTTTATTAGTTGGACTAATTCCATTATTTATTTGGTTTAATTAGAATGATCCTTAATTATTTTATTTAGTTGGACTAATGCCATCAATTATTTGGATCAATTAGAATGATCGTCTGATCCATTGAATCGGTTGATCCTGCATAGGCAAGAGCATATTGAATGGACTCCCCCGAGGATCCTAAATGGATCAGGAGAAGTTGGTCTCGGATGGGTAGGAGTGATTCAGGGGAAGGGGGAGAGACACAGTTTATGTTCCAGTCATTGGTTATGCCCACCGGAACCAGCAAATACACCGAGGCACGGCCCACCCGGTGGGGACGGTGAGCAACAAGCACATTCACAGGGACTGAGTCCACCGGATCGACACACTGAATCAACAAATGCTATTTGTTCCTCAGTCAATGGGGTAAACGAAGCTGCTACCTCTTATCCCGCTATCACCTGTTGATCACGTGATGGAGAAGCGGATGGAGAAGTAGATGAGGGAGTGGGAGCACTCCATGAGGCTGAATCTTCACTTCTCAGTTGGATGGAACACTGACTGATGTGGGGCACCACTTCTAGTAACGGTTTGTGTCGGGACACCTTTTTGCAGATCCTGGGCCCGGTTGCTAGTATAGTTAAGGCTTGAACAATGGGAACGGAATGTACGGGAATGGGAACACGTGCATATCCTGAAACCACACGGGGCCAACCTCTTTCTCCCTCTCAGGGAAGGGAATGAGTCTCTCAAGACATGAACCTTTCAGCTTTGCTGCCACCCACCCCCCTCCAATAGTTATTCACATCAGAATTGGAGGTAGAGCCGCTAGGATTCCTTCTGCGACTAGGTCCGCCAGAACCGGAACAAGCTCGTTGCTTCCCCTCTAGCTTATGAAGCTCAATCGACTACGGGCCAGGAGGTATATTATTGTTGTTGATTGGGGTTCTTGTCTTCTTGTTAAACTACATAACATGCCTCATTCACTCCTTGACCACAGACTGGTCTTGTTCATTAGGAGATGCTGTCATGAACATACACCCGAGGGCTTGTGTTCTGACAAGATATCCTATAGTTCTAACTAAGTGGTGTTACCCCCGGTAGTTGTCTAGCCGTGAAGAGAGAATGTTGCTGGGGTGGGGGTTTGGCTGTCAAGGCTATCAAGATAGAATGAGGACGGGTGACCATCCCAACCTCAGCCCCTACTATCTCCTCCCACCCACCCCCAGTAGTTGCCCCACACACGCAATTTATCGGTAGGAGGTAATCAACCTAAGGTGAAACTGGACAAGCTGGTAGGTATGGAACTAACCTTGATTTACCCAGCTCAGCTACTTTCTTACTCGAGAGATAGAGATAGAGGGCAGATTCATAGCGGCCCCTTCTTTATATTAATGCAGCAAGCGTGAAGCTCAAGGTTATCCTTCCTGGACTAAACTCTAGATGGAGATAGAGATAGAGATAGAGATAGAGATAGAGATAGAGGGCTAGAGAGTGAAAGATGGAGCATTCTTTTCTGACCAGGTGAACCCTCATCCAATAAATTTCCACTGCCCTGGTGAATAGTAGGGGTGTTCATGTGGGAAACAATAGTTCCGACAGGTCGTTTAGTTGAGGTTGAGCTAGCTCTGTTGGGTTTGCCACCGTAAAGAAGAATATCTATTGGTCATGGATAGTCTAGGCAATGGCATTTTAAGGAGGTCGTCTCCCCCCAGATATTCTCTTTCTGAAAGTTAAGAAACAGGTTCAACTACCTACCCAAGGGAGGGTTCCTTCCATGCATACTCACAAAGAGAAAGATGGATGAATGGATGGATTAGCTCCCAATCGATCAGGGCCCAGTTAGTTGGCTCTCGATCAATAAGTTTGCAACCAATCGGGGGTGAGCTTCTAATGCAAAATAGTGCCTCACGTAGTTCCTTCCTCTCGTTGGTATTTATCGAGCAACTAACTAAGGACTAGCAACTAATAGATATAGGGTACTACTCCATGTTTTATTTCAACTAGATTGAATGAACTGGAATTGGGAAGGGCCCATAAACTATAACTAATGAATTAATTTCTAGGATTCACTCATGTATATCCCCCTCAGTCCATAACCAACTCTGATTCTTTAATAGATAGACCTATAAAAGGCAACAACATTGTGTTACTACTTCTGACAAGGCAACTAACTGCGAGAGATGGGCCGCCGATGGATTAGATCGGCTGCTTTCATCAATCATTTGACCTTATATACTTTCTATCATAATAGCTTAGGTTCTGTGGTAAAGGGCTTGATTGAGCAACTAGAGAGAAAGATCACCTCTAGAGATCGACCTCTATCTAAATCTTTAATGCGTGGTGGTTCATCCAATGAAAGAATAATGTGTTGTTTTCCCAATTTCAGTGAAGAACCCTAACTTGACGTACCTCCCCTCCCCAACAACTAGCGTACAGGATCAAGTGGCCTATACCAATCTAAGGTTCAATCTTGAACGCTTTGGTAGTTGCCTTTGAGATGCTCCCTGGGCACCTAACCAGTTCAATTTCCTCCTATTAGATTTCTAGCAGTAGTGAGCGAGAGTAGCTATTGGTTAGGTTAGCCATGGTTCAGTGAGCTATAGTTATTCCAGTAGCTATTGGTTCAGCTTCGCTATGGTTTGGTTTGGGTAGCCCAGGTTCAAGAGCCAGGTTTGGTGAGCCATGGCTTTTGATCCTTCCTTAGTCATCAGGTAAGGTATCCATACCCAACAAGGTATTCTCCTACATTCTCCCATAGAAAGCCTTTCTAATGCTTTGTATAAGTATGGGCTTTACTGATGACCTTGGATGGCTCCCTATGCAATATCCTCTGCTTGGTGCTTTGACTAGCTGGGTTGTGTCGAAATATTGGGCTTGGTTGTGCGCCTCCTCAACCCTTATTACACTTCCCCTAGCAAGGTTGGGACTCTGACCTTGGGGCATCGATTCGTCAGTCTTCGAACCCTTTCCTAGCCGTTTTGACCCTTGCCTTCTACTCTAGCTCATGTACTTGGTAGCTCGAGGAATGGGTAGCTCCAGTACTTGGTAGTCCCCTGACCCTTCCTTACCGTACTTCTAGTTGTTCCCTTACTGACTAGTTCACATGGCCTACGGGTGGGCCAACCAACCCTTCTCCTCTGAATCTAGCATTCGGGGAAGAATGGGGATAACCTTTACCTTGATTCACTTAGATTAGGTGCCAACAAAGGATCAGATTAGGCACTTGGCTTCTTTACTTACTTACTCTTAGGGGCTTTACAACACATACTGGTGCAAGCTGACTAACCGAACCCAAGGCTGAGGTAGTGTTCTCCAAGTATGGAAAAGACTGATCTTTATAGAACACTTAGCTACTGAACTTAGTTAGGTCATTAGGTGAGGTAGCATTCTACAAAGTTAAAACATAGAGCTCTTTATGTTGAAACTTAGCTACCGAATTCCATTAGGTCGTTAGGTCTCCCTTTCCATACACAAGTCATGGTAAAAGGTTAATCACGATGCAGTTGTTGGGCTGAGAATCTTGAACCCTACCTCGTGCTGCTCATGGGCTTGTAAACCTCCTAAAGGGTGGGCATCCTCCCTACCACATATGATTACCCTGCCTCACCTACAAGCAAGCAAACCTACCCTACCTCTTTACTGATGAACTGGATGCTAGTCAAAGTGATGACAATGAAGCTGGAATTGGTGGGGATGCGAGAACCAACAAGCTATTGAACTGGCAAGGCTAAGGTAAGCTTAGGGCATTGGAAAAGGGTAATTATAGTAAGCCAAGTGAGCGCAACGAACCGAATGGGTATACCTAGATCACTTTCTTGCCTTAACTCATGTGTAGGCATAGGAGCTACTTACCAACGTACAGGCGTAGAGATGTAGGCTCTTATGATGCAAAGACAAAGGTAGATCCATTAGTAGCAAAGGAGCAAGCAGGAAAGACAACAGAGGTGGATGAGGCATAGACAGGATTGGAGATAGAGACAGTCGACCAAGAAGGCCTACGGTTCGAGCCCAGCCCTATACGTGAGAGACCATACAAGCTGGCATTAGTTTCTAGAAAATCTCCACTTAGACCTTCCATTTTGAGATCCATAGCCCGCTGTTCTGGCATCCCTAGATCCAAATCTAGCTGCGAAGGAAGGAGTTTCAGTTCCATATGTAGAGGAAAAGAGAAAGGCAAGGGCAGTAGTAGAAAAGAAAGTAGATTGAGTTCCAAGACCAGTACCAAATCTAGTTGCACAACTAGCTTAAGCAGTTCTAGATCGAGATAGAGACCCACTAGTTGTTGATTCAATTTCTTCACCACCGGCATCCGAGTTAGTTGCAGAGTCCCTAGTAGCAGAGTCAGAAGTAGTGGTGTCAGTTGCTCCAGTCCTAGATGCAGCTATCAAGCCCCCAATAGTAGCAAATCCAATTGCCCTAGTCTCACCGGTAGCAAAGGCTTCAGTAGCAGATCTAGATGGAAATGAGCCAGGACTTGTAGCAGTAGAGCGAGCAGTTCTTCCAGATGTGGTAGATGATGAAGTTGAACTTTATCCACATTGAAGTGGTTTACCCAATTCCATCAGTTGATCTAGTAGAAGCATAGATAGGTGCAGTTTCACCAACAGTTTACCATAATCGAATTGATCCCGCAGTGTTTCTTGGTGAAATTAACCGAGTGGAATCAACAATTGATCCTGTTTACCTGACAAAAGCATAGGCATAAGCGATAGAAGCAGAGGTTACAGGGGTAGGTGCAGATACAGAGGTAGCAGAGCCCGTTGATCTAGTTGCTTATTCAGTTGCTCCTGTTCCAAAGTTACCACCTCACCTTTTTGACCTAGAAGCGAAGGTAAAGACAAAAGATTCGAGTGACCAAGTAGTTCCAGATCCAATTGCCTGAATGAAAGCATCCGAGCAAGCATCTCTTCCATCTTTAGAGTCATCATTAGCATACCCATCATTAGTGGCAAAGGTGTAGATCACTAGTAGAGGCATCAGTAAAGGGAGAGAAGCTAATGGCACCCCTTCCAGTTCCAGGTCGAGAGCTAGAATCACCAGTTTAAGCAGTTGTTTTTTCTCCTGTTGATCGGGTTTAAGCAATTGCCTATAGAAACAATGGGGGATCTGCCACCATTAGCACCTGAAGCAGATCCATTTCCAGTCCCAAATCAGGATGCAGTTCCATATCCATAAGATCCAATGCCAGCAGATGTAGATATAGATCCATAGCCATCCGTGCCTGTTTGAAAGCTAGTAGGCGGGGTTTAATTACAACTAGTTTATCTGATTGGCCCAGGACCTGTGAATGTACCATTTGACCAGGCAAAAGCGGCAGCCTTCATACCAATCGTTTCATAAGCAAGGGCAGAGGTAGCTCTAACACGGTCAGCATATGCAGCAGTATATGAAGCATAAGATTCAGTCATTTCTATTGGCACTGGACTTGGAACTTAGTATTGAACTACTCCAACTAGGTATGGAACTAGGAACCCCGCTATCGATATGGAACCGTCACATGTGGGATAGCTACCCTAGTGGGGATAGGCACTACAACATGGTGAGCCACTGTATGGAGAGCAAACCACCACATATGGGGAACGACCACCTAATAGAGAACCACCCAAGAGGGGCAAGCCACCTAGCTATGGGACCTCTTTTTAGAAGAATGAAATTGAACCTTAGCTCTGTCTTGCCTCAACCTAGTCCAACGGTAGAATCACACCTCCCCATCTAGGGCCCGAAGGACTTATCTAATGTGAGGAGGAATTACTGCTTCTGTGAGGTTGGGTGTTGACGGTATCATGATCAAGTTGCCCTCCATGAACTGCGATTCACTGACTGCTGCTTATACCCCTAACCCTCAGGCAGCAGCCTCGATGGGGCAAAACCCACCAAGTCTCCCAATGCTTGCTACAAGCTCGACACCCTTCTACTGTCCCATTCACCCTACGGACATCCTCCCACATCGCACGTGTAGGAGGCCCTCAGAATACGACCGAGCAAGATGGAGCCCCAACAGAAGTTATCACCGATGACTGCGTTGTGCTCCTAGAGCTGTCCAAGTGTCCTAATTCATGGATATCTATCTACGCATGCTTTCATACTTTAGGCCATTGACAGGGCACTTACTATACTCAAGTTGTGCTAATTGCTCTTAACAAGGATGTTGGTTAGTGACAGCCTTATTCACATGGACTTCATGTGTAGCTTAGCTCACTATACGTAACATGATGTCTCACCCCCATCTAGAGATTATCACCCCCTACCAATGCTGGGGTGGGGAGCCTCCATCAACCATTTGTCAGAGGTGGGGGTGGGGGGTCGGCCCGGCTAAAGAAGAATGCTGGATGGGGGATCTTGGGGGGCATGTTACGTACTAATCAATCTGATGATGTAGATCAGAGTATGTTACGTACTAAGCTGATGAGCATCTCTCAGTCAGCATAGCATGTTACGTACCAATCTGATGATGCAACATCTCTCAGTAAGTATTTACACTAGATGGGCTTCCCTCCAAACTAGAAGACTGGGTTGGGTCTACCGGGGCGTCCATCACTCCAGGTACGGGGAACTTCTGGTGAGTGCGCAGCGGTAGCATTGGCATGGTGTCCAACTAGAATTGCCGTGTTTCTCCAGATATATAGATAGGGGATCTGGTGAGTCTAGAGTATGCCAATGTGTCAAACTATAATCCCCCCACCTGGGGAACCTTGTTCAGCTGTGTTCGGTGAGGGAGCTTAGGGATAGAGAGCTCCTTCACTATTAGATACTGAACCCAATGATAGAGTTACATCTATCAGATTTCAAAGCTTAAGTCATCGTCTCCGTATAAGAAAGATTAGTAGTTGGGGGCCCCAACTACCTATCTCTAAGTTCATACGTGATGACACACAATCTGCCCCGCCGATGTATCATTGTTGGATCAGGTATGAGCTCAATAGCTATCTCACTATCCAGCTCAAACAACAACTCTATTCAATAGCTCAGCTCTCACCTCCTAGAATAGCAGCAACTCAAAGAGCTGGAGATGTGGAAGCTCAACTATCTCTAGATGTTGAAGTAGCTTAACAACCTACCTCCCTCCACTGGAGTAACTTCATCGAGTCACTACTCTCTGATCAATCTCATCAGTGCAGTGGATCGGATCATCGAATAGTATACTCACTCGAGTCTCGAAGATTGATCTCATCCATCAGCAAATCATGGATCGATCTGTAAAGTAGACGAGATCAAGTAAGCTACCTTAAAATCCTACTATCAATCGGAAGCGGGGAATCCTACTCCCTAAAGAAACTACAGGTGGAAGCAGCTACTCGAAATGGAGTTGATCGGAAGCAGCTACTCGGAGGAGAGAAGATAAGCTACTAGATAGTTTTGATCGTAGCCCTTCAAGCCTCATGCCACAAAATAGCAACTTTAAGCCCCCACCCGTCCTGTTTGTCCTTTGTTCCTGATGTTCCAAATGTTGAAGCCGGATCAACGCTTTGTTCCCTTTTCTAGGGCTAGGTCCCCCCGAACGGCGCTAGCCATTGGGGCCCATCCATGGAAAGGGGCAACCGGTTAAGGTCGGAACACCAGTCTCAGGGCCGTTACCTCTATTCATGACATTGGCCCATCCCTATCTATCTCATTTAGGATTCCCTCTATTTTCGGAAGATAGAGATCGATGTGAGGTGGATGTGCGGTGGATCAGCTAGGATGTGCAGCCTCATTGATCCGCTCATCAACTGGAGAAAGAGTAGTCCTATCCTCACCCCCAGAACGCTGGACCGAGGGCATCCTACTGACAGCCAAACAAAGTTCTAGTTGTTCCTGGGTTGGGTGGGAGATTCAGGTTCAAGGGGGCCCGGGATTGGATTCTGCACCAATGACTCCTACTATCTATGGCCTACCCCCACCGAGCGACATATGTATGTCCGGAAGAGCCAACAATTAGAGGGATAGGCCTGGAGAGGGCAGCCACAAGGTCTGACTATCGAGGATCGGCTACCAACGGAACATGATTGGGACCGGGGACCAACAATTATCCTGGAACACCAATACCATTTGATTTATAAGTTAATTATTTAGTTTAATTATAATGATCTTTGATTATTTTATTTTGTTGGACTAATGAAATTTGATTTACAAGTTATTTACTTAGCTTAATTAGAATGATCTTTAATAATCAATTACTTGGGGTTAATGCAATATTTGATTTACAATAATTGATCTACAATTTAATCATTTAGTTTAATTAGACAAATGCAATTGATTTACAAATTATTCACTTAGTTTAATTGGACAATGGCAATCCATATGTTTACAAATAATTTGTTTAGATTAATTACAATGGACAGACACAATCTTTGTTTTTTAATTATCTTATTTTGGATTAGTTCACTAAGGATGGACCAATGAAATTATTGATTACAATTTACTTAGTTTTATTAAGGAGGGACAAAATGCAATCTCTTTTTTTTATAAGTTGTTATCTAGTTTAAATAGTTCGCTAATCAATTGATTTACAAATTATTTCACAAATTCTACCATTGTTTTAGGCATTTCATTTCGTTCAACTTATTTAATTTTCATAATTGTCCACTTAGTTTAATTAGGAGGAACTAACTCTTTCATTTGTTTTAGATTAGGCATCTAATTTAGAAGACACTATGGTTGGACAAATTAATAAAAGAGGATAATTAGTAAAATTAATAGGAGTAAAGTAGATCCCAACTTGTAGTCTTGGTCTAACAACTACTACGTCAAATTCCTTTTAGGTTTCTAATTAAAAATTTCAAAATACAAATCCTAAGTATGAATTCTATTTCAAAGTTAATAATTAGGTGTAAACATGATTATTTACTTCCATTGTAATGCTTCATTCAACTTTCTTCTGATCAACAATTGTTAAATGTATAATGATAGTACAATGTTTTATTTCACACAATTCAAGCAAATTAATAAAAGGGAAAACCCAAAACACATCGCAATGTTCGGTGAGTAAAGGGTACCTCTAGTTCACACTTATGGGTCAAACCATCGTGTTGAACTACTGTGCCCGTGGCCTACTATATCTGGAACAATGGTGTCTAGGCATTGCCCCTATAAACTATCAAGCACCTCGCCGTAGGAACCTGAAGGGTAAGGGCCAAAAGAGAGCCAAAATATTTTTTTTGACATAAGTAGATAACATACACATGATACGGTTGCTGATTTGTTATGTTGACAACATTCGTGGCCAAGTATGGCTGAATGTACAACCCAAAGGAGAGGACTAATTCACTCTCTAGAAAAAATATTTTTAAAACTACATTCATTTTAAACACTAAATGAAATGTTCCTAATGCCCATTTCCACTTTTAACATTAAGCCATAATGATCATCATAGTATAAGAAGGTCCGATACCAACACTGGACAACTGTAAGCCAAATATAAAACATCTTATTTCTTCTCATTAATATAATTTACATCATCTCTCTCAAGAGAGTACAAATTACATAAAAGAATATATATAAGTACAATGTCATAGCCATGGATGAGATACAATCACTGATAACATAAATATAATAGATAACATCTCCAACTGGTGTTCCAATAACCTGTACACTGGTCCCCAATGGTGGTGGCAATACCTCCCAACCATGTGGACTCAAAAGAGACGACCCCACCATGCTCGGAGATAGTCACAAGGCCCAAACAGAAGGATAAAGGCATGGAATACAATGGCCAACACTCACATCAGTCATGAAGCAGACACAACACACAATGCATAAAGCCAATGTCACAACATAGAGATACTCATCCAATATAATGTTGGGTACTACCCATAACTACTAAGGTAATAGACACTAGACTACAGAGGAGACTTAATCATGCCTGAATCAATGCCCCATAGATGGATAGCTCAATGCCCCGTAGACAGATAGGCCTTCTCGTATGCATCGTTAGCCTTTACAAGCACTCAAGGACATGCATAAGGACTCATTATCATACTAGTGTTTTATCCCATTGTTTTCATTTAGTTATCACATGTTTATTGTAACTCTACTACTAGTTCCCCTGGTAGCCACTTGCAGCCCTGGGCCTGTAGAGAGCCACTCCAAAAGACCACTCTAATTACATAGACTAAGCTCATCTCGTTTAACCAACGAGGAATGCAAATCCAAAATAAAATAGTGAAATAGTCCATTAAAACCCATGATAACATCAATTAAAACAACCAAGTAAATCCGCTAATCAATCTTTTAAATCAACCAATTAATGAAACAAAATTCCATCATTTGAGATAATAAAACAAACCATGTTCCATCATGAATTAATTGATTTCACAAGCTGCTACCAACAGCTCCAGACATAACTAGGCATAACACAATTTGCTACAGACAGCTCCAAATATGCTACAGATAGCTCCAAATATAACTAGGCATAGAAATGACTGAATTCACAAGCTGCTACAAACAACTCTAGATAAAACTAATAAGTAACAATGTTAACGATAACGTTCCGGTAGAAATAAATATGCTAGAAATAAAAATGCCTAGATCTAAAATCAAACCACAACCCAGTCATATTTTGGTGTTTCTAGTTGAATCCTACTTTTGGTTTTTATGTTTATGACTGGATCTAAGGTGTTGTTTTGAAAAACGTGTTTAATTGCTACGCTGGGTAAAAAACATGAAAAATGAAAGTGCCCGGAATTAAATTCTGACTTCAACCCAGTTGAGATATCTACATGGAATCCACCTTTATTCTCTGTGTTTATGACAAGGAAATAGGTGCTATTTCAAAAAATATTTTTCAATAGGCTAGCACAAATTTTGACCAAAAATGAAAGTGCTTATATTTAAAATCAGAGCTTGACCCATTTGAGATATCGGTGTTTCTAGTCAAATCCCATATTTGGTTTCAAGTTTATGACAAGAATTAGAGGGATGGGTAGAATTAGAGGGCTGGGTTTAAAAACATTTTTCTACTCCCAAATTAACAACTAAACGATGCAAACTATGAAAGCCACTTTAAAACAAATATGCCATCAACCCAGTTTAGATTTTGTTGTTTCAATTTGAATTCCACAGTTGGATTTGAGTTTAAACAAATGAGATTGAACAGGTTTGGCAAAGTCTATGTTTTTCTCCAATAAAATGTAATGACCAAACTAAAAATAAATCTCAAACCAATATGCCATAACAACACCCAGAGCAGCCAAGACTCCCAACACATTAAACACATACAAACAAATCTAACTTAGAATTTCAAGGAATACATAGAAAAATACCTTTGATTCTGCCTAAATTGAAAAGAGGAAAAGCTCTATTTGGAAGGCACGACTACATATCAAAATAGAATAGCAAGGTGACAATGCTACGTTGAATCTAATAGACAAATGCCCACAAAATATCCTTGGTAAGCCACAGATCTTCCTTCCCACCTCCATTCCAAGGCATGGGGTTTCTTCTTCTCCCAAAATCACATTTCTCTTCTCATGCTTGAATGAATGAATGATCTTCATCCTCAACAAATAGCCCTTTTATTTACCTTTTTGCATTTATCATGCTCACCCACTTTTTCCAAGAGCCATCGTATGGCATGGAAAAATTAAAAAATAAAGAAAACTGACTTAAATCATTTAAAACATAATTCTGATTTTTCTTGCAAACCTTCCCCAATGCATAGCCAAGAGGAGTTTGAAATGGGATCCATAAGGTATTAAAACTCCCACAACAAAATAAAATTTAAAACTTTCAATTAAATATATCAAGCTCCCTTTATACACATAAAATACCAATTAGCACAAATACTTAAGATGCCAATAATCTAATTAACTTAATAGGGTTCTCGAACTCATTTATTTAAAATCACATAAAACTCCCATTCACAAAACCACATAAATATCTTCACTAAAATCACCAATATTGCATACCAAAATAAACCACATAATAAATTAATGCAAAGCCAAAATAAAATACTGGCAACCCATAGCAGGATACCTCAACAACTAATACTGGCAAACTACACATGACCATTTGGGGCAATTTAGACCTTATTGTTAGGTAACCGGATGATAAGACAATCACACTGGAACACTGCACTAACAGGGTAGAGTGGGCTAGGCTAGGGTATGGGGCCTGTGACTATCTCCAGTAACCACCATCAGGGATTAAGAGTACACTCAGGCCTGTGAATCTAGGCAGAGTCGATACCCAGTACCTACATCACTTTGAACACACGTCAAATCACATGTGCATATATCATATAATAGTTGAAGGATCAATTGACATGAGGAAGTGGGTCATGACATCGTAAGCCTCTCGGATACGAGTGTTAGGACATCATCTCTTTCCTATCCATAATCATACAAAAGTTATGATTTCAGTATATGACCATATAAGCATGTAATACAGCATAATAACTAATCATGTCAACATCATAATAGTATCAGAATCCATCAAGGAAAAGAAACAGCTAGAATGCGAACATGGGGGTTGTTACATCCTACCCCCTAGGATGAGGCTTACTCCTAGAAGCCTGTAATAGGCTAAGATGCAACCATAACACACATTAGTCCATGAGATTCAATATAATTTAAAATTCAGGGTGTCACATTCATTCCCATATACATAGTTACATGCAATATATCCTAGAACCCAGTTAAAGAAGAGGCAAGACACTCGATTTCATATAAAATATACATTAGCATATAACCATCTTCTCTAATCAAAATAAAGAATGATGCCATAAAATTCAATTTTCTCAAGAATCACTATCTCAACACCTAATCAATTTGCACATATGTACCAACATAATCCACACAATTTTCTCATAAATTGCAGCAAAATGTACTTTTCAAAATACAAAATTTTCTAGTTCTCTAACTTTTCATATGCAGCTATCTATAAAATGGAGTTCACAAACACACATATATGTACATTTATAGGATTTACAACTTTCACTTTCATAGCATGCATGCCCTCTCTATGCATTAACATAGAAATTTGTCACTTTACTAGGTATGATGATTCAAATTTCACTTCTACTATGCAACTGCAACTATGACAAAATGTACAACTTACACATAGATGCTTTTCACAACACTTGGAATTCACATCACAAGGCTACATAGGGGCTCATAGGGATGATGTACTACCATCCATATCCAACCTATCCATGAGTCTATAACCAATAACCATGTCCAATATCCATATCCAATAACCATGTGTCTTGATGACATTGACCCACCTAGTGAGCCCTTCCATATAGGCCACAATGACATATCTCTTGTTTGTGTAAGGGTTTTAGCCTCCAAGAGATAGTCAAACAATAGGAAGGTAGTGAATTAGAGCTTAGAACAGCTCACAAATACCCCCATCCTAAAGGGTTTCCCTACGTCTACTTCCTCATATACACTCAAATAGGTGGATCTCACCATACCTGATGAGGGATCACATCACAACATAAGACCAATATTTGAAAATAGAAAAGTTCATGAGTTTAGCCACCAAAATATAAATAAGAAAGAGTAAATCTCAATTCCAACAATAAGGTAAGAAAATTGTGCATAATCTTCAACAATAAATCAAATGTAACCGCAAGAGTTACATGCCAAGAAAATCAACCATGGCTAAACCAATACAAGCAAGATAAACAAGGTGTCAGTCCACACAAGCAAAGTAAAAGTCACCAATAACCAAAAAGAAGATTCACAATCTTTGAAATATACACATCACAACACTACGTGACTATTGCTAGTCACCACACGAGGAAGGAGGGAAACAAGCATGAGTGTCTTAACAGTCCTGCATGTGGGTGCGTCCTACTCACAAAACCTCACATGGAAAGATATTGTGCTAGCCATCTAGGTCACATACCTCATGCGGCATGACCGCACATGGTATACACCAAGCAGAGAAAGCATAAAATGGTCATATACCACATGGTGATGTCCTACTCATAGGAACATCCTGCATAGTGTGTACCCATGGAGAAAGCATGTGCAGTAACACACTAAGCCAGAGGTGCACATGGCTAGGTTTCACTTGCATGCCAACTGATCAGAATTGAGGCCCTCTTGAGTAAACCCTCTACTCTGTGCTAGCACCCAATCCATGTTGCACAAGTAGGAACATAACATATATACTGCTCCTTCATGCATCTAAGTACGTGGCATCGTGTCCTCAAGCACATCTTGCTACCATCAGTGACATGGCATCCTCATTAGCACTATGTCAGAACACCAGTGGGGGTGGCATCATATCTAAAAAAATCACATTAGGGTAAGATCATAGATGTCACATGTGCTCATACCACAACTAATATCATCCTTAAGAACTATGCAGATTAGGCTAGCACTGTATGAACCAAGTATCTGGCCCATTAATAAGGGGAAGTAGTGAGTACTTTCCTAGGAGGTTGAAACCATCGCCGTCATTTTATGCTGCCATTATACGTACGCCATGCAACTCCCTCCCAAGGAAATTTGTTACTACTACTACCCATCCACATATTGACCTATCAACAACCCTTGGGTTGGTAGTCAATAGGGTGACAACAGAAAAAAAACATAGATGGTATGGTTTTCTCCCATACACATAATCCATACATATCCTCCATGGATGGGAATGTAGTATCACCATCCCATGGGCACACATCTCAAGTACTGGTTATTCACATCACTCAACAAGAGCACATTACTAGATGTTAACATCATGGGGAACACAATCACATTTTCTCTTACCCATGCAATACCATAGCCCACATATGACTATGCAACATGATGCAAAATATACAACTTTACCAAATAATAAGTACTCCCAAATATCCATACCAATTTTCTCTTTTCACAAGACAACTCATTTCCCCATAATATCATAGATTCACTTGCAACACTTTCAACATAACACAATAGTGCATGAACATGTAAGCATAATCACTACCATCTTGACATTAGTGCATAAACATAAATAACATCTTCACAATCATCATTACAGAGGTGTGGAGATTCTAGAGATAGAGTCATGGGGATGGCTTGATAGATACAGACAGTTCTGTATAGCTCCCGACAACACCGATAGATGAAGAAAGGGAGTATGAAGTATAGAAAGATGATGTTATGGAGTCTCGTAGACAACTCCAGAGAGCTCCTGACACAGATAGATAGCTCTAGACAGCTGCAGACAAGGTTTGCTCAGCATAGCAGTAGTAATAGTGAGAGTTCAGACCCCACTCTTGCCTCCCTAATGCCAAGAAGGACTAAGAGTCTAAGGGAGATCTACCAAAATGAAAGGTATGATGAAGAGTTTGATGAAAGTATGAATTTTGCATTATTTTCTCATAGTGATCCAATTTATTTTAAGAATGTTGTGAAAGAAAAGAAGTGGTTTGAAGCCATGGATGAGGAAATAGATGCAATAGAGAGGAATAGAACATGGGAGCTAACTAATTTGCCTCCCAACAAGCAAGTCATTGGAGTGAAATGGGTCTATATGACCAAAGGCAATACCGATGGAAGAATAGAAAGGCATAAGGCAAGATTAGCTGTCAAGGGGTACAAACAGCAGTTCTGAGAAGATTAGTGTATGCGTGCACATATAAGCATAAGTAACCTTGGCTACGTCAAGGGCATTCAATTGGTCACTCAAACAAAGATATGCAACATTCTTATTACTTTAGCATTCACTATTTTTAGTTTGCATTAAAGTACAAGTGTTCACCTATATGATCTCATTAAAACCATAATGCAATCGAGAAGATCAACTTTCATCAACAAGATATATCCACAACAATTACCATTCACATGTAAACTCATCAAGTAAGGAGGCACTAATAAACATGTAATCACTCTCAATACATAACCATAATAAGCATAAGTTATTCTTCACTAATTCTTTTACTTACTGCAACTTCCACATGCTAATTAAATCCATAAGCCATCAATCTAACATCTTGTCAACTATCTACAACTACGAAGAGGAGAGAAGGATAGATTTCATCTCAAGTCAAGACATTACATGCCATCCAATATTCATCATAGAACATGCAAATTCTACTAAGGGAAAGTTTAAGGCACCATTAGTATTCCAATTACTTCAATTCATAACTAAAGAATGATAAATGTAGTAATCTAGCACATCAAGAGGTTACAAGCAAAATTTGGTCACATCACACCAATTTCAGCAATCATGCATCACTTACAAGAAAGCATGCAAAAATCCATTCTAATCTATCCACATCGGCAAACATCTACACACTTTCATCCTTTACATCTATAATACAAGAAAGAATTACAAGAGCAATTCATGACCAATTAGGGTCATTTCATTCACTAGCAACATAAAGGAAGGCACATGAAGAGCATATCCAAGCAAGGGTAATTAGGCAACCCAAGTTACCTTCAACCCACAAACACACAAGGCAAAACATTCCTACCATCATCTTATAACATGGGAGAATGATCACTTTGAACCACGGGAGACTCTCAGCCAAGGTCAACACTCAAGTCCCATTGGGCAAGGTAAGGCCAAGGAGGCTATTTCCTCCACGATTTCTAAGCATGGGGTTGTAACTTAACCCACTAATTCCATGCTAAGGCATGAAAGTAATCAAGAATATGAAAACAATACACAATCTCACGCCACACACACCAAACATAGTGAAACATAGAAGGCTCAAGTATGCAAGAGCTCCTAGTGTGTGAACATGGGCTCTGATACCAGATGTAACATCCCGCCCCGCGACCCTAAAGAGTAAGGGCCAACAGAGTGCCAGCATATTTTTTTTGACATAAGTAGATAACATACACATGATATGGTTGTTGATTCATTATGTCGACAACATTCATGGCTAAGTATGGCCGAATGTACAACCCAAAGGAGAGGACTAATTCACTCTCCAAAAGAAACATTGTTAAAACTACATTCATTTTAAACACCAAATTAAATATTCCTAATGCCCATTTCAACTTTTAACATAGAGCCATAATGATCATCATAGTACAAGCAGGTCCAATACCAACACCGAACAACCGTAAGTGAAATATAAAACATCTCATTTCTTCTCATTAATATAATTTACATCATCTCTCTCAAGAGAGTACAAATTACATAAAAGAATATACATAAGTATAGTGGCATAGCCATGGATGAGATACAATCACTGATAACACAAATACAATAGATAACATCTCCAATTGGTGTTCCAATAACCTGTACACTGGTCCTCAATGGTGGTGGAAACACCTCCCAACCACGTGGACTCAAAAGAGACCACCCCACCATTTTCAAAGATAGTCACAAGACCCAAACAGAAGAATAAAGGCACATAATACAATGGCCAACACTCACATCAGTCATGGAGTAGACACAACACAAAATACATAAAGCCAATGTCACAACATAGAGATACTCATCCAATATAATGTCAAGTACTACCCATGTCTAATAAGGTACTAGAAACTAGAGTGTAGAGGAGACTCAATCATGCCTGAATCAACGCCCCGCAGATGGATAGCTCAACGCCCCGCAGACGGATAGGCTTTCTCATATGCATCCTTAGCCTTTACAAGCGCTCAAGGCTATGCACGAGGACTCATTATCATATGGTATGTTATCCCATTGTTTTCATTTGGTTATCACTTGTTTACTATAACTCTATTACTAGTTCCCCTGGCAGCCACTTGCGGCCCTAGGCCCATAGAGAGCCACTCCAAAAGACCACTCTAATTACCTAGACCAAACTCATCTCGTTTAACCAACGAGAAATGCAAATCCAAAATAAAATAGTGAAATAGTCCATTAAAACCCATGATAACATCAATTAAAACAACCAAGTAAATCTTCCAATCAATCTTTTAAATTAGGCAATTAATGAAACAAAATTCTGTCATTTGAGATAATAAAACAAACCATGTTCTGTCATGAATTAATTGATTTCACAAGCTGCTATTGACAACTCTAGACATAACTAGGCATAACACAAGTTGCTACAGATAACTCCAAATATGCTACAGATAGCTCTAGATATAACTAGGCATAGAAATGACTGAATTCACAAGCTGCTGAAGACAATTCTAGATAAAACTAATAAGTAACAATGTTGACGATAGGGTTCCGACAGCAATAAACATGCTCAAATAAAAAGTGCCTAGATCTAAAATTGGACCACAACCCAGTTCATATTTTGGCATTTCTAGTTGAATCCTACTTTTGGTTTTTAAGTTTATGACCGGATCTAAGGTGTTGGTTTGAAAAACGTGTTTAATTGCTAGGCTAGGCAAAAAACATGAAAAATGAAATTTCCTAGAATTAAATACTAACTTCGACCTAGTTGAGATATGGACATTTCTACATGAAATCCACCTTTATTTTCTAAGTTTATGACTGGGAAAAAGGTGTTGTTTCAGAAAATGTTTTTCAACAGGCTAGCACAAATTTTGACCAAAAATGAAAGTGCCCATATTTAAAATCAGAGCTCGACCCAGTTGAGATATCAGTGTTTCCAATTAAATCTCATATTTGGTTTCAAGTTTATAACAATAATTAGAGGGCTGGTTTTAAAAATATTTTTCTGCCCCCAAATTAACAACTGAACGATACAAATTGTGAAAGCCACTTTAAAACAAATCTACAATCGACCTAGTTTAGATTTTGCTATTTCTAGTTGAATTCCATAGTTGGATTTGAGTTTAAACAAAGGAGATTGAACAGGTTTGGAAAAGTCTCTATTTTTCTCCAATAAAATACAATGAACAAACTGAAAATAAATCTCAAACCAATATGCCATAACAATGCCTAGAACATCCAAGACTCCCAACATATTAAACACATACAAACAATTATAACTCATAATTTCAAGGAATACTTAGAAAAATGCCTTTGATTCTGCCTAAATTGAAAAGAGGAAAAGCTTTGTTTGCAAGGCATGACCAGATACCAAAATAGAGTAGCAAGGCAACAATGCCATGTTGAATCCAATAGACAAATGCCCACAAAATATCCTTAGCAAACCACAGATCTTCCTTCCCAAATCCATTCCAAGGCATGGGGTTTCTTCTTCTCCCAAAATCATATTTTTCTTCTCATTCTTGAATGAATGAATGATCTTCATCCTCCACAAATAGCCCTTTTATTTACCTTTTTGTATTTATCATGCTCACCCACTTTTTCCAGGAGCCATCATATGGCATGGAAAAATTAAAAAATAAAGAAAACTGACTTATATCATTTAAAATAGAATTTTGATTTTTCTTTCAAACCTTTCTCAACGGATAGCCAAGAGGAGTTTGAAATGGGATCCATAAGGTATTAAAACTCCCACAACAAAATAAAATTTAAAACTTGCAATTAAATATATCAAGCTCCCTTTATACACATAAAATACCAATTATCCCAAATAATTAAGATGCCAATATTCTAATTAACTTAATAGGGTTCTCAAACTCATTATCTAAAATAACATAAAACCCCCATTCACAAAACCATGCAAATATCTTCATTAAAATCATCGATATGAAATACCAAAATAAACCACATAATAAATTAATGCAAAGCCAAAATAAAATACTGACAACCCATAGTGGGATACCTCAACAACCAATACTGGCAAACTACACATGACCATCTAGGGCAATCTGTACCTTACCGTTAGGTAACTGGAAGATAAGACAACCACACTAGAACACTGCACTAACAAGGTAGAGTGGGCTAGGCTAGGGTATGGGGCCTGCAACTATCTCCAGTAACCATCATTGAGGATTAAGAGTATGCTTGGGCCTATGAATCCAGGTGGAGTCGATACCCAGTACCTGCATCACTTTGATCACACATCAAAGCACATGTACATATATCATATAATAGCTAAAGCATCAATGGACATTAGGAAGAGGGTCATGACATCATAAGCCTCTCAGATACGAGTGTTATGACATCATCCCTTTCCTATCCATAATCATACAAAATCAATGATATTAAAGTATATAACCATATAAGAATGTAATCTAGCACAATAACTAATCATGTCAACATCATAATGTTGCAAGTATGAGGTGAGCCAGTGTTGTCATTGATGTCAACATACTCATATTGCATTGACAAGAAGGATTGGATGAGCTGTGTGCTGAGGATATTGAGAAAATTAGCCTCAGTCAAGAATAGTGAAGAACCGTGATGAGAAGAAGGCAAATGTATTGTATAGGTTGAGAACCGGAGGATGCGGATTAAAGGGTTTGTAGATATGAGTCTTGAGATGCTTCAGTTAAGATTTCAGAGGTCCGCATGAAGATCTGAAGGAGTTGTGGCTATCGGTGTACCAGTTCCGGCAAGTATTCAGAGGTGACAGAGGATCACAAAAAGGTCCGGTGAGGTCCGGAACTATATAATCCTAATCTGTGGATTGGAAGGAGTCTTTGGGATGTCCTTGTGGTGTGCCATCTCAAGTTGTGTATGATTTGGAGGTCCGGAAGTACCTCTTGCATTATGACAGTGGCGACAGACAGTGTTCTTGAAGTTCTGGATAAGGAAGAGAAGAGATTCCAGTAAGTAAAGAAAGTGCGGATGTACCTGGTCATTCAGGCAGGCTTGTGAAGGTTCTTGGATCATGTTGAGGTTGTGTTGTTGGTCCGCATTGATAGTAGAGCCCAGAATTGAAGTTATTCTTCCGGATGAAGTTCTTGCTCTGTTTAGCCGACTGGATGAGTTGTTCATCCTGCGAATGTTCTTGTGGTGGCCAACCGGATGTGTTATTCATCTTGCGGATACTCTTATGGTTGTTTGCCGACTTAGATGTTTGTTCCTAAGTCGATGTCTTGTATAAATAACGGTTTGTGAGTTCATTTCGAAGTGTGGATTGTGTGGATGAGTGTGGCATAGCGAAGAGAAGTGCGAAAGGCAGAGCAGAGGTTTTTGGGCTTAAATGGAACTGATCCGGACATGGTAGAGATGTCATTCTCCAGTTCAAGATTGTGATTCTTATCACTTTGTAGACAGTGTGTCTCCTTGTAGGCAGTGGGCCTCTTTGTGAGCAGTGTGCTCGGGCAGTGAGCCCTAATTGGCAAGTGCCATTCTTTTTCTTATTCTTCTAACAGAGAATAATCCTTGGGTTAATCACCCCGTGGTTTTTCCCTTAACCGGGTTTTCCACGTCAAAATCTTGGTGTTCAATGTGTTGATGTTTATCTGCTCTTGTGTTTATGTATTATGCTTTCATGGATGATTAATTGATATTCTGTTAACTAACAACGAAGAATCAAGTGTTTGAAAGAACAAGAAGTTTTATACAACTGATTCACCCCCCCTCTCAGTTGTATGCCTTAAATCCAACAATTGGTATCAGAGCCAAGTTCCTCTAAAAGAAGCTTAACCGCTTGAGGAGATCCAGGATAGTCCGAAGTTCGATGGAACCAACTTCACTCTCTGGAAAGGTCGCATGAAGTGTCACTTGGAATGTATGAGAAAAGCATACTTGGCTATGGTCTCAAAACCATATGTACCTCCACAAGGTGGTCCGACAACTCTGAATGAAATCACAGATGCTGAAAATAATCTGCGGACCAAGGAAGCCCTACTAAGCGCATTGAATGATTCAGATCTCTCAAATGTTATTGACCTACCAACTGCATATGAGATCCTGACTAAACTGGACCTTCTGTATGAAGGAGATGAGTTTGTCAAAAGTGCAAGGTTGCAAAGTCTGAAAGGGAAATTTGAAAGATTGAAGATGAGAGATGATGAAAACATCACTACCTTTATGCCAAGAGTGAATGAGCTGGTATGTGGAATTAGAAATGCTGGTGGAACTCTAGATGAAAATGAGATTGTCTGCAAAATCCTAAGATCCCTTCCTGCTACCTACAAAATCAAGGTTGCTGCCATTGATGAATTCAGAGCCCACACAACTATCACAAGAGAACAACTGGCTGGCAAACTAGCTGCATTTGAAATGACCGAGTTTGGAGATGATCCTCCCAAGACTGAATCTGCTTTCAAAGCCAGTGCCTATGTGAAAGGCAAACAGAGATTTGATCCGAGAGAAAACTCATCAAGGAAGATGTCATGGTATGATCAAGCAAGAAGAGACATGGAAGAAGAAGAAGCAGAAACAGCTCAACTTGAAGCCCTCATTGCAAAGAGACTGCCAAGAGGATTCGGTAAGTATGAAGGAAAACTACCCTTTAAGTGTTTCAACTGCAATAAGATTGGTCATTTTGCTTCAAGATGCCCATAAAGATCTGCAAGGTCTAATACTAACAGACAAAGGTTTCAAAAGAACTGCTATTATGTTCATGAAGAAGATGACAATGAAGGAGTAACAGATGATGAATCAGAACTAGAAAGCAAATCCAGAAATGAATGGGTGTTTATTGCCATCAAGGAAGAAGATTCAATATCCTCTGAATTTGTCAATCACAAGGTTGTGGAAAGAGCTTTGGCTGCTCAAGTGGAAGAAAAGGATGATTGGGTTATTGATAGTGGATGTTCTCACCATATGACTGGTGACAAGAATAAGTTCTTAGATTTGGAAAGGTATGAAGGAGGAATGGTAAAGTTTGGTGACAATTCTGCTGGCAGAATCAGAGGTAGGGGAACTATTTCCTTTAATGGAAAGAGCAAAACAGGTAATGTACTATATGTTGAAGGATTGAAGCACAATCTTCTCAGTGTTGGTCAGTTAGTGGACAAAGGCTATGATCTCCAGTTCAAGAATGGAAAATGCAGAATCTTTACAAGCTCCGGAACTGAAATTGCATCCGGTGCTCAAACAAAAGGTAATATCTTTCATCTGGTTGGTTCAAAAAAAAGTTGTCTATTTGCTCAAGTTGATCAGAGTTGGTTATGGCATAGAAGAATGTGTCATGTGAATTTTGATGACATCATCAAGATAAGCAATATTCAGGCTGTAAGAGACCTTCCAAAATTGGTGAAACCTACAAATAGTTTGTGCAAAGAATGTCAGCTAGGTAAACAGAGCAGAGTCTCTTTCAAAAGCAAAGATCAGTCTTCTACCGGATTGTTGGAATTAGTACATACTAATTTCTGTGGTCCGACAAGAATCAAGAGTCTGCAAGGTGATAGATATTTCATGTTGTTAATTGATGATCATTCCCGGATGATGTGGGTTACCTTTCTAAAAGAAAAATCAGAAGCATTTGAGAAGTTCAAAATCTTCAAAGCTATGGTAGAGAATCAAACCGGATTGAAACTAAAGTGTCTAAGGTCTGATAGAGGTGGTGAATTTACATCTGGTGAGTTCATTGATTTTTGTGAGAAGCAGGGTATAAGGAGACAATTGTCTGCTCCTAGGACTCCACAGCAGAATGGAGTAGTTGAAAGAAAGAACCAGACCATCTAGGAAGCTGCTAGGACAATGATGTTGGAAGAAAATGTTCCTCAGATGTTTTGGAAAGAAGCTATCAGCACTGCAGTCTACACTCTCAATCGAGTTCAAATCAGAAACAACACCAGTAAGACCCCCTATGAACTCTGGTTTGGCATCACTCCTACTGTGAAATATTTCAGAGTATTTGGTAGCAAGTGTTATATTAAAAGAGATGAAGATATAGGAAAGTTTGATGCTATAAGTGATGAAGGAATTTTCTTGGGCTACTCCACTCAAAGCAAAGCATACCAGTGTTACAATAAGAGATTGAGGAAGATGATAGAAAGCACCAATGTGAAAGTTGATGAAGGAATTGAGAAGCCTTCAAGATTTTATGAGTTTGATGAAGATGATCAAGATGGTGTTCAGGTTCAAGGGACTCAATCCCCTCCGGTAAGTCAGAATCAACTTGATCCAGTAAATCAGGAAGAAGAAATAGGTCAGAATGAACCTGATCAAGGAGCAACAGTGAAGGATATTCCCAAAATTCCAAGGTATGTAAGACTAAACCACTCTGAAGATCAGATCATAGGTGACAGAAGCAAAGGTGTGCAAACTAGAAGGAATGTTGCTCAAAATCAGGATGAATGTTGTCTGATTTCAAAGATTGAACCTAAAACAGTAAATGAAGCCTGCAATGATGAAAACTGGACTAAAGCAATGAAAGATGAATTAATGCAAATTGAGAAAAATCATACTTGGGATTTTGTTCCCAGACCTAGAGACAGGAATGTGATTGGAACCAAATGGGTCTTCCGGAACAAACTGAATGAAGCTAGTGAAGTTATCAGAAACAAAGCTAGATTGGTCTGCAAAGGCTACTCTCAAATAGAAGGAATTGACTTTGAAGAGACCTTTGCTCCGGTGGCAAGAATTGAAGCAGTCAGATTATTTCTTACATTTGCTACCTTCAAAGACTTCAAGGTATATCAAATGGATGTCAAGTCTGCTTTCCTAAATGGTGATCTGGAAGAAGAAGTTTACATTGAACAACCGGATGGATTTCAATTGTTTGATAATGATGATATGGTCTGCAAGTTGAAGAAAGCATTGTATGGACTAAAGCAAGCCCCAAGAGCATGGTATGAAAGGTTGGATAAGCATCTTGTGTAGATTGGATTCAACAAAGGTACTGCTGACAGTAACTTATATTTCAAAATTGTTCATGAAAACATTTTGATTGTTGAAGTGTTTGTGGATGATATCATTTTTGGAGGAAGAGATAGTATGTGCAAAACTTTTGCAAATCAGATGAAAAGTGAGTTTGAAATGTCTATGCTTGGTGAAATGAATTTCTTCTTGGGTCTGCAAATTACTCAAACAAAGAAAGGAATCTTCATTTCTCAGACCAAATATGTGAAAGAATTGTTAAGGAAATATGGTATGGAAGATTCAAAACCAATGAACACTCCCATGGCAACCGGATCTAAGTTGAGCAAAGATGATGACTCCCCAAAGGCAGATCAGACAAAGTATAGATCAATGATTGGTGGATTGTTGTATCTCACTCAGACTAGACCAGATATAATGCAGGCTATTGGTCTTGTGGCAAGATTCCAGGCTGATCCTAGAGAATCTCATGTTATGGCAATCAAAAGAATTTTTAGGTACCTGAAAGGAACAGTTGAGTATGGTCTATGGTACCCTAGAGATCCGGATTTCTCTCTTCATGCTTACACAGATGCAGATTGGGTAGGAGATGTGGATGACCGGAAGAGCACTAGTGGTGGAGCATTCTTTTTGGGGAAGAGATTGGTTTCTTGGCTAAGCAAGAAACAAGATGCAATATCTCTGTCTACAACTGAAGCAGAATACATTGCAGCAGCAGGTAGTTGCACTCAAATCTTATGGATGAAGCAGATGCTAAGAGACATTAAAGTTGAATATGAGGAGCCTATCACAATTTTCTGTGATAATTCAAGTGTAATTAATATTTCTAAGAATCCAGTATTGCATTCTAAGACTAAGCACATATCTATCAAGTTTCACTTTTTGAGAGAACAAGTGAACAAGGACGAAGTCAGATTGGAGTATGTTCCCTCAAAGGATCAGATTGCAGATATCTTTACTAAACCTCTTCCCAAGGACTCTTTTGAATATCTCCGGGAGAAGTTAGGGGTCATGGCCCCTCCGGTGATGAACTAGGATGCACTGATGTGCATCAGTCTGGTGGATATCACAGTCATATCTTGTGATCCAGATTGATGATGGGGAGCTGCAACTAAGGGGGAGCAGCTGGTATGATTCTGATGTATGAGAATTGCAAGTATGAGCCCTTTGCCATTGATGTCAAAGGGGGAGAGAAGACATGTGAAAACCAAGTGGTTGATGATCAAAGGGGGAGCAGTAAAGGAAGAGAAGACATGTGAAAAGTTGTTGTTGATAGGGGGAGCTATGACAGAAAGGAGAAGTTCTTGTCTTGATGGTTTTTCACATCATATGTTGCCATCAATGACAAAGGGGGAGATTGTTGCAAGTATGAGGTGAGCCAGTGTTGTCATTGATGTCAACATACTCATATTGCATTGACAAGAAGGATTGGATGAGCTGTGTGTTGAGGATATTGAGAAAATTAGCCTCAGTCAGGAACAGTGAAGAACCGTGATGAGAAGAAGGCAAATGTATTGTATAGGTTGAGAACCGGAGGATACGGATTAAAGGGTTTGTAGATATGAGTCTTGAGATGCTTTAGTTAAGATTTCAGAGGTCCGCATGAAGATCTGAAGGAGTTGTGGCTGTCGGTGTAGAACCGGTTCCAGCAAGTATTCAGAGGTGACAGAGGATCACAAAAAGGTCCGGTGAGGTCCGGAACTATATAATCCTAATCTGCGGATTGGAAGGAGTCTTTGGGATGTCCTTGTGATGTGCCATCTCAAGTTGTGTATGATTTGGAGGTGTAGACACCTAAAAATGTCTCGACCACCAAACTGATTCCCGACACTTACCAATTCCCTTTCCAACTAATTAATTAAATTTTCATTTAATTAATCACCCCGTTCATTTTCCAAATCCACACCATTTTATCCCAAAATTGAATTAATTTTATTAATTCAATAGTCCAAACCTTAGCCAAATGATTTAAAAAATATGCAAAATTTATTAAATCAAATCCCCATTTTCCCTAAATCCAATTAATTAGTTAAAATCATGTTAACTAATTAATCTAGCCTACTAATTAGTCTATCCCTACCCTAGACAATTAAATAGCTATTATTTAATTGCCTACTCTAGCCTATCCCATCCTAGCCTTAGGATTAATTAATTAAATCACTAATTAATTAATCTTATCCCCCCTCTAATCCCTCTACTAATTTATTCCAGCCATATTAATTAGGTTAATCACCCTAATTAAGAAAGTCAAATCCCCATTAGCACTTCTCTCCACATTCCTCAAATTTAAAATTCAAATAAATCACACATCACATTTACTCCTCTTACACATGTCATAACTCTCTTCCCCAAAATGAATTTTTAATTCATTTTACCCCTCCCTTTGTGAATTTTTAATTCACAAATAATCCATCTCACCAAACCTCATTTATTCACCCCTTTCCCAAAAATGAATAAAAGATTTACTTTTATTCCTAGCCCTCCATCTTCCAAGATCAAATCTAGGCCCTCCACCTCACTTTTATCCTCCACCATTGATCTCTCCAATCAATCTCCACCCTTGGATCAAAATCCTCTTCAAAAGTCTATAAATACAACCTCTCACAAGTCATTTTCATCATCCATTTTCATGCAAAGTTACCATGCCAAAATCACACTTGAGCTTATAGTGAGTTGCACATTTGAGAAGGCATTTCACATTTGAATCAATGGTCTAGGGACAATCTTGGTCTTGGGAGCCTCTCTTGGGTGCAAGGGCTCCTCTTTCCCTTGATGGGATTAGGTTTTGCATGAGGTATAATCTTGTGTTTTGTTTACATTTGGTTTTGCTTTTACCTTATTGCATTTCTCTAATCCACAGGAGGTCCGGAAGTACCTCTTGCATTATGACAGTGGCGACAGACAGTGTTCTTAAAGTTCCGGATAAGGAAGAGAAGAGATTCCAGTAAGTAAAGAAAGTGCGGATGTACCTGGTCATTCAGGCAGGCTTGTGAAGGTTCTTGGATCATGTTGAGGTTGTGTTGTTGGTCCGCATTGATAGTAGAGCCCGGAATTGAAGTTATTCTTCCGGATGAAGTTCTTGCTCTGTTTAGCTGACCGGATGAGTGTTCATCCTGTGAATGTTCTTGTGGTGGCCGACCGGATGTGTTATTCATCTTGCGGATACTCTTATGGTTGTTTGCCGACTTAGATGTTTGTTCCTAAGTCGATGTCTTGTATAAATAACGGTTTGTGAGTTCATTTCGAAGTGTGGATTGTGTGGATGAGTGTGGCATAGTGAAGAGAAGTGTGAAAGGCAGAGCAGAGGTTTTTGGGCTTAAATGGAACTGATCCGGACATGGTAAAGATGTCATTCTCCAGTTCAAGATTGTGATTCTTATCACTTTGTAGATAGTGTGTCTCCTTGTAGGCAGTGGGCCTCTTTGTGAGCAGTGTGCTCGGGCAGTGAGCCCTAATTGGCAAGTGCCATTCTTTTTCTTATACTTCTAACAGAGAATAATCCTTGGGTTAATCACCCCGTGGTTTTTCCCTTAACCGGGTTTTCCACATCAAAATCTTGGTGTTCAATGTGTTGATGTTTATCTGCTCTTGTGTTTATGTATTATGCTTTCATGGATGATTAATTGATATGCTGTTAACTAACAACGAAGAATCAAGTGTTTGAAAGAACAAGAAGTTTTATACAACTGATTCACCCCCCCCTCTCAGTTGTATGCCTTAAATCCAACACATAATAGTATTGGAATCCATCCAGGAAAATCAATAGCCAGAATGTGAACACGGGGTTCATTACATCTCGTCAAATTAAAGTACAAGGGGTAGGGTAATCCCTTCATATGCTTTACTAAAAAGATAAAATCCTAAAGAACCCGCTTAGTAAACTTTTCCCTTCTCTTCTGTTAAAAGGATGTAGGAGCACTTGATAAAACTTCTACTTTCACAAAGAAAATACTTTAGTAGCAAGAGGGTCTTTTCTTGAGACACGTAGTTGCAACTTTTTTCCTAGTAAATCAGGAAGGGGTCCTTGTATTGTTAATAGTTACATTTACCTAGTGTATCATTAGTAGCATTTTTGTGTGAGTTTCTAATTTAGAAAAAACCATAAACACATTTTATGAAATTAGTCGTATTCTTGTCCATGTGATTCTTATGTTATTTGTTAAGCTTAGGCTTGGGTGTTAATTTATTAATCATTGTTATTCATTCTCTCTTACGATACTAGTGATTAGCAATCTATTGAGGGATAACCCTAGGTGTTGTGGCTTCTTGTGTATTGTGATATTTCTTATTACATACTTAATTATTTTGATCAACCAATAAAATGGAAGTTGGGAAGTATATAGGGAATCTAAACAAGATTGGTTAAATAGATGACTATGGTAAGATTATCATAATAGTATCTAGAGTAACTAAATAGTTCTATAATTTAATTATTGAATGTGTATTATCTATCTCAATGAGATGGGAGTAATTCTCTTGGACATGAGAACCTAGGTACTTGATATAGTAGAATGAGTTAAATTGAGTTTTAGTCATGGGTGTAAAGTTCTTGAGGGCCCTTAGCAAATTAGAGAATCCCCCTTTTGGTAGAATTTATTATTAAGAAACAATGCATACTTCGAAAAGAATTACGATTTACACATCCTATTATATCTGCATGGTTAGCTGACCATTTAAAATGAATAATAGTTAAATATTGTATTGGTATGGTAGATCTTCATAGGTGACCAAATTCTCTTCTTTTAAGTCCTAGTTTGCTAATTAGAAAATGATGTTTAAATCTCTTGGGAAACTTTTGTGAAAGTTTTATTTGTTAAAACATAATGTTCTCATGGAAAAGAGTTTTTTGTTAGTTAACTTAAAATGTCACAAAAACTAAAACACTTCACACCAAACACCTCTATTAGGTATTTTCTTATAGTTATTCTTTAGACTTCCATCCCTATTTTTACCTGAGTGGGTGGCAATTGACAAATAACTGTCTAGGGAAAGTGGACCATAGAAAGGGTTGTGTACCAACTCATATAGTTACATAAACCTAGTACAAATAGAACTACATATCTCATGAGTGTGATTGAATTCTCTTGTGGCCTTGATCCCATGGATATAGGGTATGTATGCAATCTGGGCAACAAAGGAAGTACCAAGTACTCAATCCTTGAGAATATAGTTTGAAATTTTTAAATTGTTGGGAGTGTTTGACTTTAAACTTTTTAAATTTTGAGTTTTTGGTTGGGTCTCTACATGTGGTATCAGAGCACAAGTTGAACACGTGGACCTATGAGTCTGCCTTGTAGAAATGGTTAGAAATAGTTGGCATTGTGTCTATCAACCCTAATCTAGTGATGATGCTTTTGAATTTAGAAATGGGAAAATCAAAGGCTAAGAGGAAGAGTAGGAAGGAAAATAAAACCAAACAATCTCAAAACCAAGTTTACATGGGAGTACAAGTTGTGAGGGAGGGGCTTGGATTTTTGATTTTGAGACCTTCTAAAAAATCAGAACTTGAAAGAACAATGTCTTCTGAATCTGAAGGATAACCATTTACAAAGACATGTTCATCAGTAACACCTGCGGCTTTTGCGGCACGCATTTTTCCTTTGCCCTTTTTCTTTTTCCTTTCAGGACATTTATTGGCAAAGTGATCTCCTTTGCAGATATAACAAGTGGGTTTCCACTTGGAGCCTTTTCTTTTTTTATCCTTTTTTCGGAAGAATCCTTTCTTCCTTTTGGGAGATCTTTCTTTATCATATTTTGCTTTAAATTTCTTTCTGGATTTACTCTTGTAGCAAGGAACACAAGAGTCTTTTACATTGTCATCAAGAGCATTGAGTCTGGAACAGATAGTTGAAGACAAGATAGGCTGTACCTTCTTGATTTCCTTTTTGTTCTTGGCCTCATCACAGATATCAGTATTAATCTGTTCTAGAAACTGAATTAACTGAGGGAATGTTAATTCTTTCATTTCTATATTTTCAGCTACTAAGTTCTCTAAAACCTTTTTATGATAAAATTCACCAATTGTGTTACCAAAACTTTTCAAGAAAGTGGTGAACATATATTCATGATTTTGTTCATGACCAAAAAGATAAAAGTGTTCATACTGGCGATCACAGTAAACTTTAAAATCTCTTAGATCTTTACATTTCCCTTTTATGAATTTTTGATAAGCCAGTTTTTCCATTACATCTTGTTGTCCAACAAACAACCGCAACAACTGAGCACATACCTGATCTGCCCTTTATCCAGGAGTTGTTCTCGATAGGTATCATCCAGTCGGTCCCATACATGTCTTGCAGTTCCAGTCATTGCATTCAGAGCTTGCTTAATGACTTCCTTTTCTTCTGCATCAGGATTAGTAGACATGTAATTTGTGATCCATGATCTCATAGCATCTATTCCTCTAGTGTTCTCCATAACTTCAAACTTATCAAAATTGACAAGGGGAGGAGTATCTGCCTTATAACTCTGAATATTTTTGAATGGATCATTAGGATAGGGATTGGTGCCAGATCCACGGGCCATTTGCATAGTTCCATGTGCAGGGGGCTCGGTCCTATCTTCCTGTGTGCTATCTCTTAGATTTCCTGTTGTAGGATCATACACCCTTAGAGGTTCAGGCAGTTGGACTTGAGGTTTCAGATGTGGGCCTTCATACTGGGCTTGCATATAGCCCTTTGCACTTAAGGGAAAATTCTTTATCTTGACCACTTGTTGGTGACGGGCTGTCTGATAGGTTGTCTGAACAGAAAGAGACTCTGTTCTTATAGTGGTCTGGATTTCAGCAGATTTTGTCTTAACAGAATCTCCTATTAACAACTGAGACTGTGTGATGGAATGGACTTCATCTGACATTTCAGTTATCCTTTGTCCATTATGCTTAACATGCAGATCTACAGCCCATTCTTGTGGCATTTGTATATCCTTGTGGCGAACTATTTTAGGGGCTGTTAATTGGGTACTGTTACTGGAAGAAGTCCAGATTGTGGATAACCCTTCTAGACCCTGAGCACGTTTGGGATTTGCCATTAAAGGCATTACTTTGTTGTATAATCTATAATGAACCAAGAACACCAAAGAGTGATCTACAGAATCCTTTTTCATAAACAGGTTCATTGTTCGAAACTTATATTCAAGAACATCCCTAAGATTGCCGTCTTTCAGGCTGACCGGGAAGTCTAAAAGACAATCAACAAAGATCAGGCCTTTAGCCATGGAATCACATCCTGCTCCTAGATCTTTTGCTAACAACATTAACTTTCGGATGCAGAGATTTGTCCAGTTCAGAAGATTACTTTGACTAGGGGCATTATCTCCAAGAGGGAAAATATGCATTGGCCAACAATTAGCTTTGTATTTACCTGAGGTATCAATTAACATGAAGTCATGGAATGGAGGAATGGTTCCAGGAATATGACAAGCACCTCCAGGCGTACCAACAACTTTCATCTGGGTTTCTTTTATATCTTGTTCTGGCATAGTAACAGCTATGGTCGACATCATCCTTACACGGCCAGACTTGGGTGGAAAAACAAAAGAACAATTCTTGGCTGCAACAAGTAATATTTTTTTGTTTTAAGCTAATCTAACTTTGCTGTCAGCTTTCTCCACGTTTCTTGGCCCCTATCGAAATTATAACCCTTGCAATTAAATCAGGTAAACTCTCAGCAAACCATTTCATGCCCTTCAGGTGTGGGAGAAGTGCACCTCCTATGAGTAGAGGAAAGATAGAAGTGTGCCTACACACACATGCCACCCCCAAATTTGTGTTTTTAGACTCGGATGGGCAAGAGGAGCTTGAGGAAATCCCTCTTTCTGATAGTGACTTGTGATCTAGAAGCCTAGTAAACATTAAATAAGGGTGTATAAACCCATTGCTAAGTTGTCATACCTTAATAATAAGAAGTTATGTTCTTAAGGAAAATACTTTGAAAATTCCTAAACATTGGTGCATGCTTGATTGCCTTTCATTCTAACAGTTATTTTGTGTACTTATGCATAATTGATTTGAGTAGAAATTGAGTAGATTTTGTTGTGAATTTCCTAAAAATTGGAATTTTTTTTCCTAAGTAAATTTTGACTAAAGTTTTGAATTCTAACTTAAGATCTAATTAAGAAGTGAGTTGTAATTTCATTCATGCAAGGCTTGAAAATTTTGACTCTAGTGGGACAAAATCCTTGCAGAAGTGATACTTAAACCTAAATGCTTGTAGATAGATTAACTTTACTTTCAAGATTGTTTCTTAATTGATGGTTAAACTTAGATCACACAACTAAGACTTATAGCATGATAACATTCTTTATGACTTTAGGATGATATTAGGAGTACTTTCACATCTAAACATATAGCCCTTACTTAAACCAAGGGGGGTAGGTAATGAAAATCATGGTTAGGATCAAGGACAATTTTCTTTTTTTGTTACTTGCATTTTGAATGGGACATGGTACCATATAATTTGTCATTCCCTAAAAGGATTCGATTCTTCTTGCTATTAAGTATACTTGAAGAAACAATAGTAGGGTGATAACGCATAAAAAATGTTTAGAACTTCTTTTCCTTTTTACTTACTATTGTGCATCTACTCGTAAGAAAGTGGTATTAAGTTGTGGAAGGAATGATTGGGTTATTAAAGTACAAGGTACACTAATTCTCTCTCTACTTGTTGAAAAATTATAACCCTATTAAAGATGGTAATTAATATATAATATGTTTGTGAAATCCATACATTAAAGTCTGGAATTAGTCATACATACTTAAGGTTCTTTATGATAAATCCATCCTTAACTAAACTATTTGATGCTTTATAATGATACAATAGAATTCAATTTACATTCGTTTGTAAGATTATTGTACTCAAATATCACCTTTGTTGAAAAACTGAGTGATTGATTAGATACTTCTATTGAAGCTTTCATAAAACTTTATGTTGTTTATTTCATGATCTTAAAATTATATTTGGTTATGGGTGATTACAATGAATAGTATTAAAGTTGTTTTGATCTTCTTTGTAATGCCCCTCATTTTTGACTTGTGATAGTTGGTAGTTTTGCTTTGCTCTTTGTTGATCTGAGATAGTTGTTAGTCCTTCCATTGCTTATTATCGGTTCTGAGACACTTGGACTAGTAGGTTTATAGCTTATGGTTGTTTTGATCATGATGCACTATGTTCAACTGTTATAGCTTAGACATGTGTTATGACTTCATGATGCCATTATTATTACTTCAGTTAGAATGTGATGAACATGATTAGCAATGGATTAATATTTGCATGTTTTATTAGATCTACTGATATCTGTTTTCAAATGCAGTGATTATAATCTTGTTCAAGAGCAGGGATATGTAGTATTTCTCGCTTCGAGTACCCTACTATGCAGTGATTCTCTGACTCTCTCTGTGTAGAAATATATGTATTTGATCGTATACAACCAATTGTTCGGATGCAGGCTGCAGGTACTGAGCCTCGACTCCACCTGATATAGCAGGTTTGAGTAGGTGCTTGCACCAATGGGTATCAGTGATGGGAGATAACATGAGGTCTATTCCACTAGGTCAGTCCTTGTCTTCTGTTGTGGTCTCAAGTCAGGTTGTGACGCTTGGTCCTTGCCTTTTTTGTTTGGTAATCTTGTGTTGTGGAGTATCGTCAAGTTGTGTTAATAATGCTCAAGTGTGGTTGGAAAATACCTTAATGATTTATTATTACTAATAATGCTTCTATTATGTTTATTGGATAATATTTGTTTTGGCTTAGAACTTGGATTGACACCTTAGTTAAATTTTAAAATTGACTAGAATTAATTATCTACTACCCAAGAGAATTTATGTCATAAGTTGTAGTTATGGGTAATTAGTATGTAATTGGTTACATAATAATTTGTGATATGTGAAATTAATGCCTTGAGTTGTCAATTTTGAAATTGGAAGATTGGGATCTCTTTTTATAGCAAATTTTTGAATTTCTCAGAGGAGTGGCATATTGGGTAATGGATGCATGTCTACATTAATTTATGAGCGGTACTATTTTTCTTATATATGGGGGGATTCTGTTCTAAGCGGGGAGTTGGAAAGAGAAAGGCAAAAATTGGGGAGCAAAAACAAAGAAATTCATTGCAGAATTTTGGAGAAAAACATATTTTTTGGAGGCCTTCAGGTGGTATTGTTTTCAGATTTTGCAACTCAGTTCAATGTGTTTTCACTTCTACAGTAGCTTTGCAAGTAAGTTCTTATGTTTTAACCATTCTTTATTGATCTAGAGATAATTTTGATATTGCTAGGTCCACGTTCTTTTAGCCCCTATAGAGTCCTCTGTAATGCAAAGTAAGAAGTATTTAAGTGTTGTGGTGTTCGGGTTATGAAGCTCTTTAATGATGCATGAATGGATTTCTATTTGTAAGTCATTCTAGGGTTGAATTCTTGTCTATAAATAAAACAAGCTTTTACACCATAGGATATTTGAGATCTTTAGGATTTGTGCCAATAGGAACAATCAAACAGTTTAGAAAATTTTCTTGATAGAAGATGTTACCTTTCTCTGAGAATCCTGACAACTTAGGAAGAAATACTTTCTTCCCCCTCACATCTATACATCCTTTCTAGCGCTCTTTCCCTGTGCGTGTGTGCCAGTAATCAGTGTGTTTTGGCATGTTAAGGAGGTTTCATTTCTGTGTCGTAGCATGCCCTATCTATGATTCCTCGCTTAGCATCTTTTAGAAGGAATTTTTGAACCTATTCAAATAATCTCTCTTGGGTATATCCTATAATTGTGACATACTACCAAATTTGTTCTATGTCATTTGTTGGTCAAACCCTCTTCATCCTTTTTTTTGTCGAGTCTACTCCTTGTAGCAATTTTGTGGTTGTTGACCTGCACATTGGGGTACCCAAACATAGATATTATAGAAAGGATCTTAGTCACTGCACTCCAACTCTTTCAGAATCATCGTAGGGATTCATAGTCACTCACCATGAGAACACTGTCACATTTTCATAGACTTTACCATTTCCTTTTTGCTAGTATTGGTGCCTTCAAGATCGTCAGCGATAGATCAACCCTTGCTCACATCTTAAACTAAGAGTAAATCTCACTTAGGGTTCAGGGGCAATGGTTGAATGACTAGTTATCTCTTGTTAATCAACGAAGCCACATGTACCATATTGTTTCACCTTGATGTATACTGCAATCATCACCTGTCTCGTGGGATATACTCTTCTATCACTCGGCCAGCATAATAACTTTGTGCACATCTTGCAAACATTATGATAAACCCATTGTTCGGCCTCTCTGAGGTGAGTCAAACCTGATCAAGTGACTAGATAGGTCTCCTTAGCATTATTAGAAACCCTGGAAATTATTATGTACGTTCCTCATAAGCATATTCATTGTTAGTGCTGCCAGAGAACATAATTATCTTGTCGCTGTAAATAGAATATTAACTCTTTGAAGGTAGGCATCAATATGATAGTCGCAGCATATTCAGTAAATAGATGTCTTCTATAGCTAAATGTTGGCCGAAGATTATAGAAATTGCTCTCTTTTTCCTCTGTTGAATAATAGAATTAGAAAGTCTTTAGAGTAGGTAGTCTAATATAACTAGTTTCCACCTTTTTACTGGTGAAGACTAGTTCTCTTTTTAGAAGCAAATTTGTGATTGTTAGTTGACGTGGCTTGTTAGGGAATCGTCGATAGTAGGTCGAAAGGGTGTCTCTTTTGCATAGCAAATAAATGTGTTTCTTTCTTGTAAATATGTTTATTAGTAATTCAAAATGGTAACATGATTTTTTTAATGTGGGGTTATGTTAGGAGAAGTATATTGGTTTCTAGTAGTCTACTTGAAATTGTAGATGCTTATTAGTGATTTAGGCTTAGTAGTATTTCTAAGTGGTAGCATGGCAGATATGAATCCATACCTAGGGTAATACATATGCAATAATTTGATTATTGAAATGGTCTTATGTTAGAAAGTCATATAGGGTTATATTAGTTTTGTATTTGGAAATGTTATTAGTGATTTTTGCTTAAAGTTCGATCCATAGATGCTTTTAGAAAGAGTCATATTTACTTATAGTTAATTCAATAGAGGTTGTGGATGGTAAAATAGATGGAAATAGTTATAGTTGTTCTTTTTTTTATATGTTATTGCTAATTATTAAAATATAGAATTAGATGTTCGTATAGTTGTGTACGAAATCAAAATGTGACCTAGTGAATTTTAATTAAAACATTTAAATTTAGATACTTTTATTAATCGAATCAAGGTAGTGTATTTTGATTATAATAGAGGAATTAAAGTGTTTTCTTTTGGGGTTGTTTTAGTAATGAACTTAATTTATAACCTTCCATTGTTTTTGATTTAGTTAAGATGATTGGATTTTGATTCTCTATCTGACGTGTCATTAATTTCTTGAGATTTAAAGTTGCAATTTGGGATATCCTTGTGTAAGTCAAAATTTTGTTGTAATGATATTTGGGGCAAGTGGTCAAGTTGTATGTCCAAGACTATGAGGATTATGGTTTTAATTCAGTTAACATCTTACAATATGTCTCTTGTTCATGTATGGGGGTCCTGGTAGCATATACATGGAAGATGGATGCAATTGGTCTATTGCATTTCTTAGTTTTGAATCGCATCAAGTGTCAAGTTGTTAAACCTTTGTTTCTAATTTTGATGAGGGACTTATTTGTGATATAGTGTCTATGTGTTGACTCTAGCGGTTAGGTCTGTAATCTATTTTGTTGTTTTTTGGTTCAAATGATGGTTTGATTAAGTGGTTGTGTGGATAAGGGAAAAATTTAATTACTGAAATGAGAATCAGAAGTGTTGAATTGTGAAAATTAGATGTTATCAGTTCCCTTGCCCTTGTTGTTGTTTTGGATACTGATTAGGGGTACTAGTTGTATGAGGGGGAGTGGCTTCCATGGCAGGGCTAGTGCCCAAAGTGGCTACCTGGAAAACCCCATGGAAGTGGTAAGAAAGTGATAACTAAATAATTGATTTAGGTGGGTTGGGTAGTAATCCATTTAACAAGATAAATTTGTTGCCTCTCCCATGCCTTGAGTGCTTTCATAGGCTAAGGATGGGATGAGAAGGCCTGGTTGGCAAAGTTGACCTCCTTGTCCCCATGAGAGGAAGAGTTGACTCCGCATGCATCACCTTATGGTGTTGGTGCCTATAGAGAGGTCGCTAGGAAAACCATAGATGGGGGCCGGCTTCTAGTGAGAGATAGCCTGGAAAACCCATGATAGGACCATGCGATGACACTCTCCCTACTACAACGTGGTTACTTCTTATTTTATCTTATGTTGTTACCTCTGGAGTGTAGACTTGTCTTGAAGGTTGACTCTTGCTTATCTTATTGATTTGTCTTGTTTTGGCGAGCACTGTCTTGTCCGTGCAACCTTGTTATCATGTGTGCCTGTATGGAGTCTGTATCTTGTTGTTGTTTCATTGTTGTGATTTCGTCCTAGTGGAGCCTCGATGTTATCTCCTAGCTCGGTGGGGTGGACCTCAGGGTTCCACATGGTTGGGAGGCAGAGCTATCCATTGGTCTTCATGGAGATGCGGTTCGAGTCCCTTGTAGAAGTGATCTAGATCTAGAATTGCATAAACACATTTTGTCATGTTTTATACTTTCATATGTACTCATTTGTAAACTGACATGATCGGTCTTTTAATCTGGTACTGTAACTTTGTAAATAACTATCGTGTAAATGTAAAAGTTGATATTTCAGAAGAATCAGTATTATGTATATTTCTTGTGTGGTTTTAACTTATTATTCTAACTGATGTGGTTTTGTGCCCTAGAGTAGTTAGTTGTATATTACTTTTAATGTTTTTGTTTCAAAGTTATGCATATTTTAGTTTAAAAAAATATATTTTTGTATGTTTTTTTCCTCTTGTGGTCTAACACTCTAGGGTTGCATGACAGGGCATCACATTCTTACTCACGGACCTTGGTTGGTCACCTTTTCCTTAAATAGCAAGGATGGTTGTGAATTTAAAATTGATATTTTTATTGTATTTAATTTTTCAAATAGTATCATATTAGGGTAAGTCACTGATACTCAGAAGAATCCCTGTGGTGGATTACATGTACCTGACCATTGGTCAAAAATTGAGGTGTACAAGTCTTGGATAATTATTTCTTATATGACACCCTTAGCATAGTACTTGGGTGAATTGTGGTATACAAGAAGTGACTCAGGACCCATATTGGTCCTAAAGGGGTCAATAGTCTTTGGCCAGAGCACCATTTATATTTCCTACCCTTAAGCTCATATGGCTAAATATGATCCCTATCCTCACAGGATAGAAGAGCCTATTTGGCTATAGGTAAAATATGTCTTGTATGGAAAAGGAAGCCCATGGGTTAAAAGAGCCCAAATTAGTTGTCCCAAATTGGATAAGTAGCCCGTATTGGCTAATTCCTAAGTATTTAGATTGACTGAAATGATATCATTTTTCTAACTTATGACAATGTATCACTTCCTTTTTGACTCTTAATAGGTTGAAGTAAGTCTTTGATGTGACTAGGAAATTTGGATAATGCATTTGAAGTACTAGACATTCAGTTTAAAGGGCAAGCTATATGATGAAATTAAAAATAGGTATGAGAACCTTAACTCAACACAATCTTTGGTGTAATTTTGTGTTAGGATGGTGCAAATTTTAGGGGGAAAGTATGTCACAACCCTAAATTCCACATTAAATAATTCTTATGTTTAAGTGCAATAATTTATTTATAATTTTACTAAGTATAGACTAACCACTCTTGATATATATATATATATATATATATATATATATATATATATATATATATATATATATATATATATATATATATATATATAGAATAAGCAAAAAGCAATAACTATGTAATAATATAATCTAGAATTAAATAAAAATAAAACTCTATTTTTTAAATTATATTTAAATTTATTAATTTGATATTTATTTCACATTAAAATAAATTATTCTTTTAATTTTAAGGTGAGTGATTTATGGAAAAACCCTAATTAGAAAATTATAATTGTCGGGTATAGCTCATTTAATGGGATGGAAATTTGGGGGTATTTTGTTGGGAGATGCAGCAAAATCAATGGAGAACTTGATGGAAGAAAAAATATAATTGTTTGAGAGAGGAAAGGAAATTAGGGTGAGAAATCTGGATTGGGAGCTCTCTGTTGATTGAACTATTAGAAGGTAAAAGTTAAAAATTTCCTTGATGATTTTGTGGATTCATTTCTAGTTATTCTCCTTTTCTAAGAATGTTCTAACTAGTTGTGGAAGAGTGGGCAAAGGATCTCAAGTGGGTGTTCCATTTTATAGGTTTTTTTTTCTTTTGAGTTTTTATGCATGCAGGTACATGCATACAGTTTTACAGGGGCTGTATTTTGTGTTTCTATACATGCATGTACATGCATGCAATTTTACAAGGTTTAAATGTGGAAAATTGGAAGAGGGTTTGAATATATATAAGTTTTGTTATATATATATATATATATATATATATATATATATATATATATATATATATATATATATATGTTTAATGTACATTAGTGGTGTAGTGCCCCTCATTTTGCTTTTTGTTAGACTGATAGATGTTCTATTAGAACTAAACATTATGACATTTGCTTAATGATGGATTTACTGTTATGATGTTAGTTGATGATACCTTGTGGATGACCTACTACTATGATGACATTTGATGATACTTTTATTACTGGTGTTTTATGCTTATGTTATGATTAGTTATGGACTTAATTGACTATGTGGATCAATCTTATTATGTGCATCATACGATTATCTGATGATGTTTCTTATCTATTTGTTTAGTTACAGATTGTTATGCATGATGTGGTTACTTGTTTGATGTGTTTTGGTGAAAGGAACAGTGTCACATTACTCATGCGTGAGTACCTTGCTACATTACGATTTCCTTTCACAGTGTGTTTGACTGTATGATTATATATATATATATATACATATACATATACATATACATATACATATACATATACATATATACATATATATATATAAATATATATATATATATATATATATACATATATACATATATATATGTATATATGTATATACATATATACATATATATATGTATATATGTATATACATATATACATATATATATGTATATATGTATATATATGTATATATATATATGTTCAACTATTTTGTTTACTACAGGTTGCAAGTATCAAGCATCGACTCCACCTGAATTGATAGGTTTGAGTATGCCTTAAACCCAATGGAAATTGTTGAAGGGAGATAACATATGGTCCCCTAGTTAGCCATCATCCTTGAAAAAGATGAGTATCTAGTTTTGCACCCAGTTAGTATTGTCTGTATGGTCGTGATAGTTAGTCACCGTTGTTGTGGTCATGATTTACGATCATGTATAGTGGTTAGGTATTGATCAGCATTTGGATTTATCTAGTTAGAATTGTTTGATCAAAGCTTTGGTTAATTGTTACATTATAATAAGAATCATTAAGTTAAGAAGGCACTTTTGATAAATAAATATAAATGCCTTAATGTAAATTGTAGTTTAATGTAAATTGTAGTTTATATGGGAAAATAAACTATAATGTAATATAAGGTCAAATAATAATAATAATAATGAGGTAAATAAAGTGTTACAAAAATGGGAATATAATTGATAAAATTAATATGAAAATAAATATATAAACAAGTAAATGTTTTGTTAAGTGGCTATAAAAATAAATTTATAAATAATTATAATTTGTCATAAAACATATATATAGCAAATATTAAAATAAATAAAAATAAAAATCATATTGTATAGTTGTAAATTAAATAAATAGCAAATTGTGAGAAAGTAAAAAGATGGAATTTGTTGTCATTAACGGAATTTTGGGCATGAGAATTTGGGTCATGATTTTTGTAAAATGTGTGGGGCTTTTTGGGAGGGACCATCTGGAAAATTTTGGGGGTTTCTCTTTGTAAAAATTAGGGGAAGGATTGTGGTTGAGGAGAATTGCATTTGTAGGCTGGAGAGATTGGTATGCAACTATAGAAATTGATCTCGGTATCAAATCTCCAACCCTATCAAGTGAGCGAAACCAGGTTCCTTTGTTTTTGAATTCTGTTTCAGTTTTCTTTTGAAGTGAATGTGAGATTTAAATCATTGTATGGATTTAATTTCTTTTCCTTCCTATCATTTTCTTTTGTTGACTATTTCTAAAGCCTTACCAATAGATCCATTTATAAACCCTTCTTTACATCTTGCACATAGATATATTGCGAGTCTAATTCTTTCAGATTGTTTCATTTAGCATAACCAATATATTCCTCAAGAATATTGTATCTATTTAAATGATTAGTGCAAATCTATCTTTCAGATTGTTTCATTTGATATCACCAATTCTCTCCACAAGTATATGGTATTGGTTTAATAATGTAAATGATCAACATCTCTCAAAATGATTTCTCTACAATGGTCCAGGGAAAAAAAAACATCTCTCAATTCATTTTTTTCTTGTTTATGATTATATCTTTTTCCATACCCATCTACTAGAGCATTTCCAACTATATATCTAACATAAATTACATTCTTTTTATGCTTCGATGGATGTCCATAACTGTTTCCAAATCACCTAAATCGACGGAGTGGCAGAATGATAGCAAAGGTTGTTGAAATTGTTTTTTGTAACCTGCAAATTGCATTCGCTTGAAAGCTCCTCAATGAATTCATTTTGTAGAGATCCTACAATCATTGAAATCCATGAGATGACATCTCTTTGAGGCATCTGTCAGATAGTTCGTGACCCTTGTCTATGCATCTGAATCTCCCATTTTGGCACGCACTGGGGAGGATGCTGGGAAAGGTTGCAGATCTGGCTTTACACCTACCAATTGCCTTTGCTTAAGGCCTTCTTAGCAAATCCATTTTGTGCATATCCTACAATCATAGAAATCCATGAGATGACATCTCTTTGAGGCATCTATCAAACAGATCACATTCCCTATTTATGCTTCTACATTTTACATACATGTCTAGCAGGACCATTGCAACTACAATGTCTGACAAAACTCCTCTATCATTATGCTTTTATGGATGTCCATAACCTGTTTCAAAACTCTACACTAGTGTAAGTTAGGGGTGCCAGTAAAGGGTGTGGAATTGGCTTTAAACCTACAAATTGCATTTGTTTAAAAGTTCCTAAAGCCTTTTAGTGAATCCAATTCATACTTTTCTTGCAATCATTGCACTCCTTGTTTCTTTTAGGCAAACCTACGATTATTTGCATCCCATTAGATATTAGGGTTTGTTGTTTCCTCTGTATTATAGTTAATATTTAGGGTTTGATTTTTTTTAAAACCTTATGTTGCATTATGATTGCAAGAAGAAATAAAAATGCAATGATTGTGATAGAAATTAATTATTTGTTGCGTATTAGGAAGAATCATATATATATATATATATATATATATATATATATCTTATAAGGTTTATTTAAACATTGGTTAAACGTATATGCATATATAATTATTTTAATGTAATATGTTATAGTTAATTATTCTCTTTATAATAGAGAGGAGTATATTTATATTTATGTTTATATCTTTTAGAATTGAACTAAATATAGATTTAACGAATATTCTTATTTCGTTATTAAATGTAATTTGTTGATTTATCCTTAATTTAAACATAAACAAATTACAAGTCATGTTTTGAACTTGATAATATTAATTTACTTGTAATGACACTATTAATTGTAATTTGATATCGCCAATTAGTCTTTAAAATAAACATATATTAATTATAAGTTGGGTTGATGCTAATGATTACAATTTGCTTGTAATAAGGTTATGAAATTAAATTTGTGGGTAATGAGTTAGTTATGTTTTCTTGGTCACTATGATTTTACATTGACCTGAGTCGTTTAGTTTCTAGAGGGCTAGGATGTTTATGTTTTGATTTCGTGTATTATGTTGTTTTTGATATTATAAGGCGGCAAACCAGGGGCCGATCCCATATTACAAAATAAAACCTAAGAAGGGCAAAAAAGGCTCAGAAAACAAAAAGAGCCAAAGAAACCACCAACAACCTACATACAACCGATATATAGCAAAAAGATACTAACAATAAAAAGCTAGCAAATAGAAAGCAAAGAAAGACTAGGAAGAGATGTCCTCCTCTCCCTTCGAAGAGACTCCAGCATTTTGTCAAGTTCTTTAACCCTGTAGAAAGGGAAACTAGAAGGCTGAAGAGACGATGGAGAAGACAGAGCTAAGTGAAACTCTTATAATCGATGAATGAGCCCTTGGTGTAAAGGAATAGGCTTTTCATCATGCTTCTTCAGCAAAGTCTTCTTAACATGTTGCACAAAGTGTTTAAGAGAAGAAAGCAAGTAGAAAGGGAAACTAATTGTGGCATTCCTTCTAAAATGATTCAATACAGGGAGATGGTAGTGATAGAACCTGGTGAAATGGCCCTTAAGGATGAAATACCTCATCACCATATAACACATGTCAGCCAATGATTCAGGAAGATGGGCTCTTTCAAAACCACCTTGGTAAGGCACCAACTCCTCTCCTTCACCAAGAAACAATTTTTAATTCTGACCATCTGAAACCCTAGACTTTTTCTACATCTTCGTTCCCTTTGGAGAGAGACCCATAGCCATAGCAATGTCATTCTCAGAGACCACAAAATTGACATTCCCAATTTGCACCTTGCGATTATCCCAAGACTCAGCAAATTGAATAGACTAGTTTTCATCGTGTCTATTCAAACATTCAAGGAAAGGGGTGACTCCTCCTTCCTTATAGTAATACCAGACCAAGGCTTTCTCTTTAAATTCTCCTTAGTTATTGGGTTCAGTTCGAATCTTGTCACCATCCATGATTAAAAAACTAGTGAAGTTGAATGAACCTGGGAAAGGAGTAGGTAGAATTGTATTCCAGAAAACTTCTATCAATACTGTGAGAAAATCAAGAGACTTTTAACACAGTTCAATGAGTATAAATGGCAATAAAGAGGACACAATCAGAATTAGGGCAATCATTAAAACGACAACCCGAGGTCCTAATATAATCTTCCCAAATTAATCGTCTATCTTTCTCACGCATGCAAGGTTGTCTAAGCTCACTCCCATCATTATTAGAGTGTCTAATCAACATGCCCTAAATTAAAGAACTGGCCATGTAGATAAGCCAGCTGAAATGATGAGTAGTCATCATATAAGAATTTGGTCTTTTTGAATGATATCCCAAATTTGATGTGGGATATTATGAAGTTGGCACCAACATCACCAATTTTGAAATTGCTGACCTAAATTTGTCAGGCTGTTAGCAACAGTGTTTCCCTCCCTATAAATGTGAGAGAAGGAAATGACAGGAATAGCCTAAGAGAGAGTTTGAATATCAAGCATTATATCCTTAAGTTGCCATCTACACTTTGAAACTTTAGAAACAACCTCAATAATAATTTTTGAATCACCCTAAACATGAAGCTGATGGATGCCAAGAGAGATGGCCAACTTAAGACCCCATAAAAGAGTAGAGGCTTCAACAAAATTATTAGTTTGGTTACCAATTCCTCTAGCGTAAGCAACAATAAGATCTCCTCTATCATTCCTTATAGCTCCACCACTAGCCTTACCATTAGACTTTGTAGCTCCATCAAAATTTAATTTGGACCAACCTTGATCAGGGGGGGTCCAAATAGTGTTAAGTCTTTTAATGAGTTTAGAATCATCAAAAGCAAGAATTTGATTCACAATCCCCCAGTTGGAAGCCACAAGGACTTCATGTTGAGTAAGAGGTTTATCAACAATTTTGATGTTGGAATTTGACACATTTTCCAGGAAAGCCTTAGGAAAAGAATTGAAAACCTATGAAGAATTTCTGACATTTTCTCTAAAAATTCTATTATTTCTTTCTTTCCAGAGAAACCAAGCAATGAAAGGAAGAGTTTGAGTCCATAATTCACCTAACCAAGGATGTAATAGAGGAGGGATCCAATTAAGAATGAGATCTTTTATTTCTTTGTTGCAGACCTATTGTAACCCAAAATTCAGAAAGACTTTACTCCATATCTCAGTTGAAAATTCACAATGCAGGATAAGATGGGAGACAAATTCTTCTTCTTTCAAACACAAAACACATATGTTAACCAGTTGCATACCCCTTCGTTGAAGATTGTCCTATGTTAGAATCTTATTATGAATAGCAGTCCACCAGAAAAAGTTAACCTTAGGAAGGAGTTTACAATTCTAGACCTTCCTCTAGACATCATCTTTAAGTTCCTCGATCAGAAAATGGTAAGCAAATTTAACTGGAAAAAAACCTTTCTTGTCAGTAGACCAAAAAAATTAATCATTTCTAGAGAAAAGAGGAATCCTAGTATTAAGAAGAATTTGTTGTATTTTATTAGCCCTGTGGAGGAGATTCAGATTATTAGTACATCATTCCAGAAGTTTTTTTTCAAATTCTAACACCATGATCTTGATGAATGTAGTGACTAACTTTGTTGTCAAAAAAATGTTTAGCAAGAACACTAATAGATTCATTACCCATCTGTTTAGAAAGAGGCCCATCAGCCAACCAAGGATCTTCCCAAAAATTTATAAGCGATCCATCACCAAGTTTCCATTTGATACCCTTGTTGATAAGACTTATGGCTTTTATATTTTTATTCTAAATAATAGATCCTTGAGGAAAGCCCTTCTAATTGAGGAAAGAGTATCTGTCAGTGTCCCTTAAGTACTTGGCCTTTATAATAGTACCCCAGTCAGTATCTCTGTTTAAGAAATTCCAAACAATCTTTGATAGTAGAGCCTTATTCATATTTTGAATGCTTCTAATGTTAAGCCCACCATGAGACTTAGGTAGGTAGACTTTATCCCATTTGACCAAAGAAATTCTCTTTTTTTCTTCTGTTCCCATCCACAAGAAAGTTCTCTAAATTTGCTCCAGTTTAGGAGCCAAATATTTGGGTATTTTAAATAGGGATAAAAAGTAGGTAGGTATGCCCTAAAGAGAGGCCCTTAGAAGCTGCAATTTTCCTGCACTGCTTAAGACTTTTCCTTTCCATCCCAACAATTTCTTTTGAGTTCTCTCAAGGATATTATGCCAAAAACCTGGAGAAACTTCCTTAGTAGTCAAAGGGAGGCCAAGATAGACTAAAGGAAGGTCAACAACCACACAACCAAGGATATTAACAATTTTTTTTTGGAGATCCCCTAGGGTATTAAAAATGAAAACATTGCTTTTTTGAAAATTAATATGTTGACTAGAAGCCATAACATAATCATTTAGTAAAGATTTCCATCTAGAGGATTCCAAAGTAGAGGAGATACCAAAAAGAATGGTATCATCCACAAACTGTTGGATATGCATAGGAGACAGAGAGGAAGCAGGTTTAATCCCAGTTAAAACTTTAGAATTGATCTTACTGTGAACAGATTTACCAAGTGCTTCAGCTATCATAATAAAAGGATAGGGGGACAAGGGATCTCCTTGTCTTAATCCCCTAGAAGGAGAAAAGAAACTTCTTGGAACTCCATTAACAAGGATTGAGTATTTAGCAATAGTAACAACTTCCTTAAAGAGAAGAGAAACTTTATCATTGAACCCAAACTTCTAAATGATTTTAAATAAAAATTGCCATGACACCCTATCATAAGCTTTCAAAATACCAAGTTTGAAAACCATACCTGGGATACGACTCTTTTCCATTGAGTGAATAGTTTCATGAGTAGTAATCAAAGAATATAAGATTTGTCTCCCAGGAACAAAACCCTTTTGTGAGGGAGATATAATTTTGTCAAGAAGAGGTTGGATTCTGACCACCAGAAGCTTGGTACAAATTTTGTAAATAGTATTACAAAGGCTTATAAGCCTGAAGTCAATGAGCATCTTTGGGTTGAGCTTCTCAGGAACAAGGGAAATGAAGGTATTGTTGAGTTGTTTCAAAAGTTTACTAGTTCTAAAAAAGTCTTTGATAGCAGCAGTGACATCATATCCAATAATGTCCCAAAATTCTTGGAAAAAAAGGGGGGAAAACCATCCATCCCCAGAGCTTTAAAAGGCCCCATAGAAAAGACCACTGTACAAACCTCTTCCTCATAAATGGGCTTTAAAATATCAGCATTATCTTCCTCAGAAATTAGAGAAGGGATATTGTTCAGAAGTTGATTCACAACTTGTGAGTTATCAGCACTAGGTCCTTGTTCAGATAGCAGATTGTGAAAGAAGCTGACAGCATGATCTCCAATCTCCTCCTCAGTAGTAATCATATTACCATTCTCCAATCTTATTTGAGAAATAGAGTTAGATTTTCTATGCCTTAAAGCAGAAACATGAAAGAAGGCAGTATTACGGTCACCTTCTTTAAGCCATTGAACTCTAGATTTTTGCTTCCAGAATAACTCTTCTCTACTCATTAACTTCTTCCAATCTCTGATTAAGTCATTTTCTAATTGGAGGGAAATATCATAAGTATCACCTTGAGCAATCCTATATTGAATATCTACCATCATATTGGATAAGATCTTTTTCTGAGAAAAAATGTTACCAAAACTGTATTTATTCCAACCATAAACTTCTCTCTTGACATGCATCAACTTTCTAAAAAGTCTAAACATAGGAGTACCCACAACCTAAAGTTGCCACCATCTAGAAAGAAGATTCCTGAAATCATGATGTTTAGTCCACATAGCCTCAAATCTAAAAGGAAAAGGACCTTTTCTCTTCTAATTAGCCCATTCCAAAATGAGAGGATTGTGATAAAAAATAGTTCTAGGCAGAGTAGCCAATTTAAGGGCGGCAATGTTTGGCCAATTATTGGAAATAAGAAAATGATCAAGTTTCACTTGAATCATTTCATTCCATTTCCTCCTATTAGTCCAAGTAAAATTTTGGTTCATCAAATCAATATCAATAAGCCCAAAAGTGTTAATCAAATCAGCAAAGTCCAACATACTATCAGAGTAGTCCAAGATTCCCCTAGACTTTTCAGAATGATAAAGAGGGGTATTAAAATCACCTGCCAGCATCCAATATGAATCACGATAAGAAGAGAGTTGGTTAGCCAAATCTTCCCAAAGATTTTTCCTTAAGACCCTAGTGTTAGGGGCATAAACATTAACTAGACTCCATCAAAAGGAAGGCAAAGAGAAATCAATCACCAAGCAATTTTTATTAAAGAAAGAAAGTTTACCATGAAATTTGGAAGCATTCCACATAGTCACAATTCTCCTAGAGGCACCAACAACAGGACTTATGCAGAAGGAAGCATCAGGCCAAATCCTATCAACAATCTTTCTAAAACCTTCTTTAGACATTTTAACTTCTTGAAGTAAAATAATATCCACTTTGTGATCAAAAATATAGTTTTTGACCTCAAATTGTTTTGAGGGGTTATTAAGACCCCTCATGTTCCATGAAAGATTTTTCATTTAAATAATTTTCTGGAGTGATTCTCTAGGGTCTTCTGCTTTCCACTGGCAATCTCCCTAGCTACTTCTCTTTGCCTAGTTTCTCGCAGTGAAGGTCTACCCTTCAAAGGATCTAAACCAACATCAGCCAACTTTTTTGGTTTATAGCTCTTTTTCTTTTGAGATGTCCACTCTTCATGGTCACTCTGTGAAGCTGTAGCTACTCCCAGATGACCTATAGACTAATTAGAATTCTTCTTTGGAGAAGAAGGAAAAAGCCCTTCTTTGAGAAAACCCGATGTGAGTTTCCCAGGAGAAGGGTGAAGCTTATTTTGGCCTGAAGACAAAGGCACAAACTTTACCTCATTATCTTGAGTCTCCAACACTCTGTCAAAACCCAACTAGGTCTCTTTAGTTTTGTCAAATCCCACCTGTGACTCTACCTCTCTTTCAAATCTCATTTGGGTTTTCTTAACATTGTCATCTCCTAATAGGGTCTCCTCAAAACTGTCAAAAACCATCTGGGTCTCCTCAACTTTGTCAAAACCCATCTGGGTCCCCTCAACTCTGTCATATACCAACTGAGTCTCCTTAAGCTGATCATATTCCATCTAAACATTTTCAACTCCATCAAAACCCATCTAGGTCACCTTATCTTTATCAGATTCAATCTGGGGCTCTTCAAGATTATCACCCCCTAACTGAATATTCTTAACTTGGTTTAAAATCTCACCTTCTTCCAAAGTTGTGTGCTCATCCTTTTCCTTAAGATCAGAAGCTTCCTTTGAGTGCTCATCATTAACCAAGGTCACCTCCTTATTCTCCACAGTGACTTCCTTATTACTATTTTCCTCGGCTTTCTTGAACTTATAATGCGAGATGAGATGCCCCTTCCTCTTACAATTTTGACAAAAAGTTGTGGAATTCTCATATGAAATGGGCTGCCTCCAGACACCAAATTTTGAAGTAATGTCAATAAACATGGGTAGAGTCTTATTAATTTCCACATTAACACAAAATCTTGCATAAATAAAGCAAGACTTGGGGCGTGTGGAGTTGTCAAGGGTAACAAAATTACGAAAAGAATTAGGAATAGAACTAAAAATAGCTTCATCTAAGTATTCTAAGGGAAATCCAGGTAGACATACCCAAACTGGGGTAGTTTTATTGAGATTAGTACTAGGGTCAAACCCTGGTTTCCAATAGCCCAAAGAAAGCGAATATGTACCATAAAGCCATGGTCCTCCAGATAAGAGAGCCAGCATGTCTTCTTTGCTAGTGAAGAAAAAGAGGAATAGCCCTCATGCCATACCCACAACAGTCACACTACCTTTAACATGCCAATGATTGGAGACCCATTTATAGATCATCTCAATGATGGGGCGAAGAGAAAAAAACTTGCTAACCAGGGAAAGATCTATAGAAGCAACAATTGAGTCCACTAGATTGTGAGGAACCATGAGGGAAGACCTCTCAACCGTCTCTTTATGGTGACAAACCATTGTCCCATTCTTAAGAGATTCCACCTGTCCTGTCAGAACTGTTTTCTAGTTTGCAGGCCTAGTAGTGTCTGAAACGGGTAGGGGAATAGAGGTACTGCCTACGGTAGCACCCTCCATCCCCAAGCAGTAAACAGAAAGAAGAATAGCAAAACCCTAGAAAATTCAAAAAACCCTAGCAGAGCGCAAAAGGAGTTGGACATGTACGGCACTTGTAAAATCATGTATTATGTTGTTAGGTGTCTTGAGATAATGATGTTATAAGAGCATGATGTCTCCTGTTTTCGTATGAGGGTTTTGGTAAACTATAATGTGAAATGATGTATATTCTGTGTTGTAAATGCATCATGATGACGTAATAATCTCCTTCAAGGATGTTTTGTTGTTCATTTAATTGTATTGAACTTGTGTTAAGTATTGTGTTTGATAATGGGGGGACTCTGGTAATCATAAATAGGGGAGTATGTTGTTTATGGTTGTTGTGATTGCTTCAACTGGAAATTTTGGGGAAATGACTTAAGAGTTGGTCCTTGTTACTATGTTTACTATGCAAGAAGGTAAATTCCTTGCATTGTATATGTATACTTGTTGATTGATGATGGTAATTGTCTTGCTTGATGGGTAGGGTCTTCTAGATGTAGGTAGGGGAGTGGCTTTCAATGTGGGGTCGGGGCCCAAAGTGGCTTGCTAGGGTAACCCATTGAAAGTTGGTAACCAAGTGATAACCTAAAATGAATTAGGGGAAAAAGGGTGGATTCCACATTAAACAAGATAATAGGAATCCTCACCAATGCCTGTAGTGCTAGTTTAGACTAAGGATGGGATGAGAAGGCATTGTTGACAAAACCAACTTCCATGTTCCCATGAAAGGAAAGTTGGTTCTGCATGTGTCACCCTATGGGGACAGCATCTAGTGAGAGACTGTCAGGGTAACCCATGTCAAGGCCATGTGATGACACTCTTCCCTACTGCAGCCTAGCATTTCCTAATTGTGTTCTCCCCATTCATTGTGTGATTTCCCTTGAAGTGATGTTTGAGTTGCTTGTGATGTTCATATTGACCCCTATTGTTTGGAGTCATGTGTAGGCCTTGCACCTGTTAGCCTATTATCTTCTTGACTGTTTGCTGTAGTGGGACCTTATTGTTATCTCCTAGCATGGGGGGTGGACTTTAGGATTCCACATGGTCGGGTGGTTGTGCTTTGTCTCCATTGGTTTCCCTTGTTGTTCGTGTGCGAGAAGGATGTATCTCTTATAGAAGATTTTAAATCTTGTACCAGTTTGAGGAGATAGTTACTTATGTTCATGTTCTAGTCTTGTTTATCAGTTGAATCATGTACTATTATCTTGATGTATACATCCTAATGTATTTGGGAAAGTGATATTGTAAACAATGTAATGATGTACTCTCATGTAAGGGAAAATTGTATATGTACTTGTAGTTCATTATACAAGATCTTGATGATTACTTTACTCATGCTATGATATGGAAATGTATGTGTTTATTCCTTTGATGCAATAGATTTAGAATGAATTATGGTTATTAGTTAATTCATAATGTTTGTTTAGATCTTGTTAATAGTTTGGTAGTAATGTAGTCATGGAACCCTAGAGGATAAAGCTTAACATAAATGATATGTGTAGATATGATTTATGTTACTTTCTTATCTCTATCTTTTAAAAAAAAAATTGTCCTCTTTGTATAGCATAGTTGTGTTGTTCTTCAGGGTTCCTTGGCCGGGCATTACATCTAGTATCAGAGCCAAGTTTTAACACTGGGTACTCTGGTTTTATATAAGCCCATTATGTTGTCCTAGTTTCTTAGATTCTAAAGATTATGTTTTCCCCTTTTTGTCATCCTTGTATAACAACCTAAGGTTGTCCTTTGGTGGTGTTGTGTATAAAGATGCCTAGAGGTCGAGGTCAAGGTTGGGGATGAGGTAGGGGACACAAAAGATGTGGTGGCGATAGCCCTCCTATTTCCCCTCATGTGAGTCATCAGGAAAGCGAGAGTCACAATTGAGAGAATCAAGGTCAGTCGGAGGAAGCTCAGTTGCGTCATTTTCTTGAGGAGGTCCTTTCTTGCCTAGGCCCTAGACAAGAGGTTGATCCACATGTGGAGAGGGAAAGAGAAATGTCTCCTAGGAGAAAAGAGATTACAGTAGAGTAGGAGGCTATCTTAGTAGGTCACATGAGAGATCTCTTGAGGGCACCTCCTTCCACTTTTGATGGTTCTAGTGGTGGCTTGGAGGTAGAGACTTGGTTGATAGATTTGGACAAGTGGTTTGTCAAGCATCTGTATGGTAGTAATACCAAGGTGAGATGTGCCATCTTACACCTTAAAGGTTTCACTTCTACATGGTGGCAATTGGAGGAGCAGAAGTTACATTTGGATATTTGTACAGTTTCATGGGAATTGTTTTTTGAGAGGTTCAAAGCTTGTTTTCTATCAGATCACTAGAGGCAGTGATGTGCTGACAAGTTTCATGGGTTGAGGCAGATGGCTATGACAGTGGAGCAGTATGAGCATAGGTTCTATGAGCTTAAGTAGTACACAAGTATTGGCAATGATCAGGCCATGTTAGTTCAACACTTCATTAGGGGCTTCAATGCCTGTATCAGTGGAGGAGTTTGTGTCTTTGAGTTGAAGACCATGGAGGTTGCATTTGAGAAGGCTTGACTAGTAGAGGAGAATTTGGCTATGGCTCTAGGAGGTCATACAGGTGTATAGATTGGTAGTGCACCTCTAGCAGGCCTCAGGTCTTGAGGTGGTCAATCTTAGGCAACGGGTTCCTTAAGGAGCCATCATGCATCCGCTAAGGGTGGATAGTAGCAGTAGCAATAGTATTCCCAATCCAAACCAAAGAATTCTCAGTCTCCACAAGGTAGTAGGTTTCAGTTTAGGAAAAATTAGAGTTGGCTGTGAAACAAGCTTAATCGTTTTGATTAGCTAGCTTAGAGCACATAGCCTGCAATTAGTATGGGTAGTTTCCAGTAGTCCAATGGACCCTTAGGTGGCTGAGGATATGGTAGAGGTACATGATGTTTCTCTTGCATCCAGCAGGGCCATATGGCCAGGCAATGTCCATAGAAGAACGCTACAAGATTTAGTCAAAGCTGGTATCCTCAGAGCCAATCATGGGTGATGCAGGTAGGTCTCACAGGCTGTTTACAGTGGTAGATAACTGCCAAGTAGAGCATCAAGGCATAGTTGTGGAGACTATAGGTGTGTTGCAAGGTATTGGTATTTCCATCCTTTTCAACTCTGGTGCTTCTGATTCTTTCATTTCCCCTTCTTTAGTGGAGCATTGTGGATTGGTAGCAGCAAAGCATAATGTTAGGTGCTGGGTCGAATTGGCCTCTAGAACTACAATAGCGGTAGAGTCCCTCATGTATGGTTCTGGTTTGAGGATTGGTTCTCTATTTACCACGGTGGATCTTCACATCATACCCCTAGGATCTTATGATATAGTGTTGGGTATGGATTGGTTGGATACTCATCGAGTAGTGATAGATTGTCGTGGTAAGTCAGTATGGTGTTTCAATGATTCAGGAAGAGAGGTAGAGGTAGTTGGCATTCAGAGGCCCATCTCCTTGCGTATGATTTCTGTCATGCAGATAAGGAGATGTATGCATTAGGGTTGCTAGTTGTTTGCCATGATAGTTAACAATTTGGAGTTAGAGGAGATTCGAGAAGCATTCCTTGACAATCATCCTATCCTTAAGGAGTATGCAGATGTTTTTCCTAATGAGATCTTGGGGATGCCACCTAAGTGTGGCATTGATTTCAGGATAGATCTTGTTCCCAGAGCAGAACCTATCTCGCAAGCTCCATATCGGATAACAACTCAGGAGCTTAAGGAGCTTTGGTTGCTATTAGAGGAGTTGTTAGCAAAGGGGTTCATTCATCCTAGTGTCTCTCCTTGGGGAGCACCTATCATTTTTGTGAAGAAAAAGGACGGATCCCTTCGGTTGTGTATTGACTATCAACAACTAAATAAGGTGACTATGAAGAATAGATATCCCTTACCGCAGATTAATGACCTCTTTAATCAAATTAAGGGGGCTAAGGTGTTTTTGAAGATTGACCTAAAGTCGAGGTATCATCAGTTGTGTATCTTTGAGGCAGACATTCATAAGACAACATTTCGCACTTGTTATGGGCACTATGAGTTCACTATTGTGCCATTTGGGTTGACGAATGCACTGTCTGTGTTTATGAGCCTGATGAATGGTGTATTTTGCACCTACCTTGATAGATTTGTCCTTGTGTTCTTGGATGACATATTGATTTACTCAAGGACTATGGAGGAGCATGAGGAGCATTTGTGGTAGGTTTTGCAATGTCTGAGAGAGAATCAACTATATGCAAATTTGGCAAAGTGTGAATTCTTTCAGACAAAGGTGAGATATTTGGGGCATGTTATTTCTGGTGAGGGAATTGTCATGGATCCTTCGAAGATCCAAGCCATCATAGAATGGCCTGAGCCCACTAATGCGTTAGAGGTTCACAGTTTTATGGGTTTAGTAGGCTACTATCGATAGTTTGTACAGGGTTTTTTGAGGATAACTCACTCTATCACTTCCCTTCAGAGGAAAGGAAAGAAGTTCATTTGGTCAGAGGAGTGTCAGGCAACCTTCCAAACTCTCAAGGAGCAGTTGAGTAGTGCACCCATTTTGGTAGTTCCTGACCCTATCAAAGACTTTGTGGTGTGTACCTATACATCCTTGGAGGGTCTAGGAGTAGTTTTGATGCAGGATGGTCACATGATAGCCTATGAGTCTCATAAACTTAAGGATCATGAGTTGAACTAACCCACGCATGATCTAGAGTTAGCCACCATCTTGCATGCCTTTGTGAGATGGAGACATTTCTTGTTAGGGCATCAGTTTGAACTGCATAGTGATCACCATAGTTTATAGTACATATTCACACAGCCAAACCTGAATGCTAAGCAGAGGCGGTGGATGGAGTTCCTCTATGAGTATGATTTTGAGGTGAAATATATCCAGGGTAAGGAGAATGTTGTGGTAGATGCCCTTAGTTGGTGGAGGCATGAGCTTTCAGTAGTCACTCTTGGAGTGGATTTGAGAGGTCAGATTCTTACAACACTTCCCACCAATAGTTGGTATCAGGAAGTAAAGTCAGAGGTCAGATTAGGTAGATCCTTGGAGGGTAGATTTGCTAGTTACTCTCTTGAGTTGGATGGTCTCTTGTAGAACTTGGGTCACATCTATGTTCCTCCTTTAGAGGGTCATTGGGCACCCTACTCAACACATCTGGGTATCAAAAAGATGCACGCAGACCTCTGTCAGTTGTATTTTTGGGTCAGAATGAAGAGGGATATTGTTGATTGTCTCAGGATGCCTAGAGTGTCAAAGGGTTAAGACAGAACATCAATACCTCGCAGGTCTTCTTCAGCCACATCTTGTTCTAGAATGGAAATGGGACATCATTTCAGTGGACTTTATAGTCAGTTTGCTTGTATCCTCTCATCGTCATGATTCCATTATGGTCATTGTGGACAGGCTGACTAAAGTAGCACACTTCTCTCATGTTTGGTCTTCATATAATGCTTCTTCTGTGGCCAGAATCTTCATGGACATAGTTAGATTGTATGGGTTTCCTTGCAAGATCGTCTATGATAGGGATCTAGTGTTCACTTCAACCCTCTGGACATCTTTATAGCATGCATTAGGGACCCAATTGAACTTTAGTTCAACTTACCATTTAAAGACTGATGGGCAGACTGAGAGGGTTAATTAGGCCCTCGAGGATATGCTCAGGATGTATGTCATGGATCAGCAGACCTGTTGGGAGGATTATTTGTACTTGGTGGAGTTTGCGTACAATAATGGGTATCACAATTCTATTGGTATGTCTCCTTTTTAGGCTTTGTATGGTCATCCTTGTCAGACCTCACTGAGTTGGGATCATCTTGAGGATAGAGTTCTCCTAGGACCAGAGATGCTTCAGGAGATGGAGTAGTAGGTTGATCGTATTAGAGAGCATTTGGTGGCAACACAGGACAGACAGAAGAAGTATGCAAATGCTCATAGGGTTGATCGCCAATTTTCAGTTGGAGACCAGGTGTTCTTGCGAGTGCATCTGCGAAAGAGTTTGATCCGTTATGGAAAAGTCTCTAAGCTTGCACTGCACTTTTTGGGCTATTCAAATTTTTGGAGAGGATTGGTCATGTTACGTACCATCTTGCTTTTTTGCCCAGTCTATCATGCATCCATGATGTATTTCATGTTTATGTTTGTAGGCCATATTATCCAAATATTTCTCATGTTCTTGACAGGAATGCTTTATAGGTAGAAGACAGGTAGCTGGTTTTGCAGCCCGTATGCATTTTGCAGCATGGGAGACTCACCCTCAAGGGAAGAGATGTGGAGTAGGTAAGGATTCAATGGGATCCTAATGATGAGGTTTCAACTACCTGGGAGGAAGCATCCCAGATGCGAGAGTTATATCCATACTTGTTTGCAGGCTTCTAGGAATAAGCCTGATTCTAGGGGGAGGATGTATTGCCCCTCATTTTGTTTTCTATTAGACCAATAGTTGTTCTATTAGAACTAGGCATTATGACATTTTCTTGATGATGGATTTATTGTTATGATGTTAGTTGATGATACATTGTTGATGACCTACTACTATGATGACATTTGATGATACTTTTATTATTGGTGTTTTGTGCTTATGTTATGATTAGTTATGGACTTAATTGACTATGTGGATCAATCTTATTATGTGCATCATGCGATTATCTGATGATGTATCTTATCTAGTTGTTCAATTACGGATTGTTATGCGTGATGTGGTTACTTGTTTGATGTGTTTTGGTGAAAGGAATAGTGTCACATTACTCATGCATGAGTACCCTACTACGCTGTGATTTCTTTTCATGGTGTGTTTAACTGTATGATTATATATCTATATGTTCAATTGTTTTGTTTGCTGTAGGTTGCAGGTATCATGCATTGACTCCACCTGAATTGATAGATTTGAGCATGCCTTAAACCCAATAGAAATTGTTGAATGAAGATAACATATGGCCCCCTAGTTAGCCATCATCCTTGAAAAGGATGAGTATCTAGTTTTGCACCCAGTTAGTGTTGTCTTTATGGGCGTGATAGTCAGTCACCATTGTTGTGGTTATGCTTTGCGATCATGCATAGTGGTTAGGTATTGTTCGGCATTTGGATTTATCTAGTTAGAATTGTTTGATCAATGCTTTGGTTAATTGTTACATTATAATAAGAAACATTAAGTTAAGACGACGCTTTTGATAAATAAATATAAATGGCTTAATGTAAATTGTAGTTTATAATGTATTATAAGCTCAATAAATAATAATAATAATAATAATAATAATAATAATGAGGTAAATAAAGTCTTACAAAAATGGGAATACAATTGATAAAATCAATATGAAAATAAATATATAAATAAGTAAATGTTTTGTTAAGTGGCTATAAAAATAAATTTGTAAATAATTATAATTTTTCATAAAACATATATATAGCAAATGTTAAAATAAATAAAAATAAAAATTATATTGTATGGTTGTAAATTAAATAAATAGCAAATTGTGAGAAAGTAAAAAGATGGAATTTGTTGTCATTAATGAAATTTTGGGCATGAGAATTTGGGTCGTGATTTCTGTAAAATATGTGGAGCTTTTTGGGAGGAACCATCTAGAAAATTTTGGGGGTTTCTCTCTGTAAAAATAAGGGGAAGGATTGTAGTTGAGGAGCATTGTCATTTGGAGACTGGAGAGATTGGTATGCAACTATAGAAATTGATTTCAGCATCAAATCTTCAACCCTGTCAAGCGAGCGAAATTAGGTTCCTTTGTTTCTGACTTCTAGTTTAGTTTCCTTTTGAAGTGAATGTGAGATTTAAGATCGCTGCATGGATTTGAATTCTTTGCCTTCCCGTCGTTTGCTTTTGTTGACTGTTTCAAAAGCCTTACCAATAGATCCATTTATAAACCCTTCTTTACATCTTAGACATAGATATATTGTGATTCTAATTCTTTCAGATCATTTCATTTAGCATCACCAATACACTCCTCAAGAATATTGTATATGTTTAAATTATTAGTACAAATCTATCTTTCAGATTGTTTCATTTGATATCGTCAATGTTCTCCACAAGTATATGGTATTAGTTTAATGATGGAAATGATCCACATCTCTCAAAATGATTTCTCTGCAACAGTCCATAAAAAAACATCTCTCAATTCATTTTTTTCTTGTTTATCATTATATGTTTATGCATACCTGTCTACCAAAGCATTTCCAACTATATATATAGCATAAATCAGATTCTTTTTATGCTTCAGTGGATGTCCATAACTGTTTCCAAATCACCTAAATTGGCAGACTTGCAGAATGATAGCAAAGGTTGTTGAAATTTTTTTTTTTAAACTACCAATTGCATTTTCTTGAAAGCTCCTCAATGAATTCATTTTGCACAGATCCTGCAATCATTGAAATCCATGAGATGACATCTCTTTGAGGCGTCTGTTAGATAGTTCGTGAGACTTGTCTATGCATCTAAATCTCCCATTTTTGCACGTGTTCGAAAGGATGCTGGCAAAGGTTGCAGATCTGGCTTTACACCTGCCAATTGCATTTGCTTAAAAGTTTCAAAGGCCTTCTCAACAAATCCATGAGATGATGTCTCTTTGAGGCATCCATCAAATAGATCACATTCCCTGTTTATGCTTCTACATTTTACATACATGTCTAGCAAGACCGTTGCAACTACAACATCTGACAAAACTCCTCTATCCTTATGCTTTGATGGATGTCCATAACCTGTTTCAAAACTCTATGCTGGCACAAGAGAGGGACATCGGCAAAGGGTGTGGAATTGGCTTTAAACCTATGAATTGCATTAGTTTAAAAGCTCCTACAACCTTTTTAGCGAATCTAATTCGTGCTTTTCCTGCAATCATTGCAGTCCTTGTTTCTTTCAGGCAAACCTGCAATTATTTGCATCCCATTAGATATTAGGGTTCATTATTTCCTCTATATTATAGTTAACATTTAGGGTTTGAATTTTTTAAAACGTTATGTTGCATTATAACTGCAAGAAGAAATAAAAATGCATTGATTGTAATAGAAATTAATTATTCATTGTGTATTAGGAAGAATCAGATATATATATATATATATATATATATATATATATATATATCTTATAAGGTTAAACATATTTATATTTATTTAAACATTGGTTAAATGTATATATGTATATAATTATTTTAATGTAATATGTTATAGTTAATTATTCTCTTTATAATAGAAATGAGTATATTTATATTTATGTTTATATCTTTTAGAATTTACCTAAATATAGATTTAATGAATATTTTTATTTCGTTATTAAATGTAATTTGTTGATTTATCCTTAATTTAAACATAAACAAATTACAAGTTATGTTTTGAACTTGATAATATTAATTTACTTGTATTGACATTATTAATTGTAATTCAATATCATCGATTAGTCTTAAAAATAAACGTAAATTAATTATCAATTTGCTTGTAATAAGGTTATGAAATTAAATTTGTGGGTAATAAATTAGTTATGTTTTCTTGGTCACTATGATTTTACATTGACCCGAGTTGTTTAGTTTCCAGAGGCCTAGGATGTTTATGTTTTGATTTCGTGTATTGTGTTGTTAGGTGTCTTGATGTAATGATGTTATAAGAGCATGATGTCTCTTGTTTTTGTATGAGGGTTTTGGTAAATGATAATGTGAAATGATGTATATTCTGTGTTGTAAATGCATCATGATGAGGTAACATTCTCCTTCAAGGATGTTTTGTTGTTTATTTAATTGTATTGAACTTGTGTTAAGTACTGTGTTTGATAATGGGGGGACTCTGGTAATCATAAATAAGGAACTTGTGTTTAGTATGCAAGAAGGTAAATGCCTTGCATTGTATATGTATACCTATTGATTGATGATGGTATTTGTCTTGATTGATGGGTAGGGTCTTCTAGATGCAGGTAGGGGAGTGGCTTTCAATGTGGGGCTGGGGCCCAAAGTGGCTTGCCAGGGTAACCCATTGAAAGTTAGTAACCAAGTGATAACCTAAAATGAATTAGGGGGAAAAGGGTAGATGCCACATTAAACAAGATAATAGGATTCCTCACCCATGCCTGTAGTGCTAGTTTAGACTAAGGATGGGATTAGAAGGCCTTGTTGGCAAAACCAACTTTTGTGTCCCCACGAAAGGAATGTTGGTTCCACATGTGTCACCATATGGGGCCGACGTCTAGTGAGAGACTATCAGGGTAACCATAGATGGGGGCTGGCATCTAGTGAGAGACTATTAGGGTAACCCATGTCAGGGCCATGTGATGACATTCTTCCCTACTGCAACCTAGCATTCCCTAATTGTGTTCTCCCCATTAGTTGTGTGATTACCTCTGGAAGTGATGTTTGAGTTGCTTGTGATTTTCATATTGACTCATGTTGTTTGGAGTCATGTGTAGACCTTGCACTTATTAGCCTATTGTCTTCTTGACTGTTTGTTGTAGTGGGACCTAATTGTTATCTCCTAGCACAGGGGGTGGACCTTAGGGTTCCACATGGTTGGGTGGTTGTGCTTTATCTCCATTGGTATCCCTTGTTGTTGTTCGTGTGTGAGAAGGATGTATCTCTTATAGTAGATTTCAAATCTTGTACCAGTTTGAGGAGACAGTTACTTATGTTCATTTTCTAGTCTTGTTTATTAGTTGAATCATTTATTGTTATCTTGATGTATACATCCCAATTTACTCAGGAAAGTGATATTGTAAACAATGTAACGATGTACTCTCATGCAAGGGAAAATTGTATATGTACTTGTAGTTCTTTATATAGGATCTTGATGATTACTTTACTGATGCTATACTATGGAAATGTATGTGTTTATTCCTTTGATGCAATAGATTTATAATGAACTATGGTTGTTAGTTAATTCATAATGTTTCTTTAGATCTTGTTAATAGTTTGTTAGTAATGCATCCATGGAACCCTAGAGGATAAAGCTTAACATAAATGATATGTGTAGATATGATTTATGTTACTTTGTTATCTCTTTCTTTTTTTAAAAAAAATTGTCCTTTTTGTATAGCATAGTTGTGTTGTTCTTCGGGATTCCTTGGCAGGGTGTTACAAGTGGAATTTATTAAAGTTGCGAAATCAATTTTAAATTAGCAGATTATTATTTTATTTAGTTCAATTGATTACAAATCATCTATTCAATTTAATTATAATGATCTTTAATTATTTTATTAGTTGGACCAATGCCATTGTTTATTTGGTTTAATTAGAATGATCCTTGATAATCAATTACTTGGGGTTAATGCAATATTTGAATTACAATTATTGATCTACAATTTAATCATTTAGTTTAATTAGACAAATTCAATTGATTTACAAATTATTCACTTAGTTTAATTGGACAATGGCAATCCATGAGTTTACAAATAATTCATTTAGTTTAATTACAATGGACAAATGCAATCTTTGTTATTTAAATTATCTTATTTTGGATTAGTTCACTAAGGATGGATGAATGAAATTATTGATTACAATTTACTTAGTTTTATTAAGGAGGGACAAAATACAATCTCTTATTTTTTATAAGTTGTTATCTAGTTTAAATAGTTCACTGATCAATTGATTTACAAATTATTTCACAAATTCTATCATTGTTTTAGGCATTTCATTTCATTCAACTTGTTTAATTTACATGTGTCCACTTAGTTTAATTAGGAGGAAAAAAATCTTTCATTTGTTTTAGATTAGGCCTCTAATTTAGAAGACACTATGGTTGGACAAATTTATAAAAGAGGAGAATGAGTAAATTAATAGGATTAAAGTTGATCTCAACCTATACTCTTGGTCTAAGAACTACAATATCAAATTCCTTTTAGGGTTCTAATTGTAGATTTCAAAATATAACTCCAAAGTAGGAAATCTTTTTCAAAGTTAATTATCATGGGAAAACATGATTATTTACTACCATTGCAATGGTTCATTCAACTTTCTTGTGATCAACAATTGTTAAATGTATATTGATAATACAATGTTTTCTATCACACAATTCAAGTAAATTAAAAGGGAAAACCCAAAACACATCGTTGTGTTTGGTGAATAAAGGGTAGGTCTCTAGTTCACACTTACGGGTCAAGCCATCATGATGAACTACTATGCCTATGGCCTAATATAGCTACAATAATGGTATCTAGGCATCACCTGTATAAACCACCAGGGAGTGATAAGGATCACCTCATCAAATTAAAGTACAAGGGGCAAGGTAATCCCTCTCGTATCCTTTACTAAAAATATAAAATTGTAAAAAACTTGCTTAGTAAATTTTCCCCTTCTCACAGCTTAAAAGGATCTTGGAGCGCTTGACAAAACTTCTACTTTTACAAAGAAAATACTTTAGTAGGAAGAGGGTCTTTTCTTGAGACACGTAGTTGCAATTTTAATCCTAGTAAACTAAGAAGGGGTTCTTGCATTGTTAATATTTACATTTACCTAGTGTATCCTTAGTAGCATTTTTGTGCGAGTTTCTAATTTAGAAAAAACCATAAACACATTTAATGAAATTAGTTGTATTCATGTCCATTTGATTCTTATTTTATTGGTTAATCTTAGGCTTGGCTGTTAATGTATTAATCATTGTTAGTTCACTTTGTTGCGATACTAGTGATTAGCAATCTATTGAGGGATAATCCTAGGTGTTATGGCTGTTGTGTATTATGATATTTCATAGTATGTACTTAATTGTTTCGATCAACCAATAAAATGGAAATTGGGAAGTATATAGGGAATCTAAAAAAGGTTGGCTCAATACCCTACTATAGTAAGATTATCATAATAGTACCTGTTGGGAATTAAGGTGTCTCAACTATTAAAAATGAAAGCAACACTACTTCAATAGAAATCTCATTCAATATAAATTTCTGCAATCTTTAACTATGTTATTAATGGAGATTGTAACACAGAAACAAAACTATGCTTCACAGAAATGCAAAATCAAAAATATGAACACATAACACAATGTTTAATGTGGAGAAAACCTTTTCAGGTAAAAAACTCCACATAAGAAAGAGGCCCAATGTTTGTATTAATCTGAAAATGATTTACAATACAACACTTCAACTCTCTCCACCAGTCTTCAATGTGACAACATTCCGGCATCACCTAAGTACCTAAAATCTGTCTTGCAGGAACTAATACATGGAAAATACTTATAGAAATATTTTCTAACTCATCTTAGGCATTCACATTCTCTCTCCTAAGATTTTCCAACCTGTAAACATTAATTACCATCTTACAAGGATCTTACACTTGTCCAAAAATAGTCATGCAAAGGTTGGGCTTCCAAGACTAAATCTAGCCTCTTACAGCATCTTATGATGTGTCATAACCATCATAGATTCCAGCAAAAGAGTATCTTTCCAAGATAGGAACCTTGGGCTAAATATAGCAAATATACAACTAACATATCCGTCATATGCATCATAGAATCAAAGAATCTATGACAACTTGCAGCTGTCATAGATTCACTCACCAAAAATTATGATAGTTGTCATACATACCAAAAATATTATATTCCTCAAGGGAGCATGCCTATCCTCATTTACTATGAATTTTTACATTTTCCAACAATAAATGTCACTCCGTAACTACCGCCAATAACTCTGAAATTACAACTGTCAATGAGACTACCTCATTCCCTTATGGGTAAGTACAAATAACAAATAATAAAAGGAATAAAATACAATATTCAAATTTAAAAGGTTAATGGCACCTTATTCCAACATTCTCCCACTTGACATTATACATTGTAAATCAACCCATAGGAAAATAAATGAAAAATAATCAGGCACTAGAAACAAGGACCATGGCCTCTCTGCACCATACAAACTTCTCTGTGCTCACAGGCTTGGTCAATGAATCTGCAACATTCTCTGAGTGTCTATCTTCTTTAAGTCAATCTCTCCATTTGCAACCAATTCTCGAACAAAGTGATACTAAACATCAACATGCTTAGTTCGAGCATGATACAAGGGATTCTTGACCAAACAGATATCACTCTGGGTATCACAACCAATCTGAATGATCCTACAATCAAAACCAATACCTGTACACAGACTCCTCAACCAAACTACCTCCTTAGAGACATGAGTAGAAGCCATATACTCTGCTTCTATGGTGGACAAAGCAACTATGGGCTGCCTCTTACTCATCCAACTCACTACACCTCCAAATAAAGTAAACACATAACCACTAGTGGACCTTCGACTATCCAAGTCACTTGCCCAATCTGTATCAACAAAACCCTATATGTCCAAAGATTTATTAGCACTATTAGTACTAGAATAAACAAAACAATGGTCAAGAGTACCTGCAAGATATTTAAACACCCTCTTCACATAGTTCCAATGCTGTCTACTAGGGTTAGACATAAATTTGCTCAAAACTCCCACTGCTTGGGCAATATCTAGTCTAGTGCAAACCATTGCATACATCAAACTCCCTACATCACTAGCATATGGCACATTAGACATACCCTCAAGATCATCCTCAGTCTCTGGACACATATCTAATGAAAGCTTAGTACCAATGGGTAAAGGAACTCTAACTAGGTTACAATCCTGCAAACTAAACCTCTGCACAATAGTATTCACATACTTACTTTGTGACAACCAAAGCTTTCTGTTAACTCTGTCCCTCTTGATCTCCATTCCCAAAATATACCTTGTAGCACCAAGATCCTTCATCTCAAATGCACCTAAAAGTTGGGCTTTAAGCTCACTAACCATACCCTTAGTATTGCTAAAAAACATGTCATCAACATACAAAACAGTAACCAATATAGAATCATCAACACAATGAATGTAAACACAATAATCCTCCTCACTTCTAACAAAACCTAATTTCAAAAAAAATGAATGAAACTTTTGATACCACATTCTGGGGGATTGTTTTAGACCATAAAGAGACATCTTTAACCTACAAACCCAATGTTCTTTTCCTTTTACCTCAAAACCTGTAGGCTATTGCATATAAATTTCTTCTTCAAGATCTCCTTGCAAGAACGTAGTCTTAAAATCCATTTTCTCAATCTCCCAATCATAAGCTATAGCAATAGATAAGAGAAATCTAATAGAAGTCAATTTAGCAATAGGAGAGTATATCTCACCAAAATCAACTCCCTCTCTCTAGGAGTAGCCCTTGGCTACCAGTCTAGCCTTGTACTTCTCCAATGACCCGTCTGCTCCAAACTTCTTCTTGAAGACCCACTTACATCCTATGGCCTTTCTTCTTTTGGGAAAATGAACAAGATCCCATGTGTTACAAGAGTCTAAAGCCATCATCTCCTCCTACATGGCTAGCTACCAAGACTCACTATCATCTGCAGAAATAGCTTCCCTATAGGATCTAGGTTCATCATTAGTACTTAATAAAGAATATACATAACAAAAATCTGGTGGGCTATACTTGTCAACTAGATTCCGTTGTCTTGTGGATCTCTTCAAGGGTGGAGTAAGAGACTCTACTCATTCTTTTGCATGATCATCTACACCAGCTTCTTCTGTAACAACAGATTCATCTTCATCAAAACTACTCGAATCTTCTTCTTCTTCTTCACCCACCAATCCATGATTCTGTTCTTAATGAGGTGCATCTTATTGCTCTAAATCAATGTGCACCTTCTTTACCTTTTCATCTTTTTCTTTTGGCTGCTTAGGTTCAGAAATAGCTCTAAGTTCCCTAAAAATAACATCTCTAGAAAAGATAATCCTACAGGTTAGTGGATTCCAAATCTTATAACCTTTCACATTATCACCATATGAGATGAACCTCTTACAACAATATAATAAAAAATGCAGGAAATAATAGAAATAGTAGAACACCGAAGGAATTTATTGATTGCAGGCCACTTCAAGGGGGCAACCTCCTTTGAGTAAGCTCAATACAATAAACTCATGGATGCCTTCATTGGCCACAACACGTACTTATATACTAAGTCTAATATAAACAACTATTACTTCCCATGAATGTGGGATAATACAATATACTCACGGGATGGCTTACAAAGCATATGCGTCCAAATGTAATATACTAACAAAGTAAAGAGAAGGGTTAAACATGGGTTCCTAACATCCCCTCCCTCTTAGAAAAGCTTTGTCCTCAAAGCATAAGATGTGGAAATTGTTGTTGAATCTGAAGGAGTGGTTCCCTTGTAGCAATCTTTAGGTGCATTCCATGCCATTGAATTAATACCTATGTGATGGATCAGGAGCGAAGAGGACAAGTGCGCCTATTAAGGATTGCCTCTAGCTCCAAAAGGATGGATCTTTCATTATCCAGTTGTCGTAAAACAGTTTGTGCTCTATCGTTGGCACCAAGAAATTTCTTTACACAAGAGACATGAAATATTGAATGAACGTGGGAAGAAGGAGCCAGCTGATGATCCCTAATCTGATCATGGGTGCGGAGAACCGTGTCGACTACCTGAACTCATGAACTGCTGAGGGAGTACAGAAGGAACGCTGGTGGTGCTTGACCATAGACTGCTTCATATGGAGTCATGTTAGAAGTAGTGTGGTAGGAGGTATTGTACCACCATTCAGTGAGAGGCAGCCACTTTGCCCACTAATGTTGTTGTTCTAAGGTATCACATGTAGCCACAATCGGTTGAATTGACCTATTCATTCCCTTCCAAAAGAAGTGATGCCATGCCCGCTCATTAGTTTTGAGGAACCTAGAGTGCCCTACTGATGGAGAATCATAGAGTTCATAGAAGATAGCTTGTGGGATAGATTCCAACCAATTTGGAAAAGACACAGAAATAGCTAAAAGAGAAGCTTGGTGATCACATGTGTGGAAAAGAGAATCCACCAAAATCTCATAGTCATAACCCATGAGTTTGCTGATCCATTTCTGTTGTGCTGGGGAGGAGACCCATTGTTCCAGGAAATATTTTAGCCTCTGGTGAGCCACCCTGATGCAAAAATGATTCCCTGATGGGGATGGCCACCACTTCTGTACTACATGCAAAATAGCCGTCATTCGTTATAGAGCGAAAGGATTAGTGGAGACCACGGATGGTTGCATCTGAATGGAGTGAAGTTGAGTGATTAAACCATGTGAATTCTTCTTAAGAAGGTTTTCCAGGTGATGTGAACTTATGATGTTGAGAGACCCCGATTGTAAGCCCTTCAATGTGTGTTTGTGCCCATTGTCTGAAAACTGCATCCAAAGTTTAGCAAAATCCCATAAGATGGGTCTAAGTGTGCATAACCATTGGATGCCCAAAATCACATCACATCCGCCTAAGGGAAAGGCAAACATGTTAGAGCGTAGGTTATAATCTCCAATAGAGATACACACATTGCGACACTTCCCTTTGCAAGGTAATGTGCCCCCATTGGCAATCATGACTTCAAAGTTTGAGCAAGGATGAACAAAACAATCAGCCTATTTGGCTATTCAAGGGTCAATGAAGTTATGAGTACTACCAAAATCAATGAGTATTGTAAGAGGGAGCTTCTTGAAGTAACCCTTGACCCACATGGTTTGTGGGGTGGTGACTCATGCTACTACATGGAGAGAGATCTCTGGCTGGTCTTCTTGAGAAGTAGGGTCAACAGGTGACTATTGAGTTACAACCTGATCAACTATTGTATCCTGAGCCTCTGCAAAAACTTCAGTTTCAGGCAGAGAATCCACATCCAAGAGATAGAGCTTTTGTTCAACACATTGATGTCCCTAAGTGAATCTCTCATCACAATTATAATAAAGCCCTTTTTCTCTACGTGCCCACATCTCTACTTCAGTTAAATGCTTGATAGGAGTTGTTCTAGGAGCTGGCATTATTTGAGGGCTTTGGGGATCCATATTTCTAAATGGAACAAAATTGGATTTGGAGCATTGTTGAGCTGTGATCTTGTCCTCCACGAACTTAGCCAACCCTAAGGCTTCCATCATTGTGCTTGGACAGAACATTTGAACTTCAGAGTGAATTGCATCCTTCAAACCACTGACAAAACAACTCTTGAAGAAGTCATCAGACAATCCCTCTATGTGATTGACCAGTTTTTCAAATTTTGTCTAATATTCTCTCACAGTACCTATTTGGCGCAGTTTTGTGAGTTCTCCTATGAAGTCATCAAAAGCACTAGGGCCAAATCATTGCAAAATGAGTTTGCAAAAATTTGTCCATTTTGTCTCTTCATGAGCTTTGATGTACCAACAGAACCATTGAAGGGCTTCATGTTCCAAATGAAAGGAGGCAAGTGGGACTTTGTTGACATCAAAAGTATTATGCAGACTGAAATATTGTTCTGCCTGGTATATCCATCCAGTCGGATCATCACCATTGAAGTGAGGAAAATCAAGCTTCGATCCACGAAAATTGCCAGAAGAAGAAAACCCTATAACTATAGAAGACTCTAGCTGCCGTCTATTGTTCATGGCTAAATGTTGAAGGTTGAGCCCGAGAATTTTTTCATCCAGATCTTGGAGTTTGGTCTTGATGGCTATAAGTTCCTCCATATTTTTTGCTCCTGCGCAAGTGATAACCATAACCAGGATAATTTTTTTTTTGGAATAGGTAGAAAAACAAAAATAGAAACTTTTTTAGTAAAGGAAAATTTGGATTTGGGAAAAACTCTAATGGGTAATTGGGATTTGACTAGGTTTTGGACACTTTTTGAGGGATAGGGAAGCAAAAAATGGGGATTTCATAAGCGAGGTGAAGGAATGGGAAAATTTGTCCAAGATGGACAAAGTAACATAAATAGGAAATGAACACTGTGGCAAAATTGGAAAGCGATTGGGTGAGAATCAAAGAAGTTATGGTAAACCCTAAAAATAGACAAATGTGGGATTTCTAGCTTTGATAAATGGAATTTGGGATAGGGTCCTCAAGAAAGGAAATATGCAGGATGGAATTTTAGGGGTTCCAGTGAATTTTCAGGGGAAATGGAGCTGAAGCAAGGAAGATATGGGGAAAAAACAAACATTTTTTTTTTCTAGAAATGATGCAACAAGATCTCCAAATGGCTCTGGATAGATTCAATCTACGATTTGTCAGCTAGAAATAGATATGGGCCCCAAGTATGTTCAGCTTCCTAAAGGTTTAGGGGATTTACTCAGCTACCAATGTTGTCTAACAACTTGCGTATTGGGGCAATACCCCTCACTCCATGGCTTAGGTAAAATTGATAACCGCTTTGCCACAAATGACAACTCTTGGTTTACCTCATGGATGGGAACTAGTCAATCAAGTAGGGGCCATTGCCCTTTTCGCTAGCAGGTCCTCTCAATTGGCCAACTACTTCAGGGTTCCTGTGGTACTCCTCACAATGAGTTTTAGGGCTATGCCTAGGCACTTCCCATAGTTAAGTGGATAGGGATTATTCCCTGATCTAAACCTGCAATTGAAATGAACAATATAGATGCAAAGAAAAAAGAACTACTACAATAATCACAGCGCTCGGAGGCCACTGCAAAAAAAAATTTGGTAGAAATTCCACCCTGCGAGTCCAAGGAAGCGCTCTGATACCAGATGAGAGGAACCTCCTACAATAATATAATGAAAAATGCACAAAATAATAGAAATAGCAAAACATAGAAGGAATTTATTGATTGCAGGTGACTTCGAGGGGGCAACCTCCTTTGAGCAAGCTCAATACAATAAACTCGTGGATGCCTTCATTGGCCTCAACACATACTTATATACTAAGTCTAATCTAAACAACTATTACTTCCCATGAATGTGGGATAATACAATATACTCACGGGACAACTTACAAAGCATATGCGTCCAAATGTAATATATTAACAAAGTAAAGAGAAGGGTTAAACATGGGTTCCTAATACCATATCTAATGAATGTACACTTTTCAGCCTTTGGATCCAACTTAGATCGCTTTTCCTTATGCACATGAACAAAAGCCTCACAACTAAAAACCCTTAAATGTGAAACAAAAGATTTCTTACCTATCCACACTTCATAAGGTGTCGAATCAAGAGCCTTACAAGGAGATCTATTTATCAAGTAGCAAGCAGTACACATAGCCTCCGCCCAAAACCATTTATCCAACTATGCATCACTAAGCATACTTCTGGCCCTTTCCATAATTGTTCGGTTCATCCTTTCTGCAACACCATTCTGTTGTGGTGTGTACGGAGTTGTCTTTTGTTTGATTATACTTGCATGCTTGCAAAACTCATAAAATTCCTTAGAACAATATTCCCCTCCATTGTCAGATCTTAATATTTTTATCTTTAAACCTAATTGGTTCTCTACTAAGACTTTGAATTCCTTAAACTTAGTGAAAACTTTAGATTTATGCTTCATAAAATAAATCCATATAAATCTGGATACATCATAAATGATGGTTACAAAATAACAAGATTTTCTGATAGATTCATTATCCACAGGTCCAAACACATCCGTATGAATAATTTATAACTTCTCTTTTGCTCTATTGCTTCCTGAAGGAAATGATTTTCTATTTTGTTTACAAAACACACAATGCTCACAGAAATCAAAGTGCTCATCAGAATAGGAGAAACCATCCAACAAATTTTTATTCTTAATAGTTTTCAATACATTATTTTATGTGTGGCCCAATCTACGATGCCACAACAAACATGCATTTTTAGTATTAGCCTCGGATACATAAGAGGCATTATAAACTGTAGTGGCTTCAATCTTAGACAGGCTTCTGAATCTCTTCCCCTTCACTACTGTTGGTTTTTTTTCCCAGAATGGATGCTTTGTCCTAGTTATCCCTACAAGGTAGCCATCAATGATCAACAGGATCTTTGGACCAAGGGCCAACAGTGTAGGAGATAGACTCTATAAATATCTCCTCTTCTTCTTCAGGCTCTGCAAAACCTAGGGGGTATTCCCTATTCAACAGCCATAAGATATGCTTGTGAACTGGGGGATGTTGACACAAAGCAAATAAATCCTCCTTTATGTAGACCAAAACTGTAAGATAAGTGCAAAGGGGCTAGCTTTTAGCCTATGTTCAGTTGTGAGATAGAGGATTTTTATCCTAAAACTACTTCTAGGGTCCTAAAGGTTTGGTTTTTAAGTTTTAAATTTGATTTTGTATTTGGATGCAAAACTAAGACCTGGGGTGTAAGCTCAATACAAGACTAGACTGGTGCCTATCCAGGGCTTGGAGTCAGTAGACAAAGATTGGATTTCAAGGGGGTTTGTTTAGCATTTGCCTTACAGATACTTCCCAAGACTGAGTATTCAGTTATCTCTGCTTACAAACATCCTTACTATAGAACATTCCTCCCAACACTTGATCTAAAACATTTAATCTACTCCTTGAGCAGAAGTAGGAAATCAAGCATTCAATACAGTAAACCTATATTCTAGAATCATAAACACCCCTTAGATGCCTAGATTTAGAAGAAGAACACACTCAATTTGGAGATAGATAATAGAACACATGCAATATAGCATTACTCATTTAAATCAACATCAAACCAATAAATTTATGCATGAGACATACAACATGAGACTCATAAACTCACAAGACATCTAGAACAGGGCCACCAATGAAGTTGTATCTTATCACAGTACCAAAATTCATCCAGTTTTCAACAACAAATGAGTAACACCATCTGCTATATACAAAAAGAAGGTATACTCAGCATTAATTGCACATGGTTGACTCAAAATTTCACCAGATACAGTGCATCAGGAGAAATGGCACTTAACATGAATGCAGCAGGTAGAGGAGGAGACAGGGCCTAGGGATTCACACCTTCGATCAGGTACTTGATCCATCCATGCCTTCGCCCATACCCTATAACATCCACCATTTAAGGCATACCAACCCGTGGCCTTGGGAAATGCAGTAGATTGTGCGCTTTGAAACTTTCCTGCCAAAAATCATGACCTAACTTTTTCAAATCATGTGGGAACTAATTATCCCACATTCACCCTGTAACGACCTCCTCAATACTTTTTAAGCAAGGTCATGAGCACATATGATGTCGTGTAATTTTACATTGTGTGACCAACAAACCATAGGCCAAGACCCCATCATGATGACCCGCGCCATCGGCGAACCTCCAACATGATATCCTGATATGAAATATCACCTCGATATTTCACATGACCCTGATATGAAATATCACCCCGCGGGAAACATCACCCAATATAAAATATCACCCTGATATTATATCAGCACAACCTGATGCATCAGAGAAAGATCCTCCTCATCATATTCATACCCTCATCGGTGATCAGTGGGACCCTCATCATATTCACTGATAATATCATGTCGATGGCCACATGGTGCACCCCACCGGATCCTGATGACATCATCATCATATTGGAAAGGGTGATATTCGTAAGATGACTGATGTTTGGAATATCACCCCCCACAAGATGCATGAAGTCATTGGACAAGCACTTCATGAATCAAGTGATGATGAGGTGATAGAGCAACAAAGGGGTGATATTAACTAAGATCACCCGATATTTGAAACATGACCCCCCCTTCGAAATATCAGGTCATACTAAAACCTCGCAGCATCACCAGGGTGATCTTCACAAGATGATTGATATTTGTAATATCACCCCCCACAAGAATATCAGGCCTGATAGAAACTTTGCCTTAGAATTTTTTGGATTTTTTGGGAAGGTGCCTGCAAGATTAGTTGCTTGAAATTTGAATATTCATGCAGGCACCAACATTGGCTCTATCTAGGGATGCATGCCTCTTGCAGGCATGGCGAGAACCATAGATCTCTGGGATGCAGACCAGTCCCTTGTCCATTGGGCACAGAGTCAAACTTGCACCAACTTGCATCACAAACACATTATTTTTTTTTTAAACATGGCGGCCGAGGACCACCAAAAAGGAAAAACCAAAATTTTCCTTTGTCAAATGCTTGATTTTATTTTGATTTCTTCAAATGAAGCCTGAAAGCATTTTATTGTCTGCAACACCCAGCATTGCAATTGATTGTGCTGCTGCCCACTTCTCTTTCCTTGATAAATCTACAACAAGATTCATTAGCATGCATTATCATCAGGTGTAGAATGTCATCATCATCATATGAGTCATTGATGTTGCTTGGAAAACTAACAGACTCACATGAAACAAATGAATCCACATCAGAATTTAGCCCTTCTTCAAAAAATAAGAGCTCATCTGTATCAAACATGCAATATTCAGGCACAAGCAACATCTCATAATCATATTTATCTTTATAAACATTTAGATATCCATCATCATTGTGATCAGCAAATTTATCATTAATGTCCACCTGGAATGTCTCAAAAGAAGGCCTAAATAATTCAGAATACAACTCTTCACTGAAAGCTTCATAATTACCCCTGCAACCAGTAGTATCCCCATCTGTATGAGTACACACATCTGCAACATGTTCATTCACATCTAAATAGTGACCCTATTTTTGCTCTTCACCAATGCACTGATAATCAAAAGCAAAATTTTCAACCTCTGCACTGTGAAGGTGGTCAGAATCTCCAAGGAAACACTCATATTCAACATCCATATATATTTCATCATCTGAAAGGCTCATATATACATCTGAATGCTGACAGTCAGTAACATATTCACTGTCATCCCTTGAAGCAGCATCCTCTATATTCAGAGTGAAGCTTTGCATATCCATTTTGTATAAATAATCAGGAATAACTAGGATATGCCTATTGCTACAAGATGCAACTTCATGTACATCTTTCATTTCATCATTTGAAGAGCATTTTACATCTGCATGCTTTTCTTCTAGAGGCTGAGAACAATCTTTGTCCTCACCATTATAGGATGTGCCTACATTTTCTACAACATTTTCTTCATGTTTATGCATCACATCATGGCTGCACCCATTGTTGTGAGATATATTACCCTTTACATAATCATCTCTCAATGAACACATTGGGAAAGCAAAAATACATTCACCTTGAAAATTGTTTTGAAAACTTGCAGCCATGAAACCTACTGGCATTCCATATTTTTGATTATTTTCAATATCCATAGCAAATTTGAAATCCTGGTGAAGTGTAGTTGGTTCTTTTTCTCTCAATCTATAACTCATTTTCTTATCAAATGCAGCCAAATAAATTGTCAAGCACAATGCATTATTGGGTCTCATATATTTAGGGACCTATTTGAGCAACTTAATAAACCTAAGATTAAAGGCTAGAACCAGTTCCTCATCTTCCTTTTGGATGTTCATGAAGTGTATGATCAATGAGGCTAAATCAAATCTTTCACCAAACTGCTCTAGGAATGCAATTTCTAAATTTACCCATGAAGAAATTGAACATACAGGCAAGTCTGAGAACCAAACCCTAGCATCACCTTCTAATGACTGAACAAAGAGTCTCATTACTACATCTTCATCCTCTACCTCATAATCTTCTATCAAATTGTAAAATTTTTGCAGATATTTGTTTGCAGACTTAGAATTGGATCCACTATATTTTGGCAAACATTTTCTAATTTTATTGGGAATAGCATTTGGGTAACGATATATTCCTTTGAAATTTAAGGCTTTATATCTTTCCATAACGAATGGCCTTTTCTAAGAATACAACCAAGACTGTTGCTCTATTTGAATCATTATTTTTGAATCAAAAGATGAATACCTGGAAATATGTTGCTGCATTGATAGGTTCAATCAATAGAGTCGCCACCTCTCATAGAGAGGACAGAATATCAACAAGGCACCTTTTGTTTTCTAGGTTCATCACACCAGCAGAGCACCACATGGTTATCGTTTGGTATTGCTGCAACAACTTCATTGGAAACTAGATCTTTCAGCCTTCAAAACACTTGACTCTCCCCAACAGAGTCATCAAATCTGTTGGTTTTTTCCCCAAACTAGATGCTTTCTCCCAGTTATCCCTACAAGGTAGGCATCAATAATCAACATGATCTATGGGCCAGGGGCCAATAGTGTAGGAGATAGACTCTATAGATATCTCCTCTTCTTCTTTAGGCTCTACAAAACCTAGGGGGTATTCCCTATTCAACATCCATAAGATATGCTTGTGAACTAGGGGATGTCGACACAAAGTAGATAAATCCTCCTTTATGTAGACCAAAACTATAAGATAAGTGCAAAGGGGCTAGCTTTGAGCCTATGCTCAGTTGTGAGACAGAGGATTTTGATCCTAAAACTACTTCTAAGGTCCTAAAGGTTTGGTTTCGAAGTTTTAAATTTGATTTTGTATTTGGATGCAAAACTAAGACTTGGGGTGTAACCTTAATACAAGACTAGACTAGTGCCTATCCAGGGCTTGGAGTCAATAGACATACACATGTGAATGATCAACATAAACATATACCAAAGACTAGATTTCAAGAGGGTTTGTTTAGCACCTACCTTACAGATACTTCCCAAGACTGAGTATTCAGTTATCTTTGCTTACAAACATCCTTACTGTAGTACATTCCTCCCAACATTTGATCTAAAACATTTAATCTACTCCTTGAGGAGAAGTAAGAAATCAAGCATTCAATACAGTAAACCTATATTCTAGAATCATAAACACCCCTTAGATGCCTAGATTTAGAAAAAAACACACTCAATTTGGAGACAGATAATAGAACACATGCAATATAGCATTACTCATTTAAATCAACATGAAACCAGTAAATTTATGCATGAGACATACAACATGAGACTTATAAACTCACAAGACATCTAGAACAGGGCCACCAATGAAGTTGTATCTTATCACAGTACTAAAATTTATCTAGTTTTCAACAACAAATGAGTAACACCATCTGCTATATACAACAAGAAGGTATACTTAGCATTAATTGCACATGGTTGACTCAAAATTTCACTAGATACAGTGCATCAGGAGAAATGGCGCTTAACATTGAATGCAGCAGGTAGAGGAGACAGGGTGGTTGAACTCGAGCCCTGCGCCGCTGCCTGGGGATTGACACCTTTGATTGGGTACTTGATCCATCCATACCTTCACCCATACCCTGTAACATCTGCCATTAAAGGCATACCAACCAGCAGCATTGGGAAATGCAGTCGACTGTGCGCTTTAAAACTTTCCTGCCAAGAATCATGACCTAACTTTTTCAAATCATGTGGGAACTAATTATCCCACATTCACCCCACAGTGACCTCCTCAATACTTTATAAGTAAGGTCATGAGCACATATGATGTCGCACAATTTTACCTTGCATGACCAACAAACCATTCGCCAAGACCCCACCATGATGACCCGCGCCATCGGCAAACCTCCTGCATGATATCCTGATATGAAATATCACCCTGCGGGAAACATCACCCGATATGAAATATTACCCTGATATTCTATCGGCACAACCTGATGCATCAGAGAAAGATCCTCCTCATCATATTCATACCCTCATCGGCGATCAGTGGGACCCTCATCATATCCGCTAATAATATCATGTCAAAGACCACATGATGCACCCCATCGGATCCTAATGACATCATCATCATATTGTAAAGGGTGATATTCGTAAGATGACTGATGTTTGGAATATCACCCCCCACAAGATGCATGAAGTCATTGGACAAGCACTTCATGAATCAAGTGATGATGAGGTGATAGAGCAACAAAGGGGTGATATTAACTAAGATCACCCGATATTTGAAACATGACCCCCCCTTCGAAATATCATGTCATACTAAAACATCGCAGCATCACCAGGGTGATCTTCACAAGATGATTGATATTTGTAATATCACCCCCCACAAGAATATCAGGCCTGATAGAAACTTTGCCTTAGAATTTTTTGGATTTTTTGGGAAGGTGCCTGCAAGATTAGTTGCTTGAAATTTGAATATTCATGCAGGCACCAACAACTACCACCAAATTCCCTCTCACTAATCTACAGCCATGCTTGTCAAATGTCACATGCATTCCCAAATCATTGAACTACAAAACTGAAATTAGATTTCTAGCTAATCTAGGAACATGCAAAACACCAGGGAGGGTTTTAATCCTCCCATCACTGAAACACAACAATACCTTTCCTTTCCTGACAATTGGATATGTAGAGTTGTCACCAAGGTAGATATTACCTCCATCATATTCATCATATGAGGAGAACCATTCCTTATGTGGAGTCATATGAACTGAGCATCCTGAGTCAATCAACCAGTGATCATTAGAAACAAGATTACATACAGAAAGTAAAACTTCTTCACCTGCATTTGAGGACTTATCCGAAGCACTCTCCCACTATTTCTTGGGGTTTCTGTACTCCTTGACATGTCCCCTTTTACCGCAGTTCCAACACTTAACTCTATTCTTTTTACTAAGAGTCTTAGACCAGCCCTTGGACTTGTCCTTAGCCCCTTTCTGATCTCCTTTAAGTCCTCTTTCCTTAGACCTTCTCCTGACACTGAGAGCATCCCCTGAACTATCTGAACTCTTCTTCCTTAATTCCTGTGACAGTAGCACTGAAACAAGAGCATCCAACTTTGGATCCACAAGGTTAGTAGTGATAGCAAGGATAACATTCTCCCAAGACTCAAGTAAAGAACAAAGAAGTAAGATAAATTTATCTTCCTCACTAACCTCAGCATCTACTGAATCAAGCTGACTCACTAACAAATTAAAAGAATTTAAATGCTCTGCAACTAATTCACCTTCTCACATTTTCATGGAAAACAATTTTCTTTTTAAATAAAGTTTATTTACCATACTCTTAGCTTGATAGATCTCACCCAACCATTTCCACAACTTGTATGCAATCTCTTCCTTTGCAACATTCAACAAGACAGAGTCTAAAAGACACAACTGGATGGTTCCCCGTGCCTTCTTATCCAGTCTATCCCACTCATCTTGAGAGACATCATCAGGTTTCTTCTCTTTTTGGAAAGCCAACCATTGGTTTCTTTCTTCCAACAAATCTTCTATTTTTAGCTTCCACAACTCATACCCCGTTCCATTGAACTTCTCAATGTCCAATCGAGAGGTTGATACAACGGTGGATGCAACCATCATAATAACACAAGACCTACAAAATAAACACAACCAAATCTCCCACTACAACTACAACTTTCACACTACCACCTAAGAGTAAAAGCTAGCTAGGCTCTGATACCAAATGTTAGAAATCAAAGCAACACTACTTCAATGGAAATCTGATTCAATATAAATTTCTGCAATCTTTAACTATGTGTTATTAAAGGAGATTGTAACATAGAAATAAAACTATGCTTCAAAGAAATGCAAAATCGGAAATATGAACACATAACACAATGTTTAACATGGAGAAAACCCTTTCAAGTAAAAAACTCCACACAGGAAAGAGGCCCAATGTTTGTATTAATCTGAAAATGATTTACAATACAACAACACTTCAACTCTCTCCACCAGTCTTCAATCTGACAACATTCCCGTAGCACCCGAGTACCTAAAATCTGTCTTACAGTAACTAATACATGGAAAATACTTATAGAAACATTTTCTAACTCATCTTAGGTGTTCACCTTCTCTCTCCTAAGATTTTCCAACCTGTAAACATTAATTACCATCTTACAAGCATCTTACACTTGTCCAAAAACAACCATGCAAAAGTTGGGCTCCCAAGACTAAATCTGGCCTCTTACAACATCTTATGATGCGTCATAACTGTCCTAGATTCCAGCAAAAGAGTATCTTTCCAAGATAGGGACCTTGGGCTAAATATAGCAAATATACAACTAAGATATCCGTCATATGTGTCATAGAATCACAGAATCTTATGACAACTTGCAACTGTCATAGATTCACTCACCAAATATTATGATAGTTGTCATACATGCCAAAAATAGTATATTCCTAAAGGGAGCACACCTATCCTCATTTACTATGATTTTTTACATTTGCCAATAGTAAATGTCACTCTATAACTGTCGCCAGTAACTCTGAAATTACAATTGTCAATGAGACAACCTCATTCCCTTATGGGTAATTACAAATAACAAATAATAAATGGAATAAAATACAATATTGGAATTTACAAGGTTAATGGCACCTTATTCCAACATCAACCTGTGTAATTCCTTGCATTTATTATGTTTGTATATATTTATTAATTACCTATGTTGTAAATAAATTGTAAATTCCATATTGTCATATTGTGGGATGTGGCACGGTGAAGTGTCATCCTATATGAAATATGACAACTTGTAATTTTGTCCTCACATGAGGAGATAGGCATCTAACTTTGTGGTAGGAGCATTTTGCCATGTTTCGGTATCTTCCATGTTGTGTAAGGGAATGTTTGACCGAAACAGTTATGACAGATTCCTATGACGAATCTATGACATGTAAGAGTCAAAAATAGAAGCTTGTAAGACAGGTGAAGACATGTGTCATGAAGCATATTTGAAAAAGGTATATTTAGGTGCCCCAAGGTGGACTATGACATGTTGTAAGAGAATATGCTATTTATAGCTTGTGTATGACATATTCTCTTACAGTTGTAAGCTATAACTGCTATGACAGATTCTATGATGGTCGTAAATGTCGTAAGATCATCTGTCATAGCCTATTTTGGAAATAGGTGACCTCTTTGGGATAGGAACTATGGAAAAGTGTTAGGCACATTCTACAAGGTTGACCAAGTGTCCTTAGGCATGGGTTTTGGGCCATGAGGCCAAGTTGGACGCCCATCCCAAGATAGGTCCAATATTGCCTTGTATTTCTCTATATAAACATGTGCTTGGACAGGGAGTTGTATCACAGGTTTACATGTACTGTTATGCTACCGGATTGACTCCAGATACAAGTGTCAAAGACCATTGAAACTTGCATTGCAAGTGTATTGTAAACAACTTTTAGATTTGTTAATACATTGTGCAGGTTTCTGAGTGTGGGGTTTTTCACCCAATAAGGGTTTTCACCATCGTAAATCTTTGTCTCTCTTCTTCTGTCTTCTTTCTAGTTCACGTGTATTTCTACAATATCTCATTTACATGTTCTATGTTGCTTTAGTTGTAAGGAATACTTTGAATTTGTATAGCCCTCTCCTCATTAGATTAGTGTAGGAAGTGATTTTCACACTCCTAGCTTCCTTTTAGTTGGTATCAGAGCCTGGCTAGTTTTGGTCTTAGCTGTTGGGTAGGGGTTTTTTGAGCTGATCTTAAGTTGAGTGGGACTCTTTGTAGAGTATTCTGATTTCTATTATAGCAAGGAGATGGCAAGCACATCTGGAAGAATGGAAGTGGAGAAATTCAATGGCATTAATTTTGAGTTGTGGAAGCTCAAGATGGAAGACATGTTTGTTGACCAAGACCTTTGGGAAACTGTTACTGGAACTAAACTAGCTGCAATGCAACAAGCTGATTGGGATCTCAAGGATCAGAAGGCTAAGGGTCTCATAAGACTTAGTCTTACTGATTCTATGTTGTTAAATGTCCATGAGGAGAAAACTGTAACCTTGCTTTGGAAGAAGTTGGGAGATGTGTATCAAGCCAAATCCCTGGTTAATAAACTTTTTCTAAGAAAGAAGTTGTATTATCCTTGAATGGAGGATGGAGGATCTGTTGTCGAACATATGAATGCTTTTAACATGTTGGTTGCATAGTTGACATCTATTGGTGTAAAGATAGAGGAGGAGGATCGGTGTATGACCTTGCTTTGTTCTTTGCCAGACTTGTGGGATCACCTTGTCATGGCTATTGGAAGCACCACATCCACATTCAAGATGGAAGATGTGGTATCTACATTATTATCTGAAGAGATGTGGAGGAAGTCTTCTGATGCAGCCAAAGAGGCTCCTGCAGTTTGTGGAAGACCCAAGGAGAAAGGGAAAAAGAAGGACAAGAAAGCTAAGAAGGGTAGATCCAAATCCTGTGGGAGCTCCAAATCTCCTAGAAAGTCCTAGGCTATCTATTGGAACTATGGTAAATCTGGGCATTTCCAAAAGGAATGCAAAGAGGAGAAGAAGAAGAAGAAGAAGAAAGCTCTTGATTTAGATTCCAACAAATCACAAGATGATGGTGATGCCTTCATCGCAGCCCTGGCAACCCATGCATCTGATGATGTGTGGCTGATCGACTCTAGTGCATCATTCCACATGACCTCACATTGAGACTGGTTCACTAAGTATGAGGAGTTTTATGGTGGAAAGGTGTACTTGGGTGACAACTCTCATCTAAAGATCATTGGTCGTGGAAGAGTCTCTATCTGATTCCCTGATGGTCGAGTGAAGGGGATCTCTGGGGTTATGCATATCCCAAGCTTAGCACGAAACCTACTTTCTATAATTAGTTTGAATGATGCAGGTGTGCAGGTTGTCTTTTTGAAAGAAGGATGCAAGATGACTAGAGGAGCTATGGTTCTTGCTAAGGGTACTAGGAGAGGTACTCTATTTCAGCTGGAGGCATCCATTTCATAATGCAATAGTTCTTCTGACTCGAGGAAGAGGGTAGTAGTCACTTCATCCCCACCATCTGAATGAGCAGTTAAGAGATCTGTTGTTTCTAGTTTTGATGTTTGTAATCATGCCTTGGAAGTTAAACTTCCTGTTGAAAAGACAATATTATGGCATAAGAGATTTGGCCACATTGGTGAGAAGGGTTTGTGTACCTTGAAAAATAAAAACCTCGTTGATGGATTAGATGATTGTAACTGTGAGTTCAAATTTTGCGAACATAGCATATATGGGAAACAAAACCATGTTTAGGTTTATTCGAGTTCTCACAAGTCTTCTGGTGTGTTGGACCTTGTTCATTCTGATGTATTTAGTCCTATTAATGTTCCTTCATAATCAAAATTTGTATATTTTGTATCTTTCATAGATGACTACAGTAGAAGGACATGTATTTATTTTCTCAGAAGCAAATATGAAGTCTATAGTAAGTTTAAGCAGTTTAAGGCCTTTGCTAAAAATTAGACTGGTAAAAAGATTAAGTGTTTGAGAACTGACAATGGTGGTGAGTTCTGTTCTATAGAATTTGATAAATATTGCAAGGAACTTGGGATTGAAAGACATAAGACAACTCCATACACCCCACAACAAAAGGGAGTTGCAAAGAGGATGAACAAGACACTGATGGAGAAGGCTAGGAGTATGCTTAGTGGAGCTGGCCTAGAACAAAAGTTTTGGGCTAAAGCTATTACCACTTCTTTCTATCTTGTGAATAGATCTCCTACATCAGCTCTTGTTGGAAAGACACCCATGGAGGTGTGGTCTAGTAGAAATCCTTCAATAAGGCATCTTCGCATTTTTGGTTGTGAGGCATATGCACATGTACCTAGGGAGAAGCAGTCAAAATTGGAGAACAAGGTTGTTAAGTGTATCTTCATTGGTTATGGTGTTGGTGTGAAAGGATACAAGCTTTGGGACCCTGTGGCTGAAAAACTATTGTATAGTAGAAGTGTCATCTTCAGAGATCTTACACCTTCTTCCATTGTTTTACAGCTAGAAGAAAAAGAAAAGAAAGAGGATGTTGTTCAGTTTCCTCTTACCCCTAAGAAGATTGAATAGAAAGACATTGTTGGACCTGATGATGAGGAGAGCTCTAGCAGCTCTGAAAGCTTAGATGAAGAAGCTGAACCTCAACCTCTGCTCTTGAGGAGCTCTACACGAATAAGAAAGCAACCTGAAAGGTTTGGTTTTACATTGCTTGATTCTAGTTGTGCTTTTGCTTTGCTTACTAATAATGATGAGCCTAGAACTGTATCAGAGGCTATGGACATGAAAGATGTAGGTTCCTGGAAGGAGGCCATGGAGGATGAAATGGCTTCTTTGGAAAAGAATCAAACTTGGGACTTGGTGCCTTTGCCTCCTAGATGGAAACTCGTTGGATGCAAATGGGTCTTCAAGAAGAAATTTGGTGTAGATGGCAGTGTTGAGAAGTATAAGGCTAGATTGGTTGCGAAGGGGTATTCACAAGTGGAGGGTATAGATTATGGTGAGATATTCTCTCCTGTTGCAAATTTGACATCCATTCGATTCCATTTGTCTCTCGTAGTAGCTTATGACTTGGAGGTAGAATAGATGGATGTGAAAATAGCTTTCCTTCATGGTGATTTGGAGTAAGAAATCTACATGTCACAGCCAGAGCATTACATGGTGAAAGGTAAAGAAAATTTGATTTGCAAACTTAAGAAGTCTTTGTATGGTTTGAAACAGTCCCCTAGGAGATGGTACTTGAAGTTTGATGCCTTTGTGTTATCAATTGGATTTGTGAGATCGAAATTGGATCACTGTGTGTATTATAAGTTTGATGGTGATCGTATTCTCATTGTTGTACTATATGTTGATAATATGTTGCTCATTGGGAAGGGTAAGAATATGATTTTTGATTTCAAATCTCAGTTGTCAGCATAGTTTGAAATGAAAGATTTAGGGGTAGCTAGGTACATTCTAGGAATGGAAATTAGAAGAGACAATACCAACAAAAAACTTTGGTTAAGCTAGAGTAAGTATGTGAAGACTGTGTTGGACAGGTTCAACATGGAAGATTGTTGACCATTGTGTGTTCCCATTTCTTTGGGGACAAAGTTATTTGTTAAGGATTGTCCAAAATCTCCTAGTGAGGTGGAGGACATTAGTAGAGTACCTTATGCTAGTTTTGTTGGTAGTTTGATGTATGCTATGGTCTGCACAAGACCAGACATTGCCCAAGCAGTGGGAGTACTTAGTTGATTTATGGCTAATCCTGGACAAGTTCATTGGGATGTAGTTAAGTGAGTGTTCAGATATTTGAGGGGTACTTCTAAGTATTCCATATGTTATCATGGTAATGTTTTAGGACCTCCGCATTCCATTGATATTCATGGATTTGTGGATTTAGATTGGGAAGGTGACATTGACAGCAGGAGATCCATCGGTGCTTATGTGTTTACACTATTTGGTGGTGCTATTAGTTGGATGAGTAAGAGACAACTTGTCATTGATTTATGCACGACAGAAGCTGAGTATATGGAAGCAACTCATGCTTGTAAGAAGGCTTAAGAGATTATGTTTAGATATTGGTGTTGATGCAGGTCAGATCATGATCAGTTGTGATAGTCAGAGTATAATTTGCCTTGCAAAGAATCCAACTTTCCATGCTAGAACAAAGCATATTGATGTTCAGTTTCACTTCGTGCGAGACATTGTTGAGGATGGAAAGGTAAATTTGGAGAAGGTAGATACTTTGAAGAATGTTGCAGATGCATTGATAAAACTAGTGGGCACAGAGAAGTTCAAATGGTGTTCAGAGTCTATGGGCCTCTTGGCCTATAGTAGTTAAATCTTGTTTTTCTATTGGCTCTTACAATGTGTTTGACAAGTGCGAGAATGTTGGGAATTAAGGTTTCTCAACCTTGGTAATTCCTTGCATTTATTATGTTTGTATATATTTATTAATTGCCTATGTTGTAAATAAATTGTAAATTCCATATTGTCATATTATGGGATGTGGCACGGTGAAGTGTCCTCCTACATGGAATATGACAACTTGTAATTTTATTCTCACATGAGGAGATAGGCATCCCACTTTGTGGTAGGAATATTTTGCCATGTGTCGGTATCTTCCATGTTGTGTAAGGGAATGTTTGATCGAAATGGTTATGACGGATTCTTATGATGAATCTATGACATGTAAGAGTCAGAAATAGAAGCTTGTAAGATGGGTGAAGACATGTGTCATGAAGCATCCTTGAAAAAGGCATATTTAGGCATGCCAAGGTGGACTATGACATGTTGTATGAGAATATGCTATTTATAACCTATGTATGATAGATTCTCTTACAGCTGTAAGTTGTAACCGCTATGACAGATTCTATGACGGTCGTAAATGTTGTAAGAGCATCTGTCATAGCCCATTTTGGAAATAGGTGACCTCTTTGGGATGGTACCTGTGGACAAGTGTTAGGTACATTCTACAATGTTGATCAAGTGTCCTTAGGCATGGTTTTTGGGCCATGAGGCCAAGTTGGACACCCATCCCAAGATAGGCCCAATATTACCTTGTATTTCTCTATATAAACATGTGCTTAGAGGGGGAGTTGTATCACAGGTTTACATGTACTATTATGCTGCCGGATTGACTCCAGATACGAGTGTCAAAGAGCATTGAAGCTTGCATTACAATTGTATTGTAAACAACTTTCAAATTTGTTAATACGTTGTGCAGGTTTCTAAGTGGATTTTTCACCTGATAAGGGTTTTCCCCACTGTAAATCTTTGTCTCTCTTCTTCTGTCTTCTTTCTAGTTCATGTGTATTGCTACAATATCTTATTTACATGTTCTATTTTGTTGTAGTTGTAAGGAATAATTTGAATTTGTATAGCCATCTCCTCATTAGATTAGTGTAGGAAGCAATTTCTGCACACCTAGCTTCCTTTTAGTACCTGGAGTAACTAAATAGTTCTATGATTTAATTATTGAATGCGTATTATCTATCTCCATGAGATGGCAGTAATTCCCTTGAATATGAGAACCTAGGTACTTATTATAGTAAAATGAGCTAAATTGAGTTTTAGTCATGGGTGTAAAGTTCTTGAGGGACCTTAGCAAATTAGATAATCCCCTTTTGGTAGAATTGATTATTAAGAAACAATGCATACTTGGAAAAGAATTGCAATTTACACATCCTGCTATATCTACATGGTTAGTTGACTATTAAAATAAGGCTACCTTCTTTACCATTTAAAATGAATAATAGTTAAATATTGTATTGGTGTGGTAGATCTTCATAGGTGACCTAATTGTCTTCTTTTAAATCCTAGTTTGCTAATAAGAAAATGATGCCTAAATCTCTTGGGAAACTTTTGTGAAAAAAAGATTTGTTAAAACATAATGTTCTCATGGAAAAGAGTTTTCATGTTAGTAAAATTAAAAGGCCATGAAAACTAAAACACTTCACATCAAACACCTCTATTAGGTATTTTATTATAGTTGTTCTTTAGGTTTTCATCCATGTTTTCACCTTAGTAGGTGGAAGCCGATGAAGAACTATTTGGGGAAACTAGACCCTAGAAATAGTTGTGTACTCACTCGTAAAGTTACATAAACCTAGTACAAACAAAACTACATATCTCATAAGTGTAATCAAATTCTCTTGTGGCCTTGATCCTACAGATATAGGGTATGTAGGTAGTCTTGGCAATGAAGGAAGTACCCAGTACTTAGGCCTTGATAATATAGTTTGGAATTTTTAAATTGTGGGGACTATTTGACTTTAAATTTCTTAAATTTTAAATTTTTGGTTGGGTCTCTACATGTGGTATTAGAGCACAAGTTGAACACTTGTCCCCTATGAGTCTGCCTTGTGGAAATGGTTAGAAATAGTTGGCATTGTGTTTATCAACCCTAATCTAGTGATGATGCATTTGAATGCAGAAATGGGAAAATTGAAGGCTAAGAGGAAGAGTAGGAAGGAAAAGAAAACCAAACAATCTCAAAACTAAGTTAATGTGGAAGGGAATCTGAGTTGCGAGGGAGGGGCTTGGAACTCCAGTTATGAGACCTTCTCTACTGCTCTTGAGCTAATCAACCTTGACAGGGACAAGTGCTCAAAGGCACCAACTATAAAAATTATAACTCTTGCAGTTAAATCAAGAAAACCCTAAGCAAACCATTTCATGCCCTTTACGCGTGGGTGAAGTGTGCATCCTATGAGTAGACAAAATATAGAAGAGTACCTACACTTCCACCCCTAAATTTGTGTTGTTAGACTCAAATGGGGAAGAGGAGCCCAAGGAAATCTCTCTTTTTGATAGTGACTTATAATCTGGAAGCCTAGTAAACATTAAATAAGGGTGTATAAACCCATGGCTATGTCATCATACCTTAATAATCAGAAGTGATGTTCTTAAGGAAAATCTTTTGAAAATTCCTAAACATTGGTGTATGCTTGATTGCCTTATTTTATGTGCTTATGTATTATTGATTTGAGTAGAAATTGAGTAGATTTGAGTAGAAATTGAGTAGATTTTGTTGTGAATTTCCTAACAATTGGAATTATTTTTTTTCCTCGGTAAATTTTAACTGAAGTTGTGAATTCTAACTTGAATATCTAATTTAAAAGGTGAGTTGTAATTTCATTCACGTAAGGCTTGAAAATTTCGACTCTAGTGGGACAAAATCCTTACAGAAGTGATACTTAAACCTGAATGCTTATAGATAGATTACCTTTATTTTTAATATTGTTGCATAATTGATGGTTAAACTTAGATCACACAAGTAAGACTTATATCATGATAACTTTCTCTATGACCTTAGGATGATATTAGGAGTACTATCCCATCTAAACACATAGCCCTTACTTAAACCAAGTTGGGTAGGTAATGAAAATTAGGGTTAGGATCAAGGACAATTTTCTTTTGTTGTTACTTGCATTTTGAATGGGACGTGGTACCATATAATTTATTATTCCCTAATAAGAGTCAATTATTCTAACTGTTAGGTATACTTAAAGAAATAATAGTAGGGTGATAACGTATCTAAAATGTTTAGAACTTCTTTATCCTTTTTACTTACTATTTTGCATCTACTTGTAAGAAAGTGGTACTAAGTTGTGGAAGGAATGACTCAGTTATTAAAGTACAAGGTATTAATTCTCTTTCTACTTGTTGAAAAGATTATAACCTTGTTAAAGATGGTAGTCAATATATAATATGTTTGTGAAATCCATACATAAAAGTTTGGAATTACTCATACATCCTTAAGTTTCTTTATGATAAAGCCATCCTTATCTAAACTATTTGATGATCTATAATGATATAGTAGAATTCAATTTACATTCGCTCGTAAGATTCTTATACTCAACTTATCACCTTTGTTGAAAAATTGAGTTATTGATTAGATACTTCTATTGAAGCTTTCATAAACCTTTATGTTGCTTATTTCACAATCTTAAAATTATATCTAGTTATTGGTGATTACAATGAATAGTATTGAAGTTGTTTTGATCTTCTTATTTGTGAACCTCAATTGGTCACTTTTTCCTTAAATAGCAAGGATTGTTGTGGATTTGAAATTGATATTTTTCTTGTAGTTATTTTTTTAAATAGCAACAAATTAGGGTAAGTCACTAATACTAAGAAGAATCCCCAGGGTGGATTACTTGTACCCAGCCATTGGTAAAAGACTAAGGTGTACAAGTCTTTTATAATTATTCCATGTATAACACCCTAAGCACAGTACTTGAGCGAACTGTCATCTACAATAAGTAACTCAAGACCTGTATTGGTCTCGAAGGGGTCAACAGTCTCTGGCTAGAGCACCATTTATATTTCATGTCCTTAAGCCCGTATGGCTAAATATGATCCCTATCCTCATAGGATTGAAGAGTTTGCTTCGCTATAGGTAAAAGGTGTCTCATATGGACAAGGAAGCCCACAGAATAGAAAAGTCTGAATTGGTTGTCCTGAATTAGATGAGTAGCTCGTATTGTCTAATTCCTGAGTATTCAGATTGACTGAAATGATATCATTTTTCTAACCTAGGATAGAGTATCACTTCCTTTTTGACTCTTAATAGGTTGAAGTAAGGATTTGACGTGCTTGGGAAAGTTGGATAATGCATTTGGAGTACTTGACATTAGGTTTAGAGGGCAAGCTACAAGGGGAAATTTAAAACAGGTATGGGAACCTTACCTCGACATAATCTTTGGTATAATTTTGCATCAGGATGATGCAAAGTTTTAGGGGGGAAGTATGTCACAACCCTAAATTCCACATTAAATAATTCATATGTTTAAGTGCGATAATTTCTTTAGAATTTTTCTAAGTATAGACTAACCACTCTTGATATATATATTGAATAAGAAAAAGGCATTAATTATGTAATAATAATATTTATACTTAAATAAAAATAAATAAAACTCTATTTTTAAAATTATATTTAAATTTATTAAGTTGATAGTCATTTCACATTAAAATAAATTAAAATTAATTATTCTTTTAATATAAAGGTGAGTGATTTATGGAAAAACCCTAATTAGAAAATTATAATTGTCAGACATAGCTCATTTAATGGGCTAGAAATTTTGGGGGATTTTGCTGGGAGATGCAGTAAAATCAAAGGAGGACGTGACAGAAGAAAAAATATAAATGTTTGAGAGAGGAAAGGAAATTGGGGGGAGAAATCTAGATTGGGAGCTCTCCATTGATTGAAGGATCGAAAGGTAAAAGTTATAAATTTCCTTGATGTTTCTGCAGATTTATTTCAAGTTATTATCCTTTTCCAAGAATGTTCTAACTAGTTGTGGAAGAGTGGGCATGGGATCTCAAGTGGTTGTTCCATTTTATAGGGTTTGTCTTTTGTATTTTTATACATGTAGGTACATGCATATAGTTTTACAGGGGTTTTCTTTTGTGTTTAAGTACATGCATGTACATGCACGTAGTTTTATAGGATTTAAAAGTGGAAAAGTGGAAGAGGGTTTCAATAAATATATATATTTGTAGGGTTTTTAAATTCTAATTGATTGAGGAAAGTTTTGAATACATACATACATAGATATATATTGTTACATCCCTAATTTTTGTCTTGCTTTACTTTTACTTTTTACTTGGACGTAAGTAAATTTATTGTGATGTTTAGATTGGTGACAAGGAAGAACAAGGATTATATTAAATGTCATTTATTGAAATCATATAAATGATTATGTTATTATTGATTTAATATTTGTATTATGAGATTTGATTTATTAGTTGAATTAATTGAATAATGATGCACTGATCACATATTGTTTGATGGCAAGTGAAACGATATTTCAGGTTATCAGATGACTCTTAGGGAAAAGAAAGAGTATCTTACCAAGAGAGAGATATAGACCTTGGGTTACGAGTGATTTATTTGCCAAACTGAGTTATAAGTGTTTAACAAAAATGTGAATTGTGGTGTCATAAGAGGTAAGCTTTTTCTTGTTAGTTTACTTTTGAACCTAATCGACAAGTAGTCATTATTGTTTTCAAATATTTCTATGTCGTCTTAGTCATTAATAATGTTAACGACGTCGTTTGAGTTTGATTTATAACTATTTACGTTTAACGTAAATATTACGACATTTTTGTCATAAAATGATTGTCTTACTACAATTATTAAGATATTTGACGTGTTATAAATGATTCTTATATGTTAAGATGTTTTCATCAAACTTATTAATATGTGATTATTGTCGATGGATTATGATGGGGAGACAAGCTCAACCCAATCAAAATATCCATAAACCATGGTTTAATAATATCTTATTATTGAATAAACTATATCTATCTAATGCAATAGGTGATGTTATGAGAATTATAATTGATGTAATCAATATATGTTATATATTGATGCCTTAGCATCAAATGAGGAGAATACCTTCCATTGAGTCAATGGTTTAATGTTGAGTAAGTCGAAGGCTTAATTGTGGAAGAGTCTTCAATAGTGTTGGTGGTAGATCAAACCATTCATTGTGAAACATTTAATTGTCAGCTGTGAACATAAGTGAGGTATTAGTCACATCTTAGAAGGAGGACTGTGGTTTTTAAACTACCACAACTATCGAGTCATGGAGCAGTAATTTCCCATTGACATGTGGGATTTACACATAAATAATGGACTTCAATTTTGATTTAATGATATTAACTATTAAGAAGTTTGTAACCGAACGTAGAGGAGGTGGGGAGATGAGGTGACTCTGTAGGAGTCGTGCCTCTATCATTATGACCAATGACTCAAATGAGTCATGGTTCTTTTTATTTTAAGTAGGTTTAGAACTTGTAGAACACACAGAGGGAGAATAGAAGGTGATACAGAATAGAATTAAGTAGCTGTGACTTTAGACGCATTCACAGTCTAGTGGCATCCATCTTGTGGATCATTCACCCATCTCAGTTGTTTCTAGTTTGTACATTACTAGGTATTCCTCAGTGCATGTATCATAAATCCATGAGGAAATCGAATAGCTTATTTAAGACTGTATAACGTAGTAATGTAGGCAACTATATGAGTCTGCTGGTTAGGATTAACCTTCTTATTTGTGTTGTGATAGTCGAAGACTATTTAGTATCAACTTAAGATAGTTTAGTTAACATTTTAAGTAAACTATTTTAAACTATTTTCCTATAGTCAATGGAGACATCGAATGTTATTTACATGGTTAAAAATTTGTCATACCAGTGAGTAAACTGATATAAGTAGACGGGGTCGACTACCTTCTTAGTGATTAAAAATCATTGATTATAACAAAACATTGAATGAAAGATAAATGAATATCTTAGTAAGGGATTGTCATGAGTTGTCATGAGCTTGAATAAATAGTCTTCTTATTGATTTAGGTTTGAAGTTAGTCAATTAAGAGATTGAGAATTAACCATATGTTAGTCTCTCGAATGGATGAACCATGTTTTCATTTTGAACCATATAGTAATGAGGTTAGAATGATTTAACATTTTGTCTTGTATAGGTTATATATATAGGCATAACAGATAATGTTATTTAAACCAAGAGTTTCAGACTCATGCGAATCATTAGTAAAATTTGTATCATATCAAATGGTAGTAACTTAGAGATATTAGGGAAAATGGTATAAAGTTTTTATGAGAATTCCATTTAAGACTAATTGTCTTTATTATACATGAAGAGATCCAACACAATGGAGTAGACTAAGTATACTAGAGAAAGACCTAGTAGGGATATTTATACTGGGTTATGTTTGTTTATATACATTATCAAAGTTATTCTATGATTCCTTATGTAGTAGACATTATTATTTTGAGAGTTATAGTATTATTAACTTTGCTTAAGTTAATCAAGGGTTATTACAGATTCCAAAACTCCTAGATATAAGATATGGTTATATGGTTATATCATATTAACAAGGAATATTAGGTTAACCCTAGAATTGACTACCAATAAATTGAATGGTTATGTCATATAGACTTACTCAAGTCATAAGGTATTATTATTGTGACTCTTAGTTTAAACTATGGCATGCATAGGGTTGATAAGAATTATAAACTATGGGAATAAGACAGTATCCAAGTCGAGTAGGGGTGGGTGAACACAACAACTATGTTCTTTATGAACATTATTGAAATTAAAAACTTTGGCCAAAGTAATGCAATTGTTTTTTGCATGCATTGTTAGTTCATTATATTCAGATTATTCATCCTATCAGAAATCATACTAAGCTAGAGGGTATCTAGGGTTGTATGGTTGATAGAGTTGAGTAGAATACAACACTAAGTACTTAGGAAAGGAAAATTACCACTGGTTTGTTGATAACTGAGAGGGGGGAGAATCAGTTATCCTAATTGTTTCTTCTTTCTAAACTTTCTTATTAATCAATGCAGCATTAATTCAAACAAGCAAACATAACCATGAAAATGGAGATACACATGACACAATATTTTTGATGTGGAAACCCTATTAAGGGAGAAAACCACGGGGTGATTAACCCAAAGATTATTCTCTGTTAGAAGAATAAGGGCATACAAAATGGCACTTGCCAATTAGGGCTCACTGCCCGAGCACACTGCTCACAAGAGGCACACTGCCTACAAGAGACTCACTATCTACAAAAGAGTGTTATACAATACTTGAACTGATTGGTAGCATTTGCAAATGCTAGAGTCTAGTTTTGGTTAGGCTTAGTATATTGATCTGCTACACTTCATCTTTACTTTTCCCTTAAGCTACTTTCTTTCTCATACCGGACCTTTCTTACCACTTCTACTCTACTCTTCTGCTTTTATTCGCACATCACTAACAACAACAACACTTCTCACAACTAAATCCATTGTGTATATATATCTGCACAAGTAATTTCATCACCTTTCTAGTCGGCACCCGGAATAGTCAATCTTTTCACTAATTTTGATCTGTCGGCTGAATCCTAGCACATCAAGTAATGCGGATCAAGTATATGCTTGTAGAAATCATTAATCATGTCGGCCAAACATGATTCATGCCTTCATAACTTTTAACACCATTAGTAACACATCCGGAAAGTAGTCTGATGTTCTGTCAGTCAGTTCTTCCTCTGTTCATACTATCACTCAGGAATCTGATACTCAATTATTCATATCTTTTTCCTCATCTATCACCGGAGGCTAAAACCTTGGAATCTATCACTCAAGGTAGTACTCTTTACTTCCCCAAATCTGTACTTCACCAAGATACATCCTCTGAGAGATCTGGACCTGTCTGTTGGACCTTGCCATATGCTCTGTTCTTGTTTACCAGACCACCACATTCTTTATTCTGACTTCTGGTAGAGACACACCATGTCCTACGGATGTGTGGGATGAACTTTTTTGCCATCAATGACAACAATCATGAATCCATATATAGTCTCTTGCCAACAATCTCCCCCTTTGGAATTGATGGCAACACTTAGTGAAAAATGACTAAGTGTTTACACTATGCTCCCCCTTGGCTGATGCTCTGTCTTTATATACATTTTTCAAAGCTCCCCCTTAGTTGGATTCCTCATTTTTCACTACTCCTCACTCCCCCTTTGACATCAATGGCAAAGGGTAGGGTCCGCGTACCAAAATTTTCAAAATTTTAACTATATTTAGCCACATAAGTATATATATACAAGTTGTACTTACATATACTTAAGTATGTCTGCAAAAGTGTTCTTCAACTGTACAACTTTTGTTGCCCAACTCTGCTTCATCCTGTCCAAAATTAAGATATGCCCACTCAACAGGAATGCAAACGCATCTGCCCTTTTTAGATCGTTGGATCATTTGTCTGGGCTGTGATTTGAGCTTCACTTATGGCCTCATGCATGGCCTCTAACTTAGGGACAATGATCCTAATAAGTTCACCCATCCGGCTGATCATGTTCTTCCTTTCCTTCTCAAAATTCTTTATTATAGTTGTGATTGCAATAGTCTGACACTCTTGATTGACTATGGAGAAAGAGAGAGGATCAAAACTTTGAGACAAACTTAGTAGTTTATCCTCTTGCTCTTTTATTTTCTTCTCAATCTCTACTGTTACTTTGGACCATGAAATACAAAATTTGTATATTTTTCTGCCATCTATAAGAGCATTTTCTAAGCTCTTTATCCCTATACTCATATTTCTCCTATCATTACTTATCAAACCTTGTACCTCTGATTTTTGCAAGAAATTCCTTCCGGACCTTATCTTTTGATGACTTCTCTAGTGAATCAAAATGTGTATTGACACTGCTGCCTAGAGTTTTGAGATTACCGGAAGTGGAGGCTGTGGGATCTTTCTAAACCAATGGCATAATCTTTTCAAGCACTCTGGAAGTAGCTTCTATCAACTCACAGTCTTCCATATGAGACTTTAGGAGTTTTTCATTAGCCTTAGCATTTGCAAATGAAGCTATCTTCATTGTTTGTACCAGAGAAAGAGAATCAAAATTGAATGGACCTTGTAGAAGCTCCAGTTCATCAATCTCCATTGTTTCTTTGTTCAGGAATTCTTGGACAGTTTGTGCAGTGTCTCTTGCCAGAGACAGATGTTTCTTCTCTTCTGCAGTCTTGGAGCTATCCTTAGGAGTTTTCTCTCCTTCACCACTAGCAGTTGTGGTTATCTCTGCTGAAGTCCTCTCTCCTTCTACAACCTTAGCACTATCATCTTCTTTTTCCTTCACCTCTGCTTCTTTCTCCTATAATTTTTCTTCTCCTTTAGATCTAGAGATTGTAGGGGAAACCGGAGGAGAAATGTTAGTCTGTTCAAGGCCCACCTCTTCTGTCATTTTCTCAGGAGTTTCTTCTGCAACATTTGTGGTTGAGGGATCAGTACCCAAGTCCCCTATAATAGGGAGATTAAATCATTTGAAGGCCTTCCAGAGGATCTCTTCTGTGTCCTTGGCTACCTTGTCAGTTTCGCCAATCATAAGTTGATTCATCCTTGCTTTGCTTCTGAACTCATCCTTACAATCTTTGAATATCATATTCATTGTCTTGGGGTCGATTGAAGGATATAACTAGATTGCTATTTGTTCCCAGATTTCTAGGTCTTTAGCTTGGGCAGTGTTCTTGCTTCATTCTAGTTCCTTCTCCAAGCTTTTAGGGATCAGAGATATAATTTCAATAAATGCTTTGTTGTAAATATTTAGATACCTGACTGTGGCATCTTGCAATATCTTTTGATCTGCTTCACCATAATCATCATAAAACTCAACCATTGGCTGAAGATTTCCATCCACTATGACTGATTTGATTATGTTGTCAATGTGAAGAGTGGGTTTTTCAACATATTCCTCTACCTTTTCTTCTTCCTTCTATCTGGTAGAGGGTTGACCGGATGTTTTCTTCTTTTTCTTCATTTTCCTGATTTCTTCATCAGATTCAGTTTCCTCTTCATCTCTTTGACTTGTATAAGTCCTTGTGGCTTTTGTCTTTGACCTTTTCTCTCCTTTGCCAGATGCTTGGACTTCCAGTTTTGAGCTTTTAGTAGGGATAGGTGCTGGTCTCTTTAAAGATCTGGTCCAGGTGGAAGTTTCTACCAGAGCACTTTTCTTGCTTCCCTTTTCTGCCTCTTTCTTCTCTTCATCAGCTTTTTGTCTCTTTTCCCGGTTAGCATCAAGTGCCTCCTTTGGGATCCCAAGGCCTTGTGCAATATGTTCTACTTCTTTTCTCACCTTCCTTTTCATCTCTGGTTCTCTGAGTTTCACATGGATCTTTACACTCAGCTCCTCAAAGTTTCCAAACCTTTCTGCCTTTGGATCTTTAGGCTGACTTACCATGTGTTGAACATACAGCTCCACAATCTGTTCATCCACTTCATAACCCATGGGCATGATCTAGATTGTCCTTGGTTCTACTACCTCCATTAGGCATTGATCAGTCTCTACCATAAAGCAGACTGTGTCTTTGCATTTCTCAACAAGGGACTGGGGAATCCTTTCTCTTGTTTGCATCATGTTCTGAAAGTTCTTAAAGTATCCCCACAGAGCTATATTTTGTGCTTGGTTATCACCAAGTCCATGCAAATAATCTCTGATTTGGATAGCTACTGGCCTATCACTCTCCCCTACCCAGCCATTAGATCTGGGAAGCTCATTGATAAAGTAGAAGAATAAGCACAAAATTAATCCACCATACTTGAATGAATTCTTTTTATCTTTCTTAATTTTCTGCAGATTCTCTAAGAGTTGGTTTAGGAGAAGCTGACACAGATCATAGTCTGCATCCTTTCTTAACATTTCATAAGCTGTATAGATGGCAGTTCCAGGTACAGAATTTTCTCTACTAGAATGATATATCTTATATCCAATGATCATGAAGGAAAACTTGACATCCGAATCAGTGATGTCATCTACTGTCATTGCTCTTTTGTCAAATTTAGATCCGGTAGCTTCACTCACAGTTTGGTTCTTTACAGATTTTAGAATAGGAATCCCACCGGATGAGTGTAATCCGGTAACTACCCTGATGGCATCCTTAGTGATCTTGAATGGTCCATTCAACCACATGAAGTTGTCATGTATTCTGCTTAGAATGTACCTAACCCATTCATCCTCCGTAAAATAGGGGAAATGTATGTATTATGCAAAGTGTTTGTTCTGGAGGCCCTTGTATTGGGGTTTGAGCTCAAATGAATCATCTAACAGTTGTTTGCGATAGATATCTCTTAGTTTGAATTCCCCAAACTCTTCAACATTTGCATGTATATAAACCCTAATATCTTCAGTGTGCAAAACACCATGCGGAACACTGGAAAATGCACCTAGGGGATCTACCTCCAAGGATTTGTATGGATGTTTCTTAAATGTAGGGTGAGGTCTATCAAAAATCTTTACAATATTTAGAGTACCCATTATCAAGAGATTTGCAGTGAGATATTTTGAAAATGGAAAATACCTTTTGTGTCTTTCAATTTCACAAAGATTTCTGGAAGTAATGGCTTCAGCGAATGATCTTCAATGAACTTGGAGAATTTGGTTGCAGAGCTCCACTTTTCGTTTCTTCTTGAGTGCAGAATGAATAAGTGATTAATGAGAAAACCCTTATATTGCTCTGCAAACCCTAATATCAGATTGCAATAAATGCTCGACCTACATTAATATGGTTTTGCCTTATTCAGATGACTTGAAGAACTGGAGCAATCCTGATCTTTAAACAACTTGTGGATCTGCAAAATCTTAACCATAGTTTGTTTGAATGTATTCCTTATGAATCCTTCAATCCGCAACTCTTCGTGTGCTAGTTCTGGCACCAATTGACTGGCTGGGGGAACAAGGTTTTCTTTGTGTCTCCCCTGAGCCAAAGGTCACTTTTTAATTTTTGGAAGGAATATCAGCACCAGAGTCTGGTGTGGATCTAACCTCTACATTCTCAGTACTTCTCTTCACCCAAATCTTGCTCATCTCACTTTTAACTTCATCCGCATTCATCTTTTGTTTACCCTTGTCTTGGTTCTGATTATGATATACCGGACCTCTTTGTCCTAATTCTTGCTTCTACAGACTTTTGCACTATGACCAGACCTATTGCAGATTTGGCAAACATCATTTCTTTGCATATTTGACTGATATCCACTTGATCTACATTGATTAGCCATATGACCTATTCTATTGCATGTAAAGCATCTACCATTGAATGATTTGTTCATTTGTATATTTTTGCATTCATAAGACTTGTGACCATACCTTTTGCAGTTAAAACATTGTCCGGAGAAGGATGAATTAGTTTGATTCACTCTCTTTTTGCACTAATTAGCTTTGTGACCAAAGTGATTGCAGCTATGGCAGTATCCATTGAAGGATGGATATCTTTGAGCATTGGGATGTCTTACCGGAGGTCTTCTAGGCCTGTTTCTTGGATTTTCTGATTCAAAATTCTTCTAACCAGATCCAGAGCTTTCTCCTTTCTCATATCCCAAACCACACTTGTCATCTGCCCTCTTTTAACTTCCAAGAAGAACTTCAAGTTGAGCAGAACTTATCTTGAATTTATCTTTATATTCATTTGCTGTTTGAAGATCCCTTTTGAAAGAGACAATTTGATCCTCAAGTTTTTCTTCATTATCTTTAGCATCTTCAAGATCAGATTCAAGATGTCTGATAATTCTATCCATCTGGTGGCAATCTTCTAATTTCTCTTTGAGAGATTGTCTTAGATTGTCTTCAGTTTTTCTTTTCTCTTCAATCTCTTGAGTAAACTTAATAACTCCTGATTCCATTTCATGTCTTACCATAATGACTTCTTTTGATAACTTTTCACATAACTTGGTTTTCTCAGTCAGCTCTTCATTTGTATTATTTGCTTCACTTTGTCTTGCCAATTGTTGAAGCAGCTCCTTTCTCTTTTTCATAGAGAGACTTAATTTGTCTTTTAGTTCTCTCATGAAATCATCAGCCTGTTTGAGTCTTTCCTTTAATTCATTGACTTCAGAGTTTGACTGTTCAAGATCCTCAAGGGCAGTCTTGAGTTGCTCCTTTAAACCATATGCATCCATTTGGATTCCCAGATATTCCTTAAGCTATTAGACTCTGTTAGGAGGAACTTGGCTCTGATACCAATTGTTGATAACTGAGAGGGGGGGTGAATCAGTTATCCTAATTGTTTCTTCTTTTTGAACTTTCTTATTAATCAATGCAGTATTAATTCAAACAAGCAAACATAACCATGAAAATGGAGATACACGACACAATATTTTTGACATGGAAACCCTATTAAGGGAGAAAACCACGGGGTGATTAACCCAAAGATTATTCTCTATTAGAAGAATAAGGGCATACAAAATGGCACTTGCCAATTAGGGCTCACTGCCCGAGCACACTGCTCACAGGAGGCACACTGCCTACAAGAGACTCACTGTCTACAAAAGAGTGTTATAAAATACTTGAACTGATTGGTAGCATCTGCAAATGCTGGAGTCTAGTTTTGGTTAGGCTCAGTATACTGATCTGCTACACTTCATCTTTACTTTTCCCTTAAGTTGCTTTCTTTCTCATACTGGACCTTTCTTACCACTTCTGCTCTGCTCTTCTGCTTTTATTCGCACATCACTAACAACAACAACACTTCTCACAACTAAATCCATTGTGTATATATATCTGCACAAGTAATTTCAACACCTTTCTAGTCGGCACCCAGAATAGTCAATCTTTTCACTAATTCTGATCTGTCGGCTGAATCCTAGCACATCAAGTAATGCGGATCAAGTATATGCTTGTAAAAATCATTAATCATGTCAGCCAAACATGATTCATGCCTTCATAACTTTTAACACCATTAGTAACACATCCGGAAAGTAGTCTGATGTTCTGTCAGTCAGTTCTTCCTCTGTTCATACTATCACTCAAGAATTCGGTACTCAATTATTCATATCTTTTTCCTCATCTATCACCGGAGGCTAAAACCTTGGAATCTATCACTCAAGGTAGTACTCTTTACTTCCCCAAATCCGCACTTCACCAAGATACTTCCTCTGAGAGATCCGGACCTATCTGTCAAACCTTGCCATATGCTCTATTCTTGTTTATCAGACCACCACATTCTTTATTCTGACTTCCGGTAGAGACACACCATTTCCTGCGGATGTGTGGGATGAACTTTGTTGCCATCAATGACAACAATCATGAATCCATATAGTGTCTCTTGCCAACATGGTCACCTTTGGTCTATATCCCTCGAGAAGGGTAGGGCCATTTCCTATGTGGAAGATGTGTGGGAGACTGTCGGTCTATGGTTGGAGGTAAATCACTGGAAAGATGCTCTCTCTCTCCAAGAAGGAAACATGCCAGGACTTGTGATAAAGATGTCAGATATTCAGATGCAGTATTGATTCCAAATTTGTATATGTAATGGTTTTATATTTGTAAACATTATAAACAAAAAGACAATATGGGTATATTATATTTTGTAAAAGAAATCTTGTAAATATAGTTACTTGATTATATGTTGAATGAAAAGAAATTTTTTCTCTTGCTCATTTTTACCTTGTTGAATTACTCTATGGTAAATTTTGGGTTTTTACTATGTTTTTAGAACATAGATGTTACATATGGTATCAGAGCTACCAGGTTCAACACTAGGGCTTATGAGACCACTATGCTTGCCTGTAATCAACATTATGTGGTTAGCTAATGTTTGAAAATTTATGTGCCAAGATGGTACGTTTTAAGAAGATAGCAAGAAAGTCTGTTAATTTAGCCAACATTTCCTTAAAGCTAAAAGAGAACGTGTGGCCATTATCAAAACCTTTGAGGGAACCAATGATGAGAGTGACATTTGGTTGAGTGATACTAAAACTCTGGCAACTACCTTAACTCAAATCAAGTGAGTAAGAAGGGAAGACAGAGAAAGAGTTAAGATCACTACCAAAATCATAGAGTATTTGTTAGATGAGGAAGCAACTATGGTTAGGCGAGATCCCTGCATACCCTCAACTGTTGAGATCATAGAAGTTAGGTCCAATAGTGAGTCAGAGGGTTATATACCTCAAGATTATGTATCTAAAAATGAGTTTGAAAGATATACTCCTCTTGAGCATGACTTTTGAAGTCATTTCTTGTATTAAAGAAGAAAACTCTTTAATTTTGAAATGAAATAAATAAAAAGAGTTGTTTCTGTGCCAAACTTATTTAAATTTAGTATTATGTTTAGATTTAATGGGTTACATTATAATCTAGAACTAATGGATAACTCAATATTCTCAAGTGTGAGAAATCGATAAACATGGTGCAGACAAGAACTAACCAAGGAGATATGATAGTGGTAGAATATGGGAAAAATTTTACTTGACTCCTGAAGTATGTTCCACAGTATCAAAAGGATGAGAGATTCAGGATCAGAAAATTCATCATGGGCTTAAATGCACAAATTGGTGGTGAAGTGGATGAACATGGTCCCACAACAATGGATCAAGTGTACGAGAAGGTGATCAAGCAAGAGCAAAAGCTAAAATCTATCTCATCTTATCGTGATAGAAGCCGTAAGAGGTTTAATGGAACTCCTAACAATCAACCCTATAAGAAATGATATGAAAAGAGTTATGATAACAAGAGAAAAGATAAAGGACCTCAGAAGAACAAAGGTGGATCTAGCAATGATAAAAAGAATGGAAACTTCAAAAGAAATGAGGATAACAATGGGAAGACTTCAGATAAGAAAGGACCCATTAGAGGATGCTTTACTTGTGGGGGCGACCACTATGCAAATTGTTTCCCTAACAAGAATCAAAATGGTTAGCAAAGAGGTACTACACTACCTACTCAACAAGAAGCATTCTAGCAAAGGATTCATTCATCTCTTGAAAATTGTCAAGCCAAGTATCAAATCACACCCATTGAGATGACAGGTACTTTGTTTGGAGTCCCCATATCTATTTTGATTGATACAGGAGCCACAGAAAACTTTGTTTCTCTTAGAATTTTAAGTAAATTTTCTAGAAAAGTAGGTTACATGTCTAAACCTTGGTCAGTAGAATATGCTAACCAATCTAAGGCTTAGGAAGAGCAATGTTTATTTGAAGCCAAGGTTGATCTTCCTATTTTCTCAACTAAAATAAATCTATATGTAGCCCCCTTAGGTTCCTATGATGTGATTCTAGGAATGAATTGGTTATGGAAACATAGAGCTAAGGTTGATTGTTTTTCAAAAATAGTTGAATGCTTAGATGATTTGGGGAATCTGACCCAATTCCAAGGGATTCAAAGAGAAGATAAAATCAGAACTATCTCTACCAAGCAATTAAAAAGGGCTAGAAGGAAAGTTTGTCAATTGTTTGCAATCAAAATAGAACAAGTCGAAGAAGGGGTAGAAAACCCTAGTTTATCTTTTGGGAAAAAAAATCCTTTTCTTCAGGAGTTTTAGGATGTGTTTCCAGAAGAACTTTTAGGATTGCCTCCCAAGAGGGTGTTTGATTTTTCTATTTATATTAAACTAGGATATGAACCTATATCAAAAGCACCCTATTGTATGACGACAACTGAGTTAATAGAATTGAAAGCACAATTACAAGAATTGTTGGCAAAAGGTTTAATCAGACCCAGTGTTTCACCTTGGGGTGCTCTGGTTATTTTTGTTAAGAAGAAGGATTGAACCCTTCGTTTGTGTACAGATTATCATATGCTTAATAAGCAACGGTAAAGAACAAATATCCTTTGCTACGTATTGATGATCTTTTTGATCAGATGCATGAAGTTGTTGCATTTTCAAAGATTGATTTATGATCAGGATATCATCAGTTAAGACTGAAGGATGAAGATATTCATAAGACAACTTTTATAACTAGATATGGACACTATGAGTTCACAGTGTTGCCATTTGGTTTGACAAATGCTCCTGCTGCATTTATGAATCTCATGAATAGTATATTCAGAGAGTTTTTAGATAAGTTTGTTTTAGTCTTTCTGGATGATATACTCATTTATTCTAAGAATGAGGAAGAACATCAATGGCACCTACAAATAGTTCTGCAAAGGTTAAGAGAACATAAGTTATATGGGAAACTATCTAAGTGCACATTCTTTCAAAAGGAGATCCAATACCTAGGTCATATCATATCAGCTAATGGAATATCTGTTGATCCTACAAAAATTAGCTATTCTAGATTGGTCTGTACCAACAAACGTACATGAGGTGCGTAGTTTCATGGGTCTGGCAGGCTATTATAGAAAGTTTGTTCTAAATTTCTCCAGTATTACTAGTCCAATCACTTCCCTACAGAGGAAAGGAAAAATATTTGAATCGATAGACAAATGTCAGGAAGCATTTGATCTCTTAAAGGAAAAGTTAACTACATCTCTAATCTTGAAAGTTCCTAACCCTGAAGGACAATTTGAGGTAATTACAGATGCCTTAGGAGAAGGATTAGGAGGAGTGCTTATGCAAGATGGAAGAGTTATTGCATATGAGTCTATGAAATTAAAATCCTATGAGAGAAATTATGCACCGCATGATCTGGAATTGGTAGCAGTAACTCATGCCTTATAGATGTGGAGACATTATCTATTAGGAAAGACTTCTGTACTTAAATTAGATCATCAAAGTCTTAAGTATATTTTCTCTCAACCGCATTTGAATGCTCGACAAAGGAGATGGTTAGAATTGATATCTGACAATGACTTTGAGATAAATTACATCAAAGGAAAAGATAATACAGTAGATGATACTTTGATTCGTAGAAGACATAGCTTCTATTATTTCTATTCATGGAAATTTCAAGGATTTGGTATTACAAAATTTGTCTGGTGATAAGTTTTATAAGTAGGTTAAGCAAGCTCTAAAAGATAATCCTAAAGATCCAAGGTATGATGGTTTTCTGTTTGAGTCAGATGTACTATTGAGGTATAAAGATAGAATTTATGTATCTGATTTAGCTGGATTGAGGGATTTAGTATGGAAAGAAGTTCATATTGCACCGTATTTAGAACATCTAGGAGTGACCAAACTTCTAGCAGATGTTAAAACTCTTTATTTCTGGAAAGGAATGAAGAATGATCAAATAGAAGTTCATATTGCACCGTATTTAGAACATCTAGGAGTGACCAAACTTCTAGAATGTCAAAGGGTAAAAGCAGAGCATCATCACCCTGCAAGATTGTTATATCCACATGATGTGCCAGAGTGGAAATGGTAAGTTATTAGTATGGCTTTTGTTCAAGGTCTTCCTATGTCAAGAAATATACATGATGCCATTTTAGTGGTGGTTGATAAGCTCACAAAGGTAGCACATTTCATACTGGGGAATTTGACTGATGGAGCACCTATGTTAGCTCGTAAATTTGTACAAGAGGTGTTTAAATTGCATGGCTTCCCTAAAAAGATTATCTCAGATAGAGATGCGCGTGTAACATCAAGGTTTTGGCAAACTTGGTTTTCTACTCTAGGGACTAAACTCAATGTGAGTATAGCTTACCATCCTAAAACCGATGGGCAAACTGAGAGGGTTAACCAAGTCTTGGAAGATTTGTTGTGAATGTATTGCATGGATCAATAATATAAGTGGGAAGAATACTTACCACTTATGGAATTTGCTTACAACAATTCCTATCATTCCACTATTAAGATGGCACCATTTGAAGCATTGTATGGAAGAGGATGTCAAACTCCTATAAGCTAGGATAAGCTAGAAGATAGGATTAGCATCAAGCCAGAAATGCTAGCTAAAATGGAAAAGAAAGTTAAGCTGATCAAAAAAAGATTGGCAGAAGCCAATTATAGGCAAAAGAGCTATGCGGATGTAAAACGTGTTCCAAGGCAATTTTTTGTTGGAGAAAAAGTTCTTTTGAGGGTAAAACCTCAAAAAAGTTCTATTAAGTTTGGGAAATATTCTAATCTAGCCCCTCGATATGTGGGACCCTTTGAAGTGCTTGAAGTAGTCAATCCGGTTGCCTAAAGAATTACTCTACCACTAGTCTTATCTAAAATGCACAATGTTTTTCATGTGTCTTATTTGAAGAAATATGTTGCAGGTAATAATCATATTTTGACTTGGAATTCTTTATAGATGCAAGACCTAGCGGTGGTCATGATCGAGCCACTCAAAGTGTTAGAAACGCGCAAGCTTCGCTTGCTTAACAGAGAGGTCTTGCAATGCAAGGTCCAATGGGACCAATATGTTGAGGAAAATGCTACATAAAAGGATTACCATGAATTCTATCAAAAGTTTCCTCATTTATTTAATGATGTTACTAGTTGAAAACAATGAACTTGCTTTTTAGTTACTTTTTGATACCCTATATCATCGAGGATGATGAATCTTTAGGGGAAGGATATGTTACATCCCCAATTTTTGTCTTGCTTTAATTTTACTTTTTACTTGGATGTAAGTAAATTTATTGTGATGTTTAGATTGGTGACAAGGAAGAACAAGGATTATATTAAATTTCATTTATTGAAATCATAGAAATGATTATGTTATTATCGATTTAATATTTGTATTATGAGATTTGATTTATTAGTTAAATTAATTCAATAATGATGCATTGATCACATACTGTTTGATGGCAAGTGAAATAGGATTTTAGGTTATCAGATGATTCTCAGGGAAAAGAGACAGAGTATCTTTCCAGGAGAGAGATATAGACCTTAGGTTATGAGTAATTTATTTTCCAAACTAAGTTATAAGTGTTTAACAAAAATGTGAACTGTGGTGTCATAAGAGGTAAGCTTTGTCTTGTCAGTTTACTTCTAAACCTAATCAACATGTAGTTGATATTGTTTTCAAATCTTTCTAAGTCGTATTAAGTCATCTTAGTTGTTAATAACGTTAACGATGTCATTTGAGTTTGATTTATAACTATTTATGTTTAATGTAAATATTACGACATTTTTGTCATAAAATGATTGTCTTACTACAATTATTAAGATATTTGACATATTATAAATGATTCTTCTATGTTAAGACATTTTCATCGAAGTTATTAATATGTGATTATTGTTGACAAATTATGATGGGGAGACAATCTCAACCCAATCACAATATTCGTAAATGATGCTTTAATAATATCTTATTATTGAATAAACTATATCTATCTAATGCAATAGGTGATGTTATGAGAATTATAATTGATGTAATCAATATATATTATATATTGATGCCTTAGCATCGAATGAGGAGAATACCTTCCATGGAGTCAATGGTTTAATGTTGAGTAAGTCGAAGGCTTAATTGTAGAAGAGTATTCAATAGTGTTGGTGGTAGATCGAACCACTCATTGTGAATCATTTAATTATCAGTTGTGTTTAAGTCAGGTGTCAGACACATATTAGAAGGAGGACTGTGGTTTTTAAACCGCCACAACCGTCGATTCATGGAGAAGTAATTTCCCATCAACATGTGGGATTTATGCATAAATAATGGAATTCAATTTTGATTTAATGATATTGACTGTTAAGAAGTTTGTAACCAAACATAGAGGAGGTGGGGAGATGAGGCAACCCTGTAGGAGTCGTGCCTTTGTCCTTATGACCAATGAATCGAATGAGTCATGGTTTAACTTTTATTTTAAGTAGGTTTAGAACTTGTAGAACACACAGAGGGAGAATAGATGGTGATATAGAATAGAATATAGTAGCTGTGACTTTAGACGCATTCATAGTCCAGTGGCGTCGACCCTATGAATCATTCACCCATCTCAGCCATTTCCAGTTTGTACATTACCAGGTATTCCTCAATGCATGTATCATAAATCCATGAGGAAATTGAATAGATTATTTAAGACTATATATCGTAGTAATGTAGGCAACTATATGAGTCCGCCGGTTAGGATTAACCTTCTAATTTGTGTTGTGATAGTCGAAGACTATTTAGTATCAACTTAAGATAGTTCAGTTAACATTTTAAGTAAACTATTTTAAACTATTTTCCTGTAGTCCATGGAGACATTGAATGTTATTTACATGGTTGAAACTTTGTCATACTAGTGAGTAAACTGATATAGGTAGACGGGGTCGACTACCTTCTTAGTGATTAAAAATCATTGATTATAACAAACCATTGAATGAAAGATAAATGAACATCTTAGTAAGGGATTGTCATGAGCTTGAATAAATAGTCTTCTTATTGATTTAGGTTTGAAGTCAGTCAATTAAGAGATTGAGAATTAACCATATGTTAGGCTCTCGAATGGATGAACCATGTTTTCATTTTGAACCATATAGTAATGAGGTTAGAATGATTTAACATTTTGTCTTGTATAGGTTATATATATAGACATAATAGATAATGTTATTTAAACCAAGAGTTTCAGACTCATGCGAATCATTAGTAAACTTTATACCATATCAAATGGTAGTAACTTAAAGATATTAGGGAAAATGGTATAAGGTTTTTATGAGAATTCCATTTAAGACTAACTGTCTTTATTATACATGAAGAGATCCAATATAATGAAGTAGGCTAAGTATTCTAGAGAAAGACCTAGTAGGGATATTTATACTGGGTTATGTTTGTTTATATACATTATCAAAGTTATTCTATGATTCCTTGTGTAGGAGACATTATTATTTTGAGAATTATAGTATTATTAACTTTTCTTAAGTTAATCAAGTGTTATTACTGATTCCAGAACTCCTAGATATAAGATATGGTTATATGGTTATATCATATTAACAAGGAATATTAGGGTAACCCTAGAATCGAATACCAATAAATTGAATGGTTATGTCATATAGACTTAGTCAAGTCATAAGGTATTATTATTGTGACTCTTAGTTTAAACTATGGCATGAATAGGGTTGATAAGAGTTATAAACTGCGGGAATAAGATAGTATCCAAGTCGAGTAGGGGTGGGTGAACACAACGACTATCTTCTTTATGCACATTATTAAAGTTAAAAACTTTGGCCAAAGTAATGCAATTGTTTTTTGCATGCATGGTTAGTTCACTATATTTGGATTACTCATCCTATCAGAAATCATACTTAGTGTTAGGTCTAAAAAATGTAGGTTGCAAAGAAGATGCCAGATTCTATGATTAGATTGGCAACATTTTTTAACTAACTTGATGGAGTTAACTTATAAGGTTAATGACTCCTTGCACTTTAGGCACTGCTATACCTAGGTGGGTGGACCTTAGAAGCTGAAGCAGATTAGATGAATGTAAATGTTTTGATTAAGTTAAGGCATCTACCCCACAGTGGCAAATGGTGTAGAGTAGATGAAAGCTTGCTAATTAATTCTATTTCTAATGTTTAAATGATGATTGCTATGAATTGTATAAGCAATATCAAGGTAAAAACCAATAAATGAATTTAAGTATTAAAATAAGTAAGACTAGTGCCTTTGTTGGGTAAATAGAGTCAGATGAAGATCTAAGACTAGTGGCTTATAGTGGGCAGTAACTCTAACTGTTGGCACAATACTTTAGTTTATAACTTGTATAAACATGCAGGGAAATGATTGACAAACTCTTCTTAATGATCCAATTGATAAAATCTGATTTCTTGTTATTCACCAGAAGGAATTTTTAATCCTTTCTTGAAGGAATCAATTGAATGAATTATACAAGAACAATAGACAATATCAACTTGGAGAGAGAATGACAATCCTAATTATATGGTTCTCCTTAGTGATCCAAATTAACACTTCCAGATTACTGTGACTAACCAGAAGGATTTTAATTCCTTTTATGGAAACCAGTTAATCCAATCACACAAATACATCAAATGTGTATTGACAAATTAAACATATACTTGATATATTAATTTGAATAACAAGGAAATATTGAACTGGAGACAACCATATAATTGAATAAATTTAACAAACAATTGATGCCAAAATAAAACCACAGAATCAGAGATCTTCTATTTACTTCTTCAATAAAATGCTTGCAACATGGTCTTTAAAAAATATTATGATCTTCTATTATCTCCTACTGTTGATGATCATTCATCACCATATGTTCAACTTATATAGAAATACTTATGAAGAGACATAACTCCTCAAAATGTCTTTTGGGAATTAAAATGATTAACACAACAATAAACAAAAAAAATGATCCTAAGCCCTACTGAGCCACAAATATATCTGAGCAATGTGATCCAGGTATTCTTGGCTACAATGTGTATCAGTAAACTCAATAGCATATCAGTAAACTCAATAGCATTCCTTGTGATTACATCCATCGTTACCATCTTCTCTAGATGCTTGCAGGCTTCCCCAGATGCAGAGTCTTTATTCTTGAGATCTCCTAAGGATTCATGCAATATCACCTGGCACTCTTTACTCAATTCATCTTTTCTCTTCAGCTCTTTGTCATTTCTGAACAACATGGGTATACCTGCTTTTGAAGCCTCATACATTCCTTGGCATCATTTTTAAGCTGGTCATAATATTTTTGATGTTGTTCAATCAAGTCTTTTGCACTAGAAGGACCTATACTATCAGAAACATCCCTACTCTATATCTCATGGAGTTTTTCCTGAAGCCTGTTGTCTAGCCTTTCGTGCTCTTGGATCACCTTATGGTTTTTAGAATAGACATCCCAAAATTTGTTCATCCAATACATCATATTAACATGCCTATTCTATAGCCCTATTGCAAGTGTGTCAATCTAAACCTGAGCTATCTGATCAACAGATGGTGATTGGGCACTTTATGAGCTCTCTCCTTGAGTTAACCTTTTCACTAACCCTCTAAAGGTATTCTTAACAGTATCTTTCAAGAAATCATTTTCTTTTTTTAATCTTTCATAACTTAGTTTATATGCATCATATTCCTTGATCAACATCTGATCCTGTGCCTTATTTAACTTTGCAATGTTTATGCCAATATCTATAGTAATCAAGGGATCAATTTCCCCTACTTTCAAGGTCATAACATACCCAAAAGTTTTTTCAGTATCTATAATGGTTGTTTTCTTATGAGGAGGGTATAAGGTCCATATCATGAGTGAGTTTTCATCATTGTTATATTTGGTACCCATGTATACCTCTATGACACCCTCAGGAGTGAGCTTATACTTGTCATTAGTATTGTGCAAAAAATTATCAAACACCAGAGCATAATTTATATCAAGACCAAGAAATATCATGATGCCTACTTCTTTGAGCAGTTGTCTACCTCTACTAAGAGTCATAGCTTTCAATTCATTGTCTACTTTTGTTTTTAACATATCAATTAATTGTATTTCATTATCAACCATGACATCATCAACTGATTCCCTGATCTCTTTACCCTTGCATTTATAAAAAAATGATTTAAACTCTTTAGAATGAAGAAATTGATCATCTGCAATAAAAGAATCATATGCTAATTATCTTGGATCCTCATCACTAGGCCCCTCTTCATTTTGCTCTTTATTAGGAGAGTGATAACATTCCATTTTTCATTTAGATATTCTAGTTGCTTGTTCATGTGGCTCTTCTTTTCTTGCAGATCCCTCATCACCAGAGGACAACAACTCTATCTCTGTAAGTTATTTCTTCTTCTCTTCTAGTTCTCTATTATGCTTCTCAATCACCAATTCAATCTCAACTTCTTCCATATTCCTGATAATATCATCATGTGATAAGGAATATGTGTATATCCACTGAGATTTTCTTTTCTCCTAGCAAGATCAATGAAACCCTCAGGATCAAATCCTTTTCTTACCTCTGCACATCTCATGTTGTAATGCATCAATTTATCCATGATGAGACCATAACCCTCTTTAGACACCACAGTAAAATCCCTAAAGAACAGAGTGCTAGGCATGAAGGATTGCTTGTCATAGGAGATCAAGTTCATCGCATTAGAGCAGTTCATTTGCCTGACTATCTCTAAGTAGACAATTCTGTCAGGAACTGTCTTGGGCAATATAAATAGGGTATCTTCAAAACCATAAATTCTGACCATGGTTGAATCCTCAAAACAATACCAATCTCCCCAGTTGTGGGTGATAGTTGGAGGACCACCAAAATCTTTTGGTCTGAGAAACCTCTTTATTTCATCTGATAGTGAATATTCACAAGGATGATTGAAATATCTATACAACACTTTTACACAGTACTCTTCAAAACAAATATAACTAGAATGGGAAAACCTGTTGTCCCATATCCTTGTCCACATTTGCACAGGTGACTTTTGTCCCCTCTGGTCCACTTGAGCAACTCTGAGTTCACATGGCCATAATATAGTACCATGTGCATGAGGAGTGAGTAGTGCTCAAAAGAGACTGATGGGGCATTGTTCTTGATTGCAGTTAAACTAGAATCAATTCTTCCAAAAACATAGGCAGTATAGTCAAACTACCTAGCATTATGACACTGGATATCTATGGCTATCACCATTAAAGGAATTGTCATAAAATAAGGAACCTTTGACCCTAGGACTTGACCCACAGAATAATATGTGTATTGTATATATGGTTCAAACAATGACACATGGAATGGGGGTCCATCATTATCATTAAGAAGCACTGTTTCTCCTTCTGCCTTAGGCCTGTGAAGAGGTAATCTCCATCCATTGTACGTGGTGTCCATCCTCTAGTATTCTTTGTCCAAATCTTCATAAACTATGGGAAAAGTAGACAAATCATCTAAATCAAATACTTCATAGATGGCATTTTTGGACAAATGTATAAAAGGCTCTCCTTACGGATTGCATATGGCTTTGAGGCTGGGATTGTAGTGTTTAGCTAGGTGTTTGAAGAGTTCTACATTCACAAACACATCACATGTGACCAATTTGCCCAAATTCAAGTGCCATGGATTAGACACTGGGACATTCTTGAATCTTCTATTGTAATGAAATTTGAACAACTCATAACCTCTTATTGGTGTCCAGACATTTCCAAGGTATTTACATTTGTCTTCTAATTTCTCTACATCTATCCTAAGTTGTGCAGACCTTTAGGCTTTAGGGGTAGACCTAGGAAATTGGTCAGTTAAATCCTGATTTAGTTTCATTTCTTTCATTTTTTCGTTAGGGCTTTTGTCAATTTTCTATTTCTTAGTTTTGCTAGTCTCACCTAGTTTTTTTTTACTCTTTCTTTTTACTGGAGTCTCCATTTTAATTCTGGATAGCAATTTCAAATTGCAGGCTACTACATAGAGTTTTTTTTATATATGTACCTGTTATCTGAGATGATAATTGAACTCCCTTGTTCTCTCCTTCAAGTTTTTGCTTGCATGCTCCTTTCAGACAATTCTTTCAAACCTAATTGTAGTGATTTCGAATGGCTCTTCAGAGGATTTCTTCTTGGTCTGCAATTAATTGTTCCAGTGTATTAATTTTCATGATCATTATGAGATGTCACATCGTCATAACTCCCCTCATTGGTAGGACTTTTGTAATGTTAGGGCAATTTAATAGCTTCTTATGGCGCGAACATTTGTAGGTGGATCAATCATTGTGACCCTTCATTTTGTCTCCTCGATGTCATCTTTTATAAAAACATATATAATCTCATATCGGCAAGACTTTTCAAGGTCTATCTGATATAGAAATGAGCATGGTTGTTGTCAGCCTAACTCACTTTATCATTGTGGGAACAACATCTTCCTCTGATATTCCAAGTGTCTCCGATATAAATATCGCCATGAGTCTTGTCGACAAGCTCATCGTCTTCTCTTTACATGGTAGGTTAGTGGAATTGACAAGACCCAGGTAATTAATACCGATATCACTTGTCCTTATGATCTATCAGAAAGAGTCTTATTGATGAGTGTGGCCATTATTATCATTGGAACAACATATGACATCGGGATAACTTGTTTCAAACTATCTGATCATGGTTGTTTCCCTGATACCCTTTTTTATATCCTTCATCGAAGTGATCATCATAGCATGTTACCAAAATCCTTCATCATCGTGACCATCAGTTTGGCAAGACTCGTAGACTTTATTCCAACTTGTTCCCTTTCGCCGATGATTTTTTATCCTCCATACATGTCAGTGTGACTTAGTCTGAAACAATGCCCTTTGGTCGCTGAGACATCATAAGGTCAGAGACACTTTATTTTCCTGCCCCGATGTGCATCTCCTCTTGATGATCACTAGTTCCATCCATTCCATGGGTAGTTTGGTAAGAGTCCTACTGAATTCATTCATCGGTATGATCTATACTGTCGAGGGGGGGGGTTTGGAGTATTCTCTGATAGTGTTTTCTTATGCCGATAGTCCTCACTTTTGATTAACTCAGCGTGACTGGGAATTCTCTCTCTGATGAAGGGCCATCAATGTTACTCCTTTCATTGGAGATCTCTAAAGCTTTCTCTCCAACCATAATTCTCATGCCGATACACATTTAGCCCATTTTAAATAGAACATGGATTGGTATAAAGAAGACACCAAGGTCTCGCCGAAATTAAGGAGCTGAGGCCCCTTGTTATATTACAGTTTGAGGGGTGAAACAATTATTTGTGATAAAAATCATGTGATATTTATGGAATTTATCAGCTGCTATTATGATTTTGGGTGTATGATTTTTTAGTTTGGTTGGACATGGGGTGGATAGAAATATAGGAAAATTTTGAAATTTTCCTGTCCCAACAATGGTTTTATCTGGGATGTATACCCCTTGTGGGTATAACAAGAATTCAGATCTCTTGGGGGAGCAAACCATGTGTTTTATTTATTTGGGATGACAGCTTTAAAATTTTTTAGGAATTTATATATGGATGAAATGAGAATGGGAGATGGAAGTGATAATGATGGGGATGATCCTATACTATTGTACATGGAAAAGATTTCTATTATTGTTGAGAGATTAATAGGACTATACATGTACTAGCAGATCCTAATCTCTCTTGATTACCCTAAACTATTGTGCATGGAATAAAAGTATTTCAAGAATTATTTGAGAGTTGTCCATGCACTGGAAACACTTGTTTCTCTTTGTGCATGATTCTGATATTTTTATGAAAAGAAAGGTTTCAGAAACTGGCCATGCACTGGCAGTTCCTACTCTTCTCCGGACATATTTTGTAAATAGTAAGAATCCTCTCCTCCTTTGCCAGTGACAACAAAAGGACCTAACCACAAGGCTTCAAACTTTCCATGCTTTCCTTTTTCCTAGCATCTAGCATTCCACATCAACACTAAGCCATTTAGCTCAAATTTTTTGTCCTTGGCCTTTTTGTTAAAAAGGTATTTTACTTGTGATTGCAATTTGATGTTATGCTTTTGAGCCAATCTCCTTGTCTCATCAAGTTCTGCAAGATGTTTTAATCTTTCCTCCATTGGTTCAGGATTATTTAAATCCTCTTGAAGAATAAATTTGTAAACTGGCAGAAGATTTTCTATTGGCATCCTTGCTTGTGTTCCATACACCAGTTCAAAAGGACATCTTCCAATTTCTCTCTTCACAGTAATTATATCAGCCCACACAGCCATTCTCAATTTTGAATCCCATGCCTTCTTGTTTCCCTCCAACATTCTTTTTATAATTTTTAGAAGATTTTTGTTGCTGGATTATACCTACCCATTTGCTTGTGGATGATAAGGGGTAGCATAGGACACAATGATGCCATGTGTATTACAAAATTTTTTGAACTCATCAGACCTAAAACACATTCCGCTATCTATAATCAACCTCACTGTGGTGCCAAATCTAAATATAATATTTTCCATTAAAAAGTTGATCACCACCTTGCTTGTTGCTTGTTTAGTTGGGATTTCTTCCACCCATTTTGTGAAGTAATCCATTGCCACTAAAATCCATTTGTGTCCTCTACTTGATTTTTCTACAATCTCGCCTATAGAGTCAATTCCCCATTGATAGAATGGAAGCCTCCACCTGCATGGGTTTCAAGGGTAGTGCTCCTTGATATTTTAATTTTCCTAAAAATTTCTGGCATGCTTCACATTTTCTCGTGTAATGATATGAATCATTAAAAACTCTAGGCCAATAGTGTCCAACCCTTAGGATCTTGTGAGCTGTAGTCTTTGCTAAGAAATGCCCTCCACACACACCTTCATGTAACTCTTTCATGACATGTTTTGACTAATGTTCATCTAGGCATAGTAGTAGAATACCATCCCTATTCTTCTAGTAAAGATCTCCATCAATAAATACATATTTTGAAGCCTGTAATTTAAGTGTCCTCTTTTTATCATCACACCCTTCAGGATATTTCATGTGTTTCAGATAATATATGATGTCAGTATACCATGGAGTATGCTCAATGCTAGAACTTGTGTTATTAACATCATTAGCATTACATATTTGAGAAGCCTCGAGATTATTTTCAGCCATTAATCTAGAAAGACCTTGTCCTCTCACTAGTTTGGTGATCTAGATTTCAATATTAAACTCTTGAATTATATTGATCCAACTGCATCTTCTGCCTGTGACCTTAGTTTGGACTAATATATCATTTACTGCAGCATTAGGTACATATGCTATTATTTCAGCTCCCACCAAGTATGACCTAAAAGTTTTAACTACCTTCACCAATGCATATGCCTGTTTCTCAACTATGTCATTTTTTTTAATTCTATATTTTGAAGAGATTTGTTAAAAATGAAATGGGTTGTTCATGTCCTTTATCATTTTTCTGCAATAGTACTACTACAACTGTATGATATGAGGCAAATGAGAACAGTTGGAATGGATTACTGAAATCAACGGATATCAGAACTAGGGCTTCTTTGATTTCCTTCTTAATGGTGGCAAATGCCTCTAATGTTTCTATTGTCCACTTCACTTCTGAATTCTTCTTCAATATTCTTGATATGAGACTAACAATTTCTGCAAAATTTGATATGACTCTCCTGACAAAGTTGATTTGGCCAAAGAATGACTGTATAGATTTTACATTCTTAGGAATGGGAACTTTGTCAATGGCTTTTACTCTTTCAGGATCTATTCTTACTCCATCTTTTGAGACTATGTGACCAAGCAACTTACCCTCTATTATTGTGAAATGGCACTTCTTAGGATTCAATGAAATTCCATATTCTAAGGCTTTAATAAAAATTTTCTCTAAATGTGTACAATGATCCTCAGCCTTTAATGTAGAGGAAAATTGGATGGGGAAAGATAGATAAACTTGACAAGGTTCAACTACACCTTCAAGCCCAAAATCAGAGATCTTCATGCAAAAGTGGGAACAACAGAAAGAAACTCTAGTATCATCATGGAAATGTTGGTTTGGATGTCAGGGGACCCATTCCATCCATTGGCCAAGGTAGATTGGACTTCGGGTTGGTACTTCCTTCACAAACCACCCAAAATGGCTTGTAGCCCTTCAAAAAGACAACAGACCTAATAACTTTTGACTCAGATCTCCAAACTTAGATCTTAGACAATTAGTAGATACCCATTATGGCCCTCTATCACATATCCCAAACTTGGCATAGGTTGTTTTGGACAGAATATCTCAACCAATAAACCTTGTCAGTGGCCTAGTGCACCAATTAGGCCAAATTTACAAAGAGACTACCAAAGAATGCAAGTCCAGAACTTAACCAATGGTTTGGACACTTATAATGCATGCCAAAACAAAGGATTCTGTGGGTTTTAGGCTTATACTAACTAATCTTCTCAAAAACACACCTTTGGTTCCTTCAATGTGCTCTTAAAACTACACTTAACACATGGTTTTGTTAGGTTCTTCAATGACACAACAACAAATCATCTTCTCTACCAAAACCATTTATGAAATGCATTAAAACAATACTACAACAATCCATTCCACTGATCTATGGGGTCTTACATTAGTGGAATGGAAGAGGATTCATGAGTTGTAACCAAAATCCTTGTTAGATTTGAAATGGACTATTTTTAAGCAAAACCTTATATCTCCCTTATAATGTGGTTTCAAAACATAACACTAATTTCAAATGATGAATAACTCTCTATGTTAGTTGATCAAAACATGAGAGATTAATGACAGTCCTGTACCTTTGTACTGTACGGCTTGCAATGGTGTTCCTGTTCAGAAAATCAGAATTTCACAATGGGTAGTCTCAGGTCAAACACTTATAGTTTGCATCCTCTTCAGTATCATAGGCTGAATTGATGCTAAATGAAAGTCACTTCATTACACTTCATAACCATCCAACCCAATATTCATGATAGTGTCATACAATGTGATGGTACGGACTGTTATTACGCAAAACATAGAAAACAACAAAAGACAGTAGAGAAGTGGTTATAACTTTCCTAGTAGTTCATTTCAAGACACCATATCAATCTTATTTACAAGTTACTCCATCATACTACAATCCCAAATAAACTTTGATTCATGACACTTCCATATAGGAGCAAGGTACGGCCAAAAACGATAAGTAACTCATAAAAGGCAGAAACTTGTTTTTTTGTTGTTTCTTCAACTACAATGTCTACTTCTCCTACAACCATCATGTAAGGGCTTTAAAAAGCCTTATACATTCACCTTTGATTAGGTAGAAGGTATTTGAGGTCAATGGGGTTGCATAACCATCGAATTTATGCAACTACTTTATGTTTTGGACAGCAACTACCTTATTTTTGGCATTTCAAACTAATTACAAGTCTTCACCATAATGACATCGATGGTTATGTCTTGTTTATGACTTGTCAACACTTTTGACAATGTCATCAAGACTCTAACAATCCTACCACCCTTGGATACTTGCCACAAAGGCTTACAACATGAAAAATCTATGACTGTCCTATATGCCTCAACAAAGGCTTACATAAATGACTTTATTGCAAACTGCCTATTACACCTTAAAACTACTCCATCATACCATGACAACAATAGATATTTGGACATAGTCCTTATTACATGAATGGTCTTCTAGGACCTTATTGGAATTAACAAGACAAAAATGAACATCAAACCAAATCATGAAGTTGAATGCCTCATGGAGGCCACCTTGTGTTTGGTGCTCCTGTACCAGTGAGGACAATCCTTGACGAGATAGAGGAAATCCATCCATAACCACAATAGGATCCACTAGTCATCCAACAACAACTAGAAGCATTTAGACAACTTCAATTACAACAAGCATTCATCCAATACTTTGAAAGACAACAAGCCATCAACAAAAATAATATCTTACCCACACAAAGGTGGAACATCAGAAACTCCAATAGGAGAAGATTGACTAGTGGACCTTCAGGTCATAGGATTCTCTTTACAATCACAATCATTAAACAAAACACTGACACAAGAGCACAACAACAAAGGCCCTAGGACGTGTCGACCCCTATTCACAAAGTCTAGCTCTCCAATGAGCCAGGCCACCCTTGTATCTCGGCTCCTCCTGAGTAGCTACTTCCATGAGACTGAGAGTGACATGGCAGTTTGCCCTGTGGCAAGGAGGGAAGGGTCCATGTGCACGCCAAAATCTAACTTGATAGCCCCAGGCAACTAAGGTCGAGATTTTGAGTTTAAAGGATCGAGGCAATTCTTTTTTTGAAAGTTGATTATTTTCCAAGTAATATGCAATGGTGCTATTAGTTTCACTTGGTTTGGTTCCATGATTGTACTTTCAGCATATACTCATTTGATTGAGAATTTGTAAAGCATTGAGATCAAATCCACTTAGAGTTTCTTGCTGGTGGTAATTGTAATCACACTAAATATAAAATGTCAAATCTTTTTTTCTTGGGGGGTTCTTTGATTGAGTGAGAAGGGGGGATGTCTTGTGTGATTTATTTGAGTTTCTGCATCCTCTTCTCTATAGAACAACAACAAAAATCTTCTTTTCTGCATAAAATGGATCAAACAACAATACCAATAGTCATGCCCTACAACTACTTTGATTTGAAATCTAAAATGACAATCTATCTAAAGAGAGAAGGGTTGTATAGAGTAATAATGGATCTTGAAACTGAACCATCATTACATGCAGAAAAGCCAAAATGGTTTAATAAGCTAGATGAAAATTTTGGAACCTTGTGTATGTTTGTATCTCCAGATTTACTTTTTCACATTGAATCTATTTCTACACCAAATAATGTATGGGCCACTTTGGAAAAGCTCTTTCGTAAGCAGGATGAAATAAGAGGACATTTACTAGAGAATGAGCTCATAGGATTAAGTCCTACCAGTTTTGATACCATTCAGGATTTCCTCACTAAGTTAAAGGCCATAAGATTGTAGTTGAAACAATGTGGGATTGAGAAGAAAGATTCTCAATTGATCTTAAGTATTCTTTCCAAGCTTGGTCCTAATTATTCTGTGTTTGTTTCTACATTTCATGCCACTAAAAGTGTGCTAGGAACTGGTCAATTATACAATGCCTTCTCTTGATGATTTTGCAAATGAACTCACAAAGGAGAAAGATAAATTTGTTCAAATGGGCACAATTAACCCCTCTAAATCTCATGCCTTGGATGCAAATCAGGGCACTAAAGATTAGAAAGGGTCTGGTTACTAGAATAAGAAACAATAGAATCAAGGAGAGAAGAAACAAGATCAGAAACTGGCTACTCCAAAAGTACCTAATCATGCCTCTTCTTCCAAAGGTGACAAGCCTAAGAAGGAGAAGGAAAAGTGTGCCTATTGCAAGAAACCTAGTCATGATGAACATAAGTGTCTTAAGAAGCAGATTGATCACCTAACACCTCTTCTTGAGAAGAACAATATCAGGGTGCCTGATTCAATCAAATAGAGTTCATCTCAAGAATCTTCAAAGGACATAGACAAAAGTAAGGGGACAAAAAAGGGAAAGGCCCTAGTTGCTATTACTTCATAGTTGAATACCTAGATCATTGAATCAGGTTCTTCGCACCACATGGCTTCATCACAAGATGGTTTTGCCTCTTTGGTGCCATGTTCTATGCCATCTATACTCATGGGTGATGAAACTCCTGCTGAAGTGCATGGGAGAGGGTCTGCTGACGTGGGTGAAGGAACATTTCATGATGTTCTTTGTGTTCCATCTTTGTTAACTAATCTCCTATATGTCTATCAGATCACTCTCATTGGCTCTAGCAAGCAGGTTGAGTTCACTCAAGACATAGTGGTAATAAGTGAGTTGCATAATGGGTCTACAGTGGCTATGGGAAAAGATGATCATCAGCCTAGACTATATCAGTTTTCTCACTTTGTTCTTGATTTTCTTTCAATTCCTTTTCTTACTCACTCAGATGAGGTGAGTTGTTTGTGGCATCAATGGTTTGGCCACTTGAACTACCGCTACTTGTAGTAGCTTAGTCAATAGGACATGGTTTCAGGGTTGCCTTCTATTTAGTTTTCTGATCGTGTTTTCCAAGGATACATTCTTGGTAAGCATCCTGAAGAGAAATCTGATAAAGGCAAAACATGGAGGGCCACACAGCTTCTAGAGTTGGTACATAGTGACTTGGCAGGACCATTTTCACATCCTTCTTTCATCAAGTATTGATATGTTCTCACATTCATTGATGATCTTTCCAGATACACCTGGATTTATTTTCTCAAATAGAAGTCCAAGGTCTTTGAGTCTTTTCAGGACTTCAAATCTTTTGCAAAGAAACGATCTGAAAAGTCCATCAAGATTCTATGTATAGAGAATGGGGGAGTATGTCAACTAGAAGTTTGAGAAGTTTTGTGTTTCAGATGGCATTGATCTTCAACACACAGTTCCCTACAGTCCATAGCAGAATGGTGTTGTAGAACAAAAGAAAAGATCCTTAACAGAAATGGCCAATTGTATGATTCAATCCAGGTCCATGACACCTCAATATTGGCCAGATGCCATCAATTGTGTGTGTTACATCTAGAACTGGGTTCCTCAATTAGTTGTAAAGGGGTTCTCTCCTTTTCAATCTTGGACTAGTTAGGAGCCCACAGTCAAAGACTTTCGAGTGTTTGGTTCTCGTACATGGGCCCGCATTCCAGTAGAGAAACACAAGGCTATGGATCTATAGAGCAAGCCTTGCATATTTTTTGGTATCTAGATGGTGTCAAAGGCTATAGGCTTCTCTATCCCACCACTCATGAGTTTTTTATTGAGAGGAGTGTTCATTTCAAGGAGGATGTTTCTAGTTCTTCTCCTATCACTTCTCCATCTAGAATCACTTTAGAGACATTGTGACATGATGATAGTTCTTCCAAGGATCTTAATCCTCCTACTCATGATGAGGACTCTTCTTCCTCCACTTCAGATGGCAATGATGATGATGAGGATTCAACTTCCTCCACTCCTAGTCATCATTCAAAAGGTGATGATTCTCCTCCAAATTCTCCTATTAGGCCTCTTTAGGATCATCAGACATTGGAGTCAATAGGTGATTGGGTTGGTGATCCTTTAGATTCTAGAAGAACAAGGTCATAGTTTGAGCAAGCTCCACATCTCTTCATTGTCTTAGCTTCTGATCCACAATCCTTTTGGGAATCTTCTGGTGTCCCTGAGTGGGATGTTGCTATGCAGGAAGAGATCAGTTCCTTGGAGAGGAACCATACTTGGGATTTAGTCCCCTTTCCTACGGGAAAGAAACTTGTTCGATGCAAGTGGATCTATCAGACAAAATTTGTTGTAGATGGGTTGGTTGATAAACATAAGGCTCGCTGGTTACGAAAGGCTTTTCCCAGGTTCCTCAGATTGACTACTCTGAGACTTTTACAAGAGTTTCCAAAATGAACTCCATCCGACTTATCTTTGCTAGTGCTACAACCCATTGTTAGGAAGTTCATCAGATGGATGTGAAGAGTTCTTTTCTTCATGGTGACCTTTAGGAGAAGATTTACATGGAGCAACCACAGGGGTTCATATAGGTTCCTTCACTTGTTTGTCATCTTTGGAAGTCTCTCTATGGACTCAAAAAGGGCCCTCGATCTTGGTCTTCCAAGATGGACTCCTTCCTTGTGTCAGTTGGGTTCACTCGGTGCCATTCTGATATGAATGTGTATATTCTATAGTAAGATGATACTCTCATGTTCCTTGTTCTCTATGTTGATGACTTGCTGATTACCAGGAGTTCCTCATCCACCATCAAGGTAATAAAATTTTCCCTTCACATGATCATTTCCTGATGTTGGACTTGGGCCTTCTGCACTACTTCTTAGGGATTGAGATCACTCAGTCTTCATCTGGTATCTTCATGGCACAACCCAAGTATGCACTTGATATGCTCTCCATATTTCGCATGGCTGACTTTAAGCATGCGTTGACTCCATTTCTGTCAAGGGTCAAACTTAGGCTCTCTATTCTTCACCATTGGTGGATGCTACCTTTGTATTTCTAATTTGTTGGGAGTCTCATATACTTGACTAACATGAGGCCTAATCTATCATATGTTGTGGGTCCAGTCTTTAGGTTCATGTAGGAGCCACATAAGCTGCACTGGAAAGTAGCTAAATGGATTCTTCACTATGTACAGGGCACTCATAGTTATGGGATTCATTATGCAATGGGCATGGATATTGACTTGGTGGAACACATAGATTTTGATTGGGTAGGTGATTCTCAGGATCACAAGTCTACTTTAGGGTATTACTTCTCACTTGGTTCTGGTCCAATTTCTTGGTCAAGCAAGAAGTAGTCTACAATTGCTCTTTCATCTACAGAGGCTGAGTATTGAGGAGTAGTTAATGCCACTACTGAGGCTATTTGGCTTCATAACATTCTTATTGAGTTTGGTATTCCCTTCTGGAAGCCTACAATAATCTTTTGTGACAATGAGAGTGTGATACAAATCTCTTGCAATTTGGTCCATCATTAGTGGACCAAACACATTAAGATCCACATGAAGTAAATTTAGGAGCTTATTCATGGGTAGATCATTTATCTAACATTAGAGCAGATCACAAACATCTTCACCAAACCCTTCACTGAGAGTAAGTTCCTTCATTTATGAGCTTTGCTGGGGGTATGGTTGGTGTCCACTTCAGGGGGGTTTTTTAGTCCGCTTTTCTCTCTCTATTTTGGGGGTATTCTCTCTACTTTGTTTAAGGGGCTTCTGCTCTTTTGGGGGAGGGGGAATTCATTGTACATGGGCACCTCATCAGGCTTGATTTGTCGAGACCCATCTTTCACCCACCTAAGCTATGTTTAAGGGCGGTGTTAGTGTAGGTTTTTATTTTCATAGTGGGTTAGTTATTTTCTCTATTTCCTAGGTGTTTCATACACTTTTCTTAAGCTTGCTTAGGTTAAATAAAGTGAGTTTAATTAGTGAGTGGGTGATTTGAGGTGTCGACATCCTATAAGGGAGGTGGCATTTGCTATCTAGGAAGATGCTCTTGCTATTTTTAACCTGTATGGTGGTCTCTCCCTATTGGTTGGTTTTGCCACCTCTCCCCTTTCCTTGGTCTATATAAACTCACTACCTAGCTTGTATTTTGAACATCTTGAATGCATTGTGTTAGGGTAAAATGCGGTTTAATCCATTGAACAATATCAAACTCAAACATCAATATAATAATGAAAAAAGCAATGAATAACACAATGCAAACCTTCCCTGTTTCAAAGCTTTTTTTTGTTCGCCTATTACAACCATCCTTTGCTGATGAAGTAGGCCCTCAGTGAGTGCACTCTTTTAGCTGTGTTGTAGGATGTCAATAGTAAATGGCTATGTTGATAGATATTGCTGTGAAGTAGAGCTTCAAAACAAATGGCGATCTCAAGTAGATTGTATTGGGGGTGCCAAAGGCGCGTGAGTAGAATTCTGTAGAGTAACAATACAAATAACCTGGATGAATAGAATGGAGGAACAAGGTTCCATTTATAGACTCAGAAGAATAAGAATCAACGGTTGAGGAGAAGTATGATGATCAATGGCTGAGAATGGTTGAGGAATGTGCAACCAGTAGAAATATGACAAGTGTCTCACCTCCATCATGAAAGAGGGGATTTGACAACATTGATTGGAGAGTTAACTCCTTTAACTGATCAGTTAATAGACTTGATTAGTCAGTTGGAAGAATGGATTATGGAATTGACTGAATTGATTGAGGGATTAACTCAATTGACTCGTTAGTTAACACTTTTGATTGATTAGTTAACTAACTTTGATTAGAGAAGAAATAGGACATGTGGGTGAGAGAAAATTAGATAATTAAATATTTAATATATTTAATTACATGTGTAACAGGGTGAGGTGGACAAGGTGAGGTGGAAAAGTGAGGTGTACGGGTGAGGTGGATTTTTGAAATTTAGAACTTAGGATAGAGGAATTTAGATTAATTAAATAATTAGGATTATTTAATTATGTGAGATACTAGAAGAATTAAGGGAATTTAATTAAATAAATTGATTTTATTTAATTATGAATAGTGAACCGATTAAATAAATTTAGAATATTTATTTAATTGATAGAAGAATGGAATAAATATTTTGAATATTTATTTAGAATGAATCGTGTCATTTTTAGGCGTATACATTTTGCCCCTCTTTGATGCAATGCAGTTTACAGCGTTGCTTCAAAGAATAAATAGTTTGATAGTGATACATGCCCCAGTTTGCCTCTGGTACAAGTTTAATGACGACAGGATGCCCCCTTGGGAGATTGGATGGGAAGAAGGCAGGAGGCGTGAGATGGACAATCTCATGAAGATGAAAGGAAGCTAGGTTAGGATGAAGAAATTATTTAAAGAAAGAGTCAAATGATACGCGATGCAAGATGGAATGATGACACACACAAGCAAGAAAGCAAGTGTGCACAAATGACACAAGAACAAACAAGGTATTGCCCCTGTCAAGCGGTAAACCAACAATATACTAATAACGATATACAATAATGTTGTCATGGTGGGGAACGATATATCCCTAGACCAACACGGTAGGCGTGTTGTCATGGCGGGGAATGATAGATCCCTAGAGAAACATGAAGGATAGTGTCTGGTTTCAGGAAATGAAACATGTCATGTAAGACACATGTGTTGGTCTGATTTCGACAATGTTACATCATGTATAAGACAATTGATTGATTAACTGATCGAGTTGGTTTACAACCAGACAAGGATCAAGACCATGGATTGTGATTGGATCATTTGTGCAAGATTGACTTGGCTTGATTGGTATGGATTAAGGATGGACCTATATTTTGATCATTGCTCAAACTGACTGGACAAGGATGAAAGATATGATGATAGATAGAAATATGATTGATAGAAGAAAGACTCGATAGAAGGACTCACAAGCTTTTGTAAACATTGATACTCTGCATTCTGTGGAGTTTTTTTATTGCATGGGATATGGATGTATGGATGTATAAATAGATGTATGATGGATGTATGATGGATGCTTTGCTTTTCGAGTGCTTTATTTCATCATTGGGCAATTTATTTTTGGTACTTGTCTGAAATGTTGTAGGTTAATACAAGCATCTAGGTATGATTGAACCGAGATGACCTGAGTATCGCTTACATGGATTTTGATTTAGCAAGTTAATACAAGCATCAAGGTATAATTGAACCGAGATGACCTGAGTACTTCTTGCATTTCAACAAACAAGGATTGTTCTCGTTCATGTTAGACCTTTGATGTCCTCGATGATCTTTTGCTGATCATGTCCTTAGACAAGGTGTCACATTACTAAAGTGGAATCCACAGATAGCAAACAAAGAAAATAGTCATGCCCCCATCATAGCATCTCTAGCTTTTGGCATCCTTGAGTAGCATAGGAAGACATGATAACAAAAATCAAGACTCTATAACTTAACCACGGTTCCAATCCACAAAACATTCTTGCATTTAGATGTGATTTTCTTGCCATAATTTAGATAGAATCAGTTAGAATGCCTTAGGTGTTTGCTTGCTTTGCCTTGGATAGGTTAAGATGTTCATAGTCGAGATTTCTGCTTGAAGCACGAGTTCTGCTTGCATTTTCTTGTTTGGTGAGAAGATTGCACAATCCTTATTGGGGAGACGGACCCTAAGGGACTGACCTAGTGTCTCGGGGGCTCATTGAAATATGGCCTTGCCTACGTGATGACGCAGAGGCAACGTAGTTCATGGACTTGGACTTTGATGGACCTAAGATATGGATCGGATGAGACATGATATGGAATAGATATGGATCAGACATGGAAAAGATATGGATCAGACATGGAGCAGATATGGATCAGACAAGACATGATATGGATCAGATAAGACATGATATGGAACTGATATGGATCAGATATGGAACAAAAATGGGTTAGATAAGACACGATATGGAACAGATGATACCAATGACAAGGAAACACCATGGATAGGTAGATGTACGGGTGATAAAGAATGGAATGGGTAGGTGTGAGGATTGGCAATAGCAGATAGAAGGAAACAAGGATGTGATCTCCAAGGACTATGTTGCATAAGTATAACATGCCCCATTGTAGGTAGAATACTTAGGATTTTTCATGGCAATGCTTACGACGATAGGAAGATGAGAGGGTAATGAAGGATTGGCATGGTTTGGAGGGATAAGGTACGTCAAGAGACATCTAAAACATTTGTCAATATTGTGCCCCCAATCTTCATCAAGACCAAAGAATAGAGGAAAGGAAGATTAGGATGGATAGACTGGATAGTATAGGTAGGATAGGATAGGAAATGGTATGGAAGGAAACTGATAGGAGAAGAGTGATAGGATGATGAGACAAGGTGCCCCTAAGTGTAGGTGATATAGAAGATCAACTTACACATTACGCCTGTTTGCCAGGTTTTCATCATGGTACTTATCCAAGGCACCTGTTTGCCAGATTTTCACCACTGGATGAAGCGATTTTTCTTTATTTATTTTTTTTTTTCTTTTTTTTCTTTTCTTTTTTTAGATAGGAGAAGCTAGATGGATGCTGTCGCACGGACTATGTCAAGCATTCTCACAGATGTTGGTAGGGGATTGTATGAAACCGATATGGCGTAGGTAGACAGTGGATTATGATGCAGAATATGGAGGGAAGGCTTATGCAAAAGCATGGACCATAGGAATAGGATGAGGAAGATATGTAGGATAATAGTGGAAGGAAAGGGAGATGGAGGTATATGAAAATGTTGTGGAATGGAAGGGAATCATGACCAACAGTTGCACATATCATGATAAACATTGAAGCTAGTGATGGGAAAGTAGTGTAGGAAGCAACGGAGACTTTTGCTTGTGGATGAATAACTTAGGCATGTAGGGATCCACATAGACTGAGGAGTTTTCTAATTGTTACTTGTCATGTGGGATGGAAGAATTTGAGACTTATGGATGGAATGGGAGAAAGTAGATGGTTGAGATTCTTGAGAGGTGGATGCCTCATGCAACTTGAGGGCTTTTTGCTTAGGTACCCATACCATTTTGCTTTTAGATAGTACTTGTGGAGGTATGGGCTTGGGTGTATGTAGCTTTTGTGCAGCTTTAGAGGTAATTATTTGTTGGATGTGAACCCACACCTTTTTCAGTTTGGCATATAGGTGTGTGGGTGCATGCAGCTCTAGAGAAGGATGTTTCTTTGATTCTTGGCTTTTGTATCCTAGGTCATGAGGGCTCTTAGGATTTTTGACTTTGTAGGTAGAGGCATCTAGATTTTTATTGTTGAATTCTCGTGGGATGGTGGAAGTGGAGTTGGAGGACATTCTTTGTTTAGACAACATGTGTATTTGTTGGCCATGATTGGGATTATTAGAAGATTCATAGATGGATGAATAAGGTGTTGGAAGAAGTGGTGGTAAAATATATGGAGGGATATTAGGAGTTGGAAGTAGCGGAGGTAGATTGGATGGTGGAAGGTGTATGGTCACATGCTTTTGACGATTGTAGGATGATGGAGGTGGAATGGCGACATATGTTTTGGGGATATGATAGTGTTTACGATGGAAAGTCTTGGACTTTGGAGGAGTGGAGGAAGTACCAACATCTTGAGATTATTCACCTTGGGGTATGTATCCAAGGCCATATGAAGGAGGAGGAACATTGACATGGACGGGCTCCAAAATACCTTATTCGTGAAGCCTAAGCCTTTACCTTGATAGTTCATATGTTGGAGTATGCGGTGGACAGCGGGATTATGTGTAGGTGGAACATTAGACACTAGTTCCTTATTGGATGGAGAAGATGACATAGAGGATAATGGTGGCTGGTGTTCTAAGGAGGAACACTCATGAATAAAGGCAGTAAGACCAAGAATATACGGTGGAGGATTTACAACATGGTCAATAATGGATGGTGGAGGGGTATTTTTGGTTTGATCTTCTATGCTTGCTTGGGAGGCAAGTGTCTCATCAAGGGAAGTTGAAGTTATTAGAACTTGGATAGGACTAGATGGGGTTATAAGCTCAGGACCATGTAATGCATAAAGTGGGCTTAGAGGATCCTCATGGTCTGCTTGATCATAGATAGGCTCTTCATCATAGATGGGATCTTGATCATAGATAGGATTTAGCGCAATGGGATTAATGTTCTCTTGTATAGGTTCTTCATCAGCGATAATATCTTGATCATAGAAAAGACATAGGTTATGGAGGGGCTGAAATTGGATCTCTACCTCATACATAGGATCAAGTTGCTCATGGATAGCTTCTTCATCAAAGGTAGTATCTTGATCATAGAAAAGATATAGGTTATGCATGGTTGGAAATTGGATCTCTTGCTTATGTATAGGTATAGGATCATTGAAAAGATAAAGGTTATGTAAGGGTTGAATGGGAGTGCTTTGATCTTGATTTAGACAAGGGGTTGATGTTTCCACATGCTCTAAAGTGTGCTCTTGACATAACTCTTGATGTGCTTGAATATAAGTTGAGGTAGAAGACTCTTGGATAGGCTCTTGGTCAACAACATGAAGGTATGATGGACCTTGACTTTCATGCATGGTAGGAGGCTCTTTGATAAGCTCAAGGAATTGAGGATCACATGAAGGGGTGGTAGGATTTGACATATTATTAGAAGCATCTTTTGTAAGGTCAAGGATCAAAATTTGGGGACATGGTGGACTCTCTGCTAGTAGCCCTTGGATCACATCCTTCGTAGGTGTATGGGTAGATGAATGAGGTAATGGAGGAGCGAATTTAGAGTTCTCCCTAGCTTTTCTTTTACTATGTGAATCTGGAAAACATCTTTCCCAAAAATCATTTGAGGCTTTTTTGGTTGCCCATTTAGAGCTTGGGGAACTTGATGGCGGTGTTGGTGTAAGACTGGTATGCTTTGGGATATGGGTCTTAGAAGACGGTGAAGGAGGACTAGTAGATGGAGTGGTATAGGGTTTCCAACTTAAGGTGGTGCTTACCTTGTCATGAGCATCATTAAGACATGAAACAAATGTATGAGTTCAGGGTGAGACGTAGCTAGTAATGGCACGTTCAGCTTGCAAGATTACCATTTCTTGTTGTAAGACTTGGATTTGTTGAGAAATTGCTATACACTCTTGGGGCGAGGGACCTGAGTTTATTTGCAATTGCAGATATTGGAGTTTTTGAGCAAATGCTTCTAATTGGTTTGTCATCTTGACAGAAACTGACACAAGATTGAAATGGGTACTCAGAAAGGTGGAAAATTTTCTCGCAAAAGATGTGAAAGTACTCACTGTTACGCATGCGTTGGAATAGATGCGCCGCTCTGGTGTTTTCTCAAATTTTTATTTTTTTTGCATTTTTTTGGGTTTTTTTGATGTTTTTGGTGCTTTGGTTGCAAAAAAGGTCTTTTTGATATGATTTTCTGAATTAATGGCAAGAAGACACAGCAAACACAGATATTTTTATGGTTTTTTTTTAATTTTTTTGAATTTTTTTTTACTCTATTTGGACTAAGAGAAAAAAGCAAGTACAAAATCCTAGGCTCAAAATGGGTTACAAGGGTTTTTGGCCACTAGAACAAGAGGTGTTTAATGAGGGCAACCGTTTGAGTGGTTACACATGCAGCGACACTACTCTCCGTTATGGAGTCTCCCAGCCTCAAAGGGTTATGCCTTAGAGGGTTTTGGGGGAGGTTAGCCATCGGTGTAACACATCAGCACTCGTTGCAGGAGGTTTTCACCTCAAGCACAATTTATTTTAAGTGGCTTGGTATGGCTTGGCTTTAGCCTGTTACCACTCAGGGTTGTTCCCACTTGGACAGGCGTGCATCCAACGGCAGGCCCCACTAAAGGTTAAACAAATAGAATAACAAGTCTGGCACTTTAGTCACCCAGTTAAGGGGAGAGCATAAGCCTATTGTCATTCGCAAGCACAGAATACACTGGTTAATCCAACCTAGTTAAAATTAGAAAAACTAAATGGGCTACTCTACTTGTGCACTCACACAGTTGTTAACTTTAAAGTGATTAGGAGATAGCAATGATTCTTTCCTTTGCAAGATAGCAATATTCTTAACTGAAAGAGATAGCCATATAGCAATGATCAATGAAACCAAGATTGCAATAATTCAGTTATCACCCTTCTAATTAGAAACTATGTGAGATTGGCATGCATGTTTTTACTTTCCTAATTAGAGTTGGATTAAAATTGTATGCAAGTTGCATGAACAATGGGTTACTCCTTCCTAATTAGAACTAGATGAAAGTTGTATGCAAGTTGCATGAGAATGAGTTACTCCTTCCTAATTAGAACTAGATGAAAATTATATGTAATTTGCATGGGAATGTCTAAATCAGTCATATTCAACACTTAGTGAAAAATGATTGTCTTCAGTGGATGTTTTGCACCAAACTGGATGAGTAGTCTCTTGATTTGCACCTGTAGTCCACAAAAACAAAAATTGAATAAAAAAGTTTGTAAATCAAATAATTAAGTGAAAAACACATAATCTAAAAAATTTCTTAAAAATATTATTTTTGACAGAAAAATAGATATGAAAATCAAAATCTGCACATGAAATTCTATGCTGTTTTAAAAAAAAATCCATGAAAATTCGATAAAAAATACGAAAGGTATGATTGTTTGAAGTTTTCAAGCAAATGGGAGGTTTGACTGATTATATCTAATGAAATTGATCAAATAGGCTAAAAATACCTCCACTACTGCAAAGTTTGTCAAATCCCCTTTCCAATGACTATAATTTTGTAAAAAATTGATTCTCCTGCAAAAAGTTATGCTAATAGGAAAAAAAATATGCCTATTTTGCCTACATGAACATTTATTTTTTAAACTTTAAAAAAAAAACAAATAAAAGAAAAAAAAAAGAATTCTAATATTAAAATTTAAAGAAAATTAAATTATAATAATAAAATTAAAAAAATCCACCCTAACCCTAAATTTTTTTTAAAATTTTTGGTTTGTTTTATAATTGTTTTTGCTTTTTTTTTGTTGTTTGATATATATATTTTTGTTAATGTGCTGTGTGTGCAGGAGTGTGTGGATTATGCAGGGGCTGTGCAGGGGTGGTGGAAGGGCGGATGGCTGGAGGCTGGGTGATGGCTAGTCGCTGTAGGGGCGGCGGGTGCAGGCGAGGGAGGTGTCGAGTAGCAGCACAGGCGAAGGGAGGAGGGATCGGGAGGGGGAAGAGATGGACAAGGTTTGGGGGGGCACAGGGGAATGGGAGCTGGGCGCGGGGGGGCCGAGGGAAGGGGAGTGGCGGGGCTACGAGAAAGGGAGGAGGGATCGAGAGGTAGGGGGGCTTAGGGTAGGCCGGGGTTTGGGGAAAGGGAGGAGTGGGGGACGGGAGATAGGGGGGATCGGGGGGTTAGGGTAGGCCCGAGGAAAGGGGAGGCCACGGGGGCCTAGGTGGGGCTGTGTGCAGGGCACGCAGCCCTGCAAAATTTGGTTTTTTTAATTTTATTTTCTATTTTTGTTTTTTTTTTATTTGCTGTGTAATTTTATTTCTTGTTTTTTTCTATGTAATTTTTTTTTTTTTTTCCTAAAATGAAAATGTCAAAAAAAAAAAAAAACACAATGCAATTTTTTATTTTTATTTTTGCAATCTAATAATTTTTTAAAAAAATGTTTATTGTTTTTACAAAAAAAATTTATGTGTTTTTGTTTTTGGTTTTTTTTTTTTTTTAAAAACTGAAAACAAAAAATGACTGTTTTTTATTTTTTTGTTTGCTATTTTTTGCTTTTGCTTTTGTTTTTTGTTTTTTTTTGTAAAAAAAAAGTGTAAAATTAAAAAAAAAAATCAAAAATATTTCAGTAAGTAAAAGTGGGCAAATGATATGTTATTTTTCACCTGTGAGACCTCCCGAGCTCAACGATGAGGTCCGATTGAGCATAATAGGTTGTGTATGAAAGCTGATTTCCAGATTTGTAACAAAACATACCTGAAGCTGTGACAAAACACACTCAACAAAAAAAACTCAGAAATAGTATGGGTTAGATCATGGTGGGTGCCAAAAATGTTAGGGTAAAATGCGGTTTAATCCATTGAACAATATCAAACCCAAACGTCAACAGAATAATGAAAACAAGAAAGATTGAATGAAAAGAGCAATGAATAACACAATGCAAACCTTCCCTGTTTCAAAGCTTCTATTATTCACCTATTACAACCGTCCTTTGCTGATGAAGTAGGCCCTCAGTGAGTGCACTCTTTTAGTTGTGTTGTAGGATGTCGATAGTAAATGGCTATGTTGATAGATATTGCTGTGAAATAGAGCTTCAAAACAAATGGTGATCTCAAGTAGATTGTATTAGGGGTGCCAAAGGCGCGTGGGTAGAATTCTGCAGAGTAACAATACAAATAACCTGGATAAATAGAATGGAGGAACAAGGTTCCATTTATAGACTCAGAAGAATGAGAATCAACGGTTGAGAAGTATGATGATCAATGGCTGAAAATGGTTGAGGAATGTGCAACCAGTAGAAATATGACAAGTGTCTCACCTCCATCATGAAAGAGGGGATTTGACAACATTGATTGGAGAGTTAACTCCTTTAACTGATCAGTTAATAGACTTGACTAGTCAGTTGGAAGAATGGATTATGGAATTAACTGAATTGATTGAGGGATTAACTCAATTGACTAGTTAGTTAACACTTTTGATTGATTAGTTAACTAACTTTGATTAGAGAAGAAATAGGACATGTGGGTGAGAGAAAATTAGATAATTAAATATTTAATAAATTTAATTACATGTGCAACAAGCTGAGGTGGACAAGGTGAGGTGGAAAAGTGAGGTGTACGGGTGAGGTGAATTTTTAAAATTTAGAACTTAGGATAGAGGAATTTAGATTAATTAAATAATTAGGATTATTTAATTATGTGAGATACTAGAAGAATTATGGGAATTTAATTAAATAAATTGATTTTATTTAATTATGAATAGTGAACCGATTAAATAAATTTAGAATATTTATTCAATTGATAGAAGAATGAAATAAATATTTGAATATTTATTTAGAATGAATCGTGTCATTTTTAGGCATATACACATTGTCTAATTACTCTGCCATTCTTTGTATGAAACTTTGAGCTCTTAATGCAATTCTGTCACATCAACTTTACATATCTCTCAGAATTGTTGGTTTTTTATTACTTTTCATTTTCCAATTTATTTAGCTAAGAATCTCCCTTGTAAAGTTCCCATGTTATCAATCTTTAGATTTCTAACAAATTATGCCTAGAGGTGTAACCTATAGTAGTAGTAAGGGGTGGAGTGTAATGGTGTGTTCACAAAAATTTAAAAACTTCACATAAGTAAAAAAAATTAAAATTTAATAAAATGAATATTAAATACATTTAATTGTAGTACTATAATTGTAGCAAGAGGTGCATTTAATGATATTCACAAAAATTAAAATTTCACATATAACCCACAAATCAAAAATTTAACAAAACAAATATTAAAACCTTTAATTATAGTGAATAAAATAATTTTAATAAAATTTCTATTTACTTTAAGAAATAGCTATACACTTTATTAAATAAAATAGTAAATAATACATACTTTTGAGATAGCTATATAATTAATTATAAATAATTAAAAAAAAAAAAACTAAAATAGCTCTTCAAATAAAAATAAATATTATTTATTTAATTAAATAACTATTAAATAAATAATAATAAAATATTAAATAAATAATAATAATTTAAAAATTTTAGTAAATAAAATTTTAAATATTTTAAAAGTATTTTAGTACATAATATTAAGCAGATTTTATATATTTTTAAAATAAAATAATTCATAAAATATTATTTTATAAATTTTTTTTCAATTGATGCATATAAAATAAATTATGGTAACAAATCTTTTCCCAATAACTTCTATAATTAAAAATTAAAGATAAATAAATCTAAAAATAAAAAATCTTCATATTTTTTAGATAGAAATATAATATATTACCAAACAAACTAAAAATAGAATTACAAATTCTAATGGCTCCAATTAATTTTAAAATCACATACATAAAAAAAAATTATTTTAACAAATATAAATAAATCTAATTAGGTCATAGGCTATAATATTGTTATCTTTTTGAAGGAAATTTGTCTCACCCTCTTATTGGTAAAACAACCCTTGTTGAACAACTTTCAAAACAACTTTCTATTGTTATCCTTTTGGTAGAAATTTATGTCATATTGCAAAACAACCTTGTTGAACAACTTTCAAAACAACTTTCTATTGTTATCCTTCTGGGAAAAAATTACAAAACAACCCTTCCTAACCCCATGGAAATTTATAATTATGGGAAAAGGATAATATAGAATCTTTTGCTATTTTTGTGGAGCAGCTACTGTTTAGGAATTGCAAATAAGGGCATGTCCCCATGCTACTTGGTTTATTTTGGCTAGTAGCCATTGCTCAATTTTTTTAGGAGATATTTGTAGAGCTAGTCAGGGCCTAAATTTGACAGTCGACCCTGCCTATCAAACAATTTTCTTATGATAGTTATCTATTCAACAGTGCCTTTAAAATACTATGCCATACCTTAGTATAAGTAAATTAGCCTTTAAAATACTATGCCATACTTAAGTATAAGTAAATTATATATATATCTCAGCATAATCCTATATAAATTTTGATAGTTTGTCCAAAATCTCTTCTTTCATATGATACGGTCTTCCTAAATATAGCTATACAACTGTCAAATTTAGGCCCTGGAGCCAATGACCCCATATAGTTTTTTATTATATAAAAAGAAAAAAATAAATTATCTTAATTATGTTAATTTAGAAGAAAATTTAAAAAAAAGGGGGGAAGGAAATATATGCAGCCACATGGCATATTTTTCATTGTGTAGTGGTTATTTATTTCCAGCCCCCCCTTTTTTTTCATAGCTTATTTGCAATATTCCTAAACAGTAGCTGCTCCATAAAAATAGGGAAAGATTCTATATTATCCTTTTCCCACAATTATAAATGTCCATGGGGCCACTCCAACTGCTTAAATTTAAGCAGAAAATTAACATAAACAGCCACATGGGAACATGGGATAAGTTGTGGGAAAAAAAGGGGAGATGGAAATACGCTGCCCCATAATGAAAAATATGTCATGCAGGGGCATATATTTCCTTCCCTCTTTTTTTTTCCCTTTTTTTTTTTATTTTCTTCTAAATTAACATAATTAAGATAATTTACTTTTATTTTTTTATATAATAAAAAACTACAAATTAAAATAACGATTTAAAATAAGCACAAAAATAAAATATTTTAAAAAAATTGAACAGTGGCTGCTAACCAACAAAATAAGATAAGCAGCTACAGTAGGACATGCCCTAAAATTTGTCTCACCCAGCCCTGCAAAAAAACTTTCTAACTGACACTATTTTAGAATCTATTTTTCCTACTATATTCCCAAAATAATCCGCTTCAAAAATTAAAATTTGGAAGTATGTAATAGCTTTTAAAATGGAAGTTAGTCACTTGGAGTGGATCGATAAAAATAAAATGACCGATATTTTACAGGCAAAAATAGCTCAAAAATCTATAAACGGCCGTTAAATTTAATTACGATTGTTGTTATGTGGCAGGAAATTATGAAAAGAATTATATGATGCATGCCTCGTTTACACCCGAGAACTGTAGTTCAATCGTAAGCATCGGTGGATTACACATATTGATCATAAGCTTCTACTTCACGCTCATCACTCGTTAAACAATTATATGACGCTCACTCAAGCTTGTTTCAATTCATAAAAAATATACGACGCCTAGTCAAGCATACGCTCTTCAGTAGATCCCGCCATGGATCCCCAAATCGTTGTTTCATTTTCGAGTATTTTCACTCGTTCTTCCACTACTCTTTCGCGTGGTAAGTTTATTGCCACAGCTCCTGGGGCAGCTATCGACAGTCGATCGAATATATCGATGAAATTTTCAGAATTTGCCGCACATAGTTATTTGTTTAACCCATGTATTACGGACATTATTAATTTCATTTCAACTCCAGAGATTGGTAGCGTGGATCACAGTAAAATAATCATCAAATAAAATACCCATAATATATAATAAAATCTCTGATCGCGAATGTTTCATTTCATCACAAGCCTTGAATAAAAAAAAAAGAGTCTACTGAGATTAAAGACCTAAAGACTCTGCAAGGAACTATTAGCAGATACCAGTGTTCAATATCACAAAATTTGAGGCGACAATTTATGAATTAGGATTGAGGCGACAGAAGTAATTGATTTACATCTTTTATGAATTCGTCAATGTTGGCGACGAAGGAACCCTTACTTTCTCTGCCGTCCGTGGACAACCACGAAGCAGAAACTGCTCTCTTGGCAGCATCTCTGAGTTGCCTGGCCTTTTTTCTCAATTCACTTCCCATGTTGCCGTCCATGAACATCCTCACCGTCTTCTCCACCTTGCTCTGGCGCAATTCTCCGTCGATGCCCCTGCAAATCTCGACGCTGACGCCAACTTCCTCCTCTAACAGCTTAGAATTGTAGAATTGATCTGCAGCGATGGGCCAACCCATGATGGGCACACCCTGGCTCAGACTCTCAAGGGTGGAATTCCATCCACAATGGCTCAGAAACCCGCCTGTCGAAGAATGCGACAGGATAAGCAACTGCGGCGCCCAAGCCTTGAGAAGAAGCCCTTGCTTTGATTCCATCATTCTCTCCTCGAATCCCTTCGGCAGGAAGTCGGTGGAGCCATCCGTTACTTCAACAGGAGGTCGAACGGCCCAAATGAAGGGCAGTCGAGTGGCTTCTAAGCCCAGTGCCAATGCCTCCATTTGACGACTAGCAATCCTGACCATGGTGCCAAAGGATATGTAGAGAACCGACGAGGGCGGATGCAAATCCAGCCACCTCGAACAGGTTTCCTTAACCAAGGTGTCGGTGCAGCAACCATGAGTGTTATTGAAAGCGTTGGGCAGCACAGGCCCCACCGTCCACACACGACCGCAACTGTTACTTCGTATGTGCTCCACAAATTGAGGCTCCAAAGCGTCGAAAGTGTTGAGCAAAGTTCCCCAGCTGCCGAGGTTCCTAGGTATTTGACGTTTCAAGAAGACATGCCAAGGGTCTGCGTCGTTTGTAAGCCTGAGGCTTGGCGGCAGTTGGGATATATGAAACGAGATCTGGGGGAGTTCAGGAGCCAGAGAAAATGTATCGGAGTCCGTCGTTTTGTGAGGCAGATGCATCCATAGAGAATAATACACGGTAGTTGCAAAGGCGCCCATTGTCATGAATGTCGTCCTGGGAATCCCCATCCGGTTACAAACGTCCAAAGTCCACCCGAAGAACATGTCGCTCACAACGCAAGTCGGTGGGTGGCCTTGTTCACAGAGCCGCCATAGTAAGTCCTCGAACGGTTTTTCGAGCTGCTGACAGTTGCGCACGAGGAGAAACATGAGATTGTAAGGCAGAGAATCTGTGTTCTCCACGTCGGGAGGCAAGCCCTGCGTGCCCCTTGGAAACGGCAACTCTTGGAGACGAATATCAATGTGATGTGCTTTGCATGCAGTGGAAACCATGGGCTGTAATCGGAGGAGGTTACGCGGGGTATTGACGATTGTTATGAGAAACCCTCCTCGCTTGGCGAGTAACTTGGCCAGCTCGAAAAAGGGAATGATATGCCCCTGCGCCATCAGCGGCAGCATTACAATGTGACCCCTCCTCTGCTCTCCTGCCATGCTGCACACTCAACACTGCACAACCGTCTCTTTCAGACTTGTCAATTTGAATGCGAATGGAGATCTGAACATGAGATTAAGCGCTATTTCATGGAGTGTGTGGTCCGTATTGGGACAACGCTATTTCAGTCTCTCGTATTTTAGGATTAGTTGCCCGCGGTTAATTCGCCGCGAAGGGAGAGGAACTAGTAGTTGGGTGTGGTGCATGCACATTTTACCCTATTTAATAACTATTGGTATCTGCATGCAGATTTTATCCTAGTTAATAGGTTTAATGACATGCAGATAATTTTCTGATTAAAGTGGATTTTCGTTAGAGTTTGATAAATTTAACTTAATGTTGTTTATTTTATATTGGTAATAGTAGAATGTTGGTTTATTTAAGAGCTGTTAATTTTAGTTTACTTAATAATTATTAGTGTACCCATTGATCATGTTTGATTTGAATATTTGATTTTTGAGTCTTAAACATTGTAAGGAAAGAGGTGACTCTATAAGGTAAACAAGTAAAAAGGAAGACATATATAAACACACAACATATGTGCTAAATTTAAATGGTACCACTATTATTAGAAAAGACCTTAAAAATAGACATGAATCAACATTTTTTAAGGATTGTGTGTGTGAAAGACCTTCTAGTGAAAGCAATGCTTGAAATTAAATATTAGAAAAATGCAAAAAATAAAGTCTGAAAACTTTGCAAATATGAAATTGAATTTGGTGGAAACTGGGAAAGGAATAGAACTTTATTCTTGCTAAAAATAAATAATGACAACTTAACATTTTTTTTTTTTAATTTCTTGAGAGGTATGAATGCTCACTGAGACATAATCCAAGGGAATATGGATACTACATTGGACAAGAAAAGCCTTTGGACTTGCTCACAAGAATTTCTACCTTTACAAACATCCTATAATTTTTCTCCTACATAGTATGCATTTACATAACATACTCTTATGTGCAATAAAATTCATGGAAAATAGTAGTTGCTAAAAATCACAAATATGTGTACAATATTAAAAGAAAGAGATGATATTTAGTAATGTATAGAAAAAACATTAGCTAACTTAGGTTTTGTGGTTGTTCATTGGTGTTGTTGCTAAGTAAATAAAAATACCTTAAAAATGGACCTGAATGCATGCATTTGTTTTTAGTGAAACAATTCAAATGAAGATGAAAGGTTGAAGCTAGGGAAACACTAGGCAACAAGAAAAAAAAAGATGAATATGACATTAAAAAAGTGCCTAGAACATAGTCTTCAATCAACAAGAACAAGCTACAAAAAAATCTCTAGAATGTTTAAAGCAGTGCAATTTTTTTTTGAACATATCATAACAAGAAAGTGAATAAATTAAGACCTAGAAAATGTAATTCCTCAACTTTGGTCTTCCATAAATAACCACTAAAACTCTTATCCACCCTTAAGAAAAAATTGTCTGCAAGCACTCTACTCTATATATAGATGTCTACTCCAACAGTTAAGTTATAAGCATAGTCGAGAACCCCTATCTTTAAAACCATGACATTGATGCAAATGAATTACCTGCATAAGAGGGTGCAAATTTGGTAGTGGTGGGATGCAACATAGACAATCAAGCTAGTAGGTCTAGGAGGTGTCCTTGTTGAAAAGCCCTAGCAAATTTGAAAGTAAAATTTACCAAAGGAAAGGTAGTATATGTAGCATTTTATTTACTATAGGGATGGCACGCTGGCAATGTAAATTTATAGTTCATTATAAAATAGTGTAGTGTGGTGATTTCAGTTTAAAGCAACAAGAGTGTAATAGAAACAACATTACAAACACAAATGAAATAGGAGGAGGAATAAACACTATCCTTCTATATTCTAACTAGAAAGTAGAGAGAGACGAAGTGATAAACAGTAAACAATTTCATCAACAAAACCACTAACATGTTTTTATCTTGTTGGGTTATCTTTGCATCTATAGTATCAGAGTGGAAAAGTAGATGAATGAGCATTGTTTGGTATTCAATGAAAAAGTATTCTTAACTAATTGTGCACTTGTAAAGTGAATTATGAATTATTTTTTAGTGCTTTATATTAGCATATTTAGAGCTCCCCATTAGGATTGAGTTTGAAAGTGAGCCTCTTTTAATCTCAAATCTGAGTGTAGGTTTAGTTTGAAAGCAAAACAATATTTATGCCCTCCAAATCAAGGGCTTAACAACGAAAATAAATTTTCAAGGCCTTTAAGAGTAATCTTTAAGCACTTAGCACATGACTACCTGATGACTGAAAAAATTTCCTTCTATGTCAATTCTGAAGAGTTAATGCTTAAAGACACTAAATTTCTTCTTGGGTGCCACGTATCTTCCACTAATTATCACCCACTCCATCGTTATTTTTGCCAGTTGTCTTCTTTCATTGTAAATATGTTGATAAATGTTTTTTGATAGCTATTAGTTAGTTGTACATTTGTTAAAACTATCATTCTCCTTTTCTCCACTTAGTTGTTGTCTTCTCTCCTCCCAAGGAAAGAAGGGATGCATTTTTGCTATGCATTATTTTTGTTTCTTTTATGATTTTTTTATATTGTATTGCTCTTTGAGGTTGCTGCAAAGGGTTTAATTCTCATGAGGAATATTATTCATTGAATACAATAATCTTCTAAAATAATCTTCTAAAGTCTGTTGGATATTTCTCTTGAATTATGGGTTGTGATCTGTATAATTCTTTGCAAGTGTGTGTGAGAGTCATTGATTGACTCAAGCCACCAAGATCACTTGCAAAACCTAAGATTAACCTTGTACAAAGAAAAAAGCATAGAGAAGAGCAATTTGCAAAATATGGATGCAATTAATGAATTGGATTAAAGAATTACATGTGAGAACTTTCTTTTATATTTGCAAGTTAGAAAACCATAATATGACTTAAGAATAACCTAAGACTAAACATAGCCCTAAGTCAACTTAATAAAGTGTAATTAAATATTTAATTACACCAACACCCCCCCTTAAGTGCAACTTAGCAAGAAATGAAAAACATGCAACTAATACAAGAATGGATCCTAGCTACAAGGCCATATTAGGTACCCATGTACAACAAGAATCTCTCATAAAGTGGAGAAAATGAGAAAACCCCAATGGGAGAATACTCTTCACCAAAAAAGAGAAAATACAAGTAGTAAATGAACATGTAATGGAAGGACTAACACTAAGACCCCCAGTAACTAAATCCATCATAGAAGTATAATCATGAATGCCCCTCATAAGAGAGGAGAAAGAGAGAAGGTTTGATGACCCCCCAAGAAGTGAGATGGATGAAACCACATGTGAGGAAATGCTCCCTCCCAAAATAGAGACTAGAAGAGAGACCATGCAGCAGCTCCTCAAGATGACTCCTCCGGTACTAAAAGATGCATGACACAGAAGAAAGATGAAGACCTATGAATGTCAAACAACATTAATCCCCTTGGGAAGAAATAGAATTGCAAATGTGTGCATAATGTCTTCCCATTCCAGCTAGGAATTTATAGTAAGAAGGATAAATATTTTTGATCTCGGCACATGATCCAAATACAACAATGATGCTCCTAAAAACTGTTCAAATGTTTCCAATCCACTGCCAAACTGTGACTGAAGAAGAGGAGGATGAAGAACAATCTCTGAAGAATACAATGGTGATGCAACTCCAATGAATATATCATCAAATAGAAGACAAATGTCCTCAATGTGGTCCTCCAAATCTGCAAGGTGGGACTCTACAAACAACAATGATATATCTGGTAGATATGTGTCCTAATGAGCTATCTCTATAAGACTGATAATGTCCTGCTGCAAAGAATCTAATGTAGCAACATGTAATGAAGATGTGACCTTGAGAAGAGGAGAGGGAGAAGAAAGAGAAGTCTATGTTTCATCTAAATTAGCAAGACCTATCAAATATGCACGCTCCTCAACTATATCATCATCAAAAGTATGCAATCTGCATCATCAAGGGGTATGTGGCAATCCATAGCATGATCAAATCTAGGAATAGAGAGATATGTGGGTCTCCATAGATTTCCTAAATGCTAGTCCAAAGAGCATGTGGGCACTCAATATGTGAGATAGAACACATAGTGTCAAAATCAACACTAGAACCAATCAATCCTATAATATAATCAATATAATTTCCCCATGCAGATTTCCTCCCAAGTGTATCTGGTTCAGGTATGAATCCATAAAGATAAGGTAAAAGATTAAGCCACCTGAGATGCATCAAGATGCCCTTTTGTCATGACTCATAATTATCCTTACCCAATGGTACCACATGAGGGTGAATAGAAAAACCCATGATATCTCCTCAAATAAATCAGATCAGAGATCAACAATCTGAATATGTATTAATGATAATAAATGAAGCCCAACAAAACAAAAAAAACTTCTCCAAGTGCCAAAATGTCTAGAATATCAAACAAAAGCCATAAAACTGACAAACTAAATAAAGAATACTTGGGGATTAATCTAGAAAAAGTGCATAGATGGTTGTGTAGAGCTCCTCAATACTTTTCCAATGCTGCAAGAATCATAAAAGTTAGAGATCATGGCAAAAAGATACGAGCTCAGAGACAAAAAAAGGTATCTGGACTTCAAACAACAATAAATGTCACTAGCAGAAAATTTAGAAAAACATACTTGTACCACTAGATTGTTCTCGAAACTAGCTTTCTGATGCCTATTCGTTTGTGAAAGTCCAACTCTATTTGCCCAATTTATGGAAAAAAACAAAAAAAAACCCCTTGAAGCACAAATTAGGGAAAAAAATTCCCTCCTCTTTCTAAATATGGAAAAACTATCACCAAATGTGGTTGTCCGCCAAATCTAGAAGTCTGTGAAATAAAATAAAAAGGTCTATCAAACTAGAGAAACTCCAAATATATTTAGTTGTTTCTAAAGATAGCTGACTCAGAAGGGCCACCAAACTTGAAGGAGCCTCCAAAAATGGGCATGAATGCTGAGGAGTGCATTGGTATAGGATGTTGGTGTTGATTTCTTTTATTGATTTTTTTTTTTAAATATATATATGGGGTGTGTGGGGGACAAAGCCACCCCATAACCCATTGAATAGGGTATGCAGACCCAAAGGGGTCCGCAACCCCTATGAATGGGGTGGGGCCCAATAAAGGGGTGCAATACCCCTATTGGGCACAAGGCTCGATGCCTCCACAAGCCCTTAGTATACCTTGCACAGATACGGCCTACACAGGCATGTAAACCCCCCAAAAAAATTTGAAACCTTTTTTTTTCAAATACTTTTTACAATAAAACCTATGTTTAAAACAAAAAATCAATATAATTTTTTTTTGAATTTTTTTTAACAATGCAAGAAAAATTTATTTTTTATTTTTTATTTTTTTACCTTGTACTGCGTGCTCACAGGTCATATGACTTACCTGACAAAAACATTTTGCCCCAGATAATCTTGAGGCTGATTTCAATGATTTGACAGTCAATCTTAAAGTTTTTGAGCCTTCTGAATGCGATGGTAGGGTTGACTTTGGCCCAAAACACTCCAAAAATTAGCTTTCCTCTAGATCCCAAAAAAAAGCACCGACTAAAACCCTTGTAGATCTGGCCTATGAAGCTCAAATCAAGCCAAATAAAAGGCTAATCTGACTATTTTGACTAATCTAAATCCAATGGAAGACTCTGTTTTACATAGAAACACACCTAAAAAATGGCTCTTTCTCTATTTTTCTTTAGATCTAAGAAGGGGCTTGTAGATCTGGAGCTCTAATACCATGTGAGAGTCATTGATTAACTCAAGCCACCAAGATCACGTGCAAAACCTAGGATTAACCTTCTACAAGGAAAAAACATAGAGGAGAGCAATTTGCAAAATATGGATGCAATTAATGAATTGGATTAAAGATTTATATGTGAGAACTTGATTTTATATTTGCAAGTTAGAAAACCCTAATATAATATGACTTAAGAATAACCTAAGACTAAAATTATCCCTAAGTCAACTTAATAAAGTGTAATTAAATATTTAATTGCATCAATAGTGTGTTCTTTTTTTTTAGAGATTTTCTTGTTTTGTCCAAATTATCAATTTAGTTGTGTTGGGTTCAGACCCTGCTATAGCTGCCAGATTGTTTTGTTTGGTAGCAGATCATAAGTTTATATCTAACTTTTATCAATGAATACAAAATATATTGCTGTAACATTTTATATAGTTTTCTCTACATCCTTCTAGTTAATATGAAATGTTTTACATGAGAAAAGTTTTATTTCTGTAATTGTTTTATTCTTCCAAAAAATAAATAATTGGTATCAGAGCAAGTAAAATTCTGGGTGTGGAGTTTTATTCTAAGTAGAGAGGTGTGAGTTTATTCAGGGTGGTTTAAAATTTAGTATAAGTTTTATTTGTAGAAGGCAGAATTAACAATTAAAAGTTTGTGAAAAGTGAAGGCCAGTTGAAAGTTAGATTATGTGAGAGAACTATGGTAGCCAACAACAATTTAAATTTAACATAGCCTCATTTATGCCTATGTTTAAAGGAGAAAATTATGACTTCTAGAGCATAAAAATGAAACCCTCTTTATTTCAAAAGATTTGTGGGAGTTAGTAGAAAATGGTTATACTAAGCCTGGAAATGCTCAAGATCTTGCAACCTTAACTCAGGCACAAAGAGATTGGTTAAGAGAAAATAGGAAAAAAAAGATTCAAAGGCCTTGTTTATCATCCAACAGGTTGTACATGAATCAATTTTTCCTCAAATAACTGCAACTACAAAGTCTAAACAAGCTTGGCATTTGTTGCAGAATGCTTATCATGGAATTGACAAAGTGGAAACAATCAAACTCCAAATGCTCATAAGAGACATTGAAAATATATCCATGAAAGAATCTAAACCTATGCAAGAGCTTTTTACTCTTGTGATGAGTTTGATTAATCAGATCAAATCTTATGGAGAAAATTTATTAGATCAAAAGATTGTGGAAAAAAATCTAAAGTGTCTCCCTCCCCATTTTGATCCTATTGTAGTAGCCATTGAGGAGTCAAAACATTTAAGCCTCCTATATGTGAATGAGCTTATGGGTTCTCTTCAAAACCATGAGCCAAGAATGAATAGATCTACTGAAATATTAGTTGAGAAGGCCTTTCAAACAAAAATAAGTATCTCAAAGAACAAGGGAAAAGGATCAAAAGAGGGATCTTATAGGGGAACAAGAAGGTTTAGATGAAGAGGAAGAAATCTCAATGACAATGAAAGAGGCAATCAAAACCATGACGAGTCACATGTTTGGGTAAGTGCAAAAAGTTGGGTCCACTTTTTGGCCAAAAGTGGAAGTATTTTTCTTGAAAATCAAAGTTTGTCATATTTGGAGTAAAAATTTGAAGCACTTACACATAGAATATTATTATGCTATAAAAATATGAAATGTAGTATTTTTTTTCTAGTTTTCAAATATGTAATTTATTCTAATACTCAGATGGTAAAAGTTGGTTTTGTAGATGATGTAAAAAAGTGCCTTTTTAAAAGTTACATATTTTGGGCGAAAACATGCACATGTATGGCCAACATAATTTGACATAAATGAAAGTATTTTTGTAATTCTCTCATATAAAAGAATGCATATGATGCTAAAGTTTGATCAGGATATCTTTTTGTAATTTTTTGATAAATAATTTTTTTTAATTAATTTTTTACTAGCCCTAATTTATGTATTTTAAAACCCCTCATGTACAACCAACATAATTTGAGCTAAACTAATCGTAACATGATTTTTTCATTGTGTATAGAATGATGTCTATATTGATTAGACATAATTTTTTTTTGAAAAACAAATCAAAATCAAAAGTTATTAAAAAAATAGTAATATATGTTATTTCAGGTTTATGCTGCCTTTTGTTTAAAAAATAATTAATAAATAGAAAATTATGTTCAAAACCAAAAAAATACATATTTGAGAACTAGACATTGTCATTTGTAATGAGTTTTAATTTTAAATAAAAATTCTTTAAAAAAGTCATCAGCCATATTACCAAAGTCTAGTCCTTCAAAATTTTTTGAGGATTTTTGCTTAAAAAAAATAAATAAATAGAAAAATATGTTCAAGACTAAAAAATTACATGTTTTAAAACTAGACATTGTCATATGAAATGGGTTTTAATTTCATCCAAAAATTCTTAAAAAAAATTGTCAACCATATTGTCAAAATCCATCCCCTCTGAAAATATTTTGCCCCAAGTCTTCCACTAAAAGTGGACCCAACTTCTTGCACTTACTCATTCAATGCCATTACTGCCAAAAATTGGCTATTATGAAAGGGGTTATTGGAAAAAGAATAAACAACGAGCACACTTTTTTGAAGAAAAAGAAGAAGATCAAAATAAATTGTTTTTTGCATGCAATACTAGAAAGGAAGAGTCAAAAAATGTATGGCTTCTTTACAGTGGTTGCAGTAGCCACATGATAGGGAATAAAAATATTTTTTTGAATATGGATGATTCAGTTAAAGCACAAGTGCGACTTGGTGATGACAAAGAAGTTGAGGTTACAGGTAAGGGGACAATTGTGGTCAAAACAAAACAAGGACAAAAAAGGTACATTTGTGATGTCTTGTATGTGCTTGGGTTGGCACATAATTTGTTGAGCATAGGACAACTAATTGAAAAAGGGATATTCTACAACATTTGAAAAAAATGAATGTGTTATTTATGACAGAAACAAGAGCAATCAGATAGTGGCAAAAGTCGACATGTTACAAAATAGGACACTCCCTTTGAGACTTGTATATAGTGAAGCTCAAGTTCTTAATACTGCCTTCAAGGATGAATCCTAGTTATGGCATATAAGATATGGACATTTAAATTTCAGATGGCTAAAATTTCTTTCTCATAAGCAAATGGTGAGAGGTCTTCCACTTATCAAACGAGATGATCAAATTTGTGAATGTTGCACTGTTGGCAAGTAGCATCAAGATTCCTTTCCAACAGGAGGAACTTGGAGAGAAAAAGTACCACTTGAAATAGTACATGCTGATATTTGTGGTCCAGTGTAGACTTTCTCTCTCAATAAAAATAGATACATTCTTATTTTTGTGGATGACTTCAGTAGAAATACTTGGGTCTACTTTATCAAAGAAAAATCAGAAGCCTTCATTAAATTTCAGTAATTTAAGGCTAGCGTGGAGAAAAAAATTGGTTGTCCTCTAAAAATCATATGTATAGATAGAGGGGGAGAATTCACCTCTAATGAATTTCATGATTTTTGCAAAAGGAATGCAATTCAAAAACAATTGACTGCTAGTTACACCCCTCAACAAAATGGAGTTGCCGAATGCAAAAATTGCACTATTGTGGAGATGACTAGAAGCATGCTTACAACCAAAGGTTTACCAAATACTATTTGGGTTGAGGCTATTACTACATCTATCTATTTTTTGAATAGATGTCCAAAAAAAAGTGTACGAAATATGACACCTTATGAGGTATGGTGTGGTAGAAAACTTGGTGTAGCACATCTTAAGGTTTTTGAATGTATTGCTTATGCTCACATAGCTAAACAAAAAATACAGAAATTTGATGATAAGAGTGAGAAGTGCATTTTCATTGGCTATAGTGAGGAGACAAAGGGTTATCATTTGTATAATCCAGTAACTGAAAGGTTAATTGTTAGTAGAGATGCTATCTTTGCTGAAAATGAATCTTGGAAATGGAATGGAAACTTGAATTAGCAAAGGAAAACAATTATTGATTTGGAACAAGATGTTCCATCTTCTTCTCTTGGATTGAGAAGTAGCTCAAATCCTATTGCATCGCCTTCACCAAGCTCAACAACTTCTCTGGCTAGTCCTTCTTCGAGCTCAAGTCCACCTCCAAGGTGTTGATAACTGAGAGGGGGGGGGGTGAATCAGTTATCCTAATTATTTCTTCTTTTGAACTTTCTTATTAATCAATGCAGCATTCAATCAAATAAGCAAACATTACCATGAAATGAGAAACACATGACACAGTATTTTTGACGTGGAAACCCTGTTAAGGGAGAAAACCACGGGGTGATTAACCCAAAGATTATTCTCTGTTAGAAGAATAAGGAGTTACAAAAATGGCACTTGCCAATTAGGGCTCACTGCCCGAGCACACTGCTCACAAAGAGGCACACTACCTACAAAGAGACACACTGTCTACAAAAGAATGTTATACAATACTTGAACTAATTGGAAGCATCTACATATGCTGGAGTTCAGTTCTGGTTAGGCTCAGTACACTGATCTGCTACACTTCATCTTTCCTCTGTTCTTTATTCTGCTTTCCTTTCACATACCAGATCTTTCTTACTACTTCTGCTCTGCTCTGCACTTATTCACATACACCATCACACAACCACACTTCTCAAAACTAAATCCATTGTGCATATATATCTGCACAAGTAATTTCATCACCTTTCTAGTCGGCATCTGGAACAGTCTATTTTCTCACAAACTCTGTTCTGTGGGCTGAATCCTTGCTCACCAAGCAATGCGGATCAAGCATATATTTGTAGATATCATTAATCATGTCGGCCAAACATGATTCATGCCTTCACAACCTTTACCATCAATAGTAACACATCCAGAAAGCAGTCTGATGTTCTGTCAGTCAGTTCTTCCTCTGTTCTCACTGTCACTCAGGGATCCGGTACGCAACTACTCATATCTTTTTCCTTGTCCATCACCGGAGGCTAAATCCTTGGAATATACCACTCAAGGTAGTCCTTTTGACTTCCCCAAATCTGCACTGCACCAAGATACTTCCTCTGAGAGGTCCGGACCAATCTGTCGGACCTTGCCATATGCTCTGTTCTTGTTCAGCGGACCACAACAATCTTCATTCTGACTTCCGGTAGAGACACACCATGACTTGTGGATATGTGGGATGACCTTTGTTGCCATCAATGACAACAACCATGAATCCATATAGTGTATCTTGCCAACAATCTCCCCCTTTGGCATTGATGGCAACACTTAGTGAAAAATGACTAAGTGTTTACACTATGCTCCCCCTTGGCTGATGCTCTATCTTTATATACAATTTCCAGAACTCCCCCTTTGTTGGATTCCTCATTTTTCACTGCTCCTCACTCCCCCTTTGACATCAATGGCAAAGGGTAGGGTCCGCACACCAAAATTTTCAAAAATTTACTATACTTAGCTGCATATTACATACTCACATAAACTAAAGAATGTCTGCAAAGGATGTCTTCAATTGGACTAGTTCTGTAGCCCAACTTTGCTTCATTCTATCCAAAATTGAAATGTGACCACTCAACAAAAATGCAAAAGCTTCTGCCCTCTTGAGATCTGTTGGATCATTTGTTTGGGTGGTAGTCTGAGCATCACTGATGGCCTCATGCATAGTTTCTAACTTAGGGATTATAATCCTTCTAAGTTCTCCCATCCGGTTAGTTATATTCTTCCTTTCCTTCTCAAAGTTCTTTATTGCATTTGTGATTGCAATAGTTTGACATTCTTGATTTACTATGGAGGAAGAGAGAGGGTCAAAACTTTGAGACAAACTTTGTAGTTTGTCCTGTTCCTCTTTTATGTTCTTGTCAATTTCTGTTGTTGCCTTTGACCAGGAGATACAAAATTTGTAAATGTCACCGCCATCCTTAAGAGCATTTTCTAAGCTCTTTATTCCAATACTCATATTTCTCCTATCACTAGAGATTAATCCTAGTACTTCTGACAATCTCTTATCCAAAAACTCCTTCCGGACCTTTTCTTCAGCTGATTTTTCTAGAGAATCAAAATGTGTATCAACACTGCTGACTAAGGTTTTGAGATTACCGGAAGAGGAGGTTGTCGGATCTATCTGGACCGATGGCATAATCTTTTCAAGCACTCTAGAAGCAGCCTCTATCAACTCACAGTCTTCCATATGAGACTTTAGGAGTTTTTCATTTGCCTTAGCATTTGCAAATGAAGCTATCTTCATTGTCTATACCAAAGAGAGGGAGTCAAAGTTGAATGGACCTTTTAGAAGCTCCAGTTCATCAATCTCTATTGTTTCTTGGCTCAGAAATTTTTGAACAATTTATGCAGTGTCTCTTGCCAGAGACAGATGTTTCTTCTCTTTTACAGTTTTGTCCTTTGGAATCTTTTCTCCTTCCACATTCTTACCACTTTTAGTTGTGGTTTTCTCTGTTGGAATCTTCTCTTTCTCTGCATCCTTGGTGCTGTCAACCTCTTTTTCTTTTACTGCTACTTCTTTCTCCTGTAATTTCTCTTCTTCTTGGGATTTGGAGACTGTAGGGGAAACCGGAGGAGAAATGTTGGTTTGTTCAGGGCCCATCTCTTCTATTGCTTTCTCAGAAGTTTCTTTTGCAGCACTTGTGGATGAGGGATCAGTACCCAAGTCCTCTACAACAGGAAGATTAAACCTTTTGAAAGCCTTCTGGAGGATCTCTTCTGTCTCTATGGCAACCTTGTTAGTCTCACCAAGCATGAGTTGATTCATCCTTGCTTTACTCCTGAACTCATCTTTGTAGTCTTTGAATATTATGTTCATTGTCTTGGGATCAATTTGAGGATATAGCTGAATAGCTATCTGCTCCCGGATCTCAAGATCTTTTGCCTGGGCATTGTTCTTTCTTATTTCTAATTCCTTTTCTAGGCTTTTAGGAATTAGAGATATAATCTCAATGAAAGCCTTATTGTATATGTTCAGATACTTGATTGTGGCTTCCTGCAGAATCTTTTGGTCAGCCTCATTGTAATCATCATAGAATTCAGTCATTGGTTGAAGGTTTCCATCCATCGTGACTGACTTGATTACACTCTCTAGAGACAGGGTGGGCTTTTCAACAAATACCTCTGCCATTTCTTCCTTGTCTTGGCCTATGGAGGGTTTACTCGATCCTTTCTTCTTCTACTTCTTTATTTCTTTTACCCCCTCATCTGATTTCATTTCCTCTTCATCTTTCTGACTTGTATAAGCCCTTATGGCTTTTATTTTAGACCTTTTCTCTCCTTTACCGGATGTCTGACCTTCTGGTTTAGATATTTTTGAGCTTTTGGTTTTGATAGGTGTAGATCCTTTTGATGATCTAGTCCGGGTTGAGGTTTCCACTGGAGCACTTTTCTTACTTTTCTTTTCTGCCTCTTTCTTTTCTTCCTCAGCCTTTCTCCTCTTTTCCCGGTTAGCATCAAGTGCCTCCTTTGGGATGCCTAGGCCTTGAGCAATATGCTCTACTTCTTTTCTCACCTTCCTCTTTATCTCAGGTTCTCTGAGTTCCACATGAATCTTCACACTCAGCTCCTCAAAGGTTCCAAACCTTTCTGCCTTTGGATCTTGGGCTGACTAATCATGTGTTGAACATGCAGTTCCACAATCTGTTCATCAACCTCATACCCCATGGGCATGATCCAGACTGTCCTCGGCTCCACTGCCTCCATAAGGCACTGATCAGTATCCACCATAAAGCAAACTGAGTCTTTGTATTTTTCAACAAGAGACTGGGGAATTCTTTCTCTTGCTTGCATCGTGCTCTGGAAGTTTTTGAAGTATCCCCATAGGGCTGTATTTCTTGCTTTGGCATCCCCAAGCCCATGTAAATAATCTCTTATCTGGACTGCAACAGGTTTGTCATTCTGCCATACCCATCCACTTGATCCGGGTAGCTCATTCATGAAGTAGAAAAATAGACATAATATAAGAGTACCATACTTAAAGGAATTCTTTTTATCCTTTTTGATCTTCTGTATATTTTCCATCAATTGGCTTAAGAGAAGTTCACAGAGATCATAATCTGCATTCTTCCTCAACATTTCATAGGCAGTATATACTGCAGTTCCAGATACAGAATTCTCCCTACTGGAGTGATAGATCTTGTATCCTATTATCATGGATGCATATTTGATATCCAGATTAGAAATATCTTCAATGGTCATTGCCCTCTTATCAAATTTTGATCAGGTGGCCTCAGTTACAATGTTATTTTTGATGGATTTAAGGATAGGTATCCCTCCGGAAGAATATAGACCAGTCACTGCCCTAATTGCCTCTTTTGTGATCTTGCAGGGTCTATCTAGCCATAGGAAGTTGTCATGCATCCTACTCAATACATACCGGAACCATTCATCTTCTTCAAAGTAGGGGAAATGAATGAATTGATCAAACTGTTTCTTCTAGATACCCTTATACTCTGGTTTAAGCTCAAAAGCATTGTCTATCAGTTGTTTGTGATAGAAATCTCTCAATTTGAATTCCCCAAATTCCTCAATGCTTGCATGTATGTAAACCCTAATGTCTTCTGTGTGTAAAATGCCATGAGGAACACTAGAGAATGCTCCTAAGGGATCTACCTCTAATGACTTGTATGGGTGTTTCTTAAATTTAGGTCGGGGACTATCTGAGATCTTTACTATATTCGGAGTAGCCATTTCTCAACAGATTTGCAGTAAGATATCGAAAACGGAAAATACCTTATGCACCTTCAGTTGCACGGAGCGGTTGGATTGATTTATGTATGTAATGACTTCAGCAGGAGATCTTTGGTGTGCTTGATGAATCTTGTTGCAGAACTCCACTTTTCGCTTCTTCTTGAGTGCAGAATGAGCAAGTGATTTATGAGAAATCCCTTATATTGCTCCGCAAACCCTAATATCTGATGGCAATAAATGCTCGACCTATATTATTCCAGTTTGCCTTATTCGGATAATTTTGAAGAACTGGATCAGTCCTGTTCTATGAACCTCATGTAGATCTTCCAACCATGACCAAATCAAGATGACACATCACAAGAACATCCCAAACACTCTGTCCAATCCATAGAATAAGACAATGCACTTCCAGATCTCTCCGGACCCTTTTGGTAATCCTCTGTCATTTCAGAGTATCTCCCGGAACAGGTCTTACTTGATCGATCACAATTTCTTCACATCTTCATGCGGACCTCAGAAATCTTATCTGGATCATCTCAAGACTTATATCTACAAACCCTTTACTCCGCATCTTGTGCCACATCCGGCACCACTTGATTAGCTGGGGGAACAAGATTTTCTTTGAGTCTCCCCCTAAGCCAGAGCTCACCTTTTAATTTCTGGAAGGAATATCAGCACCAGAGTCTGGTGCGGATCCAACCTCTACATTCTCTAAACTTTTCTTCACCCAAATCTTGTTCATCTGATTCCTAACTTCATCCGCATTCATCTTTTGTTTACCCTTGTCTTGATTCTGATTATACACTGGACCTCTTTTGTCTTGATTCTTGCTTCTACAGACTTTTGCATTATGACCGGACCTATTACAGATTTGGCAAATAACATTTCCTTGCATATTTGATTGATAACCTCTTGATCTGCATTGATTAGCCATATGACCTACTCTATTGCATGCAAAGCATCTACCATTGAATGATTTGTTTATTTGCATATTTCTGCATTCATGGGACTTGTGTCCATACCTTTTGTAGTTAAAGCACTGTCCGGAGAAGGATGAGTTAGTCTGATTCATTTTCTTTCTGCACTGATTAGCTTTGTGACCAAAGTGATTGCAGCTGTGGCAGTATCCATTGAAGGATGGATATCTTTGAGCATTGAGCTGTCTTACTGGAGGTCTTCTAGGCCTATTCCTTGGATTTTCTGATCTAAAATTCTTTTGTTCGGATCCAAAGCTTTCTCCTTTCTCATATCCCAAACCATACTTGTCATCTATCCTCTTTTGACTTCCAAGAAGAACTTTAAGTTGAGCAGAACTTATCTTGAATTTCTCTTTATATTCATTTGTTGTTTGAAGGTCTCTTTTGAGAGAGACAATTTGATCCTCGAGTTTTTCTTCATTATCTTTGGCATCTTCAAGATCAGATTCAAGATGTCTGATAATCCTGTCCATCTGGTGGCATTCTTCTGATTTCTCTTTAAGGGATTGTCTTAGATTGTCTTCAGCTTTTCTTTTCTCTTCAATCTTTTGAGTAAACTTTATAACTCTTGATTCCATTTCATGTCTTACCATAATGACTTCTTTTGATAATTTTTCACATAATTTGGTTTTCTCAGTCAATTCTTCATTTGTATTACTTTCTTCACTTTGTCTTGCCAATTGTTGGAGCAGCTCCTTTCTCTTTTTCATAGAGAGACTTAATTTGTCCTTTAGTTCTCTCATGATTTCATCAGCCTGTTTGAGTCTTTCCTTTAATTCATTGACTTCAGAGTTTGACTGTTCAAGATCCTCAAGGGCAGTCTTGAGTTGCTCCCTTAAACCATATGCATCCATTTGAACTCCCAGATCTTCCTCAAGCTGTTAGGCTCTATTAGGAGGAACTTAGCTCTGATATCAATTGTTGATAACTAAGGGGGGGTGAATCAGTTATCCTAATTATTTCTTCTTTTGAACTTTCTTATTAATCAATGCAGCATTGAATCAAACAAACAAACATTACCATGAAATGAGAAACACATGACACAGTATTTTTGACGTGGAAACCCTATTAAGGGAGAAAACCATGGGGTGATTAACCCAAAGATTATTCTCTGTTAGAAGAATAAGGAGTTACAAAAATGGCACTTGCCAATTAGGGCTCACTGCCCGAGCACACTGCTCACAAAGAGGCACACTGCCTACAAAGAGACACACTGTCTATAAAAGAATGTTATACAATACTTGAACTGATTGGAAGCATCTACATATGCTGGAGTTCAGTTTCGGTTAGGCTCAGTACACTGATCTGCTGCACTTCATCTTTCCTCTATTCTTTATTCTACTTTCCTTTCACATATCGGATCTTTCTTACTACTTCTGCTCTACTCTACACTTATTCGCATACACCATCACACAACCACACTTCTCACAACTAAATCCATCGTGCATATATATCCGCACAAGTAATTTCATCACCTTTCTAGTCAGCATCCGGAACAGTCTATTTTCTCACAAACTCTATTCTGTGGGCTGAATCCTTGCTCACCAAGCAATGCAGATCAAGCATATACTTGTAGATATCATTAATCATGTCGGCCAAACATGATTCATGCCTTCACAACCTTTACCATCAATAGTAACACATCTGGAAAGCAGTTTGATGTTCTGTCTGTCAGTTCTTCCTCTGTTCTCACTGTCACTCAGGGATCCGGTACTCAACTACTCATATATTTTTCCTTGTCCATCACCGGAGGCTAAATCCTTGGAATATACCACTCAAGGTAGTCCTTTTGACTTCCCCAAATCTGCACTGCACCAAGATACTTCCTCTGAGAGGTCCGGACCAATCTGTCGGACCTTGCCATATGCTCTGTTCTTGTTCAGCGGACCACAACAATCTTCATTCTGACTTCCGGTAGAGACACACCATGACTTGCGGATATGTGGGATGACCTTTGTTGCCATCAATGACAACAACCATGAATCCATATAGTGTCTCTTGCCAACACAAGGAAGGTAAAAAGTCTTAAGCAAATTTATGAAGGCACCACTAGTCTTGATTCAACTATAAATTTTTCTTTGTTAGCTAATATTCAAGTTGAACCTAGATAATTTGAAGATGCAGTAAGACAAGAAGTATGGGTCAAAGCCATGAAAGAAGAAATTGTTACCATTGGAAAAAATGAAATATGGGAATTAGTTGATCTTCCACCTGAAAACGATGTTATTGTGTTAAAATGGATCTACAAAACCAAATACAAAGCCGATGGATCCATTGAAAGGCATAAAGAAAGATTAGTGGCAAAGGTTTTTTCATAGCAACTAGGTATTGATTATACTGAAACTTATTCTCCTTTTGCTAGGTTGGATACCATAAAAACAATTTTAGCACTAGAAGCACAATTTGGGTGGAAATTTTATCAATTTGATATTAAATCAGTTTTTCTAAATGGTTATTTGAATGAAAAGGTGTTTGTAGAACAACCATAAGGATATGAGGTTGCAAGACAAGAATAAAAGGTTTACAAATTGAAAAAAGGCTTTATATGGAGTCAAGTAGGCACCTAGAGCGTGATATAGCAGAATAGATAATTATTTTCAAAAGAATGGTTTCAAAAGGAGTGAAAGTGAGCCCACACTCTATGTGAAATTTCTAAGTACAGGTGATCTACTCATAATTTATCTTTAATGCACCTAGATCAGCTACCTTCTACAGTCTTTTTTGCAAACATCTATGACCATTATTGTTGACATCTTGTGATGACATCATAGCAAGAAAATATTATCCTTTTCATTTACTTATTCTTTAAACCACATGATCCAAACTATTCCTCTAATGTTTCTTATAATAAAGGTATATCTTCATTTTGAAAGGAATGTTAGAATATTGTCATTATATGATAATGAAATTCACAAGCTTCTATTCAACTTAGCATTGATGAAAGAATTTCTTTTAAGATTAGGAAGTGACGAGTAAGGTTTAGTTATATTGTGTTCAGAAAACATTGTTATAAGTTTTACTTATATTTATATGTTTTGTTTTTTGGAAATAGTGGTTGGATTAGCCTATTCTTCAGCTTGCAATATTTTATCAAAATTTAGGAAAATTAAGTATGTTTCTCTTATGTTTAAACTTGTGTTTTATTATTCAAATAAATGTTTATTAATATCATATAGTCTTCTTTTAGTTTGATTCTTTTTCTAATATTTAGAAATGATTTTGTCTATATTTGAGTATGTATTCAGAATTACATATAAGATAGAAATGTATAAATTTAACGTTTGAAAATTTTATCTTTTATATATTGAAAATAAAGAAATAGTTATAATACTCAAAGATCTTGAAGCCAATTCTAAAAGGTGACAAATGCTAATATGATGAATTGGGTACCATAAAAGATTCAGGTATAGTAACCATGGATTATGGTGTTTACTATAGGCAAGATAACTAGACTGATGAGAGTCTAGTACTTCTACAAAGGATGTCAAAATAGATGATGACTGAGTCAAATATGTGGACTCATGTATATCTACAGAATCTATCACTATAAAGAAAATGTAGGCAAAGAAATAGAATGATATCTAAAGAAGATAATGGTGATGTAACTTCATTGAAGCTATTATCAAATAGACATATGTCCTCAATTGTGTCCTCCAAATTTGTAATGTGGGACTCTACAAATAAGGATGATATGTCTGGTAGAAATGTTTCCCAATGTGGTGGATCTAGAAAATAGATATAAATATCCTAATGCAATGAATCACTGCAAGTCATAGATGAATAACCAAATTTGGATGTAGCAATAGGTGATGATGGAAGAGATGATATGTCAATGCAAGTCATTAGATTACATTAGTCATCCTCAAATGATGATGTTGTCTCACAAGATGTTTGAGTGAGACCATATGATGATTCTATTGGTACTGGATTAGAATGATCAAGTCAAGCAATATTATGATCTTGAAGAAGTTGCTTCATTTCATCAATTCCTCCTAAAATACAATCATCTTTAGTATGCCTTTTCTTCCCATAATTACCACATTTGATTTTCCATTTAGTAGAATGATTACGAATAATACTCAAATGGAAAGGATTTAATGTGAAAGACATGATCTTAAAACTAGAAAATACAAATTTAGAATTAGAGGATTACCTCCCACAAAATGATTAATGCTATTACATAGCCACCAAGAAAAATAGACAAGTTTTGATTTGTGCAAGTTTGGAACCCTAAATAATCCATTTATAACACAGTGATTTTTACAATTTTTGTTATAAAAGGCTATCCAAGTCTGAAATTTAAATGCATAAATAGAATCCTTGCGATTTTATGATAATTTTTATTTTTATTTTCCAATTTTAGATAAATGGGGTAAAATTTATGTCTCGTCAAAAATTATGCAAAAAATGTAACTTTAGAGGCCTAAAAATAGTAAGAAAATAGCATAATTTGGGAAAATTAAGCTTGCCACTACATAGTAGGCAAAATTAATTTTCTATCAAAGTTATAAATTTATGAAAATTTGATTTTTAGATTGCAAGTTATGATGAAAAGAAAAAACTAGCCCCTTCTAGAGAACTTGGCATAAAATGCTAGTGGTTTGAAGTGAAACTGCTAGTGGTTATCATATAATGTGATTAAGTGTTTGGGCGGTTACACATACCACTATATAGAATGTTACAAATAATGGTAACATAAAAGATAACATAAAATGTTATGGTGAATTTAACAGTTATAGTGGCTGTAACATCAAGTGTTAAGGTTACTAAAAATTCTAGTGCAGTCAAGTTAACTATAAATGTAACTTCTAGCAATTACAGAAACTCCAAACACAAAATACAAAATCACAACCATGAGTGACAGTTGTGAGAAGTCTAGGTGGCAGGAAAACTTTGACAGTGATGGGAAGTGGCACCTACTTCAATTGAGGATATAAGAGGTTGCTATTGGTAAACTCCCCTATGGAGGAAATAAAACTAGAGGCAATGGCTATAAACATAGATAAAACCCTGTGAAGATGGTCTCAGTAGAATTTCAACCTAGTAGAAAGAACTTTCAATCTTGGTGATGGAGAAATAGTGGAGAAAGAGTTTAACAATTGCAAAAAGTGCCAATGCACAAATCTTCTCCTCACATGAAGCCAAAACCAGCAAACTCTGAATCAACCAAAAAATGAGGTCAACTCTACAAAATCAAGAAATCAAACTAGGGAACCACCAAGTCTATGAATGAGAAAACCCTTGGATGGAGCACACTAAGCCCAAGAGGCCAAAATTTATCCAATTTACAGAAAAAACATGCCAAAATTTATTCCAAAAACTCAAAACACTGACCCAAAAGAGAAGACTAGATGAACTAATACAAAAAAATTCCTTTCTAAAAAAAATTCCTTTCAAAATACTAAAATCCATACATGTATGGTATTCCATACAAGTTGTACGATCGTACAGTATAAGGGTAGATGGAGTTAAGTTTTTTTGCAAAAAATAGTTGTCATAATTTACAAAACAACAAGCTATTTTATATTTCTTGGGCCTTTTGAACTCAATGTTGAGGTTCTTTTGGCTCCATGATACACTTTTGATATGGCTATTTGTTGGATTCACTCAAAAGAGGGAAGGGATTCACAAGTCATGGCTCCAATACCATGTTGAAGTAGCCAAGATTTGAATGTAAATACCAAGATTACTTCTACAATTGAAGTATGAGCAGAATAAATATTATTTATCATAAAAAGTGAATGAAAATTTGTTGAACACACAGAAGTATTGAGAGGGAGGTGAATCAATACTTAATCAAATTCATTTCTTCCAACAACATTCAAACTAATGTGAGCATTTAAAGCATGAGAAACACAAGAACACATAAGTACACAACCATAACACCAGATTTATGTGGAAAACCCTAGAAGGGAAAAACCATAGTGAGAAAGCTGCTTGGATCTACTGTCCAAATATAGCCTCACAAATAAAACAAGATTACATTATCATTTATGGGCTACAACCCAAAGGAAGATACAACTCCTTGAACTGCTACAACACTTACAACCTTTACACAAAGAGGCTTCAACCTCTACAACAAAATACTTATTTGATCCAGATGCTTCTTTCACAAACACTGATTGCTTCAACCTACTGTTGACCTTTCCAAACTCTGCACAACCATCTGATCTCTGCACAACCACAATACCTAACTCCTCAATATCAAAACACCTTCAAAAACTCTTCTCTGCCATCACAGATCACTTACAATTACCTTTGCAACAATATCACATTACATAAACTGGTCCTTTCAACATTTTATCATCAAAACTACTTCTGAAGTAAGTTTATTTGCACATTATTAATCCTATCACACTACACACATGATCACATCTCACCTTCAACAACATTGATCTTACATTTATATCCTCTGCAAGCTTCAAGAGACTTTCTCCTTTGTTGGCCAAGATGAAACTTGTAACATGAAACATGCAATGGCCACAACTAGTTGGCTCCCAAGACATTAGCAATAAGTAGAAATCCAATATGGTTCAAAAATAGGAGTTAATCGGGACATAATTTACCTTAGTACACTCTTCCACACTGACACACACTCCCAAACGCATGGCATAATCATTAGCATACACCAAGTCAGCACTGCAAACACTTATGCTTCTTTACTTGTTAGCTCTAGACCTAAAGTGGTATAGGAGACAAAATTACATCATGCGGACCACACAATGAGAATTATATCACTTGTAAATAATTCCTAGACACTCATTTTATCATTTCAAGTTATCTCATGCTAGCGCAAACACTTGAATACTGATGTCAGTGTCCTTAACATACTCTTCTTACACATTCTTGATGTAATGCATTGAAGATCATACTTGCAATAAGCAAAAACCTTTGAAACTTGAACTAAGTAATCTAACTAACCCAGTGAGCCTGTCTTTCCATTAGCAAGGCCAAATACCAATGTGTGGTGAACTGCAGTGACATCTACTATCTCCCTTTACTTATCAAAACCAACAACAGGACTTGTCTTCATAGATCTGACTCCAAAGAAGCTTCTGTACAACATATTATCACTTGAAACTTGAAACATGTATACCTTGTACTCATATCTAGTTGTCCTCCAAACCACAATGTCATATCTTCATCTGTAAAGAAGTGTGGATAATTATTCTTTCTCTCTGTGACTGCACTTACCTTATTTCATCACTGCCTTCACTCTTCATATTCTAAAAACTTTGCGGTAGACTCCATGATCTCAAATTTATCATACATACCTAAGAATAGTGTCTAGCTATCTTCCAATCTACAAGCCCATGTCTACATCAATGGTAGAATGTGGTATACTTTCCTAAGCCTATGACACCTTTCTTGACTTGAACTATACTTAACCAAATTCCTTCAACAATTTTGCAACATTCTTTATCCAGTGTCAAGTCACATGTCTTAATATCACCTAAATACAACATATGCAACCAACATAACCTCCATGATATTCATTATTAACACAACATATAAAGGATAATGGTAACATACACTTATCATGAACTTACACATGAACTTCAGAAGATAAGGTATGATTGTGTACAGATGATACTGATCATTTCCCCAATCATCAATATTCCTCCGACTACTCAGCATATTCACATTTGCCTTTGCTTTCCATATTGCCACTTGGTTGACATCAATGACAACACATATATGCAACGATCTCCCCCTTTCATTAATGGTAACACTTAACCTAATATGCAAACTTCTCCCTCTTTGACATCAAGGGAAAAGGGTTGGTGGTCTTCCTTTGTTCTGACAAAAACAAATAGGTTCCCCCTATCTAAACACACATTATTATACTTTATCAGTCCACCCCTTCTAAGAAGTGGCCTCTATTACTTCAAAACTGATGTAACAAAATTAGGATCTTCATTTCCCTTATGATGTACATGGATGATATATATAGAGTGCTTGTTCAAGTGAAAATATCACTGATTATTCCTATCTTATTCTCTACATATCTATACACTCATCAAATTTTTTCTTACCTTCAATATGTCTTCAATTTACTTAGAAGGTAGAACATTCTTATATATTACCTTTAATTGGGCTAGTGTTGTATCCCAGTTCTTCTTTGCAGAAAACATAATGTGCATTTGGCTTTCAAGTTGACTATACAATTCTTTTGCTTCATCCAAAGTAGCTGGCACCTTTACTTTTTGTGCAACATTTTCTACCTCTAACAAAATTCCAGTCCAAGAAGCTAACCTTAAGCTCACAACTTCCCTTAGCTGACCTATTTGTCCTTTAATTTTCTCTCTTTTCTCCATAAGTTGCTTCAACTAGGAGTGTAGTTTTTCTATTTGACTCTGGTAGCTCCATAGATATCCTTCAGAGGATCATATACTTTTGTCACTTGAGTTAATTGTGACTCAATAGAGTCAATTTGATCCTTTATGTTCTTAGTAGTTGCAGGCCAATTCAAACAAAATTGATATAAAAATTTTACATCTTCTAAACAATTTTGAATATTTTTCATATTTTCTTGCAAATTATAATTATGTGCCTTAGCACATCTCCCAAAGGCATCTGTCAATCTCTTATTGTTCACTTGCTCATTAATTTTAAGTTTTTCTTGTTTCTCTGAATAAGAAGAATGAGCCATGAAAAACTCCAATAGAAGCTTCATCTATTGAGTGGGAGGCAGAGATGGGTCTCTTTAGCCTCAGGAAATTCCTCCTAAATTGACTTAATTGCCTCTTTAAGTAATTCAACTACTGTCACTTGTTGCTGAAGAATTTCTTGTCTTGTGGTGGATTGGAGTATATCTCCCAGTTATAGCTTATGGAGGGGAGATATGATGGACAAGTTAACTTGTCCATCTAGCATAGGTAACTGTAAGAGTTGTACAGTAACTACTAGCTGGATTTGTATTTGTTGAGCCAAGAATTCCAAGTTGAATGAATCAATCAGAGAGGAGGAAGATCTATCTTGTCCTTTTTATAAACTCTCCCCTGCATCAACATTTGTTGGCTCCTCTTGTTGGTTAGGGTTACCTTACAGATTTGTATTCTCTAAAGGAGGACTATCATGCACATCATTATGATCAAGAGATGCATTTCCTTCCCCTTGTGCAACTTGCTCTTCATCTTGTGATGCTTTATCTTCTTTCTCCTCTTGAGGAACTTCTTGTTCTGTGTTATATGGAGGAGATACAACATTATGAGGTGAAGAACCAATGTCGTGTGGTGGAGTAACTTGTGCTTGCTCCACATTCTCAGTTAATTCTACTCCTTCAAGTATTTTTTTGTCACTTCTTCAATTTCTTTCTAAATCTTATCTTTATCATCTTTCTCCATGCTCATAAGGATATCTACTCTATGTTTTGTCCTAAGCTCCTGAACTTGCATTTGAGATATTCTATCTTTTTATTCAAGTGAAACAGAAGATCCAACCTTATCAAGAGCTTTTTGCCTCAGCTCTTCATCCATTTCAATGGCTTTTTCTCTTCTCTGTCTCAGATCCTGAGCTAGGCTCTCCAGAACCTTTTCAATAATGCCATTCAAGGGCACATTATATTTGAGTATATACATCACTACAATATTTTCTATGGTGCTTTTATCTGCAGGTGGCACATCTGGATGTAATTCTGTTGTATCCTTGACTATGCCATATAATGCACAATTGTATTGAAGATTACATCTAATTGTAGAGGCTCATGTGAATGTGCTACCAGAGGAGTTTTCTTAAATATTTCTTCTCTTTCTTCTTTTTCTTAGAGGTACCTTCTTCTCCTTCTTTGTCTTCCTCTTCTACCTCCTCTACTTGAGTCTTCTTTCTTTTAGCAGGTTGTTTGGTCTGGTATGCTTCTTCTCTATAGTCTTCATCTGAGCCAAGGTCTCAAAAGCAACTCTTCTTCTTGTAGACACAGTTTGTGCTGATCCAGAGGGCTGTGGAGCATTTACAGCTGCTAAAGTTGATCTGCTGGTCCTTCTGGGCCCTTGGGCAGCTGGCAGAATAATAAGAGGTTGTTGTGTCCATCCTCCACAGGGGTTTCTAAAGTAGATGTTGGTGGAATACCCCATTTCTTGTGCAATTCATCTTTGTTCTTTTCAAGGTGTTCCTCAACACTTTTCTTATGCAACTTGTTCATTATTTCATTATAAGTACCAAATATTTCTGTAGTTGTATCTTTGGGCTTGTTGAGAAGGATATTAGCATAGGTCCTTATTTCTTCTGCGGAGACCTCACAAAGCAATTTTGGGATCCAGACAGTTCTTAGTTCAAATGCCTCCATGTAGGTATAATCTTTATCAACTAAAAATGTGATATTCTCCTTATATTGTTGTACTAAATTGAATGGGACTCTATCCCTGGCTTGCATATCAGATTGTAGAGTTGTGAAGAAACCCTAATACACTATATTACTATTCTTTACATCTCCAAATCCTCTCATGTGATTATTAATTTGTGCAGCAACCGGAATATGCTGTTGCCAAACTTTTCCTTTAAAACTAGGAAATTCATTTAGGAAGTAGAATGCAAGGTAGATAATTAGGGTAGCATACCTGAAATTGTATAGCCAGCTTTCTCTGTCCTCCTCAAGTTGTCCAACAATTGTTCTCTCATGACCTTGCACAGGTCAAAATCCTTTTCTTCCTTTACCATCTGGTAAGTAGAGTGAATTGTTATACCAGTGGTGGATCCCTCTCTGTTTGTGAAGTAAACTTTATAGGCAATTCCTATAGCAGCATACTGGACACCTGGATCCATTATGTCATTTACAGTCAGGGTCCTCTTGTTAAATTTAGCACTTGTTAACTCAGTGACCTTTTCATTTTTGATTGATTTCATTACCGGTATGGGTCTGGTTGAACTCAACCTAATAACTACTCTAATTGCTTCCTTAGTGATCTAGTAGGGCTTATCAAGATACATAAATTCATCATGAATTTTGCTCAAAATATATCTTACCCATTCATGCTCATCGCAGAAGTTAGGGTAATCCTTCCATACATCTAGTCACTTGACCACCACATTGGCATATTCTAGTTTGTAGACAACATCATCATCTAGGAGTTGATCTCAAGCTCTTCAAATTTCACATGATTGATTTCATCCAGCTTGGAGTGAATGTAAAACTTAGCATCTTCTATGTACACAACATATGCCAGAACATTTGAAAATGCTCCTTCCTTATCTACCTCCATGGATTTGTAAGGATATTTCTTATATTGTATCCTTAGTTTCTTAGTTACATCCACCAATTGACAAGTCACCATCTTAAACTTCTTCAAATTTAGAAACTAGGGTTCAAAATAATAGTTCTAAGGAATACCTTTGTGTTCAATCACTAGGGTTCCAAATTCGCCAAGTGATATGATTGTCTTCTTCTCTTCTTAGCTCTGGATGCAAATGCTTTGATTTCAAATGAGATTGTGTTGTTCAAGTAAAGCATAAGTATCTTACATTTACCCTAACTTTCCACATTTAATGCACCTTTATCTGGTTAGGTGAACTATTGTTGGAGTGCTTTGTAAACCCATAGAGACTCAAATCTATTCCACAATCTTCCACATCTTGAGTTTTTGTTTGAGAAGTTTATGGGAATCAAACTACTTTGCCTTATTAACAACCTCATCTACGTTCCTAGCTTCCATTTGTAGAGGCCATAAATATTCAGGGGGTAAGAATAGATATGCACTAGTTAGCCCCCCCTAAACCTATGCTTTCTCTTAATCAACAATGAGGTCTTCTACACTAGGCAGAAGCTCACATTCTGCCTTCTTCTTATTTTATTGTTATGATTTCTTTCTCCATATCATTGCCATTTCCTTCTTCTGCTGAGTCACAGTTTCCTCTATCTTCTTGTGATGAACAAGTGGTTTCACATAACCACTTTTGCAGAATCTTTCCTTATGCCCAAAGTTGTTACACTTGTAGCAAACAACATTATATTCTGGAGTCATCACATTTGTCCTTACTTTAGTTCTACACTCAACATCCCTATGACCAAACTTATTGCATGCATAACAATAGCCATAAAAGGAATGACTGATTCTAGCATCATGCTTTGGAGACAAAAAGATTTTTTCTTTGTGTAATCATTTCTTCTTTTATTAGTTCTAGAATCAATAGCCTTATGACCAAATTTATTGCAAGAATAATAGTAACCATAAAAGGATTGAGAGAACCTAGAAGTAGTAGCTTGTCTAGGAGGAGATCTCTTGAAATCTTTCTTCTGATAACTAACCTATATGAAGTCATCATCATCCAACTCCTGCTCCTCATCTTTAGTCTCCGCAGAGTCTTCAGTGTAGGGCTCTTCCTTTTTTCATTTCAAACATGCCTTCAAGAATATCTATTTTAGAACTCTGACCTTTCTCAAATCCAATATCACCTCTATTATTTTGAGGTCTTTGACTACTGATTATCTCATCAAGGATGGTGCTTTTCTTAAGATTTAGACCTTTATCTATTTGATCCTTTGCTTTCTCCAAATTTTTTCTCAGAGTGAATTTCTTTTTCAATCTTGGAGCATTAAACTGTAGCCTTTTTACCATCTTCAATTTGAGCTTTCAATTTGGCAATTGTAAATCTTTTGACTATTTTTAAGCTTAATCTTCTATTCTTCAATTTCTCTCCTTGTTGCATCCAGATCTTCTACCTAGAAGAAATGAGTTCTTTTTAAAAATCAACTTCACAATCTTCTACATTAAACGTCGTCATGTATTTATCATCTTTTGGAGGATTCTTGCCATTAAACAATACTTTAGTTCCCATGTGTTCCACTCCAAGATCTACCTCACTTGTTAGACTATATCAAGGAACTTAGCTTTGATACCAATTATTGAACACACATAAGTATTGAGAGGGGGGGCGAATCAGTACTTAATCAAATTCATTTCTTCCAACATCATTCAAACTAATATGGGCATTTAAAGCATGAGAAACACAAGAGCACATAAGCACACAGCCATAACACCATATTTACATGGAAAACCCTAGAAGGGAAAAACCACAGTGAGCAAGTTGCTTGGATCTACTTTCCAAATCTAGCCTCATAAATAAAACAAGATTGCATTATCATTTATGGGGTACAACCCAAAGGAAGCTACAACTCCTTGAACTAATACAACACTTACGACCTTTACACAAATAGGCTTCAACCTCTGCAACAAAATACTTATATGATTCAGATGTTTCTTTCACAAACAATGATTGCTTCAACCTACTGCTAACCTTTCCAAACTTTGCACAACCATCTCATCTCTGTACAACCACAATACCTAACTCTGCATCATAAAAACACCTTCTTATACTCTTCTCTATCATTACATCACCTACAATTACCTCTGCAACAATATCACATTACATAAATTGGTCCTTTCCACATTTCATCATCAAAATTGCTTGTGTAGTAAGTTTATTCCCACATTATTAATCCCATTACTCTACACACATCACATCTGACCTTCAACAACTTTGATCTTACATTTATATCCTCTGCAAGCTTCAATAAACTTTCTCCCTTGTCCACCAGGATGAAACTTATAACATGAAACGTGCAATTTCCACAAGTAGTTAGTTCCCAAGACATCGACGGTAAGTAGAAATCTAATGTGGTTAAAAAAAGAGTTAATTAGGACCTAATTTACCTTAACACACTCTTCCACACTAGCACACACTCCCAAACACATAGCATAATCATCAGCAAACACCAAGTCAGCACCACAAACACTTATCCTTCTTTACGATTAGCTCCAAACCTAAACCGGTACAGTAGGAGATAAAATTACATCATACAGACCACACAATGAATATTACATGACTTGAAAATCATTTCTATACACTTATTTTACCATTTCAAGTTATCTCATGCCAGCACAAACACTTGAATACTAAAGCTGGTGTCCTTAACATACTCTACTTACACATTCTTGATATAATGCATTAAAGATCATACTTGCGGTAAGCAAAAACCTTTGAAACTTGAACTGAGAAATCCAACTAACCCAATAAGCTTGTCTTTCCATAAGAAAGGCGAAATACCAATATGTTGTGAGTTGCGGTGATACCTACTATCTCCAGGTCTACTTATCAAAACCAACAACATGACTTTTCTTCATAGACTGACTCCAGAGAAGCTTCTGCGATACATAATATCACTTGAAACTTGAAACATGTATACCTTGTACTCATATTTTGTTGTCCTCCAAACCATAATGTCATATCTTCATCTGTAGAGAAGTGTGGAACATTCTTCTATCTCTCTATGGCTACACTTACCCTATTTCATCACTACCTTCACTCTTCATACTCTAAAACACTTTGCGGTAGACTCGATGATCTCAAATTTGAATCATACATTCTTGAGAGTAGTGTCTAGCTATCTTCCAATCCGCAATCCCATATCTATATCAGTGGTAGAATGTGGTATACTTCCCTGAGCCTGTGACACCTTTCCTAACTTGAACTATACTTAACCAAATTCCTTCAAACTTTTTGCAACATTCCTTCTCTAGTGCCAAGTCACATTTCTTCATATCATCCAAATACAACATATGAAACCAACATAACCTCCAGACATTCATTACTAACACACCATATCAAGGATAATGGTAACATACACTTATTATAAACTTACACATGAACTTCAGAAGATAAGGTATGATTGTGTACAGATGATACTGATCCTTTCCCACATCATCATGTTGCAACTATGGGCCTAACCAGTGTTGTCATTAATGTCAACATACTCCTATTGCATTGATGTGAAGGATTGGATGAGCTATGTGCTGAGGATATTGAGAAAATTAGTCCTATCAGAAACAGAGAAGAACAGTGAAGATCTATGAAGTGAAGATCCAAGATGAGATGAAGATCAAAGAATGCGCATCAAAGGGTGTGTATATATGTGTCTAAAGATGATCCAGTCAAGATTTGAGAGGTCCACATGAACATTTGAAGAAGTTATGGCCCTATGAGTAAAACCAGTTCTGGCAGATGTTCAGAGGTGACAGAGTGACACAAATAGGTCCGGTGAGATCCAGAAATGCAATATCTTGTTCTGTAGATTTGGTGGAGTGTTTAGAAAGCCAATGTGAATTGACAACTGAATTGGTTCGTGGTCTGGAGGTCTGCAAGCATTTATTCCAATGTGACAGTGATGACAGACTATGTTCTTGAGGTTCCAGATGAAGATGAGAATGATTTCAGTAAGCAGAAGTGGTGTGGATGTTCATGGTGGTTCAGGAAAGCTTGTGGAGGTCTCTAGATTGTGTCTAGTTCATGTTGACGGTCCGCATTGAAGATTGAGCTTGTAATTGAAGATTTACTTCCAGATGATGGTGTTCTTCCTAATCATGGCCGACAGGATGATTACACATCTTGCGAATGATCTTGAAAATGTTCTGCGAAGCATGGCATGTTCCTCAAAGAAGATTAAAGTCCTAGATATGTGTGGCTGATAGTGTGGTGATACACATGAAGTTCTTGTAACAAATCAAATTGTATTTGTGTATTTGCTCTATAATGAAATAAAGTATGTATTGTGCCGACTTTGATGATTATCCCAAAATTGATGTCTTGTATAAATAAGATTTGTGAAGTCATTTCAAAGTATCTATGGAGATGAGAAAGTGATAGAGAGAAGAAGAGTGAAAAGTAGAGCAGAAGTGTTGAGCTTAAATGGAACTGACTCAAGGATGGTGAAGATACTAAACTACAGTTCAAGTATGTAATATTTATTATTTTGTAGACAGTGTGTCTCCTGTAGGCAGTGGGCCTCTTGTGAGCAGTGTGCTCGGGCAGTGAGCCCTAATTGGCAAGTGCCATTTTGTTCGTCTTATTCTTTTAACAGAGAATACAATCTTGGGTTAGTCACCCCGTGGTTTTTCCCTTAACCAGGTTTTCCACGCTAAAATCTTGGTGTCATATGTGTTAATGTGTTTCTGCACTTGAATTATTGCATTGTCCTTCCATGATTGAATTATTATTATGCTGTTGAAATATAAGAAGGCTTTAAGTGTTTAAAGAAAAGAAAGTTGTTAGACAACTAATTCACCACCCCCTCTTAGTTGTCTGTCCTAAAACTAACAATTGGTATCAGAGCTAAGTTCCTCTAAAAGAGCTTAACTGCTTAAGGAGATCTAGGATGTCTTCCTACAAAAAGAATAGTTGGAGGTTTGATGGAACTAATTACACTCTTTGGAAAAGACACATGGAATGTCACTTGCAATGTATGAGAATGCAATATTGGACCATAACTTCAAAGAAGTATGTTCCTCCAAAGAATGGTCCGATGACTGTAGATGAAATCAGAGATGCTGAAGACAATCTTCAGGCTAAAGAAGCCTTACTAAGTGCCTTATCTGATTCAGAGTTGACAAATGTTATAGATTTAAAAATTGCATATGAGATTTGGGAAAAGTTGGAACTTCTGCATGAAGGAGACAAATATGTTAAATGTGCCAAGCTACAGAGTCTGAAAGGAAAATTTGAAAAATTGAAGATGAATGAAGATGAGAATATCACTACATTTATGCCAAAAGTTAATGAGCTTGTTTGTGGCATTAGGTGTGCTGGTGGAACCTTGGATGAAGATGAGATTGTTGCCAAAGTTCTCAAATCCCTACCTCCTGCTTACAAACACAAGGTTGTTGCTATTGAAGAGTTCAGATCTTTATCAAATATCACAAGAGATCAATTGGTTGGAAAATTAGCTGCATTTGAATTGGCTGAGTTTGGAGATGCACCCCCAAGACTGAATCTGTATTCAAAACTAGTGCCTCTGTAAAAGGAAAACAAAGGTATGATTCAGGAGAGAACTCCTCAAAGAAACTATCATGGTATGAAAAAGAAAGAAAAGAGATGGAAGAAGATGAAGCAAAAGTTGCTCAACTTGAAGCCCTTATTACAAAAAGATTGCCAAGAGGATCTGGTAAGTATGAAGGAAAATTGCCCTTCAAATGTTTCAACTGCAACAAGATTGGTCATTTTGCCTCAAGGTGTCCAGAAAGATTTTCAAGGACAAATCCAAGCAGATCAAGATTCCAAAAGAAATGTTACTATGTTCATGAAGATGATGATGATGAAGGAGTAACAGATGATGAATTAGAGACATGAAACAAATGCAAAAGTGACTGGGTGTTTATTGTCATCAAGGAAGAAGATCCAATGCCCTCTGAATCTATCAATCATAAAATGATAGAAAGAGCTCTGACTGCCCAAGTTGAAGAAAAGGATGATTTGGTCATTGACAGTGGATGCTCCCACCATATGACTAGTGACAAAAATAAGTTCATAGATCTGGAAAGATATGAAGGAGTTGTAAAATTTGGTGATAATTCTGCTGGAAGAATCAGAGGTAGAGGAACTATTTCTTTTGATGGAAAGAACAAAAGCAGTGATGTACTGTATGTTAAAGGTCTAAAGCACAATCTTCTCAGTGTTGGGCAGTTGGTGGACAAAGGCTATGATCTTTGATTTAAAAATGGAAAATGTAAGATCTTTGAAAGTTCTGGAATAGAGGTTGCATCTTGTACTCAAACAAAAGGTAACATCTTCCACTTGGTTGGTATTGACAAAAGTTGTTTATTTGTTCAAACTGATCAGAGTTGGTTGTGGCATAGGATAATGTGTCATATGAATTTTGATAATATCATCAAAATAAGCAACACTCAAGCTGTAAGAGATCTTCCAAGACTGGTGAAACCTACTAACAGCTTGTGCAAAGAATGTCAATTGGGTAAGCTGAGCAGAGTCACATTCAAAAGTAAGGAACAATCTTCTACCAGATTGTTGGACTTAGTACATACTAATCTATGTGGACTGACAAGAATCAGGAGTTTGTAAGGTGATAGATATTTCATGTTACTAATTGATGATCATTCTCGGATGATGTGGGTGACTTTCTTGAAAGAGAAATCTGAAGCTCTTGAGAAATTCAAAATATTCAAGGCTATGGTAGAAAATCAAACCGGATTAAACATAAAGTGTCTTAGGTCTGATAGAGGTGGATAATTCACATCCAGAGAGTTCATAGAATTCTGTGAGAAACATGGGATAAAAAGATAGTTATCTTCTCCAAGGACTCCACAGCAGAATGGAGTAGTGGAGAGAAAGAACCGGACCATCCAGGAAGCATCTAGAATCATGATGATGGAAGAAAATGTTCCTCAGATCTACTGGAGAGAAGATGGAAGCACTGCTATCTATACTCTTAATCAAGTACAAATCAAAAGCAATACTGGTAAGACTTCTTATGAACTCTGGTTCGGCATCACTCCTATTGTGAAGTATTCCAGAGTCTTTGGTAGCAAATGTTAGATTAAAAGAGATGAAGACCTTGGCAAATTTGATGCTAGAAGTGATGAAGGAATATTCTTTGGTTACTCTACTCAAAGAAAAGCATACCGGTGTTATAACAAGAGATTGAGAAAGATTGTAGAAAGTACAAATGTAAAGGTTGATGAAGGCATTGAAAAACCCTCAAGGTTCTATGAATATGAAGAAGATGATCAAGATGATGTTTTGATCCAAGAAGTTCAAGCCCCTTCTGAAATTCAAATCTAGACTGATCTGGAGAATCTTGAAATATAGGAAGAAGAGATAAGTTTGAATGACCCTGTCCAAGATATAGTAGTGCAAGAAATTTCCAAAACTCCCATGTATGTAAGACTAAATCATTCTGAGGACCAAATCATAGGTGATAGAAGCAAAGGTGTTCAAACAAGAAGAAAGATTGCTCAAGACTCAAAAAAGTATTGTCTAATTTCAAAGATTGAACCAAAAATAGTAAGTGAAGCATGCAATGATGAAAGTTGGACTAAAGAAATGGAGGAAGAGTTGATGCAGATTGAGAAAAATCACACTTGGGATCTTGTTCCTAGACCTAGAAACAAAAATGTGATTGGGACGAAGTGGGTCTTCCAAAATAAACTAAATGAAGATGGTGAAGTAGTCAGAAACAAAGCCAGATTGGTCTATAAGGGTTATTCTCAAGTAGAAGGAGTCGATTTTGAAGAAAGTTTTGCTCTGGTGGCAAGAATTGAAGTGGTCAGATTATTTCTTGCTTTTGCTGCCTTTAAGGATTTCAAAGTATATCAAATGGATGTCAAGTCTACCTTCCTGAATGGTGACTTGGAAGAAATATACATTGAGCAACTAGATGGATTTCAATTGTCTAATCATGGTGATATGGTCTGCAAGTTGAAGAAAGCACTGTATGGACTCAAACAAGCCCCAAGGGCCTAGTATGAAAGATTGGATAAACATCTTTTGAAGATTGGTTTCAACAAGGGTACTACTGACAGTAACTTGTATTTCAAGATTGATCATGAAAATATCTTGATTGTTGAAGTATTTGTTGATGGTATCATTTTTGGAGGAAGACACAGTATGTGCAAGAGTTTTGCAAATCAAATAAAAGTGAATTTGAGATGTCTATGTTTGGGGAAATAAATTTCTTCTTGGGTCTACAAATCAATCAAACAAAGAAAGGAATCTTCATTTCATAGACCAAATATGTGAAAGAATTGTTGAAGAAATTTGGGATGGAAGACTCTAAACCAATGAATACTCCCATGGCAACTAGATGTAAACTGAGCAAAGATGATGACTCTCCTAAGGATGATCAGAAAAAGTGCAGGTCAATGATTGAAGGACTACTGTATCTTACTCAAACTAGACCTAACATTATGAATGTTGTTGGTCTTGTTGCTAGATTCCAAGCTGATCCTAGAGAATCTCATATCATGGCAATCAAGAGGATTCTCAGATATCTAAAAGGAACAGTTGAGTATGGTTTATGGTATCCTAGGGATCATGATTTCTCTCTTCATACATATACAGATGTGAATTGGGCAGGAGATGTGGATGACCAGAAGAGTACTAGTGGTGGTGCATTCTTTTTAGGGAAAAGATTAGTTTCTTGGTTGAGCAAGAAACAAGAGGCAATATCTCTGTCCACTGTAGAAGCAGAATATATTGCAGTAGTAGGTAGTTACACTCAAGTATTGTGGATGAAGCAAATGCTAAGAGACATCAGAGTGGAGTATAAGGAACCTATCACAATCTTTTGTGATAATTCAAGTGTAATAAATATATCAAAAAATCAGTGTTGCATTCAAAGATAAAACATATATCCATCAAGTTTCAATTGTTGAGAGAGCAGGTGAACAAGAATGAAGTCAAATTGGAGTTTGTGCCCTCTAAGGATCAGATTGCAAACATTTTTACTAAACCATTACCTAAGGACTCTTTTGAGTATCTCAGGGAGAAGTTAGGGGTTATTACCCCTCTGGTTTTGAATTGAGGTGCACTGATGTGCATCAGTCTGGTGGATCTCACAGTCATATCTTGTGGTCTAGATTGATGATAGTAAGCTGCTACTCAGGGGAAGCAGTCTGTATGATTCTGATTGATGCAAGTATGTGCCCTTTGCCATTGATGTCAAAGGGGGAGAGAAGACATGTGAAAAACAAAAGTGATTGTTGATAAAAGGGGGGCAGTAAATAAAGAGAAGACATATGAATGATTGTTGTTGATAGGGGGAGTTATGTCAGTTAGTGAGGAGAAGTTCTTGTCTTGATGGTTAAAACTATTTTTCACATCATATGTTGCCATTAATGACAAAGGGGGAGATTGTTGCAAGTATGGGCCTAACTTGTGTTGTCATTGATGTCAACATACTCCTATTGCATTGATGTCAAGGATTGGATGAGCTGTGTGCTGAGGATATTGAGAAAATTAGTCCTATCAGAAACAAAGAAGAATAGTGAAGATAGTGAAGCTCTATGAAGTGAAGTGTGAGGCCTACCTTTTTCATTCCTGTTCATTTGACTATTTACTTACTGTTGATCCTGAATTCCCAAACTATTAGACTTTATGATGTTATGGGAAAACTAATTGGGTGATCTTAGATAGATGCTTTATATTAAAGGAAAACTAATTGGGTGATGTTAGATAGAAATTTTTTTATATTATAATGTTAAAGGAAAACTAATTGGGTGATGTTAGACAAAAATTGGTTTATATTTAATGTTAAAGGAAAACTAATTGGGTGATGTTAGATAGATACTGTATATTAAGAGAAAACAAATTAGGTGGTGTTAGATAGATGTTTATATTATGGGAAAACTAATTGGGTGATGTTAGATAGATGCTTATATTATGGAAAAACTAATTGGGTGATGTTAGATAGATGCTTATATTAAGGGAAAACTAATTGGGTGATGTTGGATAGAAAATTGTTTTGAGATTCAATCTTGGAAATGGATGTTTGAAATGCAGAAATTAGAACCTAATTGAATTGTGACTTTCCTTATGCTTATGTGAACTTGTGATATTTTATGGGAGTGCATGTTTTAAATTGCTTTGGCTATGATATTTATACGTGGAATTGACTTTGCAATTGAGTACGCAGGTATTTCTAACAAACCATGGATACTGGAGATCATCCCACACTTGATGTTGTAATCCCTTGTGAAACCAATCAAGTTCCACGAGGAACTAAGATCAACTTTGTGTATGATGAAATGTTGTAATGTTAATTTGTATGTGGTTAATTTGGGTTAAGTCTACCCTCTTTTAATTTGAATTATAATTTGTGTTGTAAGAATTTTGTCTTTGAACTACATTTTTTTTAAACTTTTAAATTTTTTTAGAGACCCTTTTCATGTGTTTTAACTTGACCCTAGGTGCTCTAACTAGGCTAAACTTGACCCTGGGTTATACCCCATGGCTCTAGGGTCCCTTTTGACTTGGATAACCCTTGGTAAACCTCCATAAGGTAACCTTAACTTCACACTAAAGTTAAGTGACGAATTTGGAGGCATGGGAGGGAGAGGATGAGTGGTACCAACACTCAACCCCATCCGTTTTCACTTCCCAAGGTTAGAGATTACTCCAAGACCCACCAATTGTGGAAGAATTGACTTCAAGTCTCTCTCACAATTGGTGAGAGTACCCATGGAGTTGTGTGGTCCTTCATGTGAGGAAAGGAAGGGGACACATGTGTCACCCTTTCCCTCTTTAACTCCCCTTTTCTCTCCCATATGTTGGAGAGAGGACATGTGGTAAGTGGTGAGGGAGACTTTGCGTATGGGTGAGTGACATGTGTCAACACCCATCCCTTGGGACATACTTGTAGTTGGGAGGAAGAGTGAGGAGGTGACAAGTGTCACCTCCCCATTCCTCTAAGCACATAGATTGGGCTTATTTTAATCCTACTTGGGATAGGGTGAGAGGTGGTTGAATTTTTGAGAATTTTAATTGTTTTTTCATGAGTGTTATTAATGCAAATGGTCATTTTGTTCATATTAGAGTTAGATTCTGATATCAAATGTATGTTTGTTTGTTGCAGCTAAAATATGGTATCAGAGCCCTTGGTGATGATATTATTGTTCTCTGTCATCGTTGTTGTCTAACGATAACTCCTCAATAATCTCTTTTCTATCATCTGTAATGCTCTCTGTATCTGCTCCCTGTATTGACTCAGGCCGTCACGTTGTGTCGTAAGTCCCAGTGGTAAGTCCCGTGTAAAGCCGTGTGGAAGGCGTAGAAGGGCAGTTTGGGCGGTTATCTGGTCCTTTAGAGCGCAGGTTCGAGCGCAGATGGATTCTCATTCTCAACATTCTTCTCAGTCCGCAGGCAACATCGATCTCATGGCAGATCGAAATCAAGAGGTCAGGTTTACCAACTTTTTTACCAATAATGAAAGCATGTTTAGTACAGGAGAAACTTCTGGTAATGCTTTAGATGAATTGTCTGTAGTCGGTGCTGAACCTGAAAAACCTTTTAAGGTTCCCAGGATTCCCGCACATGAGATATATAAGGATATACCCAAAGGACTAGTAGATATGATAAATAATAAGAACATAGGTTTGAAAGATTGGTTTGGGTATAAATATTCTCAAAATTGTCCAATTTAATAGATTGCTTTGGCTAGGAGCACTACCTCCTATAGGGAAAACATGGACTGGCCAACAATTAACTTTATAATGACCTAGGTTATCTATTAACATGAAATCACAGAAAGGGGGTATACGCCCTGGTATGGTACAGGTTCCACCTGGAGTATCTACTATCTGAGCTTCTTCCTTCTCAATAGGTTGTTCTGGTAAATTGAAGGATACTGAAGACATCATCCTAACTCTTCCAGTTTTGGGAGGAAAAACAAAAGAACAGTCTTCACACTTAAACAATCCGTTATCAAGCTCAGAATACTTTTGATGGTTACACTTCACAAGAGTATTAGGTAAATCATTATTTTGTTTCACAGAGGGAAGTTTGAAGAGACTTTCAAAACCCTTTTGAGGTTGCAATTTAACAGACGAAGTCCTTGGCAAAATGGATGGGTTAATTGGCTCTGCATGAGCAAAGGAACTTTCTCTACTAAGACTAGGAGTAGATGAAGTACTACTTCTAGAGCTAGAAGGTCGACTTCCTAGCTGAGAGCTACTTGCAAATTTGATGACAGCGTGTTCATCCAATTCTTCAATTGAGATTCCTCTCAATCTACTACTTGTGCTACCGACTTCTTGATTTTTAGAATCCCATAGTTCCAGAGCCCATTCTTTTGGCATCTTAATATCTTTATGTCGAACTATCTTAGGGGCTGTGAGCTGAGTACTATCACTAGAGGAGGTCCAAATAGTGGACAATCCTTCTAAGCCTTGTGTCCTTTTTGGATTTATCATTAAAGGCATAACCTTATTATATAGACAGTAGTGGACTAGGAAAACCAGAGAATGATCAACAGAATCCTTTTTCATGAACAGGTTCATGGTATTGAACTTATACTCTAAAACATCTCTGAGGTTTTCATCCTTCAGGCTTACAGGAAAGTCTAACAAACAATCTACAAAGATAGGACCCTTTGCCATTGAATCACAACCGGCTCCTAATAGAGAATGAGACAATTTCAGGAACCTAGCATCTTTAAGCATCATAAGGACAATGATTGGCAAACCTTTTCGATAGTGTCCACATATACCAATCCTAACATATGAAAGATGCATGAACTGGGGATTGTTCTTATTCTCATAGGCCTTCTTTCTAAACCTCTTAATTAGCTCATCTGAGAATATATTTAACTTTCCTTGATTCCCTCCTTTCACTACATGCTGCAATTTGGCTACATGACAATTTTGAGAAGATTTATACCCAAACCAATCTTTCAAACCTATGTTCTTATTATTTATCATATCTACTAGTCCTTTGGGTATATCCTTATATATCTCATGTGCGGGAATCCTGGGAACCTTAAAAGGTTTTTCAGGTTCAGCACCGACTACAGACAATTCATCTAAAGCATTACCAGAAGTTTCTCTTGTACTAAACATGCTTTCATTATTGGCAAAAAAGTTGGTAAACCTGACCTCTTGATTTCGATCTGTCATTAGATCGATGTTGCCTGCGGACTGAGAAGAATGTTGAGAATGAGAATCCATCTACGCTCGAATCTACGCTTGAACCTGCACTCTAAAGGACCAGATAACCGCCCAAACTGCCCTTCTACGCCTTCCACACGGCTTTACACGGGACTTACCACTGGGACTTACGACACAACGTGACGGCCTGAGTCAATACAGGGAGCAGATACAGAGAGCATTATAGATGATAGAAAAGAGATTATTGAGGAGTTATTGTTAGACAACAACGATGACAGACAACAATAATATCGTCACCAAGGGCTCTGATACCATATTTTAGCTGCAACAGACAAACATACATTTGATATCAGAATCTAACTCTGATATGAACAAAATGACCATTTGCATTAATAATACTCATGAAAGTTACAAATATGTTCATCTTTTACAATGCTCGCTTTCATGTTTACCAACGAACACATATTACCAAATGCTATGGAGACCTATTACAGACGCTGATACAAGCTTTTGCAACACTTTAATGCCAGATAGGCATACATACAAGCAGATACTAATGAAACTATCAGAAACTATCTACTGCTTAGACACTAAGCACACTTAGAGCTTTCTTAGACTAGAACTCTCTCAGACTTAGACTGCATCCGAATTGCTTGTGAAATGCAGGCGGCCCTGGGCCCTTATATAGGGAAGCGAGGGCGGAACTTTTAATCCCGATCACATAATTCGGTGGAATCCGTCAATAAGAGAGGGACACGACACAAGACAGCGTAACACCTTATCCGGAGGGTATCATAAGTGAGTGGGACCAAAATACCCGTGAACAAGATAAGGTCGGTCACCGACACAGAAAAGAGATTCCTTTTACAAACGAGAGGAAGAACTCGTACACGCACTAAGGTGACGTGTTAACCCCTTTAGCACATGGTAGGGTCCATGTCTTTCTTTTCCTTATGAGGTGAAAGATTCCCTCGATGAGTAACAAGCCCACTCATTAGCCAACTAAGAGCCCGTGCTGTGAGTGGAGGTACTAGATTCCATTGGACAGTACCCTAGACAACCTTCACATAATTCACCTTCTGGATGCGTACAATCTGGCGCGCGGTAATAGCCAAGGGAGTCATACCGAGGGACCCTCCTATCATCCTCAGAGAAATCGTAGCAATTTGCGCATGTCTGAGATGATGCATGTGGGATACAGCCAGATGCTCGATCAGCTTTTTTCCATATGATGCTCATCACTTTCACTTTATGTGGCCCGGATAATGTTTGATTCGAGGAATAGGGGATTCCTTGATTAACTCTATATGTCTTCACATGGAGCCAGATAGGCATTTGATGTTGAACAAAGTGTCGAAGATGATTCTGGATTGTCCAGTGGGCGAACACAGAGTCTATTCCTCCAGGACCATACATTTGACAAAGATGTCTACTGATGGCATTATCACTATCTGAATCGAACTGGAGTCAGAAGATGCATCTAGTATATGCTGTGGTACCATTGAATTGTAATTCATCAGCTTGAGGATAAGGTCCTGAAAACATTTGCCTTATCAGGGAGACACCATATTCATGATGCAACCATTGGAAAGGATTTCCAATAACTGGATTTAAAAATTTAACTGGTAACTCAAAATCTCCACACCAATTTTGCAAAGCATGACCTACTTCTGGATCTATCGGTTCAGCCTCTGCAGAAAACTGAAAGAAGGGCGTTTCAGTCCATAAATCGGGAGTTGTCAGCTGCTGTTTAGATACAAGCATTTGAAACCTATCATACAGAAAATCCACAGCCATTTGATGGTTATGAAGATCCCTTCGAGGGAAAGGATTACAACTCCATTATTCACAACAAGGTTCTGTCCATCTCTGTTCTCAGATTCTTATAACCCGAACATGTCCATGCAGCTGTCTATATGCTCCTTCTTGAATTTCTTTTGATTCTTCAACGGGATCAAGTTGAATACTAAAACCTTCTCTTGATTCAAAATCTGCAAATATATTCTCAACACCGGGTAAATGTACAAAATCAAACTCATATGTGCTGAGAAGCTGTGCCCATCTGAGAAGATGACCTCTGATTACCTTATTCTTAGATTCCTTTCGAAAAAATCCTCGCAGATGCTGGAGATCACTTTTCAATAAAAACCTTTTATCAGCTATGAACATTTGAAATGCTTGAAAAGTATTAACTACAGCAAGGATTTCCTTATGAGTACTGTGTTAATTTAATTCAGAATCATGAAAAGCTCCTGAAACAGTTCTGACAATTTCCCCTTTATCCTTGGGATCATATTCAGGAGTTTTCTGTTCCCTGAGAATACCAGACCATGCAAATTCACTTGCATCTGTCTCCACTATCTTATAACCAGGTCCTGGTAGCTTGAGGGGTGGCAGCTTGGCACATTTATCCTTGATATTCTGAATTAACTTATCATGGTGCTTTGTCCATGGAGGAGGTCTTTTACTTAATAGCTTATTTAGGTCAAGACGGTCTTCAGCTAACTTATGGTAGAAACCTGCAATGTAATTGACAAGGCCAAGAAACCGCTGAAGTTCTTTAACATTTGTAACAGGGAGGTGTGCAATTTTGTGAAGAATATGAGGTTGTGCCTCCATTCTCCCCCCCGGAAGAAGATTGATGCCGATGAAAGTAATTTGTTCTTGGGCAAAGACAGACTTTGAAGGATTGACGACTAATCCATGATGTTGACAAACAGAGAGAAACTGCCAGAGATGGTTTAAATGAGATTTCATTTCAGGACTAAACACAAGGATATCATCAATGTAAGGCTGGATGAATTTGGAGAAAGGTCGGAAGAGAGAATCCATCTTCTGTTGGAAGATAGAAGGTGCTGTTTTAATACCAAAGGGTAAGACCTTCCACTCATACAGACCTTGAGGGACTGAGAAAGTAGTCTTGAAGTAGTCCTTGGGTTTTAATTTCACTTGCCAGTATCCTTTTGACAAATCAAACTTGGAATAGACATTACTACCTTGGATAGATTGCCAGATATGGTCTTTGCTTGGTAAAGGATGACGGTGATCTACAAGACATTCATTCAAAGGTTTATAATTGACAACTAGACGTTTCTCAGGTAGTTCCACACCATTTTCATCTACTTTAGGGACGTACATGGCATGACATGAAAATGGGGAATCAGAAACTTGAATCATGTCTTGTTCTAGAAGAGATTGGATCTCTTTTTGACACATAATGGTTTGGGCAGCAGACATCAGGAAATAGTTAGCTTTAGCTTTAGGAAGAAGTTCATTTCCTGCACTATCCTTTTTCAGAATGAGATCACAAGTAAGTCTGCGCTGATGTTTGGAAAGATCTTTAGTCATCACAGTATTTTCAAATTTGGCTTTAAGCTCAGCAATATAGTTTTCTCTATCAGCAAACTGCTTAACAAGGTAAGCTTGACTCACAGGTTTTTTCTGCTTGGACTTTGGTTTGGACAAGGTAGAAAATGACAAAGATTGGTATACCCTGGGGAGCTGGTAAAGATTCTTAAAATGTAAGAATTCTTTATCTATGACAAATGGTTCCCATTCCCTTATAGCATTGCAACCAAGAATTCCATCATAATCCTCAACTTCATATTGGACAAATAAAACATTAGTAGGATTATCTTCAAAACTTAAACGGACTGGAGCAATATAGTAGAATGTACTGCCTTCAGTAGCTTGGTTGGCAAATGTAATTTTAGTACCACCTTTCTGCCAGGCATCATTAGGGAATGCATTTTTTCTAGCCAGATTTAAATCAGCTCCTGTATCAATTAAGAAAGACAGAGGATAACCTTGAATTCCTCTAAAGTGTATGGTTATAACAACAGCAGGGCAAATAGAAGAGATTTTTGCACTGCGGCAATACTTATAATCCCTAATCATATTGAAGCGACTGGAACTTCCTACTTCTCTAACAGGGGATCCAGAGAAAGCTTCATCACTGAGGTATCTTAAGGGATCACTTTCATCTAGAGGTTCCTCCTTTGGCTGGATTATGACAGGCCTTTGGCTTGAGGAAGAGGGTGATGATTGTACAGTCTCAATGGCATGGCTAGCAATAGGACTGTAAGGCTTTTCCTCACAGAACAGCTGGTTTTCCTTTTCATTGGTTTGTGTTGACAACCTAAAAGAACTAGAAGCATTGAAACGATTTATATACCTGTCTAATTCAGGAGAGGCTTCCACTTCTGAATTAAGGCAAATATTTTCTTCTTCATTAAGATCAGAAATTTCAGACTGAGCTTGAGCAACTACCTTTTGAAGAAAATCAATTCTCTGTCTTTGCCATAGACACCGAGCCATACTTCCTGGAGCTGGAGCTTCTAGTATTCCACGTTCAGGAAGAGGAGTGGTGGATGCAAGATTACCATGTGTGCTTTCTGCAACTCCTTCTCTTGGCGTTGTTCTGGGATACCATGGCGATACTCGATAACCATGAGACTCGTGCAATCTTGATCCAGGAGAGGATTTGGCCATTGATGTTTGCTTGATTGAAGAGTCTCGCTGGGTTAGCAGATATAACTTTCTAGCCTTGAGTTGTTCCAATTGAGCTATTAATTTTTTCCACGTCTCAGGACCCATATTCATTTCTTGTAGACGGCCTTCAATATTTACAATTTGGTCTACAATATGATCCAATTCATTCTTTGGATTGCCTCTTAGCATTCGGCAATAGAATGAGACCTTACTGCCAGAATCTTCAGAACTGGATTCTTGCTGGGTTATTTGATTCAGCTTGCCTAAGACTTCTTCTTTAGCAGAAACATAATCTTCTTCTGAGGAAGAGTCTTCTCCTTTAGAATCTGAGGAAATGACTATGTCATCTGAATCTGATGGGTAATCATAAATGTAAATATAGTCATCAGTGACACCGTGCGCACACATAGCGCTCATCTTGCCTCGACGTTTCTTCTTTTTCCGGTCTGGGCATTTGTTTGCAAAATGATCTCCCTTGCAAATATAACAAGTGGGTTTCCATTTTTTCCCTTTTCCTTGTTTATCTTTTTTGCGGAAGAAACCTTTCTTTTTCTTTTTTCTGATCTTATTATCCTTGACATCTAAGCCTTTGAATTTCTTTCGGAATTTCTTACTAGGCTTATATTTTGACCTGAAGCATCCTTCACAAGCATCTGTTCCTTCATCTTTGAGTTGTGAGCAGATTGTGGATGAAAGAATTGGCTGTACTTTCTTGATTTCTTTTTTAGCCTTTGCTTCATCACAGATGTCAGTATTAATCTGTTCTAAGAACTGTACTAACTGTGGAAAGGTTACTTCTTTCATTTCTATTCCATCAGCTACCATATTTTCAAGAACTTTCTTATGATAAAATTCTCCTATGGTAGAACCAAAACTTTTTAAGAAAGTTGTATACATTAAATCATGCTGATTCTCATGACCTGACAAATAGAAATGCTCATACTGTTCTTTATAGTATTTTTTGAAATTGCGGAGATCCTTACATTTGTTTTTTATGAATTTTTGATATTCCAACTTCTCCATAACATCTCTTTTGCCTACAAATAACCTGAGAAGTTGAGCACATACCTGATCAGTTCCACTGTCCAAAAGTCTTTCTTTGTAGTCATCTTCTAGACGTTCCCAAACATGCTTAGCGGTACCAGTCATGGCATTGAGAGCTTGCTTGATTACTTCCTTTTCTTCTACATCTGGATTGGTCGAGATGTAGTTAGTTATCCATGACCGCATAGCATCAATCCCTCGAGTATTCTCCAGTATTTCAAGTTTATCAAAGTTGACCAGAGGTGGTGTGTCAGCCTTGTATGTCTGGATATTTCTAAAGGGATCATTATCCTTTGAAGTACTTCCAGTTCCTCTAGCCATTTGTACTACACCTTGTGCTGGTGGTGGTTCCTCATATGTTCCTAGCTGAGGATTATAGACTTTTGTTTCTTCAACTAATGAGGGCTTAGGTGTGAGACTTGGACCTTCATATTGAGCTTTCAGGTATCCTCTGGAATTTACTGGGAAAGTCTTAATCTTGACAATCTATTTGGTTGATTGAGCTGTTGACTGAATGATGGTTGTTTGGACATTAGCAGACTCAGTTTTAATCAAATCACTTACTTCAATTTGAGTCTGGCGAACAGAATTAAATTCATCATGCATCTCTGAGATGCGCTGCCCATTGTGCTTGATATGAAGATCAACACCATTAATCTGAGATCCAAGCACATCCATTTCTAATTTGAGGGCATTTTTGACTGTAACCAAATTTTCACTTTGCTGCATAAAAGCATTATCTCTTTCTTTTTTCCATATTTCAGCTTGAGCTCTAAAGGCTTCATAACTTTCTTTTAGTGAGGGAGTTTTGGTGGCTTATGTTGGAGGAGATTTTGGAGGAGCTCTACATCAACTTCTTCCATAATAGGGCTTTTAAAGGTTGGTTTTCAAGGCTAAGGCCTCCCCTTTGTATTTTAGTTGCTTGCATGATGTATATGTGTATGAGGTATTTTCTTGTGTTGTATTTTGTTTGTGGGGAAAGTCTGTAGGGTGTTGTAAGAGCCTCTCCCACTTGGGAGAAAATGCTTAAGAAGTGTGGGGTAGGGGAGGAGTGATCCTCCTTAGGGTCATTACCTTGTTTTGGGATGTCGAAAGCCTTGAGGGCAATATATGTGATTTTTGAGTAATTTGAGACATGGCTTGAGAGCCAAAATATGTGAACTTTTGGAAAAATTTGTTAAATATGTTGGCTTGAGGCCATAAGAGAAATTATGTTGGGATTATTTATAAGGAGTGACACTCTAGAGTTGATTGTGTCCACTCTCCTACCCCTTTGAACTCACCTTGGTTGAGTTCATGTGTTGTGATTATCTATGGGTGTAATATTGTGTTTTTAGAATGTTGGTGTTCCTTGTTGTGAAGTGGAATGAGACCCTAGGTGTGTGGATGACCTCCCTAGCTCGGGGGTGACCCTCTTGTGGGTCTACAGTAGGGAGAAGAGTAGGATGTGTGGTGTTTCTTTCGCTTTTGAGTGATATGCAGGTTCCTTGGAGCTTAGTGTGAAGTTGAAGAAAATTCTTGTCTTGGAAAATATTTTATTTTCCTTTACTCTTAAAGCTCATGAGAGAGCTCTTGGCCTTCTTGGAGATCTTACCATTGTTAGGTGTCAAAGATGAGAACTTGGTTCTCTCTTTTGGTTGTAAAATTACATTCTTGAAGTTGTGTATTGGACAATTTTGATAGTATTGGAAGTTAGAAATTGTTAGTTTAAATGCTTATTATTCAAAGCATGAAATGAAGAAAGTTTGTTATAATTTATTTCATTGTATGACTTAATGGAAATATCAATTTGTTAAGTTATGAAGTTGTTGTTGTGACGATAAGAAAGTTATAAATTATTATTTTGAAAGAGAGAAAATTAGTTGTTGTCAATTTTTAGGAGTATCTAATTAAGTGTTTTTGTTCTTCTTTGCAAGTGTATTTAATAATAATGAAATGATTTCAATTTGTGGAAAAATATGAACTTTGGTCTCAATGGAAATTTGATAAAAAAATGCATGTATATCTTGGTTTAATTGTCAAAAAAAAAATATAAATAAATGAAATTGTAAGTGTAATGAAGGAAAGTTAAGGTTAAAAATATAAAGTTATATTTAAATGTGTGTTTTAAATGATTGTGTTACAGAAATACAAATTAAAAAAATAGAAAACTGATTTTAGTATTTTGCTTATTACACTTGAGAATTCATTTTATGAATCTCTCTCTCTCTCTCTCTCTATATATATATATATATATATATATATATATATATACATTGTTAATTTTATCAAATTATATAAACTATATTTTGAGTGGGATCATGAAAATGATCTGAATTTAAACTGTATTTTGAGTGGGATCATGAAAATGATTTGTGTGTATATATATATATATAGATTTTAAATAAGTTAAAATCAAATAAAATACTGGGAAAAATAATGAAGAGATTGTATTGTTTTTTACAGTCACGATTTTTTTTACATAGGCAAATTTTAAGGTATATGGTGGAGGGGGGTTCGAACCACCGCCACCGCTGAACTTTTGGTGTTGGGTGTGGTGAGGGGGGCGGAGCCCCCACCCACACCCCATCATATGGGATGTCGATGGGGGCTCCGTCCCCCTCCCCACACTCCCCTCTTATTCCAACAACTGCGGGCCTCTTCCCCCCTCGTGCTCAGCACTCTCCTCTGTCACGCCATGTCCTGGCTCCATTTCTGTGGCCTTCCCACACTGTGGACCTCTCACCACTCCGTAGTCCGTCTCCCAAACAGCCACCACTCTGCAAACCCTTCAAACAGCTTCCATCCACCACTCTGCCATGGCTCCTCCTCTGCGTCCACCCTTCACTCAACACCGCCGCTGTCGCCCTCCATGAAACCTGTCCACAAACCAATAGAAAATAACAAGAATTTTTTTAGGGTTCTGCCTATGGGTAATAAGATAAGAACAACATAATATTAGGGCTCAGCCAATGAATCTATACATATAGATTTTAGGGCTTCAACTTTATTACCAAAAAAAAAAAATAACAAAGAAAAATAAACTTTGCTCATAAGTAAAAAAAATGTATATATATATATATATATATATATATATATATATATATTTTAGAATGAAAAATAAATTTACTAAATTATTAAAAAAAAAAGGAAAACCTAGAGATATAAATACAATAAGCATATGTGTGTGTGTGTGTTTATATTTTTCATAAATAAATGAAGCCATCATATGCATTTCATATGTGGCCATTTAAACTCAACCTGTGCAACGAGAAGATGACAAATTGAGAAAATGAAAGAAAAATGAGAGAAAAAGAGAAAGAAGGATAAAAGTGAAAATAAAGAGGAGAAAAGGCATGACTTTTCCAAAATAGGGCTAAGAGTACTAATTAAGATTTAATATTCCTTTAATCTTGATTGGGGTAATTTAATTCACAAAATTAAATCAAACGATGATTTAAACCTAGAACAAAAACCTAGTGAACTTCATCAGACGAAGTTAGTAAGTACTGTTTAAGTGATCTGATCTACCAATAAATTAGGAATAATGTAAATGATGCAGAGATAACTCTTATTGATAGAGAACATGAAGGAGAATAAATTAGTATTAAATTTTAGAAAATGTGAAGGAGAACAAATGTTCGGGCTTTGTTGAAAAATGTTTAAAAATAGAAAATGTGAAGGAGAACAAATTAATATTGAATTTCAGAAAACGTGAAGGAGAACAAAAGATCAGACTTTGTTAAAAAATGTTCATTTAACTTAATCAACTGTATTCCAATGTAATTAGTGTGATGTAAGAAAATTGTTAACCCAAATCTATAAATGTTTGGATTAATTTAGTGTTAGTACAATAAACCCTACTCACGCCTGTGAGGCGTTATGCTGCCAGATTTTCCTGGAATCTAGGGTTTAGTTAGGTTAGGGAAGTTGAACCTTATTAGTGACATTAACCATATCACGATGACCCCCTTGATGGCCTTCTTGTGATTGGTATGTGCACATGTGCGTATTACCCCGCTTTCAACTGTTTTATTTGTGCTTTAAGTGTACGCCACCGAGCATGCTTACGCATGCGAGGGGGTTTCTATGGAAGTGTGGAAATATTTTTTGATATTTCATGTCATGACCACATGACACATGTGATGCGTGTCATGACCGCATGGGAAATGTGGGCATGACATTTGGTATCAGAGCCCAAGTTTAAACACTAGACATATTTGGGCACATTATTTATTCCAGAAGTTTGATTAATTAGTGCCTACCTTGTTTTTGTAGGATGCCTCCCCGATGTGTTCAACGAGGGTGATCTTGCAACATAACGTTCGTTGAGGTGCACAGTGATTCCTCTGCAGAGGGACAGGCACTCGCAATCATAGTAGATCAGCCAGTACCACAGGCACCACCAGTACTTGACATAAGTCCTCAGATTTTACAGACATTGCAAGCCATGTTAGAGAGGTTACCGCTAGCTATTCCAGAGCCACGTGATGAGCCTCATGTTAATCTATGAGAGGAGCCATGTAAGGAGCCGTGTACTGAGTCACGTGTTGAGCCATGTGTGGAGCCCCACATCGATCTGTGAGAGGTGTCACTTATGGAGCCTTTTGTAGAGATACTTGATACTACAGTGGAGGAGGTAGGGTCAGCCTACTGAGCACAGAGTAGGAGTCCTCCACGATACCAAAGACGAGATGAGATTATCAGGGTAGAGTAGATACATCATGGACCATATGAGTATGGTTTGGATGAGCTGGTTATAGGACTTAGAGACAGAGGAGATCCCATCAGAGACGTGCTTAGGCTCAATCCACCTACCTTCGCAAGAGCTACAGAGGGAGCTATGGCCGAGGCTTGACTCATCAGTTTAGATAGGTGCTTCGCATTGTGACCTTACGGGAGAAACACGAAAGCACGAGTGGCAGTACACCTTCTGAGAGATGCAGCAGCTACCTGGTGGTGCACTGAGGAGTGCAAGCACCGGTTATCCTTAGATACACTCACATGGGACATATTCATAGAGCGCTTTAATGCACGATACTTGTCAAATCACTATAGACAGCACCAGATAGATGAGTTCCACGATTTACAGCAAAGAGGACTCACGGTTGCTTAGTATGAGAGCCAATTTATTGAGCTTTCTCGTTACGCAGAGTATCTCCATGACGAGAAACTCCTAGTGCACAAACTCATCAGAGGTATCATGGGATAGCAAGACCAGTATGTATGGCAGACCCCCAGACTATTAATGATGTTGTTGAAAAGGCTTATATTGCAGAGGAAATTCAGGGACGAGGGTAGAATTCACGTCTGTAGTTTTAGGACCATAATCACCAGTAGCAGCTGAACTTTCGAAGATGACAATCCACACCACAGAGAGGAGGATTCAATTCTTCATCATTTCCTCCTAGGCCTCCATAGCAGCAGTAGTATTAGCAAAGGTCTAGACCCCAGCAGAGGGTTCAGGGAGGACAAAATCATGGTCTATAGTAGCAGGGCCCGCGTAGAGATAAGAAATAGCAGGGATCATCTACGGGACCCGTGAGGTCTCAGAAGTCTTACAAAGGTTCATAGGGGTCCACAAGATGGACTGGATAGTAGTAATCGGTTAGGACTCAATCAGGATAGTTATAGGCTAGGAGCCCATGTTATGTATGTGGTGGGGCAGGGCATTTGGCCAGAGTGTGTCCACAGGGATTTACAGCAGGGGGACAGCCCCGTTCAGGAGGATCTGAGCAGACTGTAGGTGATGTGGGCAAGTCCCACCGCATGTTTGTAGCGGTTGACAACTACCAGGCTGACTTCTAGGCCTCAGTTATTGAGACAGCAGGTATGATTAGGGATTTCCCCATCTCTATTCTTTTTGACTATGGAGCTACCAACTCTTTTCTATCTACATCAGTGGTGGAACGTTGCAGGCTGGTGGCTTCTAGGCAGGACATTAGGTGGGAGGTTAAGTTGGCCTCTGGGGCTAGGATATTAGTAGATACCTTGGTTAGAGATTGCAAGATCTCCTTTGGTTCCTTCACTACATCATGTGACCGTAGGATTATGCCACTAGGATCCTACAGTGTAGTTTTGGGTATGGATTGGCTTGCGGCTCATAGAGCCAAGTTGGATTGTCGTCAAAGGATGATTAGTTTCTTAGATGACCATGGTGCACCGGTTGAGATAGTGGGCATTCAGAAGCCCATGGTTATTTGTATGATATCTGCTTAGGAGCTTAAGCGCTGCATGCAGAAGGGATGTCAGATGTTTTCTATCACGGTCAGTGACAAATCAGAGGATGAGCCTGAGGTTTCTTTAGATGATCACCCTATCCTAAGAAATTTTGCCAATGTGTTTCCACCGGAATTACCTGGTATGCCTCCATGCAGAGATGTTGATTTCCACATCGATCTAGTGTTGGGTGTAGAGCCAGTGTCTCATGCATCCTACAGGATGACTACACATGAGCTTACAGAGCTCAAGCTACAGTTAGAGGAGTTAGTTGAGAAGGGGCACATCTGACCTAGTGTTTCACCATGGGGTGCACCAGTTATCTTTGTAAAGAAGAAGGATGGATCTCTTCGATTATGTATGGATTACAGGCAGTTGAACAAGATAATGGTGAAGAACCATTATCCTCTACCTAGGATTGACGACCTCTTTGACCAGATGCAGGGAGCCAGAGTGTTCTTGAAAATTGATCTAAAATTCAGGTATCACCAATTACACATCACAGAGGCAGATATTCATAAGACTACTTTTTGAACAAGATATGGCCATTACGAGTTCACAGTGGTACCCTTCAGTTTGACGAACACCCCTGCAGTGTTCATGACTCTCATGAATGAGGTGTTCCACACTTACTTGGATCAGTTAGTGAGCATCTTTCTCAATAATATTTTAATCTATTCGCAGACCGAGGAGGAGCATGTAGATCATCTACATCAGGTTTTGCAGTGCTTACGAGAGCAACAGCTTTATGGCAACCTGGCAAAGTGTGCCTTCTTCAGGACAGAGGTGCAGTACTTGGGGCACATCCTATCAGGCGATGGCATCTCCGTAGATCCATCAAAGATCAGAGTGATTCAGGACTGGCCAACACCCACCATTATGACAGAGGTTATGAGCTTTATGGGATTAGCCTGTTATTACTGTAGGTTTGTTGAGGGCTTTTCCAGATTAGCGCATCCCATCACTTCCCTTCAGTGGAAAGGGAAAGGTTTCACTTGGACCGAGCAGTGTGAGAGGGCCTTTGGGGTCCTCAAGGAGCATCTAACTAGTGCTCCCATATTAGCGGTTCCAGATCCTGCAGAGGATTTTGTTGTTTGCATAGATGCATCACTAGAAGGTTTGGGAGCCATGCTTATGCAGGGTGGTAGAGCAATTGCATATGAATCGTGTAAGCTCAAGACGCATGAGCTAAACTACCCTACTCACGATTTAGAGCTCGCAGCAGTTATTCATACTCTTGTTTGTTGGAGACACTTCCTTTTAGGTTGATGCTTTGAGCTCCATTCGGATCACCATAGCTTACAGTACATTTTTGCACAGCCCAATTTGAACACCCGCATGCGATGTTGGATGGAGTTCTTATGCAAGTATGACTTTGATGTCCAATACATCAAAGGGAAGGAGAACATGGTCACCGATGCCTTGAGTCAAAGGTGTTGTTGGTGCCTGAATTGACTGTCAGTTAATTTAGGAATTTTCATGCAGGCACCTTCCCAAAAAATCCAAAAAGTTCTAAGTTTTGGCACCCCTTCAGTGTTTTGTAGCATCTGCATCATCTTTCTTGAGGAAGGGGTCATCATGTTTTGTCCATCAGTGAAAGTTTTATTTTTTGAGTGCTCCGATTGTGTCTTTGAACTTTCAGTTTGAACTTGAACCCTTTTCTTCAGGGTTCAATGGTTCGTGGTTCAACGGTTCAGGGGCTTTGGTTCCTTATTTTCTGTAAGTGAATCCTTTGCTCATCTATGTGATCCTATCGGTATGGTTGAACCACTGCGTTGAACCACCCGCTTGAACCCTTTTCTTCAAGGTTCAACGGTTCAAGATTCAATGGTTTAAAGCTTTTTGATTTTGGTCTTATCGGAGTGAGCGGTATCATCGGTGAGGGAAATTCATGATGGGCCGACAGTTGAAGGTCTGGCCAATGGTGATATTAGTGTTTGACATGTCGGGGTGACAATGGTGCAGGTCTCCCCGACAGAGTATGTTTTGAGCCTTCATCAATGTGACATGGAGTACCGGCCAGTGTTTTTTTAGTCGCTCCGACGATGTGTATCTGGCCGATGGGAATGCGGAGGTGAGCATCAGGGAGACTCTGTTTGGTTTGGTTGATGGAACTGCCATCGATGTGATCTATGCTATCGACAGAGGAGGTTTTTGTTAGGCCGATAGCTATTTGTCTGGCTAACAGTGGAGCTGGTTTCAGAGATTTATGGGCTTGGCCGATGGCTTAGGTCTGGGCGATGGGCTTTGGAGAAGGATCATGGGTCGAGTGCGGCAAAAGTGCTCGACATTTGATATGCATGTGGCCACATTTATAAAGCGCTAATGTGGTCTCCGCACCGTGCATGTGGGACTAATTTTCCTGCATAATTTGAACTTTGAAGCGAAGTGCATTTTGGCAGGAAGTTCTTTTTTGAATGCAGCGACAGTTTTCAAGTAGGTTGCGGGTGGTTGAGCCATCAATGGCGACTGTGCTGAGGCATGGGCGAGTTGTTGAACAGTCATGTACCTGATTTTTGGCATGAGGACTTCTAGATGGCAGCACAGGGCTCGAGGCCACCCTTATCTACTCTCCTGTCTATTGCAGCAATAAATTCTGAGCGCCATTCCTTTTAAGGACTGTATCTGGTAGATTTTTGTCAAAAACATGTAATTAATTGCTAGAGGTACACTTTCTAGCTGATATAGGCAGACTGTGTTACCATTTTTTGGGAGTTGTTGAAAGTTGAACGTTTGGCTCTGTAATATAATACAGTTGGTTTTGGTTGCTTTGTGCAGCAAAACTTGTGAGTTTATGTATCTCCTGTTGTATGTTTTTTGCATGAATCCACTGATTTCATGGTTAATCTTATATGAATAATGCTATGTTTGCATGTGTTGTGCTAATTCTGTCTCCAGTGTTGCACGTATCTTTCTTCTGAGTCTAGGTATTCAAGGAATGTCTAAGATTCTAGAACATAGAATTCCTGTGTTGAATGTTTAATCTCTTAACTTCTTCTCAAGGGGTAGATTAAATTGTTCTCAGATTGAATATTGGGAAGGATATACTACAGTAGGGATGCCATAAGTATAGATAGCTTAACACTCTGTATTGGGAGATATTTGTAAGGCAGATATCACATGTGTCCCCCTGAAATCTAGTTTTAGTTGTTCATGCTGATCATTCACAGGTGTATGTCTACTAACTCCAAGCCCTGGATAGGCACCGATCTAGCTTTGTGTTTGTGTTATATACCATGTCCAGCTTTGCATCCAAATATAAAATCAAAATCAAAACTCCAAAACAACCATTAGGATAGTAGAATTAGTTTTAGGATCCAAGTCCTCTGTCTACAACTGCAAATAGGCCGAAAGCCAGCCCCTTTGCTCTTATCTTACAGTTTTGGTCTACTTACAGGAGGACTTATCTGCTTTTTGTTAGCATCCCAGTCTTTATGTGCATATCCTCATGGATGTTAAGTAGGGAATACCCCCCTAGGTTTTGCAGAGCCTAAAGAAGAAGAGGGGATAAAATATAGAATCTATCTCCTACACTATTGGCCCCTGGCCCAGATATCCTGTTGAGCATTGATGGCTACCTTGTAGGGAATCTGGGAGTAAGCATCTAGTCTAGGAAAACACCAATAGAAATTGGCGACTCTACTAGGATAGAATTAGAAAAGAAAAAAGAGAAGTAGTACCTCTGTGGCCCATTTGAGTCACCAACAGAAATTGGCGACTCTGCTAGGGAGTGATTTGAAAATTGTTATTTTTTGTCCTCTTTGGTGAAATATTTGTGGCCCATCTGAGTCGCAACAGAAATTGGCAACTCCGCTGGGGAGACAATGTCATATCCGTGAAGCTTGAGTCTAAGAAATTGAAGAATCAGACCTGGAGGTGCCTTGTTGCAGCAAAAGAAAAAGTTTTATCTATGGCTCTGCTGGTGGATGACCCAGAAAGAGAGAAATCAATTTTTAGCTTCAGCCAGTTTGAAGCTCATTCCTCTGCCAAGGAGGTGGTGACTCTGTTGAATGAACCTATCAGTTGCTGCAACATATCTAGGTATTTCAAGTTTTTGAAAAGTTCCCTATTTGGTGAAATAACACTGGTTAAAAGGGAAACATTGGTGAAAACAGAGCTTGCATGCTTTTGTTAGAACCTACTCTGTATTCCAAAAGGGCATGCAATGTTGTTTAAAAGAGTCATATAGAGGACTTTAGGCAGGTTGAAATAGCAGTTTACATTTTAAGGGCCTGAGATCATATTGTGATTGAAAATCTGAGTAGAGAAGAGGGTTGCAAGAGCATAAAAAGATGTATTGTCAGCCCATGCACCCTTGTGAGGTGTCAAGTGCAAAAATGTACAATAGTCAATCCCAACCATGTAATAAAAGAAGTTTCAACATAGATAGATATAAGCCCATAAATTTTAATGGCATTTGTGGCTATCCAAATACTCTTCCACCTAAAATCAGAAATTTTTTGCCTAAATTTAGTGGTGTAAAGGATGAATTAGCTGAGAGACACTTGCAGCAGTTTATAAATGTGATAGATGACTTTGAGATTGACCATGAGGATGTGGTTATGAGATTATTTTTTCAATCTCTAGATCAAGATGCAAGGGACTAGTTTTCCTACCTTCCAGCTCACTCTGTCAGCTCTTGGCATGATTTTAAATCTGCATTTCTAGTACAATATGGTGAAAGAATTTCTGAATATGCAGTTATTAGTGACTTCATGTACATCCATATTGAAGAAGATGAGTTGATCCCAGCCTTTAACCTTAGATTTATGAGGGCATTGAATAGAATTCTAGAATGCACGAGACCTAATGATGTACTGTGCTTAGTTGTCTATTTGGGAGCCTTTGATAAAAAAATGAGTTATAGATTGAGAGACAAGGAGCCCACCACATTGCATCAGGCACATCAGTTTGCAATAGATATTGAAAACAATTGGAGGTATGGAATACAAAAGGGTTATTTTTCTAAAAATTTTTGTTGTCCTGTAGCCCCCAATGTTAATGAAAGTTTCAATTCAGATGTTAACAATGAATGTCAAAGTAATCACACCCCTGCTATCCCAGTTTTTGCATCATTCCAAGTTGATGATGTTTCTATTATAGAGGAGGATGTCCTGATTTGCCCAGTAAATGAAGTTGAAAACAATGGTTTTTCAAGTAGTATTTACATGCCAGCTCCTATCAAAGAATATTCATGTTTAAATGATCCAGTTGTACAAATTTATGATAATGTGGATCAACAGTCAGTATCAGTTTCATCAGGAAGTATTAGAGGGCTGGAAAATGATGCAGATGGCTCAACTTCAGAATGCATTGAAGTAGCAGAAATCTTGTATGTGGGGCAATCATATGATAAAAATGATATCCATGACCAGTGCATAGATCAGGTTTGTTCTTCTTATGACTTTGGATCTAATAGTAATGAAGAAGAATTGGACTATCATAAAAAAGAAGCAGAGAACTTTGCAATGAATATAAATCCCCTTTATGATGAGTCTGTAGATGTCTTTGATACTGTGAGTCCTGACTTTCAGTGGTGTAGGATTAATCCTCTTTTTGAGGATGATGATGAATATAAAGAGACAGTTGACCTAGGTGATACATCAGTTTGTGAGGGGGGGCATATGAATCAAATATCTTCAGTTCTTGTGAAAATAGTATGGATTTGCAAACTGTGGATAATGTATGTTCATCATCACTTGATCCAGACATGTGCAACATTGGGTGTGTGGATTAGGATTTGTTTTCAATATCAATAAATATTGGGGGTCTCATATTTTCTGAATGTCTTCAGCTTTTGGATCAACTAGATGAATGCTTGGTGATATGTAACAGCCAGGTGGAGGAGGAGAATATACCATCTGAAGAGTATAACATGCATATGTTGCTTAATGCTGAAGGATTTTTAGCATGTATGGTTGCATGTTTGATTTTGAAATGTAAAGTAACAGAGGCAGTACTACAAATGGCAAGTTGTCAGAAATGGTAGAATATCTAATTGAGCATATGACCTTATTGGCAAACTATGCCAATCTTTTCAGTTGGGATTGGGCTCTTTCAGTTTGGAATCAGGCATTTGGTAGGATAAAGTTTTGGTTCTTCATTTTTGGTTGCCCAGGGCCACCCAAGTGATGATTAAAAAATATAATTTTTTAGCAGGTTGGTGCAATGATCAACTCCGTGCCCAATGGATAAGGGACTAGTTTGCATCCCAGAGTTCTGTGGTTCTTGCCATGCCTACAAGAGGCATGCATCCTCAGACAGAGCCACTATTGGTGCCTGAATTGAATGTCAGTTAATTTAGGAATTTTCATGCAGGCACCTTCCCAAAAAATCCAAAAAGTTCTAAGTTTTGGCACCCCTTCAATGTTTTGCAGCATCCGCATCATCTTTCTTGAGGAAGGGGTCATCATGTTTTGTCCATCGGCGAAAGTTTTGTTTTTTGAGTGCTCCGATTGTGTCTTTGAACTTGAACCCTTTTCTTCAGGGTTCAATGGTTCATGGTTCAACGGTTCAGGGGCTTTGGTTCCTTATTTTCTATAAGTGAATCCTTTGCTCATCTATGTGATCCTATCGGTATGGTTGAACCACCCGCTTGAACCCTTTTCTTCAAGGTTTAACGGTTCAAGGTTCAATGGTTCAAAGCTTTTTGATTTTGGTCTTATCGGAGTGAGCGGTATCATCGACGAGGGAAATTCATGTTGGGCTGATAGTTGAAGGTCTGGCCGATGGTGATATTAGTGTTTGACATGTCGGGGTGACAATGGTGCAGGTCTCCCCGATGGAGTATGTTTTGAGCCTTCGTCAATGTGACATGGAGTATCAGCCAGTGTTTTTTTAGTTGCTCCGACGATGTGTGTCTGGCTGATGGGAATGCGGAGGTGAGCGTCGAGGAGACTCTATTTGGTTTGGCCAATGGAACTGCCATCGATGTGATCATGCTATCGACAAAGGAGGTTTTTGTTAGGCCAATAGCTGTTTGTCTGGCTAATAGTGGAGCTAGTTTCAGAGATTTATGGGCTTGGTCAATGGCTTAGGTCTGGGCAATGGGCTTTGGAGAAGGGTCGTGGGTCAAGCACGGCAAAAGCGCTCGACATTTGATATGCATGTGGCCGCGTTTATAAAGCGCTAATGTGGTCTCCGCACCGTGCATGTGGGACTAATTTTCCTGCATAATTTGAACTTTGAAGCGAAGCACATTTTGGTGGGAAGTTCTTTTTTGAACGCAGCGATAGTTTTCAAGTAGGCCACAGGTGGTTGAGCCATCAATGGCGACTGTGCTGAGGCGTGGGCGAGTTGTTGAACAGTCATGTACCTGATTTTTGGCATGAGGACTTCTAGATGGCAGCACAGGGCTCGAGGCCACCCTTGTCTACTCTCCTGTCTATTGCAGCAATAAATTCTGAGTGCCATTCCTTTTAAGGACTATATCTGGCAGATTTTTGTCAAAAACATGTAATTAATTGCTAAAGGTACACTTTCTGGCTGATATAGGCAGACTGTGTTACCATTTTTTGGGAGTTGTTGAAAGTTAAACATTTGGCTCTATAATACAATATAGTTGGTTTTGGTTGCTCTGTGCAGCAAAACTTGTGAGTTTATGTATCTCCTGTTGTATGTTTTTTGCATGAATCCACTGATTTCATGGTTAATCTTATATGAATAATGCTATGTTTGCATGTGTTGTGCTAATTCTGTCTCCAGTGTTGCACGTATCTTTCTTCTGAGTCTAGGTATTCAAGGAATGTCTAAGATTCTAGAACATAAAATTCCTGTGTTGAATGTTTAATCTCTTAACTTCTGCTCAAGGGGTAGATTAAATTGTTCTCAGATTGAATATTGGGAAGGATATACTACAGTAGGGATGCCATAAGTATAGATAGCTTAACACTCTGTATTGGGAGATATTTGTAAGGCAGATATCACATGTGTCTGCCTGAAATCCAGTTTTAGTTGTTCATGCTGATCATTCACAGGTGTATGTCTACTGACTCCAAGCCCTGGATAGGCACTGATCTAGCTTTGTGTTTGTGTTATATACCATGTCCAGCTTTGCATCCAAATATAAAATCAAAATCAAAACTCCAAAACAACCATTAGGATAGTAGAATTAGTTTTAGGATCTAAGTCCTCTGTCTACAACTACAAATAGGCCGAAAGCCAGCCCCTTTGCTCTTATCTTACAGTTTTGGTCTACTTACAGGAGGACTTATCTGCTTTCTGTCAGCATCCCAGCCTTTATGTGCATATCCTCATGGATGTTGAGTAGGGAATACCCCCCTAGGTTTTGCAGAGCCTGAAGAAGAAGAGGAGATAAAATATAGAGTCTATCTCCTACACTGTTGGCCCCTGGCCCAGAGATCCTGTTGATCATTGATGGCTACCTTGTAGGGAATCTAGGAGTAAGCATCCAGTCTGGGAAAACACCAACAGGTGCCATGAGATCCTGGCCCTAACATTGAGGGTGGACTTGAAAGAGCGTATCCTATAGCATATGCTTGAGGATGAGTGGTTTCTTGAGGTGCAGCAGGAAATCCAGAAATAGAGGGCCCTTAAGGGCAGATTCGTAGGATATTCCCTTGAGCTTGATGGTTTGCTTAGACATCGGCAGTACATCTATGTACTCCGTGTGGGTGATCTACGTGTAGTGATTCTCTCAGAGGTTCATAGAGCACCTTATGCAACACACCTAGGGGTGAAGAAGATGCATGCTGATTTGTGACAGTTATACCATTGGGTTGGGATGAGATGAGACATTGTAGAATATGTTGCTCATTGCCTTGAGTGCTAGAGGGTCAAGGCCGAGCATCAGTATTTGGCAGGACTGTTGTACCCTCACAAGATACCTGAGTGGAAATGGGACACCATTTCCATGGATTTTATTATTGGTCTACCTATGTCATCACGTCGCTATGATGCCATCATGGTGACGGTTGATAAGTTGACCAAGGTGGCACATTTTTCACCTGTACGCACGATATACAATGTACCATCTATGGTGAGGGTATTTTTAGATCAGATTGTTAGACTTCATGGAGTACCTCACCGTATCATTTTCGACAGAGACTCAGTTTTCACTTTAGCTTTTTAGAGAGCCTTACAATAGGCCTTGGGCACTCAGCTCAACTTCAGTTTAGCTTACCATCCAGAGACCGACGGACAGACAGAGAGAGTTAATCAGGGGTTGGAAGACATGCTTCATATGTATGTTATGGAAAATTAGTCTAGATGGGAGGAGTATTTGTATCTAGTTGATTTTTCCTACAATAGTGGGCATCACAGCTCGTTGGGTATGCCTCCTTTTCAGGCTTTATATGGTAGACCATGCAGGACACCATTGAGTTGGGATCGGATAGAGGACAGGGTTGGCATTGGTCCAGAGATAGTTCAGAATATGGAGCAACAGGTCACACTGATTAGAAAGAGACTTCAGGAGGCACAGGATAGATAGAAGAAGTATGCCGATGCTAAGAGAACTGATTGGAGCTTCTCACTGGGTGACAGGGTATTTTTGAGAGTGCGACCACACAAGAGTCCAATCTATTATGGAAAGGGCTCTAAGCTCACACCTCAGTTTGTAGGACCTTTTGAGATCTTGGAGCAGATAGGACCTGTAGCCTATCGTCTAGCCTTGCCACCTAGCCTATCGCATATCTACGATGTCTTTCATGTTTTAGTTTTACGATGATACATCTCTAACTTATCTCACATATTAGATTGGAGTACTCTTCAGGTACAGGCAGACAGACATCTAGCTTTGGAGCCAATTTACATATTGGCTCGTCAAACACCGGGTCTTCGAGGTCGAGAGTTGGACCAGGTTAGAGTCTAGTGGGACATGAATGATGAGGTCACTGTGACATGGGAGGATGCAGCGAGATTGAAGACTCTTTATCCTCACCTCTTTGATGACTTCCTGGAGGAAGTATAGTCTTAGGGGGAGGATGTGAGGCCTACCTTTTTCATTCCTATTCATTTGACTATTTACTTACTATTGCTAATATATTTAGACTTGTGGGACTGTTGATCCTAAATTCCTAAACTATTAGACTTTATGATGTTATGGGAAAACTAATTGGGTGATCTTAGATAGATGCTTTATATTAAAGGAAAACTAATTGGGTGATGTTAGATAGAAATTTTTTTATATTATAATGTTAAAGGAAAACTAATTGGGTGATGTTAGACAGAAATTGGTTTATATTTAATGTTAAAGGAAAACTAATTGGGTGATGTTAGATAGATATTGTATATTAAGCGAAAACAAATTGGGTGATGTTAGATAGATGTTTATATTATGGGAAAACTAATTGGGTGATGTTAGATAGATGCTTATATTATGGGAAAACTAATTGGATGATGTTAGATAGATGCTTATATTAAGGGAAAACTAATTGGGTGATGTTGGATAGAAAATTGTTTTGAGATTCAATCTTGGAAATGGATGTTTGAAATGCGGAAATCTGAACCTAATTGAATTGTGACTTTCCTTATGCTTATGTGAACTTGTGATATTTTATGGGAGTGCATGTTTTAAATTGCTTCGGCTATGATATTTATATGTGGAATTGACTTTACAATTGAGTGCACAGGTATTTCTAACAAACCACGGATACTAGAGATTATCCCACACATGATGTTGTAATCCCTTGTGAAACTGATCTAGTTCCACGAGAAACTAAGATCAACTCTATGTATGATGAAATGTTGTAATATTAATTTGCATGTGGTTAATTTGGGTTAAGTCTACCCTCTTTTAATTTGAATTATAATTTGTGTTGTAAGAATTTTGTCTTTGAACTACATTTTTTTTAAAATTTTAAATTTTTTTGGAGACCCTTTTTCATGTGTTTTAACTTGACCCTAGGTGCTCTAACTAGGCTAAACTTGACCCTGGGTTATACCCCGTGGGTCTAGGGTCCCTTTTGACTTGGATAACCCTTGGTAAACCTCCATAAGGTCACCTTAACTTCACAGTGAAGTTAAGTGACGAATTTGGAGGCATGGGAGGGAGAGGATGAGTGGTACCAGCACTCAACCCCATCCCTTTTCACTTCCCAAGGTTAGAGATGACTCCAAGACTCACCAATTGTGGAAGACTTGACTCCAAGTCTCTCTCACAATTGGTGAGAGTACCCATGGAGTTGTGTGGTCCTTCATGAGAGGAAAGTAAGGGGACACATGTGTCACCCTTTCCCTCTTTAACTCCCCTTTTCTCTCCCATATGTTGGAGATAGGACATGTGGTAAGGGGTGAGGGAGACTTTGGGGATGGGTGAGTGACATGTGTCAACACCCATCCCTTGGGACATAATTGTAGTGGGGAGGAAGAGTGAGGAGGTGACAAGTGTCACCTCCCCATTCCTCTAAGATCATGGGTTGGGCTTATTTTAATCCCACTTGGGATAGGGTGAGAGGTGGTTAAATTTTTGAGAATTTTAATTGTTTGAATTGAAATTTGGGAGAAAAAAATAGAGGAAGTTTTGGTGGCTTATGTTGGAGGAGATTTTAGAGGAGCTCTACATCAACTTCTTCCATAATAGGGCTTTTAAAGGTTGGTTTTCAAGGCTAAGGCCTCTCCTTTGTATTTTAGTTGCTTGCATGATGTATATGTGTATGAGGTATTTTCTTGTGTTGTATTTTGTTTGTGGGGAAAGTTTGTAGGGTGTTGTAAGTGCCTCTCCCACTTGGGAGAAAATGCTTAACAAGTGTGGGGTAGGGGAGGAGTGATCCTCCTCGAGGTCATTACCTTGTTTTGGGATGTTGAAAGCCTTAAGGGCAATATATGTGATTTTTGAGTAATTTGAGACATGGCTTGAGAGCCAAAATATGTGAACTTTTGAAAAAATTTGTTAAATATGTTGGCTTGAGGCCATAAAAGAACTTGTGTTGGGATTATTCAGAAGGAGTGGCACTCTAGAGTTGAGTATGTCCACTCTCCCACCCCTTTGAACTCACCTTGGTTGAGTTCATGTGTTGTGATTATCTATGGGTGTAATATTGTGTTTTTAGAACGTTGGTGTGCCTTGTTGTGACGTGGAATGAGACCCTAGATGTGCGGATGACCTCCCTAGCTCGGGGGTGACCCTCTTGCGGGTCTATGGTAGGGAGGAGAGCAGGATGTGTGGTGTTTCTTTCCCTTTTGTGTGATATGCAGGTTCCTTGGAGCTTAGTGCGAAGTTGAAGAAAATTCTTTTCTTGGAAAATATTTTATTTTCTTTTACTCTTAAAGCTCATGAGAGAGAGCTTGGCCTTCTTGGAGATCTTACCATTGTTAGTTGTCAAAGCTGAGAACTTGGATCTCTCTTTTGGTTGTAAAATTACATTCTTGAAGTTGTGTATTAGACATTTTTCATAGTATTGGAAGTTAGAAATTGTTAGTTTAAATGTTTATTATTCAAAAGATGAAATGAAGAAAGTTTGTTATAATTTATTTCATTGTATGACTTAATGGAAATATCAATTTGTTAAGTTATGAAGTTGTTGTTGTGACAATAAGAAAGTTATAAATTATTATTTTGAAAGAGAGAAAATTAGTTGTTGTCAATTTTTAGGAGTATCTAATTAAGTGTTTTTGTTCTTCTTTGCAAGTGTATTTAATAATAATGCAATGATTTCAATTTGTAGAAAAATATGAACTTTGGTCTCAATGGAAATTTGATAAAAAAATGCATGTATATCTTGGTTTAATTGTCAAAAAAAAAAAAAATGAAATTGTAAGTGTAATGAAGGAAAGTTAAGGTTAAAAATATAAAGTTATATTTAAGTGTGTGTTTTAAATGATTGTGTTACAGAAATAAAATATATATATAGAAAACTGATTTTAGTATTTTGCTTATTACACTTGAGAATTCATTTTATGAATATATATATACATTGTTAATTTTATTATATTATATAAACTGTATTTTGAGTGGGATCATGAATATGATCTTTGTGTATATCATATATATATATATAGATTTTAAATAAGTTAAAATAAAATAAAATACTGGGAAAAATAATGAAGAGACTGTATTGTTTTTGATAGTCGCGATTTTTTTTACATAGGCAGATCTTAAGGTATATGGTGGGGGGGTTCGAACCCCCCCCATTGCCGAACTTTTGGTGTTGGGTGTGGGAAGGGGGGCGGAGCCCCCAACCACACCCGATCATATGGGATGTGGGTGGGGGCTCCGTCCCCCTCCCCACACTACCCTCTTATTCTAACCACCACGGGCCTCTTTCCCCCCCCCCCCGCCGTGCTCAACACTCTCCTCTATCATGCCGTGGCCTGGCTCCATTTCTGTGGCCTTCCCACACTGCGGACCTCTCACCACTCCGTAGTTTGTCTCCCAAACTGCCACCACTTTGCGAACCCCTCCAAACAGCTTCCATCCACCACTCTGCTGTGGCTTCTCCTCTGCGCCCACCCTTCACTCAGCGCCACCGCCACCGCCCTCCATGAAACCTGTCCACAAACCAATAGAAAATAACAAGAATTTTTTTAGGGTTTTGCCAATGGGTAATAAGATAAGAACAACATAATATTAGGGCTCAACTAATGAATCTATACATATAGATTTTAGGGCTTCAACTTTATTACCAAAAAAAATAAAAATAAAAAAATAACAAAGAAAAATAAACTTTGCTCATAAGTAAAATAAATGTGTGTATATATATATATATATAGAATGAAAAATAAATTTACTAAATTATAAAAAAAAAAAAAAACCTAGAGATATAAATACAATAAGCATATGTGTGTGTGTGTGTGTATTTATATTTTTCATAAATAAATGAAGACATCATATGCATTTCATATGTGGCCATTTAAACTCAACATGTGCAACGAGAAGATGACAAATTGAGAAAATGAGAGAAAAATGAGAGAAAAAGAGAAAGAAAGATAAAAGTGAAAACAAAGAGGAGAAAATGCATGACTTTTCCAAAATAGGGCTAAGAGTACTAATTAAGATTTAATATTCCTTTAATCTTGATTGGGGCAATTTAATTCACAAAATTAAATCAAACGATGATTTAAACCTAGAATGGAAACCTAGTGAACTTCATCAGACGAAGTTAGTAAGTCCTGTTTACGTGATCTAATCTACCAAGAAATTAGGAATAATGTAAATGATGTAGAGATAACTTTGATTGATAGAGAACGTGAAGGAGAACAAAAGATCAGACTTTGTTAAAAAATGTTCATTTAACTTAATCAACTATATTCTAATGTAATTAGTGTGGTGTAAGAAAATTATTAACCCAAATCTGTAAACCTTTGGATTAATTTATTTTTAGTACAATAAACCCTACTCACACCCATGAGACGTTATGCTGCCAGATTTTCCCAGAATCTAGTGTTTAGTTAGGTTAGAGAAGTTGAACCCTATTAGCGACGTTAACCGCGTCACGATGACCCCCTTGATGGCCTTCTTGCAATTGGTATGCGCACGCGTGTGTATTACCCTGCTTTCAACTATTTTTTTTGCACTTTAAGTGTATGCCACCAAGCACACTTACGCGTACGAGGGGGTTTCTAGGGAAGCGTGGAAATTTTTTTTGATATTTCATGTCATGACCACATGACAAATGTGGACATGACACATGTGATGCGTGTCGTGACCGCATGGGAAATGTGGGCATGACATGAAGATCCAAGCTGAGATAAAGATCAGAGAATGCGCATCAAAGGGTGTGTATATATGTGTCTAAAGATGATCTAGTCAAGATTTGAGAGCTCCGCATGAAGATTTGAAGAAGTTATGGCCATATGAGTAAAACCGGTTCTGGCAGATGTTTAGAGGTGATAGAGTGACACAAATAGGTCCGGTGAGATCTAGAAATGCAATATCTTGTTCTGCGGATTTGATGGAGTGTTTAGAAAGCTAATGTGAATTGACAACTCAATTGTTTCATGGTCTGGAGGTCCGTAAGCATTTATTCCAATGTGACAGTGATGACAGACTGTGTTCTTGAGGTTCTAGATGAAGATGAGAATGATTTCAATAAGCAGAAGTGGTGTGGATATTCATGGTGATTCAGGCAAGCTTGTGGAGGTCTCTAGATTGTGTCCAATTCGTGTTGACAGTCCGCATTGAAGATTGAGCTTGTAATTAAAGATTTACTTTCAGATGATGATGTTCTTCCTAGTCATGGCCAACCAGATGATTACACATCTTGCAGATGATCTTGAAGATGTTCTGTGAAGCATGGCATGTTCCTCAAAGAAGATTGAAGTCCTAGATATGTGTGGCTGACAGTGTGGTGATACGCATGAAGTTCTTGTAACAAATTAAATTGTATTTGTGTATTTGCTCTGTAATGAAATAAAGTATGTATTGTACTAACTTTGATGATTATCCCAAAATTGATGTCTTGTATAAATAAGATTTATGAAGTCATTTCAAAGTATCTATGGAGATGAGAAAGTGATAGAGATAAGAAGAGCGAAAAGCAGAGAAGAAGTGTTGAGCTTAAATGGAACTGACTCAAGCATAGTGAAGATGCTAAACTCTAGTTCAAGTATGTAATATTTATTATTTTGTAGAAAGTGTGTCTCCTGTAGGCAGTGGGCCTCTTGTGAGCAGTGTACACGAGCAGTGAGCCCTAATTGGCATGTGCCATTTTGTTCCTCTTATTCTTTTAACAGAGAATACAATCTTGGATTATTCACTCCGTGGTTTTTCCCTTAACCGGGTTTTCCACATTAAAATCTTGGTGTCATATGTGTTAATGTGCTTCTGCGCTTGAATTATTGTATTGTTCTTCCATGATTGAATTATTATTATGCTGTTGAAATATAAGAAGGATTTAAGTGTTTAAAGAAAATAAAGTTGTTAGACAACTGATTCACCCCCCTCTCAATTGTCTGTCCTAAAACTAACACATCATTGTTCCTCTGACATGTTCCTCTGACTGCTCATCATATTCACATTTGCCTTTGCTTTCCATATTGCCACTCAGTTGAAATCAATGACAACACATGCAAAAAAAATTTACAATGAGGCTCCTTTTATAAATAAGCCAAGGAGGAGGTAGGAGTAAACAACTAACTACCCTCCAAGAGTGCAACACATGTTAGGAAATTTGGGACAAGTGTGAGGACATGTGTAAAGTCACTATGAAATGGTACAAAAAAGATAAAAGTCTTTAACTGTGGACTTAACTAGTGTGAATAGGACTATCCTAGATGAGCTAGAGGCTGACTAGCTATGTAATGTCCTTACTTACACTAACATTATAAAATTGAGATATTTTTTATTAGGAGGCTTCATTTTTAGAGTTGGTGTGGCAAGGATTTGGGCTTTGAAATGTATAAGTGCTTTTAAATCAAATCTTTTTGCAAGATGAAATGTTTGTAGTAGCTCATTTAGGTTTTATGTGTTGAGGCTTTAATGTATGGGATGGAAATCAAAACTAGTTTTAAGTCAAATGTAAGTGTGGGTAGTTCCCTTAATTGATAGGGTAAAAGTAATAAGGGGATATGAAATGTAATAAAAAATAAGCATGTATGTTACCTAGTGAAAATAGGGATATATTTTAATTATACTAGTGTATGCAGATGGGGTATCAAAAACATAAATTTGAGGGATAGAAATGAAATTAGGGGTGTACATTAGTACCTATAAATGCATGTGCTATGCCACTAGTTTATTAAGTGAAGCCCCTAATGTAACATCCCCATTCTAAAAACATTGTAAAACTAGAAAATTTACCATAAAGTAATTTAACAAGGTAAAAAAACATGAGATAGAGAATTTTTTTTATTCAACATATAATCAAGTAACTACAATTACAAGATTTCTCATTACAAAATACAATAAACCATATTGTCTTCTTCAAGTACAATGTTTACAAAAGAAATCAATTACAAATATCTACATTAGATAATGTTTTACATAATCTCAATAAACAAAAGTCTCAAAGATATACTGCATCCATAAATCTAACATCTTTATTGCAATCCTCGGCATGTCTTCTACTAGAGAGAGAGTATCTTTCCAGTGATTTACCTCCATCCATAGACCGGCGGTCTCCCACACATCTTCCACATAGGAAGTGGCCCTGCCCTTCACGAGGAATATAGACCAAAGTGACCACTAGTAATTTGCCTTTCCAAGTATATAGTGTTTTATCCTACACAACTCTATCATTCATACAACCCTAGATACCCTCTAGCTAAGTATAATTTTTGATAGGTTGTGCAATCTAGATATAGTGAACCGGCAATGCATGAAGAGACATATGCATTACTATGGTCATATTTTCAATATAATTTGACGTTCGCAATGAACATTGTCATTATGTTCACCCACCCCAACTCAACTTGGATACTATCATATTCCTATAGTTCGACTTGGTCAACTATGTTTAACTTAAGAAGTCCTGACAATTTCAATATATTAGTCTTCCCAACCTAGACAAGTTTACATTCACTACCTATAATCCATAGACCTTTTTGACTACCTTTCTTTATGATGGTTCTCATTGCATCATTGCAATTCTTGAGATCCAAGACTTATCAACTCATAAGGATTTTAAATTGAATTATAATGACTAAGATGGTTACCTTACTCAGGATAAACATCATAGTCTCAGAAATTGTTTTCCTTTCTTACAAGTAAGAATAATTATACATAGTTAGGGTACTTGTCCCTTGAATCACGATCTATATAATGATCTCAATGATTTAATATAAATAATTACCATATTTAGGTTAAGGTTTAACTAAAGAGTTTTGTCTAACTCAAACCTAGTCTTTCTGACTTAGGTGGACTCACAAGACACTGTCATTACTTGATAGACCTTATGGAATGACTATCTATTCTTGGGTATCTCTTTGCATCTTTGCAATCATTTGAGATTCATCTCCTATCGACAAGTAATAGCTAAGAGAAGTTGTGACCAATTAAGGTATAATAAACTTTATGGTTGACTAACCATTAATAGTACCTCTTGCATGCTTGCAATACCCGAGGCTTATGACTTATCTCTCAAGTCGACTTGTAAATATAATCTACTTCAAAGGATAAACTCTATTGATAAGGACACATCATCCTTTCGACAAGTACATGAAATGAACATTATTATTTTGGGTACTCAACATTATTTGTCGTCCCATATAGAAATAGCTAAACAAGTTGTAACTCGTAAAGGTTCCTTTAATACTTAACCCTACTGGGTCAATCTAAGGTTTGTTTTTCCCTTTTTCATGATAATGGAATATCGAACAATCAATCCTAGAAATAAAAGTGTTCAAGTAAACGATTTTCCTTTTGTCTTCTTTCGACTTAAAGGTCGTTTCGACTTCCATACAAGTCCTACTTTAAAGTATATGAGAATACCTTGATAGTAATATTGCCAAACAATTCAACTCCAAGTCTAAGCTTCTCCTAAGTTTAGTTGGACCTTGATTAGTTGACAGTCTAATCCCAATTGATATCCATTTGAATTCATGTTTAAAGTTCTCCTTTTGAACATTGACAATATAGAGTTAAATAAATGAGTGTTTTCATCCAAGTTGAAGTGGGAAAATCCTCACTTTGGACATCCCTAGATTAAGGTATTCCCTTATTTGATATTAATAACAATTTAAAATTAAAGTGTTCTAAAGAGCACAAGAGTCCTATCTTCAAAGTATCTAAAACTTCCAAAGCTATATTGCCATAATAACTAGTTTATACTGAACCTACGGTTTGCTAGAACAAAAGACATGTATACAAATTGATTGCACAACAACCTTCAATATTTATACATTCTTAACTATTTGTCCTCGAATATTAAATACATAAGACTAATCTTCATTTTAACGGCCAAATGTTTAGTAATATTTTCTGATCAAGTTGGCTTTCTAACTTAAAAGTATTAGCCATAATGAGCATTATGATGTTCACAACGTCAACTCAGAAAATTGTTCCAAGATAAGATTATAATCATCAATCATGGAGTAGTAAATCATCTAGCCTCGACTAAGAGTTTTAAGAGTTCCTCAATAGGTAGATATAAATATTCGATATCACTCTCTAGATTCTTTCTTCGTTCTCAAGGGACAGAGACATAACATAAATGGAATTAATGATCAAGTATATTATATACAATAGAGGTATTCTTAACTAACACAATACTGTATATATCATTGGCTACTTTATTCAATGATATTGATAAAATATCAGATTAAGCTATTTTTAAATAACTAGAACATAGGTTCCTATCAAATCATGACTCTTATCACAATAAAAATCAAGAGATAACAAAACTTGCAAGGCATTTAAACTTCATCGACTCAGAAGTCTAAAGAACTGACTTACGGATTGAATGGAAACATGAACATAAGAAACTATCAAACTATTCAAAGATAGTGACTAAGGGGTAAGAACTGGGTTTTAATCAATTTCAAATGATTCAATGATCGTTTGAGCTCCTCCACTGTGAGCTCTATTCCTTGCTAACGATCAGATATCTTCTTCTTAACCGGTTTCCAATTCTCCCTCTGATGCCTACCGCAGACTTTGCTCTTTTTTTTAACCTCCTAAAAGCATAAATAACATTCTCCTCGATGATGTTTTTTCCCCCCAATGACTTAGTTGAGTCGTGGTTTTTAACGACTCAACAAGATTCATAATGTGTCATCCCTATTTTTCGTTCCTCCACACTTTACAGTTGGAAACACATTGAATACAAAACAATCCGCTTCATGATTTAGTTTCAACTGAGCTACAAATTTGCATATCTCTACACATGTCAATGGGAAGAACACTCCTTGAGGGAGCTTCAATGAATGTGGTTAGCATCACCACCACTCTTCTTTCAAAGAGGCCAACAAGGCATTAAACCTATGTTTACTCATCTAATAAACACTTAAAGTGGTTGATTCCACCACTCATTATAATGAATGCTCTCCTATTTGTAAGCCTTCAACTACTCAAGCATTAAACCATTCGCTCATTATGAGGTATTATCCTCATTTGATGCTAAGGCATCTACATATTGATTACATCAATTATAATCCTCATATCTTCACCTATTACATTAGGTAGATATAGTTTATTCAATAATAAGATAATATTACACCATGGGATATGGATATCATGATTGGGTTGAGCTTGTCTCCCCATCATAATCTGTTGACAAATATCACATATTAATAACTTTGATGAAAATATCTTAACGTTTACAAATCGTTATAACACATCAAGTATCTTAATAATAGTATTAAGATATTCATTTTACGACAATAACGTCATAATATTTACGTTCAATGTAAACAGCTATAAATCAAACTCAAACAACGTCGTTAACGTTATTAACGACTAAGATGACTTAATACGACTTAGCATGTTTTGGAAACAATATCGACTACCTGTCGATTAGGTTCAGAAGTAAACTGACAAGACAAAGCTTACCTCTTACGACACCTTGGTTCACTTTTTTGTTTAACAGTTATAACGCAGTTTGGCAAATAAATCACTCATAACCCGCGGTCTATATCTCTCTCCTGGAAAGATACTCTCTCTCTTCTTTTCTCCAAGAGTCATTTGATAACCTGTAATCTTGTTTCACTTGTCATCAAACAATATGTGATCAGTGCACCATTATTCAATTAATTCAACTAATAAATCAAATCTCATAATACAAATATTAAATTGATAATAACATAATCATTTCTATGATTCCAATAAATGACATTCAATAAAATCCGTATTTTTCCTTGTCATCAATCTAAACATCACAATAAATTTACTTACGTCCAAGTAAAAAGTAAAAGTATAACAAGTCAGAAATTAGGGATGTAACACCTGGGGGAAATACCATGATGAACATGTGCAATAAAGAGGGACATGAAATTCTAGTGTTGTGGAGGTTGTGTTGAATGTATGTACATGATTTATTATAATGTAGGCAATATTATAGAAAGATTTAACATGCATGTTTACACTTTATTTGTGGATAACTTAATGGTCATTGAAACACATTGCATGAAATACATTTTAAGATTTGTATTATGAATGCCATACATGTTGTTTATATGAAACATATTGCATGAAATACGTTTTAAGATTTGTATTATGAATGACATACATGTTGTTTATAGAACAATAGAATGGTTGTGTGATATAATACAATGCTTGCAAGAAAAATGAGAACAGTAACATAATAGCTATGCAAAAAATATAGTTTTATGTAGTAGGGATTAAATATAAAGCCTAATAGTTGCAAGGAAAATAAAATTACCTTTCTATAATGTGTGCATAAAAAAGGCATAACTCATGTTATAATCTTGAGCAGGGCGAGTACTGATAATTGTTCGACATATACTTTCATGTGCATGATGGATGTGATATGAGAATTGTTGTGTGAAAGAAAAAAGTTTTTAAATCTATTGAATAGTTTTTCAGAAGTAGTTTGTGTCGATTTAGACAAGATATTAGAAAGAACACTTAAAAGTACCATTAAATGGCTAATAACAATATATATTTACAACCTTCTCAACCATACACTATACAAAATAACTTATAAACAAAAACTAAAAATATATACCGATAAAACAATAAATATTTGTAGTACAACTATTCAATGAACCATTACTTCTTATTATATAGTTGTAAGACAGAAATAATATTGAAGAATCAAACCAATATTCTTCGTTTGGTAGGAAAATTGTAACTGGGAGTATAAGATACTCATATTACAAGCAAACTACTAGGAAAAGCTAACTCGAACTAATACATATCTTTAAGACTGGCAAACTAATTCAGAGAAAACGAATTACAAGAGGAGGACGCATTAACTAACGTACAAATACTGTTACGTCCAGTATGCGTTTGACACTGAATACAATCGTACTATTGCTTTCTACAAACGAAGAGTAAATCTAAGCTAGCAAGCTGAAAGTATACTCAGATTTCAATTGTACCAGGTCAGTATCTTTGCTCAGGGCAAAAAATTAAACAGATGTCCGTTCCTGTGGGTCACATGATGATCTTCATGATAAGAAGGCCACTCTTGTTTACCTTGTCAGCCAGGAAGGTTAATGGTTTAGGGTTATTTTTATTTATCATCCACTTCAATAGTCAAAGGTCAATTTTGGCCAATAAAAATAGGACAAATATTTAACACTTTTAGTTGTGAATGAGGTGTAAAATTACTTTTAATTGTTTGACCATTGAAGTGAATGATATTTAAGTAAAGTGACTGTTTAACTTATCCATAACAAAGAAACCCAAAGCCTAACTCTGAAACTACAACATAATCAGCTAGGACTATTTTGTAAAGTTTCACAAGTGTTTCTAAGCAAGCATCTGTATTAAATGTAAGAACATATAACCAATAGATATGGAAATTTAGTATACAGATAAAGGCCGGCAACTTTGCAAAAGTATTTCAACAGATAAACATTGCCAGAAATGATTTTAATCAAAGAGAAATCCTGTAGATGTCATAACAATTGTTGGAGAACTTGAGGAAGCTGGGATTTTGCAAGAAGAAAGTTCATTCTGTCTGATGGATGGAAACTGTCCCAGAATACATACTGTGAAGCGTTTGCACATGTGCCAATACTATATTTATTACAAAAGATCGATGCTTCCACACGCCCTGTTCCACAACATCCTCTCCGTCCTTCTACGAACCCTGTGCTCATTCAAGCACAATATAAGATTGCAGTTAGAACAAATATTAGCTAAATTGAATAGGAAATCCAAAGAAAAGATGGCGACTTATCTCACCATACTTAGCTGGGAATCTTGCAGCGTCATAGAGTTGAGAGAAAACGTCTACATAAGCAAGCCTCATGCCATCCGTTTCGTTCAACTTCTGCAGTAATTTCAGCATTTTCGAGTTAAAAATCACTGCCTCTCTGTTAAGTTTTTTGACACAAGTCTCCTTTCCGAGACCGTATAGTGTTATTTGCGAAGGTAAGCAGCCAAACGGAGGAAGAGATAACACCCCCACTCTACGTACACCCAAGTTTCGAAGCTCCTGTATTTCAATATACAATAAGTATAAGTTCATATCAATTTTGGAGTTCCATTCAATTAAAAAAAACAGATGTTACTGTTTAAAGAAATTGCCTCTAAGAAATTAGACAAAAGATTGAGTAGGTGGTTTGTGTACTGTCTGCGATTATATTGAATATGAAGAATCATGTTTATGTAGTAATTGTTAAGATAGTCATTGCTGCCGGTGCTTATGAAATAAATTGCGTCCGATAAAATTCTGGAAGCATTGGCTGCACCCACCACACGGGCTAAATCTTCTCTGTATTGTCTGTAGAGTTTCAATTGATCTTCTAGACTTAAGACATGCTGCAGAAGGGTTATAAATGTAATCAGTTTTTAAACAAATTGATTTCTCAGAATAATAAAAACTCCAGATTTACTAACATAAAGTTTGGCAGTGCCAGGGTAGAAACCAGATGCTGCAGAAGCAAATGACACCCCTCTCACAATATTATCTCCTTTGCTCTCCGGATTCAAATAACCAACCATTGCAGAGCCCAGTCCAAGCATAGATGCTGCAATGAAAGAAATCAAAATCAAAATCAATATCGAATATGTAGTAAGTCATTGAACAAGAAGTTCCAATAGTGCAAAATACCAAAATCAAACAGCCATGGAAAAGACATTTGTTAGCCATACCAACGTAGTCTGTGGCAACGAATCCATTGGAAAATCTACCGGTTATCCTTTTACCAGGAAAGTCTCGTCCGTAAGGAGGATGGTTGCTCTTTGCTAACGTGAGAAGATGGTTGTTGTTTCCAACATCTACTGTAGAATCTCCAAACAATATTAAAGCAGGGACTAATACAGAAAATACACAATGACCTGCATTGAACAGAAGAATTGCACTTAAAAATAAAATACAAGATATCTCCATCTCTTGAGAATCACAATGATAGACGGTTTAATGTGTATTATATATGTATATGAGATAGAGGAGTGCATTTCATCTAAAGAAGAAACTTGCGCGTAATTGAGTGTAACGAGGACTATGAGCAGACAACTGTGGTAAGAATTTGCAACGCCATGTTTGGTTTCTTTGAACCCTTTCAGAATACGGTAATTGCCGTGCAATATCAGAAGACTTTGCCCATACTATGACAAATCTGTTTGCTGTTGAAGAATTGAATCCTACTCATCTTTGGATACAAGAAGCGTCGAAGTATGGCTAATTCTGATGTATCAATAGAAACAACGCCGTTGTCCATTTCCTTACGAAGAAAATTGATGTTTGTTGAGGTCGGTAAGAGGTGGGCTGCCGTTCTACCCCATCCTCACGATCGATTTTAACGTTAAAGGCAAATCTGTTCCATTTGATATCTTAATTACATTAGTAATTATAGTATATTGTTATTATCATTTGTTTTCTATATGGGCCTCACAATGGTTTTTATGTAAATCATATTGATGGTTGTATGTAGGTAATGGAGTAAATTCAATTACCGTTTATTTCGTTCTTTACTCCATATCCATTGTCAAAAGTAATTCTTTATAAAATTTTAGTTCCTATACCAACATAGATTATTGAGCAATTAAATAATTTTTAAAAAAAATTAACATTTCAAATTAAATATTAGTTATTAATTAAACTAAATTGTGTGGAAATAGAATATGTTTATTTTAATATACTCTTATTTGTAATTATAATGGTGAAAATTGCATGATGTTTTCCCTTATGTTTTTTACTCATGACAATTAGGTTGTCTTTAATGTAATAACTAATGTTTAAGATAGTGTATTTTATATGGAAGTTGCCAAATGACGATATCCATTTTTGAATTCCAACATCAATCATCCCCAAAAATCTATCTCATTCTCTAAATGTTTGATTTGTTGCTTGGTTAAGATATGTGAACGCATAACTAATCTAGATCAATTTTGCACTAACAAATCTAAACCCCATAATTTTAAAATCCAAATCCATATACTAAGGTGGTGTATTTAAAGACCAATCCTAATGGAAATAAATCATCTAGCACATATATAAGATCTAGTAGTTATTAAAAGAGCAAATCTAGAATTTTATTCTAAATGCATAAAATAAATTACATTGAAACAATGCATCATCATTGTAGGAGCATATTACATGCTTGGTTGTTGTTCTTGACCTTGGTTCCTTATTGTTGAATTAGTCCATCTAGGGGTTTGACTAAGGAGAACTTGATCAACATGATCCAATAGATTCTCTAAGGGTGTTTGTAAATATTGCACATCCTTAGGCAAATTTAGATACCAAAAATTAAGTTAAACAAGTTTTAGTGTATATAATTATGTCAAATTAGATCTATGAGTTACAATTCATATCCATACTTCAGGTTTAGTTCCACACCCATAGGGATCACTTCTACATTATGAAAGTGAATTGAGAAAATACACAATCAGATTTGTAGGTCAACTTAATGGATTGCAATATTACAAATACCCCGATGAGTATCTTTCTGACATTTGGACAAAGACATCTACATCAAAATGAGAGCTAAGTACCCATTCATTTAATTAAATTAAATTATGTATTTATTTGATCATTTAATTTTTAGTAATTTTAATTGTCAATCCTAGCTCATATTTTGAGGTTAAATATTTATTTAAATGCTTGTATTTATTTAATTAACATAAATAGTTAATGTAAAGAGGCATATTTCATTTTACATTTTTAGTGAACCCCATATTCTTGCACAAGTTAGGGTTTATCCTTCATTATTATTAGGGTTTTTAGGTCTATTTGTTTGATTACATTAAATTTACATAGGGTATGAATCCACCCTTATTTTTATTTCATTTTCAGATCTTGATTAGGGTTTCAACATTCACTTTGTCATATTGATTTGATCCCATGCACCCACCCTTGGATTATCTATCATCATGGATCCTCATATTCATTTTCTCTAGCTCATATACATATATGCCTTACTAATTATGATGTGCTCCTATATTTTGTAGCTTTTGATCCTTTTGTCCTTGATGCACTCATTTCCTTTCACGGTATGGATAAGGATGTGTTTTTATGGTGTTGTTTTACCTTGTACATATTTTTCCCTCCTTTATAGATTTGGTTATTGGTTATCCTTTTCTTTTAGAGTCAATATCTCACTTGTCCATAAGCTTAACATTAATTGTATTTTTCCATGGCTTGTGATAGTGATGGGCATGCACCTAGTGAGGCTTTTCCCTATGTTATTGATACAACTTGTGTGATGGATATTAATGAGGTACATTGTCTTTGCCTATACACAATGATGTTACATCTTATGATGATAATCTTTTTGGCCTCTTGCCAATGACATGCCAAGAATTTTGTTCACTACATTTGATGAGGTTGAACTCCACCCAAAATAGATACAACAATAATTTATAGATTTCAAAAAGCCAAGAGCAAAATCTTGAGAAATATTAATGGAACAAACTGCAAACTATTTCATAATTTCTTCACTGAACTTACATATAAAAGGCTACAAATTTGAAATATAATCACTAGGGTCATATGCTCTCTTATTACAGCAATATGGGTTGTCAAATATCTTACATATAGAGTCTTCTAGTGCTACCTTTTGATATCTACCTGACTTCCTTATTTGCATGATTGAAACCTATCACTAACTCCAAATACCCCATTGCCCTGAAACTATTAAAATACGCTATAAATACACATCAACACTACTTAGTGTAATTCACCCCAATTTTAGCTTGCTTTGAAATGTGTAACTCCATTTTGGCGCCAAAATGAACCCAACTATCCTTTTTCCCGCCCAAGAAAGAATTTTAAATTTTAAAATTGAGAAACTAGGTAGCAAAACTTTTGAGAGGCATAACTTTTGAACTGGGCGTTCGATTGACGAACTGGGACATTTTGATTTTCGGTCAATTTTTAGGCCATTACAAAACTTCTAAGTGCCTCAAAATTGAATCCAAAATTTTTTCCATGAACCTCAAAAACTGAAACTTTAATCTCTTGAAATCCAGACATGATCTTGGGTCAAAATTCACCAAGAATGTTTATGTTGCTATTTCAAAGCTTTGGGGAAAATTTCAGACCCAACTGCTTCTCCGATATAGGGTTGCTAAAAATAGTAAGTCCTAGTGATCTTAGCCTTTTTAGAAACTTTGAAGGTTCTGAATCATTATTCAAGTAAATGGGCATCCATAAAAACCAAAATTGAAAGAAATAGAAAAGAAAATCATTTTTTTGCGATGCAAGATTGCTCTACACCTCTAGATGCTCCTGCATCAGACACCCAAGGTAATTCAAGAAGTGACCTTGTCACATCTCCAATGTTTAAGACAAACCAATACATTGAACCTCTGATTTGGATAACCATGATGAATCTTCAATAGGCCTTCCTCTCTAATTGACCAATTATTCGTCATACTGCCTATTTCTTGTGCTCCTTCCCACATGACTATATAAGATTTCTTCAATTTCTCCCTTCTCTAAAATAGGTGTTGGGATATGCCACTGTCCTTCTGCTTGTCTATCTTCTGTACTTCCTTCATGATATTCTGTCAAATCTGCAATATTGAACACAAGTGAAATATTGATCCCACTTGGCAACTCAAATTCATAGGCATTCACTGATTCATGTTTCTTTAAAATTTTACAAGGTCAAATTTCTTCATATTTAATTTATTATATGTTCCTATGGGAAATCTCTCTTTTCTAAGATGGACCATAACCTCTTCTCCAACATTGAATTCTTTGAATCTTCTTTTTTGATTTGCCTTCTTCTTATATTGATTATTCATTTTATGGATTTTCTTCTTAACCTCCTCACATGTAGATTCTTCATGTGTTCTACAAAATCTTCTACATCTGCACTCCTCTTCTCCTCCTTATCTATCTTCCTTAACTCTGAAACATTTCTGGGACTACTTCCATATACAATGTGGAATAGTGATTTTCATGTACTCATGTTAACTAAGTTGTTGTATGCAAATTTAGTCTGTGGAAAAATTAAGTCCCATCCCTTTGGTTTTTCTCCTACCAGACATCTCAAAAGGTTGCCTAAACTTCTATTTAGCACTTCTGTCTGACCATTAGTTTGTGGATGATGAGTTGAACTGAACTTCAAATCCATCTTCAACTTCTTCCACAATGTCCTAAAAAAATATCCAACAAAATTTGAATCTCATTCTAAAACTATGCTCTTTGGTAGACCATGAAGTCTAACCAATTCTTTGAAGAATATCTCTGTAATATGCACTACATCATTTACATTCTGGAAAGGAATAAAATGTACCATCTTGGAAAATCTATCAACTACCACAAAAATAGAATCATGACCTCTCTGAGTCATTGGAAAACCAAGTACAAAATCCATGCTAATATCTTCCCATGGCCTTTCAGGTATATGTAAAGGCTAATACAAACTAGTATTTTGAATCATTCCCTTAGCCATCTGACACACCCTACAACTCTATACAAAATTTTTCACATCCTGATACAATTAAGGCTAATGATAGTTCTCACTTACTAATGCAATTTTCTTTTCTCTCCCAAAATGTCCTGCTAATCCTCCACTATGCTTTTCTTTTATCAAATTCTCCCTCATGGAGCTTCTTGGAATGCAAAACTGACTTCCTTTGAATAACATGATGTTGGCAATATGTGTTGTTATTGATGTCAACTCTATATGTGTCAACTTGAGGACGAGCTTGTATAGATTTTTTTAGAGAAGTTGAAGAGGCTGAGAAATGGTTAGAAATAGGTTGATGGATAGTGGAAGATTTCAGAGAGATGGTTTGATAGAGTTGGAGACATGGGGTTAGCATGTTTAAGGTAGGTCAGTACGGAAGACCTAGGAGATGTAGAGAAGCTGTCTAAGTATGACAAAGAATGGTGATTAGTATGATTTCTAAGTGTGATGTAGAGGTGAGTACACTTGTTTTAATATGTTTCCAGTATCCCTACATTGATATCTTACAAGTATGGTGTATAGCACTTAGAGATAGGTTGTTGAAGCTTTTGGTAAGGTATTCACAGTGTATACTCTAAGATAGAGCCATTTTGTTTTGGTCTACATCCTTTCGCAAACAAAGATTATATATTACGGTTCAAAGATATGTTGGTCAAGATGTGAAGGTGTTATATCCAAGATTTCAAGTCATGTAACCTTCTGCAGTAAAAGTTATAAGTGATAGAGTTCTGGCCTGTGCTCGTGCAGAGTAAAGTAATGATGAAGGATTGTTGGAATGCTCTACATTCCTCCAGTATGATAGATATAGTTGTGTAGATTTGGCGATATGTTATGAGTAGTGTATGGGTGCATTCATATGGATTTCAGATGTTTTGGTAAACCACAATGCAATATCCTAAGTATTGATGGATCACAATGGGTAGTCTTGATGTTGTTTGGGATGACATTTTGGTTCCCTTCATTTGCGGTTGATCTTGATTAATTAATTTTTCTTTGAAGGATGTGTTGTGATGTATTTTACCCTGCTATGCCATGTGAAGTGATCCACAAATCATTTTCTTTTCATAATGTATTTACTTTGAGCTGACCTATATAGTGTCACATGTTTCATCTAAAAGGTCATCTTGGTGCCAACCTAATTGAAGTTTTAAGTTGTTGCAGAGGGTACTTATAGAAGAAAAAAATTCTTTGTGAGTGGGTAGAGGACAAATTGTGGAGTGTTGTACCCCTCTAGTTTCACCTTGTATGTGCAGGTGGTCGGACTATGAAGCGTGAAGATGAAGGTAAAATACTTGGAATACTTCGGGTATGTTAGATAGGTTGAAGGAAGGTTTACTATTTTGATGTAGTTGATGACACTCATTGATGGTTATTATGATGGCACTATTGATGTTTATGATTAATACATTATGCTTATGATGTGGGTTAATTGATTATGTAGATTAGTTTAGTATGTGATTTATGCAACTATTTGATTATGTGTTATCAAGTTGTTTATGAACTTTGTTAATGTGGATATTTTTGATGTGTTTTGTGAAGGGACAGTGTAGTATTACTCATGTTGAGTACCCTACTACACTACGATTCCCTGTCATAGTGTGCCTATTGGATGATTATATATATGTTGTATTCAACAATTTTGTTTGCTGCAGGACTGGAGGTACTAGGCATTGACTCCACTTGATTTAGCAAGTCTGAGTGTGCCTTTACACCAATGGATAATGTGGATGGGAGATAACATGGGGTTCCATCCGTCAGCCAATGTCTTTAGTTTGTCGTCATCCATGTATTCCCAATCATGGGTGTAGTTGTCGCTCAATTGGTACTTGTCCTCGGGGGTTGGTCATTCTTTGGTATGTGGTTGTTATTGTTTGTTTATTATAGTTTAAGGTTCATTTTATTGAATTTAGTGACCAAGGTATTAAGTTGTTGATTATAGTCATTTGGTTCATTTTATAGAATAAGTGATCTATGTGTATAGATGTGTTGATGTTTGATCATTTTGGTTATATAGTCAATGTGTATTTGTTGAAGATTTATTAATTGTTATAGTAATAATAATAATAAGTTTATATATATACATCAATATTAGTTATTTAATTAATGTAGAAGATTGAGAATATTAATTAGTTAATTTTTATATTAAATTAAATTAGTAGCTTTAAAAGCTAGCAATAATAATAATATTGTTATATTTAGTACTTTATTGATTTTATCTGACATGAGATATTTTATTTTATTTTGCCATTAATTTATTGTTGGAGTGGGTTGTCAGAAATTTGAAAAAAAAAAACTATTCCTGTTAGTTATGAATGCATTTAAATTTTGAGGTAGTGGATTCCTATAATGGAAGTGTGGAAGTGGCGAATTAATTGGTTTATCTATTTTTATGATAGTGGGGATATTTGATGGGGGTTCTGTGGAAATTTTAGGAGTTTTCCAGATGAAGTATTTGGGAAGGAAGGTAATAGAAATCGGGAGGAAGAAAGAGGATTCATCTAGAGGAGGCTCAAGGATAAAATTTCTAGGTATGTCCATTTGAATAATGTCTGTGTCTTTGTATATGGATCTCTATTTGAACTATTAATTTTTCTTGTCTAAAAATTCTTATGTTTATGCTTGTTGATCTAAGTATTTCTTCAATTTGCCATCATCATGACCTAATAAATGTAAATACTCTTCTGTCACCTTCTGTTTTGAGAGAAAGTTTCTTGTAATCCTAGCCTGGGTCTTTTTATGAACACATTTCAATCCTCCATAATTGATCATCCCTGTAATCACCTTTACACCATGCTACCCACAACTTTGTCTAAAAAATTTCCATGGCTTCTTTTCTACAATGATCCAAATCGTGCATATCTTGAAATTTTTTTTATGAGGAGACTATTGGGATTTTATGCACTTTGTTTTTTGTTCCTACAATTATTGCTTCTTAGCTGGATAGACTCATCTTGTGCCCTATGCATTCTTCTTCCTCTTTCATGATTAAGAATTGTGGCTTCTATAATAATTATTCATGTATGAGCTATCATGATCTCCTTGACCTTGAATACAAAAAAATAATAATAAGCATACTGCCATGCATTCATTGTCAATCTCACATATAATATTTTTATATTATCTCTTTGGATCACTTTGTATTAAGGCTCAAGAATACTTTACCTCACTGACTTTGCTGCTATGTAATCCTTAAGAAGTCTCCTTGCTTCTTAAAATCCATTTGCTTTACCTTCACCTGGTTCTTTTTTTCAGATTTTTTTAAAAACTTGATTGCAAGCATAAATTAGGGATTTTATTCTTTTTAAACATTCTAATTAGAAGTGAAAACTTAGGGATTCCCTTACAATCTCTTTAATTAGAAACTAAAGTTTTCTTTCCTTATAACCATAACTTTCTTCTTAAGTAATTTATTTAGTAAGAATGTTATCTTATTCTTTTGAATTTGATTTAATTAATTATTGCATATAATAACTTATTTCAATTTTAATTTAAGAATTTAGATAATTAAATCTTATTAGCTAAATATTAAGTTTTGTTGCATAATGTTAATTATAAAGTTTAATTATCTTTAAAATCATCCTTTAATAAATTAGTGTTTTCATTTGAGTTTTATTTATTATTTGAAGGTGTGATGTCAACTTCCTATTTAATAGAGAAGAATAGTTTTATGGATGTGTTTTATTTTTTTTAGTATTTTTTTTATAGAAAAATCAAATTCCTATTATTAGGATGTGTTATATTTAAGTATTATTATATTTCAAATCAAATCCCTATTATTTAGGATGTGTTATATTTAAGTGTTATTTTATTTATGAGAAATCAAATCCCTATTATTTAGGGATGTGTTATATTTAAGTGATATTTTATTTATGAGAAATCAAATACCTATTATTGAGGGATGTGTTATATTTAAGTATTATTTTATTTCATCCATGTTGTTTAGGGATATGTTATATTTAAGCATTACTTTATAAATAAAAAATCAAATCCTTTTAAAATAATTTATTGATTTATTATTTTATGCCTCATTTAAAAGATTTGAATGTAGATGTGATTTAAATTTTGGGTGTGGATATTGATATTTTTGTTGCATATTTTAAATATAAGAATATTAAAAAGTATTATTCAATTAGTAATTAATTAGAATATTTATTTACCAAGTTTTATTTAATTAATGAGTATTATATAGTATATAAAGTGGAGTTAGATGCTTAGGTAAAATTTATCATATTTTAAATATTGAATTGTTATTTTAGATCTAGTCATAAGGTGTGTATGATGACCTTAGTTCTTTAATTTTAGTATGAATTGAATATATTTAAGTAGTGTACATAAAGTTGGTCTATGAATTTAAGTTATGATTGTTATATGTCTATATATCTTTGATATATTTTGGTGGAAGACAACATTTAGTTTAGATTTAAAAAGGCTTGTCAAGTATATATATATATATATATATATATATATATATATATATATATATATATATATATATATATATATATATATATATATATATATATATATATATATATATATATATATATATATATATATATATATATATATATATATTCCTCTTCACCTTAAGGAACTTTGTGGTCATATAATGGAGTCTAATATTATTTATGACTAAATTAAAGATTGTGCTTAGTTATGAAATTGGGTGAGTAAGTGGAGGTTAGGTTTGATATAGTATAAAATGTTTAGCATTTAACTTGTACACTTTCTAAATATTTAAATGGATGATCAGTTTTAATCTACTTTATGATCCTTTATGTTTTGCTTATGTAATTATTTTGAATAGAAATCACAAAGTTGTCAAGAATTTTAATAAGATCCACATTAGTGTAGAAAGAGGTTTAGTCCAATAATGGGTAGTATCTTGTTTGACTAAATTTTCTATTATAGAATAATTGGTAACCCTTTCAAGTTATTATTGTTCTGTATTGTTGGGATATAGCTATCTTATGTTGTTAGATGATTTATCATGTTTGGAATAATGTTACATTTGTGGTTTTGTTATTAAAGTATTGATGAGGGATCTTGTTTTATGATGTGTTTTGGAAGTGATCATGATGTGTTACCATTACGTTTTAATGGTGTCATGCACTGTGTAATTGGGGAAAGTGGTTTTTAGAGGCCTAGGAGGATGTGATTGTGTGGGGCTTGGCTATGTGTCCATCTTGCTAGTTGAATGAAATGTATTCTTGAAATATGGTTTCTTATTCATGTTGGTATGATACATGGGCAAGATGGGTAATGCCTTGCTCAGAGTACCTATTCTTGTGGTTTTGTCTTGAACTCATGTTGATGTCATGTTCGTGATGTGGTTGTAGAGTCCTTCTTGAATGTTGGGGTTCATTATTGTATTGAGCATGGAATAAAATATTGTGTTGGTTTATGTAATTGGTTGTAATTTGGGAGCAAGTCGACCCATGCCTTGCTCTGGTTTCATGTTGTTTATGGTTGTCATGACTATTTCAACTAGATGTTTTGGGACAATGATTCAAGAGTTGGTCCTTGAGATATGATTCGTATGCAAGAGGATAGATGCCTCACAGTGTCATTATCATGCATGTCATTTTGGTGATTTCTATTTTTTATCTTGATAGAGGTACTAGTTTTATGTAGGAGAGTGGATTTCATGGTGGGGCCGGTGCCCAAAGTGGCTGCCTGGTTAACCCCATGAAAGTTGTAATCAAGTGATAACATAATAATTAACCTAGATGGTTTGGGTAGTTAAACACATAATAAGATAATTATGATGCCTCACCCATGCCTATAGCACTTTCTTAGGCTAAGGATGGGATGAGAAGGCCTGGTTGGCAAGATCGACCTCCTTATGTTCATGAGAGGATGTGTCGGTCCTGCATGTGTCACCCTATGGGGACATTGCCTAGAGAGAGGCTACCAGGATAACCATAGATGGGGGCTAGTTTCTAGAGAGAGATAGCCAAGATAACCCATGCTAGGACCATGTGATGACACTCTTCCTACTGTAGCTTAGTTACTTCCTTTTTGTTATCTTCTGATGTTGCCTCTAGAGTAGTGTTAGCCATTGTTGATTTGTGTTTCTGTGTCAATTTTGTATCTGCTTATTTGTACCTTGTGATCTTTGACTTAGTGGAACCTCATTGTTATCTCCTAGCATGGGGGTGGACCTCAGGGTTCCACATAGTCAGGTGGTTGTGCTTTATTTCATTGGTCTTCTAGCATCGTGGCTCGTGTGTAAAGAAGATGTATCTTTCTTGATTCTAGTTTTGCACCTATATCAAAGACGGACATTTGTACTATTTGTATTTAGATCTTTTGTATCAAAAGAAATCCTTATGTAATTGATGTATCTAGAAAGAGAGCTTTTGTATCAATGAAACTATGTAATTCCTCTTGTAAGATATACTATTTTGTACTTGTAATCTTAATGCAAACTTCTTGACGCATTTGGATGTCGTAATGAAAGATGCAAGTTGGTGTATTTGATTAAACTATGTATGTTGTTGGTTGTTGTTATATTTCAATAATGTAGCTATGTAATCCCTAGAGATGTTAGTTTAACTTGTTGCTATTAGACCATGTTATGTTTTGTTATTACGACTTCTATAAAAAAAAATATTCTGCCTGTTTTATTGCTTAGTTAAACTTATCTTTAGGGTTGCATGGTGGGGCATTACATGGAGTGTATTAAGCATGAAGTGTGCGAAGTCAAAGTGATGGAGTAATTGTGTGAAGTAAGGGACTACAACATCATCAAATAATAGAGGCCTTCTTTACAGAAGTTTATGTTCATGTTTCTATTGTAAATTTCATTTATCCTATTGTCAGATAGTGAGTCTCCTCAGCAGGTCTTTGTATCTTATCCTAAGGTTGTAGCCTTAGTCAGCAAGTCCAATAGGGAGTAGTAGCTTCCTTGGGTTGTAGCCCTAAAATAAAATTGTAATCTTTTATAGCAGTGAGCTTCATATATTGTGAGTTAATCTCCACCATGGTTTTTCACTCATTAGGTTTTCCACGTAAAAATCTTGGTGTCTTTGTGTGGTGCATGTTTTACTTTGAATGTTCTTCTTCTTTTTCGTAAAAATGAATTGATGTTTAAGATGTGAATGAAATTGATTTAAAGTTTAAGAATAGACTGATTCACCTCCCCTCTTAGTCTCTAGATGTGTTCAACAATTGGTATTAGAGCCAAGTTCCATTGAGAAACCTAATAGCTGAAATAGATCCTACATTTGAACACATAGAATCTGAAACAATGCCTAATGATATGCTTTCTCTAGAACCAAATCTAGAATCAATGGAACTTGAAGGTTGGGACTTAAATCCAGATGATTATGAAGTAGACTTTGAAGGAGAACTCTGGTCAGCTCTTGAAGATTGGGATGAAGCAAGAGAACTAAATATGAAATATGAGGTCATGCTTGAAAAATCATAGGAGACAATTGTCAAATTGAAGACATAAGCTAGAGAGTCAAAAGAAGAAATTGACAAACTAAAAGCTCAAATAGAAGGAGACAAAGGATGAGAAATTAAATTTAAGGAGGTAGAAGATGTGATCTCTTAGCTGAAAATCAAAGTTGAAGAAGGTAAGAGGATTGAAGATTGATTAAACACCAAGCTCAATGAGAAAGTAGTTGAATGTTCAAAACTTGAGGAAGAAGTTGTCACTTTGAGAAAAGAACTGGAAAAAGAAAAAGAAAAAATTGACAAGGGTCTAAAATTGAAAGGAGGTTCTGAAATGCTTGATGAGTTGATTAACTATCAAAAGCCATCAAAACAAAAATCTGGTCTTGGTTTTGAAAAAGGGAAAAGTCCTATAACCAGTGCATCTGTAAACTTATATGATAACTTCAAAGTAGAAGGAAAGTCTGAAACAAAGGAGGAGAAAGCATGCACTGAAGATCCTAAGAAGAATGCCTCTGAAGATACACAAGAAGATGGAATCATTTCTGTTCAGAGAGAAAGAAGAGTAAGAGGTCCACCTACAATAGAACATGACCCTACTAGGTTCAATCAATCTTTTCAAGGTTAGTGTTTTTCTTGCAATAATTTTGGGCATAAGGTTGCTTATTGTAGATATAGGCAGAGAAGAAATGATTACATGAGTAGAAGACTAATTGTGCCTCAAAGATATGGTGTTATTCCATTTCATGGTCAGTGCAATGCTTGGAAAAAGGTTGGTCATAAGGCTAATGAATACAGAAGTAAAGTAAAGAGGAAGAGTTTCATAAACAAGAATAATTCTATGACTTATCAATTCTTCTATGGTTACTGCTACACATGCAACAAGTTTATTCATGAGGCTACTAATTATAGCTCGAATGTGAGAAGAGGTGATTATGCTCAGCAATCTAGGATCACTTGCTACAATTGCAATAAATTAGGACACATTGCAAGGTTCTGCAACAGAAAGAATGAAATATTTTTTGCTCCTCAAAAGAAGATCGACATTGTTCAGCAAAAGAAGGAAATGAACAAGATGTGGAAGATGAAGGAAGAAAGTGAAGGAAAGGAAGGATCTGTACCTCTGCTTGGTGCATATGGATCTTCTAGTAACTAAAAGGAAGTATTGGCTCAGGGAGAATTGTAATTGAAAATCTTTTCAAACCCCTGTAAAGAATTTAAGATGCTGAAATCTTCAACATAATGGTTAATGGTGACATGGATATGTTTGGCAAGTGATTTTATGACATTTTCTCAAAGTTCTGAAGCAAATATACTCTTTACGAAAGTTTTTTGAAGGGTCATAGATCTTTGTGTTATCTCAAGACAATAGGAAGTTGTGTAGCAAATGCATTTAATGCAGAGAAACTAGGGTAGATGTGAATCTTATTGATTCAATACTTGATTAAAATTGATCTCATTTGAATGATATCAAGTGTGTGCAAGAGCTAAGTAAGAGAAGAAGGTTTTCAACTAAGATTGTGTGACAACCCTAAACGACATCTTTCATAGGTATTCCTCAGTTTGCTTGTAAATTACTCTAGTCCTTAGAAAGATTTATCATGGAAACACCTATGGTTATTGATGTTGTGGAAAGGCCAAGATTGAAATTCAAGAAACATTCATATAAATCTACTAAGATTGACTAGGATGGAGCATTTTTGTGCATTCCTATTAATGTATTGCATATAGAGGATGTTTGCATTTATATTCATTCACAACTAGATGAGTACAATCATTTGAAGTTAGAATAGTTCAAGAATGATCATCTCTTGGGTGATAATTTTTAGCTCAAATCGGAGTATGCAAATGTTGAGGCAAAACAACTAGATGTATGGAAGGGTTTCCCCAATTTCTACTATGAAGATGGATGGGTTAGAATTGCCTTGAGCTAAATTCATGAAGATTTCTTTTGCCTTGATCAATCCTACATGATCACAAATGAAGCCATCAGAGTTGTGACCAAATTGTGCTCCTTGAGAATTGTGCTTACACTAAAACTTGTAAAGAATGAAGAGGTCATGAAGCTCATAGGAGAAAAATTTAACAAAAGAACCCTAACTATAGATGACATCACTGACCTATGGGTTCAATATGCCACAATGGGCATCGCATACAAGGTATATTACACAAATAGAGAGGGGTTTGCTACCACCATGGCCATCTACATTGCTCATCATATGGTGAAGGAAGGAAATGATTATGACCTTTGTGAACTCTAGCGAAAATAATTGATAGACAACTTGAAGAGAACCAGGGAGACACGATACAAATTCTAGTATGTCTCTTTAATCATTTGTCTTATGTTCCATTTCTTTAAGGAATTGCCTAGTATGAAGAATGTGGTCTAGAGAGGAGACATCCCTATTGTACACCAAATTAGGGACTACATGCATAGTTTTTCTGATACTAAACAATGTGACACAATGTTTTGGGGATTTTTCAAAACTTTCCAAAATGATATGCAAAGCAAGGAAAGGATACCACAACAAATTGTGGAGAAATATAAGAATGATATCACATTTATGGTGAACAAAGACAACTGCTACATGAAGGTAGTGGAACCAAGAACTATGTGCATAACTACATTGCCCTATGAGGTCTCCAGACCTGAATGGACTAGATATGTTGAAATCTTGCTCAGCAAACCTAGGGATCCCTCTGCGAAGAGGTTTGGTACTTATGATGAGATAGCCAACAAGAGAAACAAGAAGGAGATAGAAGAAAAGGTGGAGAAGATGAAATCAAAGTTGGAAGAGATGCTTGATACTCCTGAGGAACCTGCAAAATAAGAATCATAAATCACTTCTGCCACACCTACTCCTATAAGGACAAGTAGGATTGTATCTACATCTTCCACTACCACTTCTTCTAAACCTTCTGGACCAGTTCAATCATCTCCTAGCAGTGGAAGAACTGCTACTAAAGCACCAATGCAAACCAAGATTGGTGAAAAGAAGTTCAACCAAGGTCTAAGGTACATGCAAAGAGGGGAAAGGTAAATCTGATGAATGTAGAAGATGATGAAGATGATGCAGAAGAAGAAAAGGAAGCATTTGTATTGAAGAAAAGAATGGTTGCATGTACTATTGGTGTTGTCATTGGTGTCGACTGTGTCAAGAGTATGAGTTAAGAAATGATGTAAGAGTATGAGCAGTTTATGTTGAGTAGAGATCAAAGATAAGGTTGAGCAGAGAAGAGGATGTTGTAATGATATGAGCTATTTGATTAAGTTGCCTTGCTGTAGATGATTTGGTTGCTTTGTACATGTTCTGAAGATGTTAGGAATATGCTTCTGATGGTTGGTTTCCAAGTACTTTTGAGAAAATTTGATTAATAAAGGAAACACTATGTTGAAGATGTGTTCTAGTGTAACAAAGTAGTGTTCTAGATTTGCTCCACATTTCTTCCTTATTGAAGATCTACTTTTATAGTTTGGATATATTGTTTAGAGGTGTTTAGAGATATTATATTCTAAATTTGGTGCTCTAGTTCATTGTGCAGAGAAAGTTGTGTTCAACAATGTGTGGACTATGGTTTTGGGTTGTGTAGAGGTGTCTAGCAGAAACTATTTTGCTCTGTATTTCTCTGTAGATTTGTTTCTAGCTTTGTAGTTCTATACTTATGCTTATAAGGTCTATATCTTTCTTTAGTTCAAGTGGTTCATGATTTAGTTCTCCACAAGTTCATTTCTTGAGTTGCGGTTGATGATAGAGTAATCTAAGTGCTCCGGTGTGAACTTTCTTTAGGTGAAATATGCTGCAAAGGATTTTGTTGGTTTTCATGTGCTTGTGGATGTTTCTATCTTTTGGTCTTGAGGAAGCGTGCACTTAAAAGTTCATAGTGTTAATACAAGTTTGGCTGACTTAGTGGTTTACACTAATTGTGGTTGTGCTTCATTGATTATGGAAGTGTGGAATAAAATGTAAGAGTGGATTTAGGTCCATGTTAAGGTGTGATGTGGTTCACATTCATTCCTTTCCTCCATGGGAATGTTTTGGTCCAAACCTAATTTAAATTTTCTAGGTTAAGATGTGTTCCCAACCTTGGAGAATATTTTTAATGTTGATGACGGTATAAATAAGTGTCAAGGATTCATGACTAAAGGGATGCATGATGAATATAATGTCTGTGATGCGAATTTGATCAGTGCAGTGAGAGATTTCATGTGTTAGGCTACTGGATGGAGTGAGTAGAAGGTGTCTACTATTTTTCAATGTTGTTGTGAAGGTGATGTTTGTGTTGTGGTGAATATTGAGCTTCATTGGAACTGTACTCCATGCATATGTTAGATGCAATTATATCAGTTCATCCCTGGTGTTGTGATGTTCACAACATGCCCTATTTTACTCCTTAGCAAAATGAGGACCCCTGCTGTCGCTATTGCTTTTGCTTTTTGTGTGTGTTGTTTTTCTTGGTGGTAAAGGGAAAAGGGGATTAAAATATAAAAACCTTGTTGAAAATAGAGAAAAAATGGATTTTCAGTACCAGTGCGTGATATGGTTGGATTCCTTGTGAAAAATGAGGTAGGGTTGTTTTTTGAACCATCTTAAAATTTGCCATATTTTGCAATTTATGATCATTTTGGTAAAATGTACATTCAGGTTTGTATATCGCTTTCATATACAAGGCTGTTTGTTTTTTCTTTTTACTTGTATGCATTTGATGAAAGTTTTGATATATACATACAAGTGGACTTGAAGTGGTTTTAGTTTAAAGAAAATTGTTGTTTTAAATCCACTTTGTATCTCACATTTGTATGTCTGGCAGGTAAAATATACAGGGCAATTCATGCATGTGTGGACTTGAAAGTTTATTAAATAAAGGAGGATCCTTGTTTGTATCCTTCCTTGTATGTAAGGTTGGATACAAAGTGAACAGTGCGTGGGTCCCACCTTCTCATCGACCTAACTTTTGATATCGGCGGGGGGTTGTTTTGTCTTGGTGATATCCTGTGCTTTGCCGATAAGCGTTTAGTATCGACCTAACTGTGGTGATCGAAGTTGGATGATAATTTCATGCCGAAGGGTTTGGTCCTACCGATGGTGCGGGAAGTTGCATATGTATTGCTATTAATGTGACTTTTGGTATCGATGAAGTTCTGAATTGCCTCGCCGATATCTTATGTTATGCTGACAGAAGAAAAAACTTAGCCGAATAATAAAAGACATCGGCCAAACAATGGCGATCAGCGGAGAAAATTTTGGCCGTGTCGATAGGCAATATTACGCCAATAGAAAGAAAGTAGTGAAGGGCATTGGCGGGAGTCATAGCAACAAACGATGGTGATCAGAGAGAGAGAAGAGCTATCGGTAGGGGTTTTGTTAACCGTGCCGATAAAGGTAGGTCACACTGACAGTATGAGGATACAAGTCATTAGGGCTACATCGGCCAAAGTGGAACGATCGGCCAAATATTTTGAGCCCGTGCCAATAGTGTTATGTCATGCCGATGGATGAGGAAAGAGGGTACTGATAACGGGAGAAGGCATTGGCCAAAGTTGAGTGATCGGTATAAAGTTTCTAGCTCGCTCCAACATGGATATCACACCGATGGATGGGGAACGATATACAGAGAATTTGAATAGGGGCATCGGCGTAAGGTGGTGTTGGTAAGAGACACTATATGGATTCATGACTGTTGTCATTGATGGCAACAAAGTTCCTCCCACACATCCACAGGACATGGTGTGTCTATACCGGAAGTCAGAGTGAAGAATGTTGTGGTCTGGTAAACAAGAACAAAGCATGTGGCGAGGTTCGATAGTCAGGTCCAGATCTCTCAGAGGAAGTATCTTGGTGAAGTGTAGATTTGGGGAAGTCAAGAGGACTACCTTGAGTGATAGATTCTAAGGATTTATCCTCTGGTGGTAGATGAAGAAAAAAATATGAATACTTGAGTATTGGGTTCCTGATTGGCAGTGTGGTTAGAGGAAGAACTGACTGGCAGAACATCAGACATGATTTCGGATGCATTACTGATGATGGTAAAGAATCTTAAGGCATAAGTTATAATTGGCTGACATGATTGATGACTTCTACAAGTATATCCTTGATCCGCATCACGATAAGCAAGGATTTAGCCGACAGATCAGAGTTCATTGGAAAATATTGACTATTCTGGGTGTCGACTAGAAAGGTGATGAAATCACTTGTGCGCATATATATACAAGATGGATTTAGTTGTGAGAGGTGTCGTTGTTTTGGGGGATGTGTGAAGAAAATCAGTAGAGCCGAATAAAAGTAGAAAGGAAGGTCCAGTATGTGAAAGGAAAGCAGCACAAAAGAAGAGGAAAGATGAAGTGCAGCAGATCAGTGTACTGAGCCTAACCAGAACTGAACTCCAACATATGTTGATGCTCCTTATCAGTTCAAGTATTGTATTACACTCTTTATAAATTGTAGACAGTGTGTCTCTTGTAGGCAGTGTGCCTCTTGTGAGCAGTGTGCTCAGGCAGTGAGCCCTAATTGGTAAGTGCCATTTTGTATTTCCATTCTTCTAACAGAGAATACAATCTTGGGTTAATCACCCCATGGTTTTCTCCCTTAACAAGGTTTCCATGTCACAAATATTATGTCATGTGTATTTCAATTTCATGGTTATGTTTGCTTATTTGAATTAATGCTGCATTGATTATTAAGAAAGTTCAGAAAGTAGAAATAATTAGGATAATTGATTCACCCCCCCTCTCAATTATCAACAATTGGTATCAGAGCCAAGTTCCTCCTAGCAGAGTCTAACAGCTTGAGGAAGATCTAGGAATTCAAATGGATGTATATGGTTTAAGGGAGCAACTCAAGACTACCCTTGATGATCTTGAGCAGTCAAACTTTGAAGTTAATGAATTAAAGGAAAGACTCAAACAGGCTGTGATTTCATGAAAGAACTAAAAGACAAATTAAGTCTCTCTATGAAAAAGAGAAAGAAGCTACTTTAGCAATTAGCAAGTCAAGGTGAAGCCAATGATACAAATGAAGATCTGAAGGAGAAAACCAAGTTATGTGAAAAGTTATCAAAGGAAATCATTATGGTAAGACATGAAATGGAATCAAGAGTTATGAAGTTTACCCAAGAGGTTGAAGAGAAAAGAAAAATTGAAGATAAAGTAAGACAATCTCTCAAGGAGAATCAAAAGATTGCCACAAGATGGATAGAATTATCAGACATCTTGAATCAAATCTTAAAGATGCTAAAGATAATGAAGAAAAACTTGAGGATCAAATTGTCTCTCTCCAAAGGGATCTTCAAACAGTAAATGAATATAACGAAAAATTCAAGATAAGTTCTGCTCAACTTGAAATTCTTCTTAAAAGTCAAAAGAGGGTAGATGACAAGTGTGGTTTGGGATATGAGAAAGGAGAAAGCTCCAGATCTGGTCAGAAGAATTTTGGATTAGAAAATCCAAGGAACAAGTCTAGAAGACCTCTGGTAAGGCAGCCTAATGCTCAAAGATATCCATCCTTCAATGGATACTGCCACAACTGCAATAACTTTGGTCATAAAGCTAATCAGTGTAGAAAGAGAATGAATCAGACTAATACATCCTTCTCCGGATAAGGTTTCAATTACAAAAGGTATGGTCACAAATCTCATGAATGCAGAAATATGCAAATAAACAATTCATTCAATGGTAGATGCTTTGCATGCAATAGAATAGGTCATATGGCTAATCAATGCAGATCAAGAGGATATCAATCAAATATGAAAAGAAGTATTGTTTGCCAAATTCACAATAGATCCGGTCATATTGCAAAATTCTGTAGAAACAAGAATCAGGACAAAAGAGGTTCTGTATATCATAATCAGAATCAAGATAAGAGAAAACAAAAAGTGAATGTGGATGAAGTTCAAAGTGAGATGAACAAGATTTGGCTAAAGAAAAGTACAAAGAATGTAGAGGATGGATCCGCACCAGACTCTGGTGTTGATATTCCTTCTAGAAATTAAAAAATGAGCTCTAGCTCAGGGGGAGACACAAAGAAAACCTTGTTTCCCCAGCCAGTCAATTGGTGCTAGAACTGGCACAAGACGAGTTGCAGATTAAAGGGTTCTTAAGAGAAACATCCAAATAAACTATGGTTAAGATTTGGAAGATCCGCAAGATGTTTAAAATCAAGATTGATCCAGTTCTTCAAGCAATCCGAATAAGGCAAACCAGAGTGACTTAGGTCAAGCATTTATTACAACTTAACATTAGGGTTTGCGGAGCAATATAAGGGTTTTCTCACTAAGCATTTGCTCATTTTGCATCAAGAAGAAACAAAAAAAGAGGCTCTGCAACAAAATTCCTCAAGCTCATCCAAGATCATTTGCAGAAGTCAATTCATCTAGAAATCAATCCGACTAACTCCGTGAAACCGAAAGGCGCAAAAGGTATTCTCCTTTATCAAATATCTCTCTATAAATCCTTGAATGATGGGTACTCCAAATATTGTGAAGATCTCTGATAGGCCTCACCCCAAATTCAAGAAACATCCATACAAATCCTTGGAAGTAGATCCCCTAGGAGCTTTTTCCAGTGTTTCGCATGCTGTCCTGCATATAGAAGATATTAGGGTTTACATTCACGCAAACATTAAAGAATTCAGAGAGTCCAAATGAATGGATATCTATCACAAGCAGTTAATAGATGATTCCTTTGAGATCAAACCTCAGTATAAAGCCATCCGAGATAAGCATTTTGCACAGTGCATTCATTTCCCCTATTTTCTGGAAGATGAATGGGTCCAGTATATCCTAAGCAGAATACATGACAACTTCATGTGGTTGAACAGGCCGTTTAAGATCACTAAGGATGTCATTAGGGCTATAACTAGATTACACTCAATCGGTGAAATGCCTACGCTCAAATCTATCAATAACGAAATCATCAGTGAGGCTACTAGATCAAAGTTTGATAAAAGAGCTATGACTATTGAGGATATCACAGATCCAGATATCAAATTTGAATCAATGATAATTGGATATAAGATATATCACTCCAGTAGGGAGAGTTCTATTTCTGGAACTGCTATATACACTGCATATGAAATGTTGAGGAAGAATGTAGACTATGATCTTTGTGAGCTCCTTCTGAACCAACTATTAGAGAATCTACAGAAGATAAAGAAAGATAAGAGGAACTCCTTCAAATACGGTGGTTTGATACTATGTCTTTTCTTTTATTACATGAATGAGCTTCCCGGATCCAGTGGCTGGGTATGGCAGAATGATAGGCTAGTAGCCATTCAAGTCAGAGATTATATACATGGGATTGGTGATGCCAAGGCATAGAATACAGCTCTCTGGGGATATTTCAAGAATTTTTAGAATATGATACAAGCAAGAGAGAGAATTCCCCAGTCTCTTGTTGAGAAATACAAAGACACAGTATGCTTTATGGTAGAGACTGATTAGTGCCTAATGGAGATAGTAGAACCAAGAGCTATATGGATCATGCCTATGGGATATGAAGTTGATGAACAAATTGTGGAGCTGCATGTTCAACACATGCTAAGTCAGCCAAAGGATCCAAAGGCAGAAAGGTTTGGAACCTTTGAAGAGCTAAGTGTAAAAGTTCATGTGGAACTCAGACAACCAGAAATAAAAAGGAAAGTGAGAAAAGAAGTTCAAGAAATTACCAAAGGCTTAGGCATTTCAAAGGAGGCACTTGATGCCAACAGGGAAAAGATGGAAAGGGCTAAGGAAGAGAAGAAAGAGGCAGAAAAGGGAAGCAAGGAAAGTGCTCCAGTAGAATCTTCCACCCAGACAAGATCATCAAAGAGATCAGCACCTGTCACTGCTAAAAGCTCAAGGACATCAAAACCGGAAGCAAAATAATCCGGCAGAGGAGAAAAAAGAACTAAAACACAAGCCACAAGGTCTTATGTCAGTCAAAAGGATGATGAAGAAATTGAATCAGATGAGGAAGTGAAGAAAATAAGGAAAAAGAAGAAGATATCTAGTGAAACCAAGGAGGCAGAAGCATAAGAGTTTGTTGAAAGAGCCACCCTATCCTTAGATGATATAGTTAAGACAATCATTGTGGATGGAAATCTAAAGCCATTAATAGAATTTTATGATAAATACAGTGAAGCTAATAAGAAGAGTCTGCAGGATGCCACAGTTAAGTATCTGAACATTTACAACAAGGCTTTCATTGAGATTATATCTTTAATTCCTAAAATCCTTGAGAAGGAACTTGAATTAAGGAAGAACAATGCCAAGGAGAAGGATATGGAGATCCAAGAGTAGATAGCTATTCATCTATATCCTTCAATCACCCCAAAGAAGATTATTATGATCTTCAAAGATTGTAAGGATGAATTCCAGAGCAAAGCTAGAATAAATCAGCTCATGCTTGGTGAGACTGATAAGGTAGCCAAGGAAATAGAAGAGATCCTCCGAAATGTCTTCAAAAGATTCAATCTTCCTATCATAGAGGACTTGGGTGTTGATCCCTCAGCCACAAGTGTTGGAGAGGAATCTACTAATGTAATGACAGAAGAAGTAATGGACTCCAGTGAAGGTAAAGACAAGGGCTTAGAAACCTCTACTTTGGAAGAGGTGGCTCATGAACAAACAAATATCTCTCCTCCGGTTTCCCCTACAGTCTCCAGATCTAAAGGAGAAGAAAGAATAGAGGAGAAAGAAGAAGAAGCGAAAGGAAGAGAAGAAAGTCAAGCTGAGAAGAACATAAGTGACAGTGCAGAAGAGAAGAAATCTCTATCTCTGACAAGAGACACTGCAGAAACTGTCAAGGACTTCTTGACAAAAGAAATGTTGGAGATTGATGAATTGGAGTTACTTCAAGGTCCATTTAACTTTGACTCTCTCTCCCTGGTTCAAAAAATGAAGATAGTTTCATTTGCCAATGCAAAGGCAAAAGAAAAACTCCTAAAGTCTCACATGGAAGATTGTGAGCTAATAGAAGCTGCATCCAGCATTTTAGAAAAGATCATGCCATCTTTTCTAAAGGATCACTCAACCTCCTCATTAGGTAATCGTAAAGCTCTTGTTAGCTCAGTCAGCACTCATTTTGAGTCCTTAGAGAAATCAGCTGAGGAAAAGGTCTGGAAAGAGTTCTTAGATAAAAGATTCTCTAAAATACTAAGTCTAATATCCAATGATAGAAGAAATATGGATATAGGGATAAAGAGCTTAGAAAATGCTCTTAAAGATGGCAGGGAAATATATAAATTTTGTCTATCATGGTCCAAAGCAACAATGGAGATTGAGAAGAAAATGAAAGAATAGGAGATCCAACTAACAAAACTTTCTCAAAATTTTGATCCATTTACCTCATCCATAGTAAATCAAGAATGTTAGACCATTGCAGTCTTGGATGAAATTAAGAAGCTAGAGAAAGAAAAGAAAAATAGAATTGGCAGATTAAAGGAGCTTAGAAGAATAATCATTCCTAAGTTGGAGGCCATGCATGAGGCCCTAAGTGATGCTCAAACCACCGCCAAGACAAATGATCTGATAGTTCTAAAGAAGGCTGAAGTTTTTGCATTCCTGTTGAGTGGTCATATATCAATTTTGGATAGAATGAAGCAAAGTTGGGCAGCAGAATTCGTCCAATTGAAGACAACTTTTGCAGACATTCTTCAGTTTATGTGAGTATGTTATATGCGGCTAAGTATAGTTAAATTTTTGAAAATTTTGATGCGCGGTTCCTACCCTTTGCCATTGATGTCAAAGGGGGAGTGAAGAGCAGTGAAAAATGTTGTATCCAACTAAGGGGGAGCTATGAAAAACAAAGCATCAGCCAAGGGGGAGCATAGTGTAAACACTTAGTCATTTTTCACTAAGTGTTGCCATCAATGCCAAAGGGGGAGATTGTTGGCAAGAGACACTATATGGATTCATGATTGTTGTCATTGATGGCAACAAAGTTCCTCCCACACATTTGCAAGACATGGTGTGTCTATACCGGAAGTCAGAGTGAAGAATGTTGTGGTCCGGTAAACAAGAACAGAGCATGTGGCGAGGTCCGACAGTCAGGTCCAGATCTCTCAGAGGAAGTATCTTGGTGAAGTGCGGATTTGGGGAAGTCAAGAGGACTACCTTGAGTGATAGATTCCAAGGATTTATCCTTCGGTGGTAGATGAAGAAAAAGATATGAATACTTGAGTATCGGGTTCCTAATCGGCAGTGTGGTCAAAGGAAGAACTAACTGGCAGAACATCAGACATGATTCTGGATGCGTTACTGATGATGGTAAAGATTCTTAAGCCATAAGTTATAACTGGCCAACATAATTGATGACTTCTACAAGTATATCCTTGATCCGCATCACAGTAAGCAAGGATTCAGCCGACAGATCAGAGTTCATTAGAAAATATTGACTATTCCGGGTACCGACTAGAAAGGTGATGAAATCACTTGTGCGCATATATAGACAAGATGGATTTAGTTGTGAGAGGTGTCGTGGTTTTTGGGGATGTATGAAGAAAATCAGTAGAGCTGAATAAAAGTAGAAAGGAAGGTCCAGTATGTGAAAGGAAAGCAGCACAAAAGAAGAGGAAAGATGAAGTGCAGCAGATTAGTGTATTGAGCCTAATCGAAACTAAACTCTAGCATATGTTGATGCTCCTTATCAGTTCAAATATTGTATTACACTCTTTATAAATTATAGATAGTGTGCCTCATGTAGGCAGTGTGCCTCTTATGAGTAGTGTGCTCGGGCAGTGAGCCCTAATTGGCAAGTGCCATTTTGTATTTCCATTCTTCTAACAAAGAATACAATCTTGGGTTAATCATCTCGCAGTTTTCTCCCTTAACAGGGTTTCCACGTCAAAAATATTGTGTCATATGTATTTCAATTTCATGGTTATGTTTGCTTATTTGAATTAATGCTGCATTGATTATTAAGAGAGTTCAGAAAGCAGAAATAATTAGGATAACTGATTCACCCCCCTCTCAGTTATCAACAGGTGGGCAATCGGAATGAAACATTAAGCCCGCGCCGATGAATGAAAGTCATGCTGATAGGAAAGAAACACAAGTCAATAAGGCTATTTCGCTGAAAGTTGAGCGATCGGTATGAAATTTTCTTGGACTCTCCGATGAGTGGATCTCACACTGATAGGAGGGGAAAGATAGAACGATAAGAATTTAAGGGCATTTTAGGGTCCGAATGCATGTTTTTGGTCAACAATGGTTGACCCAACCAGTTTAACGCTGTATTTGCATTTTGGACTCAATTTTCACAGATTTGGGGCCCGATTGATGCGTTCACATGTCACGACTAGATTTGGCAATTGTTTTCCTTCCTACAGGTTTATTGAATGTTAATACTTATTGCTTGTCTTTTTTGTAAGTTTGCAGGTGAAGAAGGGCTGAAGCTTGATGACGATGACATCACGGAGGAGGGACATCCAATCTCAAGAGCAAGGGAAGATAAGGATGAAGGACGAGGAAGTCAAAGGTCTTCATTTATGAATGACAAAATGTAGCTGAAGACATTACTGCAGCAGACAATAGAAGTTATTATTTGAGCTGCTAGGGTTTTTGAGTGGCATATTTCACCCAGATTGGATGAATGCTCAGTGGTATTTTGAGAGACTTGTTCTCTAGCATTTATTGTTGTAGCCAGAGGTTTGAACCATTGTTTAACTAGGGTTTTGAGTTGTATTAAGGACAATCAAAAACTCTATATATTGTGCCTCTCTACTTTGTAAAACTTTACACAGGGATTTTTAGAAGATAGCCAGCACTTGTAACTAGTTTTAACATTTTAGAGTAGAGGGACATTTTAGTTTAGAAGTAGAAGAAGGAGGTCACCTGTGTCTACAATAAGGAATGCATGGAACATCTAGCTTCCTTACTGTATCTATAAAGCTTGTAAGTTTTCTATAATTTGATCAGTGAAGCTAAGAGTCATTCAGACATTGTAAATCTTATATGATTGTCTGTTTCTAATACAATTGAATCTAGGATTCTGCATCTATCTTCTAAGTGTTTTCTTTCTCTTCATTGTGTTTGAAACATTTTCTCTTAGAGCTTGCAATCTTAAGTGTATGTTTGTGAAAATGCTCAGAACTTACATTTAAGGTTTTTTTTTGTGGATTTAATCAATTTGCTGCAATACTTATAAAGTGCATAATAGAACAATTAGATCCTTTGGTAGAATGAATGGAGTTTAGATTAGATCTTTCTAACTTTTCCCAACCCATCTAAAAATACTTAGCTTAAAACATAGAAATCTAAAGGAAATTGTCTCACATATGAAAAGCATGTATAACTAAGTTTGAAGAAGACAGTTTTCATACATATTTAAGAGAGGAAAGCTACAATAATTCAAGAAGACCATTCAAAAGTTCTGCAGCATAGTAAATATTTTATGCAAAAGGAATGAATAACTTGCTGATATTTATGATCTTTTTGCATAGTTTGAGTCCAGTTAATCATTAAGAAACCCTAAACTACGTAAGGCCCCTTGAACATTACAGCTTCACATCGACCAACTGAATTTGCCCAACAGGTCAAGACCTGACCATATTAAACTTGGGATTAAGCGAATCTTAACCGATTCCTTCATATCTTTCAAGTTAGTTTTGGTTCATTTTATGTGAATTTTAACTAATTGTTATGATTGCATCAAAACCATCACCAACAATTTTTCTGGTGCTAGAATGAGGGCCACTTGAGTTAGGGTTTGTTTCAAGCTGGCTAATAACAGTGATAGAGTGACTAGATCTAGATCTAGTTTAGGGGATATATTTGTGCAATTACCTGATAAAGGGAGAAGTAAGAGCCCTTTGATTTGGAATCCTAAAATATTGGAAGCAGGAGGTTCATCTGGAGCACCTCCTGGCTCACCTTTTAGCATTCATAACTTTGTGTGTCCTGACAGATCTTCATTTAGATCTCTAAATCTTGGTTCAGGTGCTCCTAGGGATCCTAGTCCCCCAGGAAATCCAGGTATTCCCACAGGTCTAGGTCAAGCTCAAGCACCTGCAATGGCTTAATTCAATGACCAGTCCCCCATACACTTCAATGATTATAATGAGATGCCCAAAAATCTAGAAAAGATATGTCCCAAATACCAGTTGCACCAAGACTCAGAAGACCATATTAGAATATTTAAGGAAGCATGCTTTAGGGCCAGATTAGAACATGAGGACGTGGTGTGTAGATTGTTTCCCTACACCTTTAATGAGCAAGCCTCTAACTGGTATGTAAACTTACCCAACGGTTACATTCCTTCCTGGTCACTTATGGAAGAAGCATTTCTGTCAAGATTTAGAGGACCCATTGATCCTTGCATCCTGTATCACAAATTGGCTGCCATAAAAAGAGGAGAGGGAGAGCTGATTGATAATTTCAATGACATATTTCAAAAGGCCTACTCTAGGTTGATGGCCCCTTACACCGTGGATGATGATACCTTGTTAGCTATGTACTATGCTACCTTAGATCCTTTAACTGCCATGTTTGTCAAAAGAAAACCTAACATCGATTCAATATCCAAAGCCTATAAAGAGGCAGCCTTAGTAAACTAAGAAATGAGGCATACAACTTATAGTCCATTTGTTAATGGAGGAAATTTTGGGGTGCAAAATTAGGCACAACCTTGGAATGGAGTCCTTATGCATCACACTCCATTATTAAATTTGGTACCTTCTTACACACCTGTGTATAGTCCTACCCTAATCCAAGCCATAGCTCCTTACACGAGTAACACTTCTAATAATAGTCAAAATAATGGTCAGCCTTTCTTCCAACCTCCTAGGGATACAACTGTGGCAAAAGCGCAAGAGGAAAGGGAAGAAATTAAAGAGATCACTGTGCATTTGAAGAGATTGACCACTGAAGTAACACAACTAAGAAATGAGAACCTCTATGGAAGAAGTAACCAAGGATAAAATCAAAATCAGAATAATAAACCAAGGCCAAAATCAAAACTATAGTTCAAATCAAAATCGGCATTACAATCAGAACTATAATCAGAGTCAACCCCAGAATAATGACCAAGGCCAAAATTCAAATCAGAATCAAAACTATAATTAGCATCAAAGTCATAACCAAGGGCAACCAATGCAAAATAGAGGGCCAGTGATAGATAATAGGGCTTGGGGTAACAATAACAAAAATTAGAATCAGCCTAGGCCATCCAAAACATGGAACACTGGACCAAACAATGGTACTCTAGCTTCTCCTTTTGAGAATATAGATAATTATAATACAAAACAAACAGCTGGCATCCAAATGGCCAATACATAAAAAAAAATTGGTGTAGATTTCACAATACCAATGCCCATGCTGAGCTTGACTGTCCACAATTTCATTTAGCAGCTAGCATTTTTAATATAGATGTGCAGCCTCCTACTTCTGGATTTTTCATCCCCAAGGGTAATGAGGTAGTACCCTCAAGGTATGATACAACTTTAGTTTTAGAAACCTTTACCTTTGCAACTACAGAAGAGAAAGAGGATGAATTGTTGGAAGATGAACCATACTTTTGTGAAAATCTTTATCCTGAATCAGCCTTTGTGTTAAATGCTTTCTAGTTTCCCTTTGAAACTGAAAATGAGGTATTAACTTAAACAGAAGAGGTGCAAGCTTTTCAATAGATAAATAAAAACCACATCTACAATTTAAGAAACAACACTAGGCCAGGAGGACCTTTCACCACTTCCATTCCTCCTAACAACTTCAATACATCCCCAAATCAAAATGCTAGCAACAACCCTGCCATACTCAAAAGATAATCATCATACAAATAGTGGGATAGCAGTACAAAAGACCCAAACAAGTAAAACTAAAACAGTAGAGACAGCAAGATTAATGAGTTACTTGTTAGAGGAAATAAAGAAAGTTAAGCTCAGTATACCTCTGAATGAATTATTGAAAACTCCAGGGATCATAAACACTTTTATAAAATCTCTAGATGTATCCATGACAAATGAGGTTGCTGTTGATATAGCTATTCCTAATAGAGATTCACCACCTAAAGAGAAGAGTAAGAAAGTTGAGCAGCCTTCCAATACAAGTGTAGTAATGTATGCTGATAAGAAGGATACTCCTCCTTTCTTGTTAACTGTTAGATTGTGTGGGAAGAACATACACAATTGCATGGTGGACTCTGGTGCCTCAACCAACATAATGCCCTTAGGGATATGTAAAACTCTTAGGCTGACTCCCACCAGATTTGCTAAGGTTGTCACACAGTTAGATAAGACTGAGGTTAGAGTGATAGGAGAACTAATGAACATTCAGATGCAATTAGATTCAGACCCCAGGGTCAGCTAATTCATTGACATTCAAATAGTGGATATACCCGTAAATTATGGAATGTCATTGAGCAGGGATTGGTCCAAAATATTGAACAGATATATGGCCACTGATTTTTCACATATGTGGTTACCTTGGAGAGGTGTCCCAAACCAGATTAGAATAGAGGCAGAAACTAGGATGAAATATATGATAACAGAGCATAATTGAACAAATGAAATATTATATGCCACTGTTGAACCTGGTGTTTATAGGATTACCAACAATGGGATACATATTGAAGAGATCATGATGTTAAACTTTAGAAAAAACATGTCAACAAGGAGACAACATTATTCATTGAGTCTGATGAAAATTCCTTGGATGAAGAAAACAATGAAATAGGCAAATTTGGTCATGCCATTAGACAAGAGGTGGAAGAGTGCATTAAACAAAGTCTACCCGCCCAATGTAAATTGTATAAAAACAAATGTAGAGTTCACGATAGGCCACATTCTGAGGAGAGTTGTGGAATGTGCAAGGACATCATCAAATATGAATACAAAAAATGCATGAAGAGGGTAGGGTTGCAAGAGGAAAATGTGAGTCCTGATCAAACACAGAAATACGTTCAGGGTGATGTAGATGCTCTGATTTCAAATTTAGAAGAGAGAATAAAGGACAAGGGTAGTCTTTCTGATTTGCAAGCTGAAAATACACATATGCAAGTCAACCAAACAAAAATACCCATGAATAAATATACCAGCACCTCACATGTAATAGAAGAGATGAAGCATGCCAAGGGGAAATATTAGAAAAGTAATGATGGCATGTGGACATTAAAATGTGACGGGTCCAAGTCAAAGCAGGGCGTGGGTGCAGGTGTTGAACTTATAGATCCTCAGGGTAAGTCATACCTAGCAGCATATAGACTACAGTTTTCCTGTACTAACAATATTGCTGAATATGAAGCCTTAATTTTGGGACTTGTCATGGCCGTTAAGAAAAAGGTGAAAATGATTAAGGTATTTTCAGACTCTGAACTAGTAGTCAGACAAGGAAACTATATGCTTGGAACTACAAGAAAATGATTTGTTACAGACATAGAGTATGGGCTTTAATAGATTTATTTGATGCTTTCAACATAGAGCACATCCCTAGAGAGTTGAACCACAGGCCGGATGCACTAGCAGTTGCAGCTAGCACATTAGAACCCTTGACACTGTTAGGATTGAGATGATTTGCTATTGAGCTAGTTAATGTTCCTAGTATCCCAGACAACATTACACATTTTCAGGTATTTGGAGGGGATCAACAAATTATTGACTTCCTGACCTGCAATAAGGTATTTGAGGCTCAAATCATTGATGAGCAGGAAAGGCCTGAGATAACATGGGACAAAGAGGATATAATCAACTTGAAGAGCAACTTTTTACCCAAAGGGGTAATTGAACTAGAACATATTTTTGACTTCGATGGAGTAATAAGACAGAAAGATTTACCCAAAACAGAAGGGGGTAAGTGTGATTTACACAACCTAGGGACAGAGCAAAATCCACAAAATGTGCCAATTGGAAAGGCTTGTTCTGAAAAAATAAGAGGAGAAATTATTGACGCTTTGAAAGATTATAAACATGTTATAGCATGGACGTATGAAGACTTGAAAACCTATGATACGTCCATCATAACCCACGTGATACCTTTGAGACTAGAGGTTAAACCATTCAGGCAGAAACAAAGGCCTGTGAACGCCATTCTAGAGCCTTTAATCTTTGAGGAAGTAAAAAAATTGCTGTTTGCTGGAATAATTTTCCCAGTCAGACATTCAGTCTGGGTAGCTAACCTAGTACCAGTAAGGAAGAAAAATGGAGACATCAGATTATGCGTAGATTTTAGAAATTTGAATAAAGCATTTGAAAAGGACAATTATCCTCTGCCTCCTATAGACGAAGAGCTGTAAGCAATAAATGGAGCAAGGATGATGTCTTTTTTAGATGGTTTCTCAAGCTATAACTAGGTTTTAATAGATAGGGATAACAGATTAAAAACCACCTTCACTTGTAAATGGGGAAATTATGCATATAGGAGAATGCCTTTTGGTCTGATCAATGCAGGTGCCACTTTTTAGAGAGCCATGGACATTGCGTTCTGTGGGTTATCGGGTAAGTGCATTATTGTGTATATGGATGATCTGACTGTGTATTCCAAGGATGCATCCACTCACGCTGAAGATCTCAGGAAAATACTTAAGCGATGTGAGAGGTATGGAATTTCCCTTAATCCTAAAAAATGTTCATTTGGAGTTACTGAAGGTAAATTACTAGGGCATGCCATCTCTGAAGATGGAATATCGATTGACCTAGATAGAATAGAATCAATAAAAAGTTTGCAAATGCCAAACAATAGGAAAGAGTTAAAATCATTTTTTGGTAAGATTAACTTTGTTCGGAAGTTTATCACGGGTTTTGCAGAAATCATGCAACTGCTAAATGCCATGTTAAAGAAGGATGCACAGATGGAGTGGACGCCTATGGCTAAAGATGCATTTGAAGATATCAAAAGGGCCATTTCTGACGCCCCTGTACTAGAGAACCCAGACTACATAAATCTGTTTTATATCTACTCCTTCACATCCTCCCATTTAGTCATGGTTGCCCTGATGTAGAAGGGTGAAGATAATGAGGAAAAACCCATTGCATTTATGAGCGCACCTTTGAAAGACACACAATTAAGATATCTAGATACCGAAAGACAAGCATTTGCGTTAATAAAGGCTGTGAAAAAATTTAGGCATTATATTTTGCGTAGCCAGATCAAAGCTATAGTGCCAGACGCAGCATTAAAGATGCTGCTAATGCAGAATGAACCTGGAGAAAAGAGAGCCAAATGGATCACCACGCTGCAAGAGTTTGACATGGAAATCATTCCAATGAAGCTAGTCAGAGGGTAGGCATTGGTACAAACAATAGCAAACACAGACCCAGATCTGATAAAATAGCAGTATGTATTGAATTCTTATCACATATCAGACTGGTATGGTGATTTAAATAACTTTTCTAATAGCTAGAAAGTACCCAAATAGGATGAAAGCTTCTTAGAGGATTGCTTTGAAGATTAAAGCACAAAAATATATGGTACAAGGAGGTCTTCTATTTAGGAAGAACCATGATGGAATTTATTTGAGATGTCTAAATAGAGCTGAAGCGGATAAAGTGTTAACAGAACTACATGACAAGTACAGAACCGGTCATGGTTCCCATCTAGCTACAACACACAAGATATTAAGGGTAGGCTATTATTGGCCCATGATGTTCAGAGATACAGAGAGTCACATTAAGAGTTGCCACACCTGTCAGACTATAGCAGATAAGGGAAGAAATTAGGCCAACCCATTACAACCTGTGATTGAATCAAGGCCATTTGCACAGTGGGGCCTGGATTTTATTGGAGTCATCAATCCTCCATCTTCTGTAGGACACAAGTTCATACTGACAGTGACGGACTACTGCACAAGGTGGACTGAGGCCGCATGCTGTAAATTCTCCACAACTGAGGTAGTTATCAAGTTTCTTAAAGAAAACATCATCACCAGGTTTGGAACTCCCTATTCATTAGTATGTGACAACGGCCCTGCTTTCTCTTCTTTAAAGTTTTCTAAATGGGCATTTGAATACGGGATTGTTTTAAAATTTTCTTCAAATTATTACCCTTAAGGTAATGGATTAGCTGAGTCTACAAACAAAATTTTATTAGATATAATCAAAAAGCTAATTGCAAAGAGTCCTAGAGAGTGGAATACCTTGTTAAAATATGCACTGTGGGTAGATAGGACCAAGTTCAAAACAACTTTAGGTAGTACACCTTATCATTTAGTTTATGGGACTAATCCCATACTTCTAATAAATCTGAGAATACCAATATGGAGGTTTGCCAATAAGTTTTTAGGTTTTGATAACCATAGGGAAGCCAGGATAGTACAAATGCTACAACTAGAAGAAAAAAGAGGTCAAGCCATCGAGAAATTTGTCAAACACCAAGCAGTAGTAAAGAGGTGGTTTGATAAGAGGGCAAGAGTCAAGACATTTAGGATATCAGACTTAGTGCTATGCTGGGATAAAGCACATGAAAAGAAAGGGAGCCATGGAAAATTTAATAAACTATGGCTAGGTCCATTGCAAGTCTTAGAAATAATAGGGGACAACACATTTAGACTCAAGACCTTGACAGGGGAAGATGTGCCATTACCAGTTAATGGCCAACATTTGAAACACTACTTCTAGGCCTGAGGTAAAGGGGCAGTCCATTTTGTGTAATGTAGTGTAAGTAATGTATAGTTTTCTTTTGCTTTTTTTTTAGGATTAGTTGTTTGTATAGTTTTGTTTTCTGTTTGTTGTTTTGTCTCTGTTCTTTTGCTTTGTTTTGTTTTTCTTGTACAGTCTGCTGTTTGGTTCGTTGTTTTCTCCTCAATAGGGATCTTTGTTTTTCCTTTAGAGTATTACAGAGAAAACTAACAACCATTCAAAATAGTATAAAATTTAGAATATTTAGGTTGATTATTTGCAATTTATGCATAACTTGTTGTGACTGTCATGAATGTAGAGAGTTGTTTACCTTCTGAAATTTTGTATTCAATAAATGTGATTGAGAATTCAAGGGAGGTTTCTCATGATGACACACCTAAAATCCTTGGGTTTGTTGAACCTACCAGTGTAGATATTAGGTGAAAAAGCTGAGGTCACCCTTGCTACCATTACAATTCTCAGCTTAATTTTAGCAAGTGTTCACTCCTTGCATCATGAAGTTACAACTGCAATATCTTGTGAAATCTCTAAAATCAGAAAATATAAAATATAAAATCAATAAATTAGATTATACTGAAAATCCAGATTAAGCCATCTAAGTAACTCTACTAGGGCTATAGATGCTCATTGGCAGTGGGGCTCTACATAGGAGTTGTAATGATAACCTTGCCGGGGCTATAAACACTCGCTAGCAGCAAGGCTCTATCTGGTTGGCTATGAGGGAATATCCTCAACTACGTAGGCTAATGTCAGTCACTGGTTTGTTCAACCAATCTTCAAGATGAGGATAATTAATCATGTGCACATACTTAAACTGAAAATGAAAATTCATGCACCCTTATTGAATGCCTTATGTCTCAAGTTGAATAACAATTTGCAAGAAAGATAGTTGGAAGTTATGGATTTATTTCAATTAGTTTTCTTAAATGCTTTGAATTTAATTATTTTGTTTGGCTGCTAGTTGTTGTGATGTTCACAACACGTCCCATTTTACTCCTTAGCAAAATGAGGACCCCTGCTGTTGCTGTTACTTTTGCTTTTTGTGTGTGTTGTTTTGCTTGGTGGTAAAGGGAAAAGGGGATTAAAATATACAAACCTTGTTGAAAATAGAGAAAAAATGCATTTTTAGTACTAGTGCATGATATGGTTGGATTTCTTGTGAAAAATGAGCTAGGGTTGTTTTTTGAACCATCTTAAAATTTGCCATATTTTACAAGTTATGATCATTTTAGTAAAATGTACATTCAGGTTTGTATATTGCTTTCATATACAAGGCCGTTTGTTTTTTCTTTTTCCTTGTATGTATTTGATGAAAGTTTTGATATATACATACAAGTGGACCTGAAGTGGTTTTAGGTTAAAGAAAATTGTTGTTTTAAATCCACTTTGTATCTCACATTTGTATGTTTGGTAGGTAAAATATACAGGGCACTTCATGCATGCGTGGACCCGAAAGTTTATTAAATAAAGGAGGATCCTTGTTTGTATCCTTCCTTGTATGTAAGGTTGGATACAAAGTGAATAGTGTGTGGGTCCCACCTTCTCATCAGCCTAACTTTTGATATTGGCGGGGGCTTGTTTTGTCTTGGCGATATCCTATGTTTTACCGATAAGCATTTAGTATCGGCCTAACTGTGGCTATCGGAGTTGGATGATAATTTCACGCTGAAGGGTTTGGTCCTGCCGATGGTGAAGGGAGTTGCATATGTATTGCTATCAATGTGACTTTTGGTATCGGTGAAGTTCTAAATTGCATCGCCGATATCTTATGTTACGCAGACAGAAGAAAAGACTTAGCCGAATAATAAAAGACATTGGCCAAACAATGGCGATCGGCGGAGAAAATTTTGGCCGTGCCGATAGGCAATGTTACGCCGATAAAAAGAAAGTAGTGAAGGGCATCGACGGGAGTCACAGCGATAAACGATGGCGATCGGAGAGAGAGAAGAGCTTTCGGTAGGGGTTTTGTTAACTGCACCGATAAAGGTAGGTCACACCGACAGTACGAGGATACAAGTCATTAGGGCTACATTGGCCAGAGTGGAACGATCGGCCAAATATTTTGAGCCCATGCCGATAGTGTTACGTCAAGCCAATGGATGAGGAAAGAGGGTACTGATAACAGGAGAAGGCATTGACCAAAGTTGAGTGATTGGTATAAAGTTTCTAGCTCACTTTGACGTGGATATCACGCCGATGGATGGGGAACGATATACAGAGAATTTGAATAGGGGCATCGGCGTAAGGTGGGCGATCGGAATGAAACATTAAGCCCATGCCGATGAATGAAAGTCATCCCAATAGGAAAGAAACACAAGTCAATAAGGCTATTTCGCTGAAAGTTGAGCGATCGGTATAAAATTTTCTTGGACTCTCTGATGAGTGGATCTCACACCGATAGGCAGGGAAAGATAGAACGATAAGAATTTAAGGGCATTTTAGTGCCCGAATGCATGTTTTGGGTCAACAATGGTTGACCCAACCAGTTTAACGTTGTATTTGCATTTGGGACTCAATTTTCACAAATTTCCTAATTGATGCATTCACATAGTCACGACTAGATTTGGCAATTGTTTTTTCTTCCTGCAAGTTTATTAAATGTTAATACTTATTGCTTGTCTTTTTTGCAGGTTTGCAGGTGAAGAAGGGCTGAAGCTTGATGACGATGACATCACGAAGGAGGGACATTCAATCTCAGGAGCAGGGGAAGATAAGGACGAAGGGCGAGGAAGTCAAAGTCTTCATTTATGAATGACAAAATGCAGCTGAAGACATTACTACAGCAGACCATAGAAGTTATTATTTGAGCTGCTAGGGTTTTCGAGTGGCATATTTCACCCAGATTGGATGAATGCTCAGAGCTATTTTGGGAGACTTGTTCTCCAGCATTTATTGCTATAGCCAGAGGTTTGAACCATTGTTTAACTAGGGTTTTGAGTTGTACTGAGGACAATCAAAAAGTCTATATATTGTGCCTCTCTACTTTGTAAAACTTTACATAGGGATTTTTAGAAGATAGCCAGCACTTGCAACTAGTTTTAGCATTTTAGAGTAGAGGGACCTTTTAGTTTAGAAGTAGAAGAAAGAGGTCACCTGTGTCTACAATAAGGAGTGCATGGAACATCTAGCTTCCTTACTGTATCTATAAAGCTTGTAAGTTTTTTGTAATTTGATCAATGAAGCTAAGAGTCATTCAGACATTGTAAATCTTATATGACTATCTATTTCTAATACAATTGAATCTGGGATTCTGCATCTATCTTCTAAGTGTTTTCTTGCTCTTCATTATGTTTGAAACATTTTCTCTTAGAGCTTGCAATCTTAAGTGTATGCTTGTGAAAATGCTCAGAACTTACATTTAAGGTTTTTTTTCTGTGGATTTGATCAATTTGCTGCAATACTTATAAAGTGCATAACAGAACAATTAGATCCTTTGGTAGAATGAATGGAGTTCAGATTAGATCTTTCTAACTTTTCCCAACCCATCTGAAAATACTTAGCTTGAAACGTAGAAATTTAAAGGAAATTGTCTCACATCTGAAAAGCATGTATAACTATGTTTGAAGAAGATAGTTTTCATACATATTTAAGAGAGGAAAGCTGCAATAATTCAAGAAGACCATTCAAAAGTTTTGCAGCATAGTAAATATTTTATGCAAAAGGAATGAACAACTTGCTGATATTTATGATCTTTTTGCATAGTTTGAGTCTAGTTAATCATAAAGAAACCCTAAACTATGTAAGGCCCCTTGAACATTACAGCTTCACATCGACCAACTGAATTTGCCCAACAGGTCAAGACCTGATCATATTAAACTTGGGATTAAGTGAATCTTAACCGATTCCTTCATATCTTTCAAGTCAGTTTTGGTTCATTTTATGTGAATTTTAACTAATTGTTATGATTGCGTCAAAACCATCACCAACACCTGGTAGTGAGCCTTCTCTTCTATCTCTTTCTTCTGAGCAGTGAGTCCTTTGGCAATGAGCCTTTCTTTCTTTCTTTTGGGTAATGAGCCCTCTGTCAGTGAGCCTTTTGTAATTCTATGTTTCTACTAATTTATATTGTGAGATAATCCTCACCATGGTTTTTCCCTTCTTGCTTTTTCCATCTAAAATCTGGTGTTGTCTTGTGTTTGATGTTGTAATGATTTGGCTTCTGTTATTTGCTTTTCATGCTTAATCATCATAAGAAGTTTAACGGTTAATTAAGCTAATGTGGATTTGAATGTTTGTGAGGGTTTGAAGTTTATGATACAACTGATTCACCCCCCTCTCAATTGTCTTGTGCATTCAAAAATTGGTATCAGAGCAAGGTTCCTTGGAAGAAGCTTTACCACTTGAGAAGATCTTGGAGGCTGAACACATGGCAGATAGAAAGTTTCCTACTCCTCTGAAAGAGATTCTTGATGTTGGATCTTCAAAAGATGAGTGCATGATTGTCAATAATGAAGAACTTGAGGTTGCTCTTGAAGACCTAGAGAGGACTGAAGAAGAAATCAAAGATCTAAAGGAGGATGTTAAAGAAGCAGATGGATGTATCAGAAAATTAAGAGAGCAAGTCAAGAAGTTCAAACAAAGAAATAAGGAGGTCAGTGAATAGTTCAGGCTAGCAACTGAATCTATGAATGGTCTAAAAGTGCAAGTTGTAGAAAAGGCAAGGGTTGATGAATATTTGAACTTAATGGTGAAAGATAAATTTGAAGAACGTATAAGGCTTGAACAAGAAGTTGTGAATCTAAAATCAAATTTGGAGAAGGCAAAGAATTATGAAGAAAAATTCAAGATATGTTCTGCAAGGCTTGATGGGATGATTGCAAGTCAGAAAGTCCCAATGATAAAGAGGGTTTAGGATTTGACAAAGGTGAAAGTTCAAAGTCAAATTAGAATTCAAATTGGAGGAACAATAGCAAGCAAATCCAGAATCAAAAGAATAAAGCTAGAAGACCTCCAGTCAGACAACCAAATGCTCAAAGGTATCCATCTTTCAATGGGTTTTGTCATCTATGAAATAAGTATGGACACAAAGCAATAGAATGTAGAAGTAGAAGGAATTAATCAAAATGTTCCATCCTTCTCTGTTCAATGCTTCACATGCAATAAATTTGGTCATAAAGCTGTTGTATGCAGAAGTAAAGTGAGTCAGAACTCTACTAGGTGTTTTACAAGCAATAATATGGGACATAGAGCTAATGAGTTCAAAAGTCAAATGAGAAATGGATATGGAAAGGATATAATAGTTAAATCCTTCAATGGCTACTGCTATACATGCAAGAAATTTGGGCATAAAGCTAACCAATGCAGATCCAGAATGAATGGAAGGAATAATGGTCAGAAGAATGTTGTGTGCTACAATTACAATAGATCTGGGCATACCTCTAAGTTCTACAAAAGTAGAAGCATGAAGAAGGATAATCTAGTAGAGAAGAACATACCAGTCCAAAAGGTTGATCTAATAGAGACTAAGAAGGAGATGAGTGAGATTTGGATTAAGAAGGATGTAACAAAGGCTAAGGAGGTGCATGTACTAGCCTCTGATATAAATGTTTCCTCTAGAAACTAAGATGAGAGCCTTGGATTAGGGGGATATTTTAAGAAAATATTTCCCCCTTTCCAAAGAAATGGTGCGGATGCCTTAGCACAAAGAAATGAGTTGTGTACTTTATCCATTAGTGAAGATTGCAGTGGAAAATCTCCTAATGTGGAAGTTTGTAGAGGCATCACACTGAAGACCAAATCATTGGTGATAAAAGCAAAGGTATATTGACAAGAAGAAGAGATGTTGAAGAACAGGTAAATATTTTTTTACTTTCTAAAGTTGAACCTAAAATAGTGATTGAGGTATGTAAGGATGAGTATTAGATCAAGGCTATATAGAATCAAACTTGGGAACTTGTTCCAAGACCAAAGAACAATAATGTAATTGGAACTAAGTGGGTATTCTGAAACAAATTGAATGAGAATGGAGAAGTGGTAAGGAACAAGGCAAGACTTGTGTGTAAAGGCTACTCGCAAGTGGAAGGAACAGACTATGAGGAAACTTATGTTCCAATGGCAAGAATGGAGGCCAAATTAGGATGTTTTCAGCTTTTACAACACATAAGAATTTCAAAGTATATCAAATGGATGTGAAATCTTCTTTCTTGAATGGTGAGTTGTAAGAGGAAGTGTACATAGAACAATCGAAAGGATTTCAGTTGTTAGATAAGCTAGATATGGTTTGCAGGTTGAAGAAGGAAATATATGGATTAAAGCAAGCCCCTAGAGCTTGGTATGCAAGGTTAGATAGGTATTTATTATAGAAAGGATTCAATAAATGTATTGCAAATAGCAATCTTTACATTAAAATAAGTGAAGATCAAATTCTGATTGTGGAAGCGTATGTAGATGATATAATTTTTGGTGGAAATGAAGGTATGTGTAAGAGTTTTGCAAATGAAATACAAAATGAATTTAAAATGTCAATGTGTGGGGAAATGAACTTCTTCCTTGGGTTACAGATCAATCAGATAGATAAGGGTATTTTCATATCTCAGTCAAAGTATGTAAAAGAGTTGTTAAAGAAGTTTGGAATGGAAGATTCTAAACTAGTTTGCACTCCTATGGTTACTAGTTGTAATTTGAGCAAGAATAATGAATTTTCTAAGTCTGAATAGAGAAAGTATAGATCAATGATTGAAGGATTATTGTATTTAATTGCTACTAGACCAAATATTATGCATGCAATCTATCTTATGGCTAGATTTCAAGAAGATCCTAGAGAGTCACATGTTATGGCAGTGAAAAGGATTCTAAGATATTTAAAGGGCACTCTAGATCATGGCCTGTGGTATCCAAAAGATACTAAATTTACTCTAAGTTCTTATATAGATGCAGATTGGGCTAGTTGTGTAGATGACAGGAAAAGTACAAGTGGTGGTGCATTCTTTCTTGGATGCAGATTGGTGTCGTGGATAAGTAAGAAACAAGATTCAATGTCTTTACCTACTACAGAGGTAGAATATATTTCTGCAGCATCATTTTGCACATAGGTGTTATGGATGAGACAAACCTTGAAGGATATCAAAGTTGTGTATGATGAGCCAATTTCTATTTTCTGTGATAATACAAGTGCTATTAACATTTCAAAGAATCTAGTTATGCATTCAAGGACAAAACATATTTCAATTAGGTATCACTTTATGAGAGAGAAGGTTCCAAAGAATGAAGTGAAACTTGAGTATGTGCCTACAAAGAATCAGGTTGCTGACATACTCACTAAGGCTCTTCTTAAGGATACATTTGAGTATCTCCAAAAAAAGTTAGGGGTTATTGCCCCTCCTTTGAACTAGATGCATAAGGAGATGCATAAGTCAAGTGGACTTCAAGATTCATTCTTCTTTAGACTGATGTTGGAGGCTACCTCTCAGGGGGAGCAAGTAATGGTCATGATGATTGTTACAGATAGGCAGAGTAAGAGTTGATACAGTTTGATGTGCACTCCTAAGGGGGAGTATTCAGAGCAGTGAAAAGAAAAGATCATGTGACCTGGTAAGAGTAAAAGAAGAGGTGTGTCGCCCTTTACCATTGATGTCAAAGAGGGAGAGAGATCAATGTGAAAAAGAAAAGAACCAGTGATCAAGGAGAGAGAGTAAAATATGTAAAAGAAAGGGGGAAAATAAGAAAGAAAAGAAACTGGTGCAGATTTGTGTCTTGATGGTTTTTCACATTATGTGTTGCCATCAATGACAAAGGAGGAGATTGTTGCAAGTATGTGTTATCGGTGTTGTCATTGACATCAACAATCTTGTGTTGTCATTCGTGTGAACTATGTCAAGAGTATGAGTTAAGAAATGATGCAAGAGTATGAGTAGTTTGTGTTGAACAAAGATTAGAGATAAGGTGGAGAAGAGATGAGGATGTTGCAATGATATGAGCTATTTGATTAAGTTACCTTGCTAAAAATGATTTGGTTGCTTTGTAGAGGTATTGAAGATGTTAGGAATATGCTTCTAATGGTTGGTTTCCAAGTGCTTTTGAGAAAATTTGATTAATAAAGGAAATAGTGTGTTGAAGATTTGTTTTGGCTTAACATAGTAGTGTTCTAGTTTTGCTTAGTGTTTCTTCCTTAATGAAGATCTACTTTTACTGTTTGGATATGTTTCTCAGAGGTGTTTAGAGAGGTTATATTCCAAATTTGGTACTCTGGTTCATTGTGCAAAGGAAGTTGTGTTCACAAGTGTGTGGACTGTAGTTCTGGGTTGTGCAGAGGTGTATGGGAGAAACTATTTTGCTCTACATTTCTCTGTTAATTTCTTTCTAGCTTTGTGGTTCTAGACTTATGCTTATAAGGTCTATATCTTTCTTTAGTTCAATTGGTTCATGGTTTGGTGCTCCGCAAGTTCATTTCTTGAGTTGCAGTTGATGACAAAGTAATCTAAGTGCTACGATGTGAACTTTCTTTAGGTGAAAGATGTTGCAAAGGATTTTATTGGTTTTAGGTGCTTGTGGATATTTCTAGATCATGTTCAAGCTTAAAGGGTAAAAGCACAAAGTTGTGTCACACTTTGGGCCAACAAAATAGTTTAGAGCAAGTCATTTTCACGCGAGTTTGACTCGCCCGAGCCAATTTTGCCTGAAAACACGTGGTCGTTGCATGGTGCATATGTGGCAAGCTATTTTTAGGTGAGTTGATATGGGGGTGAGATGGTTTCACCTGAAATCATATAGTTAAAAACAAAAAAAATGAAATTGCCACATTTCATGGTGACCGTTTTTTGATAGCGACATTGGTAGGGTTTGAAAGTTTTTCATGCGAAGGGCATCCCCACCACCTTTTGCAACAATCTCATCACCTTGAACTAGGTATGCCATCTTCACCTTGGCATTTTCTATCAAACATTTTGTATGGCATGATGTATAGAAGTGTTTGAAATAAACCTACACCTTATATGATTGTATGCAAGTAAAATGGGTTTGTGTCTTTGATTTCAATGTGCAAAATGGGTAAAATTTGTTTAAAATTTGTGAATGGGTACAAAATTTGATAGATGTTGTAGTTGCAACAACCCTGCTAGACATGTATGCAAAATGTGGAAGCATAGAGATGGCACATGAACTGTTTGACAAAATACCTCAAAGAACTGCAGGATATACACAAAAGAGTTAGGCATCATGTCTATGTTTCTATATTTTTTATACAGGTCTGCCATGGCACTTACAACTGATACATCTAACAAAAACCCACAAGATATGCACAAAATGTGGTCTCATGGACTGCAATGATTGTTGGATATGCACAAAATGGATTTGTTGAAAAGTCTTTAGAAATTTTAAAGCAAATGCAATTGGTTGGTGTAAAGCCAAATTCCACAACATTTGCTAGCATCCTCCCTCATATCCATCAATACATCTATGAATCTGAATGGATATGAGGGAGTTAACAGAGCCACACCTACCCTATACCATGACGTAATAGGAAACTAAAAGGAACATCAAATTTCATCCACACATTATAAGCTAAAAAAATATATCAAAATTTGAAATCATTCTAGATAGAATTTGTGCATAAATTCTTCTTTATTGAATTTTGTGCATAAGTTTTTATCAAGGTTGTGGTGATGGAAAATTAATCACAATTTGAAACTATTCAAGAAAGAATTGTGCATAAGTTATTGGAAAGGTTGTGGTGATCAGAAGTAGCAAGTGGCTAATGGCTACTAGGTGGGAGTCAGTTCACACATAAAACAGGTCAAATCAAGTGCTACAGCAATGCAGGACATGCACTTTTATCCCTTGTAAGGTTATCCATTCAAATTTGCCCATCAAATGCTAGGGAATAACATGGTTAAATAAGGAAACAACATACACTAGTTATATATACATATATGATACTCTAGAATGTTAAATAGAGTCTGCCTTTTCTAGATTGTTGAATGCTTTTTTTCTAGATTGGAAATATACCTTCTTATGACACCAACTACTATAGGGTACCTCATCTTTGAGATGTCTTTTTTGTAAAAATTTACAGCTTTCCCCCTTGTAAGAGCTTATGTATCTTGAAAATATTCAACTTGTGCATACTCCTCATCATATGCTTCATGGAAAAATAGTTCAAGATAAGTTATTGTTTCCAAAGCGGAAATCAAAAGATGATCTAGACAACATATCAACCTCCTTGTTAGTAAAATGGAATTTTCCTTAAAAACCATCCATTGGTAATAACTTGCTTGCTACATCTTTGATTGTGTTTGGAAGTATTGAAGAGGTTGGTGATCTCTGTGAACAAAGGTTTATGTACCCATCATATAGTGATTCTATATATAAATTTCTTGAACTAGTGCGTGCAATTATTTATTATATGTAAGATACATCAAATCTGCTCCATGGAAAAGGTTCAAAATGATATCAATCCAACTAAGCTCCTTGCAATAGAACAATCCCCATAGCATAATCTCTTGCGTCAATTTCCAACTCAAATGGTAGCTATGAGTTAGGTGGTGCCAAAACTAGGTGCATTGTTGGGTTTATGCATCAATTTGTCAAAAGCATGATTGTTATGAGCCAAATTAGATTCCAAAATTTTGAAACTTACAATTCTAGAAATGAAAATGTACCTAAAAAACTAATATATTCTTTTTAGGATTCAAAATATAATCTATTTTTATGGAAGAATGAGGACATTTAAACTCTAATCTAATTATAGCCAACTATGATTGATTGGATTTGACTTCCCTCAACTTGCATAGTTTGTGAAATTTCTTGAGAAAACTTAACTTGAACATATGATTCTTCATTGATGGAGAGCTAATATACCACTTCTATGAGTTTTTTCAATTTTACAAACTGAAGTTGTGATGTTTGTTGCTAAAATTTCTCATGTACCATTTACTGCTCCAAGATAGATGACTTTTCTATTTCTTTCTGTACAACTGTAATTTTTGTTGCTTCAACATGATGGACAATAAAAACTATATTATGATGAATTGATGCATTCTCTTTGACAGTAACTTCATTCTCTTGAATCCTTTCGGTTGGAGGACATTGATGTGACTCAAAAGGAAAGTTGTTTTCACTCTACTCCAATGGCTTTGAATTATGATAAAATTTGATTTATATAAATTCCTATGGCTATCATGTCAACATGCTACATGCTACATGTGACTTCAAATTTGGAGTTTCTATGCATTCCTAGTTTTGTGTTTTATGGTTGATTCAGATTTGGTTGATAGGCCTATTATTTATGTATTTGCAAGCATGTAAGGTGTAGGTTTAATATTTGAGAAGCATGGGTGCATTTATATCATGGATTTTTTAAATATGTATGTAGTAGTTGGAAAATTTATATGCAGGTTTATTTACATCGTGACATACAATATGTTTGACAGAAAATTTAATTATCATGCTACAGATAAATTTAGACACATGGATGACCAATCTTCACATCAGTCACATTAGTCAAGTCAACCTGACAATTGTGATAATTCTACATTCTATTATGAGACCATTCAGAGGTTTGAAAAATCTTTGGATGAACTCAACAGTACAATACACAATACACTGAACTTGTCAAATAGAGATAGGATGGTTAGGATTAGAGATGAGATAACACATATGATCAAATTTGTTCAACCATAAATCCCTATGATGAGATTAGTGTTCACAAGTTCTATGCATCACTTTCTCAGAGTGTTGTCGGCCAAGAGAAATCATGGCTATCTATTTCTAGGCTGGTTTCAGTAGATAATGTTCTCAGCATGTTCCCTTCTTATAGGGGAAAAGAGAGAGTGAGAGGCTATTCTCCCACCAAGTGTGTGGATGTGGTTGTTGTTCCTTTCATCTATCGTAGGTTTTTGGTAGCTCATCACAAATGGCCAAACAATGATGAGTTGCCATTATATTTTTGCAAAAAATTATATGCAGAGCTCCATTTGCATTTATTTGTCTATTATACATCTTTCCCTAAACATGTTGGTTAGGGGAAAGGGAGGTTTGCAGAGAGACCCAAGTATAGAAGACTAGATGTGCCACCTCTTCAGAACAAGAGGTCCTTAGTTGGTCCACACCTTTTGGTTCTTCCAAAATGTGTGGAACCAACAAATGCCACCCTAACAACATTGACCCCTTCGAGATGCACAATTTTTGGGAACATGACAACTATTGCCACTGAGGTTGATCAGTTGTCATCTAATCATGTTGGAAGATATTTGTTATGCCCGAGGATTGACATTCCATCCATTGAGGCCACATCGACCAACTATTTAGATTGTTACATTCGTGTTGATATATCATCGCCACATGATGTGGCACAGATTAGTGGAGAGAGTGCTTTGCAGAATATGACTAGATGTCTGGCCAGTGATTTATTTGAATCATACTAGTTCATCAGCAATGAGTTTGGGATCCCACTTGATGCTATATCCTCACATCTTGAGCAATATTTTGGTAGATAGAGGACCCATGGTGAGTTAGGTTCACAGGGTTTAGGGGGACATCAGGATGTTCTAGTTGGTCCTATAGGCTCCACCCCTCTACATGTTCTAGTTGGTCTTGAGGTTGAGGTTACTGTACATGATGTTATAGGAGGTGAGTATAGCAAGCTTCTTTTCAACAGTGAGACTGCACCATCTACACATGTATCATTGTCTCTCCATGATTCTAACCTTAGTGGGACTGGGAGGGCCTTTGCTAGTGCAGTTAAGGTACAATTTATTTAAAAATTATAATCTAAATTCATAAATTATATATTTAAAAATTATAAGTTCAATTTTAAATTAAATCACATACATTGAATCTTTGACTCTTGATTGCAATCTTAAATGTACATGTGTATTAGACACAAGCTACTATTTTACAACTTGGATATGGAGATTTGCATCATGCTAGCAATCCTAGTCATCATCATGAGGTATTTAAAAACTAGGTCTATATATCACATGTACATATAAGTGTTATTTAAGTGTACACATATATCAAGTTAACTTTCTACATACAGACATCAAGTGTACAAGTTTTCTAGCTAAATACACATATGTTTATCTATTGTATGAAAACATGTCATATATAGGTTGCAGGATTAGGTCATGCTTCTATTGAGACTCCTCTACATGATGCAGACCATGTATGTCAGGTAATTTAGATTTGTCAATTATTATTTATTTATTTAAAATCCAAACAAATTATATTTATGTGTATATATATAGAATTTGAAAATTTTATAGTGTTTCATGTGTAGATCCTGACCCAAAACTTAGCATAGCGCTTGGGTCACAGATCAGTCAAGGACTCCAATCAAGGATCAGGACACAGCTTGAGACAGATCGAGGCTCAATCTAGTCATAGAGCGAGACATGTATGAGTTGTTATTATGATTCAGATGTTTTATATTTATACATTTGGACATTATGAGTTACATGTTATTATATTTTATCTAGACATTTTTATGAGTTGCATGAACTTTTATATCTAGACGTTGTTATTTTGAGACATGTTTTATATCTTAGAGATGTTCTTATTATGAGTCACATGCTTTATATTTACATTTCAAAATTTATATTATGAGGTACATGCTTTATATTAATTATTTGGACATTTAGATGTCTATTGTTTATTTTGTGAAGAAATTTAATTACTCTCCCCTTTATGAATAAATTTAATGTATTGATGTAATATATATATAATTGCTTGGTATTATTCAATCCAAGGATAACCAAGTTCCATGTTTAATCTACTTGATGTTGGTATGATATGAAACAATGTAGGATCCTCCCTTGTAAATGACATAATGTTTTCAATGGTTGAATTGGTATCAAAGTAATCACATTGTCCCCTAAAATAGAAGATTAAGTTCACAATATTTCACATGAAAAAATAAATCTATAAATGATGCATAATGTTTGTGTGAATGGGAAAAGGTAAAATAGTTATTTTTATGTGGTAAATTATTTTCAATTACCTACCCTAATGTTCCACTATAAATCTAACATAAAAAGAGTTTTATAGAGTTAAAACAAACATAAGTAACTACTCTACCCAATAAGTTAGTGTTATTTTTCCTTTTATCTAAATTTCTAAATGTGTCCTAATTAGGCTATATTCCTAATCTAAAATAAGATTAAGTTGGGAAATAGAAAATGAATAGAGGATGATATCTAAGAAAATGAAGTAGTACATATAAATATTTTGAAGTAGTACATAGCAAATGAAGATATCTCAATGCTTAAATATTTTGAGTAATAAATGAAATGTAATCAAATATTAAAGAAATTTGTACATATTTTAAAAAGCTAGAGCATATAAATACCATTAAAGATCTACCTAAACTTCAGTTAAAATAACAATCATCATGTTAAAATCCAAAATACCAAAGAACTTTTAGAAGAGAACTCATTAGCACATCATCTTTGAACATGTAAATTATGAACTAGATAGATCTATCTAATGTAGGTTTGTTAAGTTTTGAAAACCCTCGATAAACCCTAATATACTGATTGAGGTTCCTTCGAATTTTTCTTGGTTATGGCCTTCTTTTCTTCACAATCCCTCATGCTATTTCTTTCACCTGGGTTGAAATTGGGTTTTTTGTTTTGTTTTGCTTATATTTGTGGGCCTATCTTGTCACGTGATATCTTTTCCAAATTTTAGAAAAGATAGCAAAAACAATGATACACAAAGACTTCTTGCCTCCCTACGCTATCAGACCATGATGTGGTATAACAAGAAATTTTAACGCGTGTATTATCTTATATAGATACAGAGACTGGCAGGAAGGAGGAAACTGTACAACCAACCAATTACCCTAGAAACAATGGTCAAATTTATTCCTGGCATACAGTAGGAATATAACTGATGTCCTTGATGGGAGGACTAGCCCACCAATTAATTTTCCACCTAGTCGGAACACCCAACTTGGCCTATGACTTAAAAGCTACAGCATAATTTCCATGGAAAAGAACATTGGAAAAAACACTAAATCACAATATTTTTTATGTCCAACAGATGGAAGAATCAATAACAACCTTGCATTATGTATGAAAAATGTGTAAAGAATATCTAGAACATGAAGTGACTATATCACGGCAAGAGGTGACACTATCTCTGATAATATGCACTGCATTTTGAAATGAAACCCAAAAGAAATAAACAAATAAATAATTATATAAGCCAAAAGAAAGATTCTAATAGGATCGTCATTGTTTTACAATGGCATGAGTTGAAGTGCAAATCAATGGGGCTTTTCATAATGGCGACTCATGTCCAAGTCCCCATGTTACATGCTTAAATGTACAAATCATTGGGTGATGGCATCTAAGCGGAAGGGTGAATATATTATTCCTATGAAAAAAATATAAATTCATTCTTAAAAGTTTGATCACCTAGACTTCAACCACCTGACCAAATCTTGCATTCGAAAACCACTCGCAGTGCAAATATTACTAATGGGTAAAAGAAAAGGCAAATGGGTAAAAGAAAGTCATTTAAGGCAAAGAATAAGGAACAAGAAAAAATAAGTAATGAATGTGCATACATCCACATACATACTTTGGCAGTGTAAGTAATACCCTCAAGCTAGCAATTCTAGTTATCTTCACATTCAATCATGTTGCCTCTATAAAGTTCACCACTCTTTAGCTCCATCGTCACAATGTGGCCTACCGCTTTGTGCAGCAGCTTCATTAGAATCCCCAAACTTCTTCTCAACTTTTTCCAACCTCACAAAATCTTAAACCCTTGATAAACCCTAATGTACTAATTAAAGTTCCTTCAAAATTTTATTCGTTATGGCCTTCTTTTCTTCACAACCCCTCACATTATTTCTTTCCCCTGGCTTGAAATTGGGTTCTTTGTTTTGTTTTGTTTTGCTAGGGTTTTAATAGATATGACTGAGGGCTTATATTATTTGTATGTAAAAGTTCTAGAAGGTGCATAATTACATAATCCCTAAACAATCCCATAGTTAAATTTAAAGGCTAAGAAAACAAAAGTTAAAAAGGGTAAAAGAAAGTCATTTAAGGCAAAGAATAAGGAACAAGAAAAAAGAAGTAATGAATGTGCATACAACCACATACATACCTTGGTAGTGTAAGTAATGCCCTCAATCTCACAATTCCAGATATCTTCACATTCAATCATGTTGCCTCTGTAAATCTCGTTGCTCTTGAGCTCCACCATCACAATGTGACATGCCACTTCATACAATAGCTTCACTAGAATCCCCAAGCTTCTACTCATCTTTTTCAAATCTCACAAAATCTTCAAGACCCCTACATGATAAGGATACAAAAAAAAGAGCTTCCCTTAGCTCCGAGAAATATTTATTCTGTACTAACAAGGCCAGCCACGTGAAGGTGGAAGCTCAGTGGCCTCACCTAAGACCTAACACACCTAAAACCTAAGACCTAAGACCTAGAACACAACTAAGACCTAGAAGACATACCTACTTGACACATTTAATACACCTAGACACCTATGTCTTAAAACACCTAAGAAACCTAAGACCTATAAGACACCTATACACCTCTAAAACACCTAAGAATTAAGACATATCTAAGACACCTGAGAAACTTAAGACATATACAGTAAGACACCTAAGACAACTAAAACACCTAAGAAAGGTCTAAGATGCCTAATCTACCTTTAAGACACTTAAGACATATATCTAAGACATGTAAGACCTAATATAGGTCTAGAATACATATTTAAGACACATTTAAGATACATAGACACCTAAGACCTAAAACACCTAAGAAACTGTAAGACCTAAGACACCTCTAGACACTTAAGACATCTAAGACTATCTATATACAGTTTAGAGATCATACCTGCACAACATGAAGTTCAATTTTATAACTTGAAATCCTTATAGGCATAGACCTACATAATTACAAAAACAAAAATCTATGTAAATAAATTTATAGCTCATTTGTAGCTTGATCATGTTTGATTATAATAAAATTTGAACTAAGAACCATTGAAATTAAAATTTGAAAGGAAAGAACTATCAAGAATCATGTACATTTTGCCGATGATGGCATGGTTCGGTGGTTAAGTCGCTTGGTTGTAGTGGCAGCCACCAGAGTTCAAACCCCTGCTGGGCCAACGAGCTCGCAAGGCTTTACGCCTTCGCTGGGCTAATGAGCTCGCGGTTTGAAGTGTTCTTCCTAGGGGATGAGGTCCCCCAGTTGTGGCCTCACCGGTTCATTGCTCCGGGCAAAAGCATTCACGTGGACTCGGAGGGCGTGTCGTACCAGCGTCGCCGGTCACGTTAAAAAGTTTACCAGGCGCATTTAAAAAAAAAAAAAAAAAAGAATCATGTACATTTTAAAATAAATCAATAGATCAATAGATAATTCAAGTGCATATGCCTTCATACCATGTATTGATTGGTTCAACTCGCTCTTCAATAATGTAGTTAGATCTCTTGGTACATATAATCTAGATCTTCTCTATCTTTTATTATCTCTAAAATATTTTCGTGATCTTCAATAGACAACCTCCACTTTTGTTGGCCACATCCTCTTTTTTGTAAAGTTTTCAAACTTAATCTTGTTGCTATAACTAAGTGACTGTACTGTAGAACTTTTTGTCTTGGCATATAATCAATAAATATAATACCATTTTTATCTATCTTTACTTGTTGATAATAGGTGCCTTCAACAACAACTGATCCAATGGGATATGATTGTCCATCACTATTTGTCATTGATTCTAACAATTTTGATTTTACTTGTGTACATCTTAGTAGATAGTAATCTACACCTTCTGTATTATCAGGATCTGCAACTACAACAAAAATATCTCATGCACACACCACAAGTAAACATGTTTGTACATTTGAGTTGAACAATGTAAATCAAATGTTCAAAACTTTATTACAATCTAGAATATAAATCAATTCTGTAACTTACCTATAACAACTAAATTTGATACATGTTCATAATCAGCTGAATATATAGGATCATATACATCTACAATGTCACTATCTTCAAAAGGAGGCATTGATACTATTTGTTTCATTTCCCATTGCAAAACATATCCATCCCTTACATTTGGATATTGTAGAATATTTGCATTGTTCTCAATGCAATTAACACAAAAACAAGATTTTTCTCTCACTTGAATAGAAAGAGACTTGCTATGTCCTATAGTCATGACTTGATAAAAACTTCTAACACCATTAATTGTTTGAAAATTATATGGATTCGATCGATCAATATCTGCACGTATGAACAAATTCTTGAGCATCTCAATTAAAACTAAAATTCAATTAAATCACATGTGTACTTAAATTTAAATATTAAATTTTTCAAATAATATAAATTCAATTAACATAACTTTAACTTCCCAAAAATAGTGTTTGTTGTATATTGAGTCACGGGCACCAAAATGTCTTTTGCACCATTCAACAATTTGATTTGCATTTTGTATGGTGTTCCCTGTAATTTCATGTTGGTGAAGTGCCCAGGTAAGAGGTAAGAATTTAAAAAAGTTCACATGTACATCCAACTATTACAATACATGTAGATCAATTACATAAATCATTGTAGAAGTATTCAACAATTTTAAATTTTATAAATTCTGTATCTAGTACATTACCTACAAGTTCATATTGGCGAAGTGCACACTTTACACATGTTCCTGCTCCATCATGCTCTCCTTTTCCATGTCCACTCTCAAAAAAATTCCACAAAAACTTTATGTCGAATCTAGCATATTGTTGCGTTAACTAATTAAATGCTTTTGCAGACTTAAATTGTCCTGTATAAATAGTTATATATAAACAATGATTTGAAAACCAAAAATTAGTTAAAAGTTCAAGTCTTAAAATTTTATAAATTTTTAAATTAAAAACTAAAAATAAAAAAATAATAATAAAATCAACACTTACCGGCACATCCATCAGACGAAATCTAGTGTTGTAATGCAGTAATGTCACGTTTTCTCAAATCTTCAAAAAACATTCGAAAGCAATGTGCTACATAGCTTCTATCATGACCTATATCATCACTGATATAAAAGTGAACCTCCTTGATGATATCTCATTCATCTTCAGTACTCTCTACCTCATCTTCAAATAACTCAGCATGTCTATAGCAAACTTGTACAAAGATTGTGACTTGCTCTGAATGATAATATTGACTTTGAATCTCAGTTTGAGGACTAAATGTATAATTTCTAGAAAAATCTACAATAGAAAGAATGCAACCTAGTGGAAAACAATTCTTTGAGTCACGAAATTGCTTAGCCTACCATCTCACGCCATGACAATGTTGGATATGTGGTTATACAATGTTATGAAATTTGTTCATAAACTCATCGCAGGGCAATTCACTCTCTCTCAAAACAATTTTTCTGGATTCAGTGCCTGACTTCGTTGAGTATTTCTCATATTCAAATCTCTTCCAAACAACTGACATTGAATGATCAATATATTTCTTTTATTTGTATAGTATCCCTTCTATTGGAAGAAACATGGCAGTGCTCGGTCCAATATCCAATTACTTTTTGTTTTACATCTTCTGAAATTCTATCTTTATGAGGGACTCGACAAATATTTACGCAATTATTTTCAATGTTTTCATCTAATCTGTTTCTTTTCTTGATATATCTTTGAACATTTCTCCTAGATACATTTACTAATTGGGAAATTAATTTAACTTGTCTTCTATGTGATAATTTCTTACTAGAAATTGCAGTCATCAATTCTCTACATGCAACACTTAAATCAGAACTTCGACTCTTGGTTTCAATATAATCCAATGTTGTTTGCAAGTTTTCAATTACTGTCTAATTTACTAAATTTGAAGATTTTTTCTTGTTATCAACTCCTAACAACTCCAAAACAGGGGTCATTTCTTTTCACCTAAATAACTTTGCACATAATTGTGCTCTTCCAATTAGAGATTTAACTTCAAAAAATTCATCCCAAATTCTTTTAGTGTGCAATTTTATTGTGCTTTTAGGTAACATATGTTTAGGTGAAATGTTTTTGAAAAGAGAATCCTCATCCATCTCCATAAGATTTTTCATTCCATGCCAAAAAATTCTATCACTACTACCAATTTCATCTTGTACTTGTTCATTAATGCGCCCTTCAACTTGTTCATCAATAATTTCAATGGGTTGTTCTTGACTAGATGTTCCTAGGGTTTTTTATCTCTTTTTCGATCATACAACCTTGATCTAGTTCTTTTATTCCCCATAACAAATTGCTTGTTTTAATTCACCTACACTCACATATACATCCTAATAAATATATCATGAAGTTCAATTTCTACATGGTAAAATGAGTAAATAAGTTGGGAATCATGTTACATACCTAAAAATTTGTAGCCTCTCTTGCCAAAAAAACTCCTTTTGTGTGGTTTCTCCAAATGCTTAAACTGAAAAAAAATTTTAAAAAAAAATTAGCCTCTATTGCGAAAAATGATGCTTATTAGACTATTTTCTCCTTGATGCTCAAATTGAGAAAAAACACAAAAAATAAAGCCATATATATATATATATATATATATATATATATATATATATATATATATATATATATATATATATATATATATATATATATATATATAAGTTTTAAAAAAAAGAGAAAAAAACAAACATTTGACCTGTGGTGGTCACCAGAATTATATGATTTCAGGAAAGTTGATCTCGCCTGACTTTGATCCGGGCGAGTCGAACTCAGGCCAGTTCAACTCTCCTGAAACTGTCTATGTGGCATCCCACTTGACAACCATCTCCTAATTTTCTAGAGTTTTCTGAAATTCTCAACTTAAACTGAATATTTCTTCAATCAAAATGGATTATTTCAAAAATAAAAAATACCCTTTTGTAGAGCTCTAAGTCTAGAATCTAAATATGATTTTTTTAAATATTTTGATTAGTTTTAATATATATATTTTTTTAAATTATTGCAAGTAGGTTGTTAAAATCAGAGATGACACTGATTAGAAATTTAAAAAAATTTCAAAACACATCTAATTTTTTTCAAAATTATATGGTGCACTACAAGAAAGAGTCCTCTCCAAAAGGGTATAATTGGTTTTGTGAAAATGATAAAAAAATTATACAAAAGTTGACATGGAATGAAAACTATCAAATTCTATAAAGTTTGACTTTAAAATGATATTACGAAGAAAATATTCATTGAAAACTAATTTTTTTTCTCCATGCACTAGATATTGAACTCATTTTTTTGGGAAAAAAAATTAGGGAAAAATAAGATTGTTTGCTCTTTTTTTTGTGACATGGACTCAAAGTCACTTTTTCCTGAAATTTTCAATAATTCAAAATTTTCTCTTAAATTTATAAAAAAATGTCGAAATATTTTTTTTTAATTTTTGAAACATTACAAGCATAAAATTCATCAAGAGATCTATATTTCATTAGTTTACATCTTTTTGAAATTCAAAACATAAATGCCACTTTTATGAGGTCGAAGTTGAAACTTTTTGTTTGTGTTGGCTGATTCCTTTATAAAAGTGGGACACAACTTTGTGCTTTTACCCTGCCAGAGCGTGGTTCATAGTCTTTTGGTCTTGAGGAAGCATGCACTTAAAAGTTCATAGTCTTAACACAAGTTTGGCTGACTTGGTGGTTTACACTAATTGTGGTTGTGCTTTGTCGATTATGGAAGTGTGGAATAACATGTAAGAGTGGATTTAGGCCCATGCTAAGGTGTGATGTGGTCCGTATTCATTCCTTTCCTCTGCGGGAATGTTTTGGTCCAGACCTAATTTGAATTTTCTGGGTTAATATGTGTTGCTGACCTTGGAGAATATTTTCAAGGGTTATGATGGTATAAATAAGTGTCAAGGATTCATGAATAAAGGGATGCGTGATAAATGTGATGTTTATGATGCAAATTTGATCAGTGCAGTGACATATTTCATGTGTTAGGCTACCAGATGTAATGAGCAGAAGGTGTATACTATTTTTTAGTGTTGCTGCAAAGGTGATGTTTGTGTTGTGGTGAATATTGAGCTTCATTGGAACTGTACTCCATGCATATGTTAGATGAAATTATATCAGTTCATCCCTGGCAGTGAGCCTCCTCTTCTATCTCTTTCTTCTAGGTAGTGAGTCTTTCTTTCTTTCTTTTGGGCAGTGAGCCTTTTGTGATTCGGTGTTGCTACTACTTTATATTGTGGCCCAATCCTCACCGTATTTTTTCCCTTCTTGGGTTTTCCACATAAAATCTGGTGTTGTCTTGTGTTTGATGTTGTTATGATTTAGCTTTTGTTATTTGCTTTTCATGCTTAATCATCATAACAAGTTTAAGGGTTAAATAAGCTAATGTAGATCTGAATGTTTGTGGGGGTTTGAATTTTATGATACAACTAATTCACCCCCCCTCTTGGTTTTCTTATGAATTCAACAAGAACTAGACAAGGAGAAGAAGGCTCCTTCAGAAGCATTTGAACATGTGCCTCTACAACTTGAGGCTACTATTAATGCAATTGTAGAACATGAATCATTGATCAGCTTCCAACAAGTCTTCCAAAGACACTTAGCAATAGGAGGAATGAAGTTGTTGTGGAGGAAGCCAAAATGAGGAAACAAGCACTAGATAAAGTTGGCTCTTTCATCTCTCATGAAAAAAAAGTTAAATTAGCCCAAAGACAAGCATAGGAGTTGAGAAGAAAACATAGAATAAATGCTCTGATGGGAAAGAAAAAGAAGAAATAAAAAGAATGGAGAGAGAGACTAAAGAAAAGATTGCTGAAATCCTTGAATGAATGAAAAGGGATAAGATGACTACTAAGGAACAAGTTCATCTAGATACACCTGATGTGTCTACCCAAGACCTAGACTTATCAGCTTTTGAGGATAAAGTGACTGGTGGAGATGAAGTAGAGAAATTTGATAAGAAAAATGAGGAGACTAGTCCTTTGGAGAATACAAATGTACAAAATATAGAAGATCAAAGTGAAGTGAATTTACCCCCTCTAGAGAATATTAGTTTTGATGGAAAACATAACATCCCCCTCTAGAAAACTCAGGAAGTGGTGAGCAGAAGCAAGAAGATAGGTCAAGACTCTTCTTCATCAGATTCTTTCAAAGACCTATTGGGGCTGCAAATATAATTTCAACCTATGGTGATACCTGAGCTCTTGCAAATTCCTACTCATGAGGGATAAGTTGACTTGTCCAATATCTCCCCTATTCATAAATTACATCTCAGTGACATTCTGCATGCTTATGCAAGAAAGGAGTTTCTGTAAGATCATTTGAAGAAGACTGAACTAGTTGATGATGTAGTAAAAACTATTCAAGAGAGTCTACCTAAGGTAAATTTTGATTCCTCTTTGCCCCCAGAACAAAAATTGAAAATATTAATGGATTCCTTCAAAGATCATTCATCTTACATTGAGAAAAAAGAAGAACAAGAGGCATTGAGAAAAATAAATGAAAAGAGAATGACATATGCATCAGATTGGTGTGGCAATGCATACAACAAACTTCAAGAAAATTTGAAGATGTTTAAGGAATGCATTGATGAAGCCACTGCATTATACCTATTCTGCTTGAAATGGCCAATTTCCACCAAGAACATCAAAACTCAGATTGACTCCATTGAGTTGCAGATAACTAAATTGACTGAAATATATGACTTGTCAAAGGACAATGATGGATCAACCATGACACAAGTAGAAAATCTTCATTCACATATGTCACAGCTTCAAGACCAAAGAGAACATATAAAGAAACAATTTGGTCAGTTGAGGGAAGTAGTTAATTTGAGTCTTGCTTCATTATCTGGAGTGCTAGGTGAAGCAGAAAAGATTGAATAGAAAATGAAGGCTCCAAGAATTATAGATGAGGCTGAGGATTTATGCATACAATTTGAATGTCAGAATCACATTCTTTCCTCAACAAAAGAAAATTGGGTATCTACTCTTTCTCAACTCAATGGTAATCTACAAAAGCATTGTACCTTCTAAGTGAGTTGTAAGAGTATTGTAGATAAGACAATTTTGACTTTGTATAGACTTGCGGGGGCTTGTAGTGTCATTCTTGATGAAAATACTATGTACATAGCATTAATTTTGGGGCACCTCCATCTTAGGAGGAGTGTTGTTTGTAAAAATCATACATTAAGGGGGAGTACATATAGTCATTTTGTTACATATAGAAGATATTATGCCCTTTGTCCTTGATGTCAAAGGGGGAGAGTGTATTGATGATTTTCTTATTAATTAGTTGGGAGAGAGAACTTGTAGATAAATGAATGTTTCCATCAATGACAAAGGGAGAGATTGTTGGCAATATGTGTTGTCATTGATGTCAACTCTATATGTGTCAACTTGAGGACATGCTTGTATAGAGTTTTGTATAGAAGTTGAAGAGGCTGAGAAATGGTTAGAAATAGGTTAATGAATAGTGGAAGGTTTGAGAGAGATGGTTTGATAGAGTTGGAGACATGGGGTCAGCATGTTTAAGGCAAGTCTATCTGGAAGACCTAACAGATGGAAAGTAGCTGTCTAAGTATGAGGAAGAATGATAATTAGTATGATGTCTAAGTGTGATGTGGAGGTGAGTACACTTGTTTCAATATGTTTCCACTATCCCCACATTGATATAATACCAATATGGTGTACCGCACTTAGAGATAGGTTGCTAAAGCTTTTGTAGAAGGTATTCACAGTGTATACTCTAAGACAGAGCCATGGTGTTTTGGTCCACATCCTTCCACAAAGCAAGATTTTATCTAGTTTAGAAGATATGTTGGTCAATTTGTGAAGGTGTTATATCCAAGATTTCAAGTCATGAAACCTTCTACAAGAAAATTTATAAGTGATAGAGTTCCAACTAGTGCTCTTACAAAGTAAGGCAATGATGAAGGATTTTTGGAATGCTCTGCATTCCTCCAGTATGATAGATATGGTTGTGCAGATTTGGGGATATGTTATGAGTAGTGTATGGGTACATTCATATGGATTTCATATGTTTTCATAAACCACAATGCAATATCCTAAGTATTGATGGATCACAGTCAGTTAGGGATGCTTTGTTTTTAGCAGTTTAATATGTTTCTCTTCTTTCTGTAGCATATAATGGTCAAACACTTTAGGAGAAGATTGTAAGGATGTTATTGATAAAATATATTTCTTATTTTTTGGTCTACATAATGTTTTTGGTCTCTCCCTAGTGGTATGAAGATAAACAGTGGGCAATGTTGATGTTGTTTGGGCCGACAATTTGGTTCCTTTCATTTGTGGTTAATCTTGATTAATTAAGTTTTCTTTGAAGGATGAGTTGTGATGTATTTGACCCTATTATGCCATGTGAAGTGATCTACAACTCATTCACTTTTCATAATGTATTTACTTTGAGCCGACCTATACAGTATCACACGTTTCATCTAAAAGGTCATCTTGGTGCCGACCTAATTGAAGTTTTAAGTTGTTGCAGAGGGTACATATAGAAGAAAAAAATCATTTGTGAGTGGGTAGAGGATGGATTGTGGAGTGTATTAAGGATGAAGTGTGCAAAGTCAAAGTGATGGAGTAATTGTGCAAAGTAAGGTACTGCAACATTAGCATATGATAGATGCCTTCTTTATAATAGTTCATGTTCATGTTTCTATTGTAATTTTCATGTATCCTGCTATTAGATAGTGAGTCTCCTCAATAGGTCTTAGTATCTTGTCGGAAGGTTGTAGCCTTAGTCAACAAGTCCAATATGAAGTAGTAGCTTCTTTGGGTTGTAGCCCTAAAACAAAGTTGTAATCTTTTATAGTAGTGACCTTCATATAATGTGAGTTAATCCTCACCGTGGTTTTTCTGTCATTGGTTTTTCCACATAAAAATCCTAGTGTCTTTGTGTGACACATGTTTTACTTCCCGTTGTTCTTCTTTTGGTTAAAATGAATTGATGTTTAAGATGTGAATGGAATTGATTTAAAGTTTAAGAATAGACTTATTCACCCCCCTCTCAGTCTCTGGATGTGTTTTGTTAGTCCCAAAAATAGAAGCGGCCCAAAACTCTAAAACATTCCTAAATCACCTAGGCCAAGGATTATCATTAGGGTGATAGAAAGAGGTTTATCAATAAGTTATGGGTGATTTTGGCCAACTACAGGAGTGGGTATACTCTTCTGCACTTTAGGCTCAGCTAGACCTAGGAGGGATATTCCTAGAGGCATAAAATAGAATACAAATAAAGAAACACTACCATACCCAATGTACACTTGACCCCAAGAGATATCACTAGGTCAATGCAAACTGGTTGCACAGGCCTCTAATTAAGCTAATTCAACTGTGTGAATGTACATGCATAGGAAAGAACATTTTTTTCCCTAAACCACAGGTGAATGATTTGTTTGATTTTAAAGAATGTTTGGTCCCTCTCAAATATAGACTGGTGACTATTACATTGGGCAATAGAGTCATAAACAATAAAGAGGAAAGAAATGGGCTAAACTAGCATCAACAGAAAACTAAAATATATTCACATACATTTCTCATATTACATTTCATGCACTAGACATACTTATTTATACAAATCCAAACTATAATAACCCACTTGGAATAGAGAAATGACCCAACACAAAGCTTGTATTGATTTAAATGTTGTCATACATTATCAAATCCCATAACAATCATAGTCGCAAATGTGGTGAAGGTAAAATACAAAGTTGAGATAATGCATTCCCCTAAATTATTGCAAACAACCATGGAGACATACCAACGCATTAAAATGCACATTACAATCCTTCCTAGATTATATTAGACACATTCCTTCATTCACTACCTAGACATTTTCCTCTACTTGATAGGTGTTTTCCAGACTAGACAATTGGTTCAGTGACCAACTCTATGAAAAGAGCTTTGCTCCATTATTTATAGCATGACTAAGTCAACTTTGGGGGTAAAATGGGAGGGAAAATCCTCACCAACTCCACCAACGACATTAAAAACCTATTTCTTAGCCACCCACTTTGCATTCATGATGATCTAAGAAGTTTTTGGCACATTTAGAAGAGCAAGGAAGGTTAGGAAGTTGGGCTCTGACAAGTCAGACTTCGGAGCCTAGACCTTCCATCTTATAGCTTACAAATCAGAAGAGAAGGAGAAGAACACCCAACCCCGATTACATAGAATATTAAGGGCATTAGAAGTCGGGCCTCAGGCTTCCTTCCTTCCTTCTTCCAAAGAAGGAAGGAAGGAAAGGAAATCCCTACTTTCCACCTTCCGCACATATAAAAATTATCATGTCAACAGACTTCGGGCCCTGGGCTCTCTGTCTACCACCTTTAAAAAAGAAGGGAGAAAGGGGAACCTCTACTAGCTAACCCCCATGGTAGATAGAACCTTCGCCCCATCAGACTTTAGCTGCCGAGCCTCCCATCTACAACACTAAATAAGATGAAAGGCCGAACCTTTGACCTCTAAAGCACTTAGAAGATTTTGCAATGAATAACACTTAGAGAAATTTTAAGCCTTTGGACATTGAAGCCGACAAGGAAAACATAATGGAGGATGGGAAACCGAACCTTTGAAACTCCAACAAAGGGAAAAACACAAGGGAACACTTAGGATATTGGGACTTAGAAAATTTTTTGGGCTATTTCCTTGTATTTTCAAAAAGGCAAACACATGAAAACCTATGGAAGATGTCTCTAATCAGTTCTAATTTATAGGTTTAACAATGATGGCACAAAGTGGGACACAAATAGATTTTGGGGGTAGCATGAAGCATTTTGGGGATTGGTTTTTTTAGGTGTCAACACTGGCTCTGGTTGGGGATGTGTGCCAAGCAGTGTCACAGTGAGGATTTAGATCTCGAGGCAGATGAAAAGAAAAAAATAAATAGGGGAAAAAAAGAAAGATACTTACAACAAGGCCATATATACAAGAGAACATACAATCATAAGGAAAAATAGCTATAGGCAAAATTTTAGAGAAAACCTACACAAAATTGTTGCAACCACTTGCCTCTATCAAAGACAAGTTGAATGAAGGAGTTGATCTCCCTCAAACCAAATTTGCACTTCTCACCCAGCTACAACAACTAAAAACTATCCCCAACATGTGCAAATCTGCAACATACACTTACGGAGCCAAGGCAAGCTTCACCAATGAAATTACTATTGCATGGTAATCATAAGAAAGAGGTGCTTGGCCTATTCCATACTACATCATGTTTGTTCTTAACAAGGGGTGAGAAATCAAAATTTAGGTTAGCAAATAAAAACATGGATGGAAGTGAATCTCCATCACCAATTGGAACCTTATTACACTTGTTGACCTCTTCATGCAAACTAAGGGAAAAAAAGAACACCTCTAATTCACATGGCAAAGAAAATTGTGCTTGAATGCACTATTGATCCATAAGAGAAAACACTTCATCTTGTAGAACAAACTGGGAAGAATCCAACTCAAGTATATCTTCGAGTTGGGTTGTTGTCTATTGAAATTCAGGCATGAACATGCCTTGCCGCTCATTCACATCAATGTCCCATACAAAGGACTCAACCTCTACTGTAGTACCAACACATTTAGGAGTTGGCAAACATCTCATAGCAAAGAGGAAACATTCATATTCATTTGCAATTCCACCCAGCTCTTGAACAAATCTTTCATATGTGTTGCTACAACCTTCAAATTCTAAACCATAAGCATGACTCAGGCTGCAATTCAAAACATCAGCACATAAATCAAGATCATGAGACACCTCAAATGAAGAACCATGTTCTTCCAATTGTCTCTTTGTTGAACATGTCCATTCTAGCAGCTTGATGTGTCATATTCATTGCTACTAATAGATTAATGACACACTTCTTCTTCCACATTCATTCTTATATCATTTCCTTGTGGCTAAGATGAAGCACACTCTGCATGAGGAAGAGAACATACCTTGTACCAAAGAAACAGGTTCTCATATGCGTCCACATGATCACCATCTTCAAAATCTAGGGAAAACTCTTCACACTAAAACCCCATGGCTGCACAAATAACTATCTCTAATCGGTTATCACCAAGTGCAACCACTTCTACATCAACCTCATGTAAACAAATATCAATTGCTTCATCACAAATAGGAACAAAGGAGGGCATCAAATCAAACAAGAAACGAGTTTCTTTTTCATCCCATGTTTCATTGACTCCCAAAACTACAACTCCACTTCCTAGGACAAAATCATACTCACAAGGCTAGGGTTGTCATCTTTTAAGCATAATAAGTCCATCAACAACATATGGAGGGTTAAAGGTCAAGCTTGTGGGAGTGGGTTTCATCCCCTGCACTTCAAGCTCAGCTTAGACTCTGGAGAGATATTCCAAGGGCTACACCTGAATAGGTATTAAGTTCAAACTAGATGAACAACTAAAAACATGTACATCCAAACCCAACTTGTTGTCTTGGTCCCAAAAGCTACCACTAAATCAAGAACAACTGGTTGTCCATCTTTTTAGTTGTTCATCTGATTTGAACTTAATACCTACTCAGGTGTATCCCTTCGAATATCCCTCTAGAGTCTAAGCTGAGATCGAAGTGCAGGGGATGAAACCCACTCTCATAGAGTTAACCTTTAACCCTCCATATTTTGTTGATGAACTAATTATGCTTACATGATGACAACCCTAGCTTTGTGAGTATGATTCCATCATAGGAAGTAGATTTGTGGTTTTGGGAGTCAACATGTTCAACACATGCACCATATTAGATTATGTAATCCAACCATAGTGTTATATCCATGGTGACAAGCTCTAGGAAAGATTTCCATGCCTATGAAAAAAGATGGATCTTCTGGATACAAATGTTTGAGTTCCTCAAACCCAGAAACTTCAATTCTCATCTCCACCAACAAATTTTACCTCCTACTCAAGGCATCTACAACTCTATTAGACTTTCCACTTCTATGCTTCAACATATATGTATAGCTTTGCAAAAATTCAACCCATTTCAAATGTCTTTGATTCAACATCACTTAGCTATTCAAATACTATAAATCATGATGATCAATGTACAAAACAAATTCCTTAAGAAAAAGAGTGTCTTCATTTCTTCAATATTTGAACAATAGCATAAAATTATTGATCATAAATATAATACTTCTTCCTAGCATCATTGAGGTTTTCACTAAAATATGGAATGGGTCTTCCTTATTAACTCAATACATCTACTATGGCACTGCCACTAGCATCACAATCTACTTGAAATACCTTGTTAAAATTTGGAAGTGCTAAAACAAGTTGCTCTATAACTTCCTACTTGAACAAATCAAAACTCTTGGTTGCCCCTATAGTCCACTTAATTTTTTTTCTATCTCCTCTCATTGTTTTAGTTAAGGGTCCACATATGCTACCGAAGTTTCTAATGAACTTTCTATAAAAACTATCCAATCCATGGAATGATCTTACCTTAGTGGCACTTCTCGGTGTAGGCCATTCTATCATAGCCCTTACTTTCTCTAGATCCATCTAAAGACCCTTAGCTGAGATCACAAATCCTAGGTACACTATGTTGAAAGTTGTTTGTCATTGATGTCAAAAATGTGATGGTCTTGTTGATCATCTCATCTATCATGATACATGTTCTTTGGTTGACGTGATAGCTTGAGTTGATGGAGTTGATGAGTTTGTCATATTATCAACATGTTTCAATTCAAGAGGTCAATATAGGAGATCAGTGGTGAGCACATCATCATAACACATCATCAGGAGATGTGATCATCAGGGATTATTGCTTTGGATGGTTGTCACACATTCCCATGATTATGAATTCCATGATTCAATGCTTAAGGATTGGGACTTTTTAGATCAGGATGTTGATTATAGTCTTGTATGTCAGTGGTCAAATGTTGATCATTATGTTAGCATGGATGTGTTGATCATCATGCAAGAGTTGAGAAGTTGATCATCTCATTTTATGCCTTACATATCAATTGCTTCATATTTCAAAGGAGGTTCATGTTCATGATATGATGGATGTTCATGATGTTTGAGTTGTAGTGTAAAGAGTTGTAGTGCTTCAAGACAATGTATGAAAGTGATGATAAGGTATGAGGTCCTTTTGGTGGCATTGATGTCACCCATTGATGTCATGCACTCATATCTTAGATTACAAGCCTTATGTGTTATGCCCTCTTTGTGGTTATGTCTCTCTTTTTTGTTTCATGGTGATCTTGTCCATTTTACCTTCAATCACATCTGCATTGTAGTTGCAAGTGTAAGTCCTTGTGTCTTTGGTAAAGACTAGGTTTTATGTGTCACTTTTTGGTTAGTGACAATTGACATCTTCTGCTCATTTCTTTATCATCCAATTTCCCTATGGTAAAGATTAGTGGCTTGTTTTGTTATTCTTTTTCAGAGACCTTTTATAACAATTAAATGTCATCGTGGTTGCTCAGTGGTGAAAAATATCATCTAGATCTCCATTTTTCTAGATTAGGGTTTTCTTGTTTATGTCATTTAGGACCAAAATCCTTAAAATTCTGCATTACTCTAAACCCTCATTTGGACGTCATGCCTTTTGTTCTTTTTTTAAAAAAGTGACCAGGAGGGCAGGTCACACTTAACTTAAGTTATAAACTTAAGTGTCGTTCCTCGTGAAGACTAGCCTCATCACCTAGGGTAACTGGGAGCAACAAGTTTTGTTTTAAACCTGAGTGGGCACATTGCCATCATTGTTCATCAGGAGGGTGCCAAACATAAATTGACAAAGAAAATTTGAGCTCTTTTCAAATTACAACGATTCATTTGTGATGCTTAATTTTGACAGGTGGTTGGATTAATTGTGCCCCAAACTACTTCAAGTTAGTTGTTCCATCTTCCCCAAGTGCTAGTAAATTAATTTTCTTTGACTATAGGAGGTTTGGTAGAGTTTTGATATTGGATTCTTGATGAAGACAATGTTCTCTACACACTAATACCACAAAAGGGTGATATAAGATAAGGTAGTGTGAGTTTTTGTTGATGAGACATTGATAAGTTTGTATATATTCAAAAACTTAATTCTACATCTGCAGATGAGGGTTTTTGTAGATTAATGTATGTTATATCAGTATTGTAATGATGTTTAAAAGATGATTCAGTAGAGGATTCAAAGTGCAATCAGAGTAGAACCTAAATATGTATTTTTGAAGACAAATCTTCTTGCAGATGTTGATAGTAAGTGAAATTGAAACAATATGTTGTCCTGGAGTTTTTACTTCTATTCAAACTAGAGATAGAGCAGTGATTTGTTTGGAAATAGAGTAACCCTCTAGCTTTTGTTTATTTCATCTGAGTTTAATGAAAGTGATGTATGTTTCTAGTGAGGCATATTATGTTACAAGTGAGGCACATTATGTTTGCCAATGAGGCATGGTATTTTGCCAGTGAGGCTTTGTCAATGAGACACTAAATGTAACTAGTGAGGTTTTGCTTTTCCAGTGAGGCTTAATGAAGTGAATTTTCAAGAGTGGTTTTTAATCCCTTTTAGGGTTTTCCACTCATCAATCCTGTGTTATGTGTTATCTTGATTGTTTATCAGTTTGCATTTGATAAGTCCTTGTGGTTCAAGTTTCTTGTACTAGTTGACATCACTATGATTCACTTAGCACTAAATTTCAATGACATTTGAAGTGATCTTAATGGATCTATATGCTTAAATTCAAGTGAGTTTTTAATCAAATTTGAGTTGAAATTAGACCACTAATTCACCCCCCCTCTCAATGGTCATGTACTCTAGCACACTAATTCCTTCTTCAAAAGTTGCATTTCTTCAAATTTATCGACTGTTTCTTTTCTCTCAACCTCTCAAAAACTCTACGAACATGCATCAAATGTACCTCCAAATTCTTGTTGAAAATTAGAATATCATCTTGTTATGGAGTAAAATGTGTTCACTTATCTTTTTACCTCCTTGTTTATCTCCTAGGTCCCCATGATTGCATTATACATTCAAAATGTTTATCCTAACACAAAATTGCCCTATACCAAAGCAAAATTTGAATATGGGCCCCTTCATTTATCTCACCTTGGACCCAAACATGGCTGATGGACCTAGGCAATATCTCCCATGTCCCCCCATTTAGGTCAGGTCTAATTTGAATGCATATAAGCTTGGGACCTTTCAAAAGGTTTCTCCTTGTTGGCTCTTTTGGTTTAACTTCACGATTATGAGAAGGAAAGCATATATAAGTGTGTTTTGAGTTCATTTGTAACTAGGTTGAAAAGTTCATAACTTGAGATCCTGAAAGAAAGAAAGCAAGAGCATTCATTGTGATTCTAGAGAGGATATGTATTGTTATTGTGTTTTTATTGCAGATATGAAGCTAAAATCTATTCTTATTTAGGAGTTGAAGGATCTTCATCATTCTAAGGTTTCATCACATAGGTTACATGAGCAGGATCTAGAAAATACAGATCTATAGGAAGATAGAGCACAAATCAAGGTTTCAAGATCTAGAGATTGTTTTAGAATATTACCTCATCTAGGACTTGGGCAGTACTACCCATGTCCTCCTACCTTTTCAAAGCTTAGATCTAGCAACAGGACATCATCTACAACTTTCTAGTTTACAGTTTTGATAGATTCTTCTAGTCAGGACCTAGGCGGTCCCACCCTAGTCCTCGGATACCTCTACTTTCGAGAGACAAGTTTCATCATCTCTCTGATCATCCCTATGCAATTAGTTTTTGAATATCTTTTATATTTATTACATTATAAAAAGATCAGTGTAGAACTAGGGTTTCATGCATTGTTAACATAGGGTTTGATAAAATGGACAAATTAAATCTGATCCATCTATAACATACCTAAGTACAAGATCTATAGCTAAGTCCTCCTCCATTTGGTAGTGGTTTGGCTTGTCTTTGTCCTTGAATGTTATATGGAAAGGGCTTTGATCTAGTGCACATTCTAGTTGTCATCACTCTCCTTTTTCATACTAAACATTTTGGTGAACCTGTAGCTTCGAGCATTTGCATCTTTTTGATTATCCAAATTAGGTCTTGCATTAATTTATTGCATATTTATCAATATTCATTTGAAAATCTTGCATCATTTCACATCCTTGATTTGAAAATTCATACTTTTGCAATTACACATTGTGTATTTCAACATCTCCTTCACATATCTTTGCAAGAAATCTTAAAGTTGTCTATATTTCATTATTGTGCAGCACTTTTGACATTGTGATCACTTCATTTGTAGTGACACTAGTGTGTTTTTGATCTTTGCAAAAACTTCAAAACCTAGTTTCCTCAAACTAGTGTCTTAGTGTACAAAAATTTCTCATTGGCGGGTGATCACACAATAGTGGGTTACAATTGCATTGAGGAAAGAAAAATTTCCATGTGGATGTAATTTTTTTTGGACAAGTTCACTTGAATGGGGGTGTTCACCAAAACCCAAAAATGGGTTTGCTTGAACACCCTCATTTGAGAAAACCCCATGTCATTAAAGGGTTCACTCGAACCCACGGCCGACTAATTTTTTTATAATAAAAATAATGGGTTTGAACGAACCCCTGTTCGTTCAAACCCACTTCTAAAGTTTTTTTTTATAAAGCATTTTTAACTATCATTTTTTACAATTTCATTGTCGAACCCCAAGACCCCAAGAGCACAACTACCGAACCCCAGGACCCCAGGAGAGTGACCAGCCAAACCCTAGGAGACAAAAATGTCATCCACGTCACCCTCCATCCACCCTCCAACCATCTAGATAAGCATTTTTTCTCCTCACTTTCTTAGTTTCTTGTCATGATTTGTATATGCTTCCATAGTTTGCATACATTAAAACTAGGGCAGTTAGCTTAAACTACAAAATCTCACAAAATTCGTCTATCCTTTATGCTTCCACTGATGTCAATACCCTGTTCTAATGCTCCCATTTTTGCATAGTGAGGGTTTGGCTTTACACTCGGTGTTCCAAAGTTCCCATTTTCTCATAGCTAGGCAAGGACAATGTTGGAAAAGGTTGTGAAATTTGGCTTGACAGCCGTCAATTGCATTTTCTTGAAAATTTCTAAAGCCATTTCATCAAATCCATGTTGTACATATTTGCATACATGTCAGCAGTCGACTTCCACATTTTACGAACATGTCAACTTAGAAGGCAGTTTAAACTACAAAATATGGTATGTGTTTAAAATGCTTTGGGCATGGAGTTGAGGCCCCCCCTATTGATGTAGCAAAATTCGAATATTCACACTACTTTTTGTGGAGATACAAGTTTAGTTAAATCATAGTCAAAATTACATCTACAAAATTAGCTACAAATGTCTTACAATAAAAAATAAGACCTTAGTCTTGAATTACAATGCAATACAAGCATAATCATTGTGTGGCTTTTCAAAACACTATCCTATGGGTTGATATTCAATCTAATACTCTCTTGATCTCTTGAATTCTTTCTTTAGATAAAAAACAACTACTAATCTCTCTATGGAGTTCCCCTCTCCATGTTGAATTGATGATCTTTTATAGAGAACTAGGATGACACATTATCTTTGCATTGATGAGAAACATAGTGCATTGTCCTATTCACATGTGATAATGATCATGTGATCTATAAATGGGGGTGGATAGTCCACATTGCTACTCATCAACAATAGACAATCCTAGCACACTATTACACCAAAGGTCCAATATGCAACACAAATATTGGTAGTTTGTGGATGAAATTTTATTAATCCACTTAATGGAAACCACCCTATCAACCTTACATAAGTGGGTACTTCTGACATACTCATACTGCATGCTACAACCATTGCATAATAGTGCAAACTTAAGTGGAAACTAAGATAATGCTCTACTGACTTGTAAATTAAGCAACATAAGCAAGAACATTGACAACAAAAACCATGATACAATTATTTAACTTGGAGAAAGTTTATATTTATGAAGAAAACTCCAACGATGATTCCACTAAAGTGTAGTTTTACAAGTAATAGTCCCTCTTGGACTAGGTTAGATGCTAATCAATTTTGGATCCTCTCTAAACCTTGTAATTTTCCTTTGGAACTAATGTCCATTATCAACCTAGATAATACAACCTTTATCTCTTCTCCTTCCAGGGTATCACCCATAAAAAGTCAAATGAGTAAAACTGTCTCTCAAATCCTTCCTTCTACTTTCTCATGAGGGTAATTTATAACTCTCTCATGATTCCCTATGTTTGAATATAGAAGGACAAATACCAAAAAGGAGAAAGAAAGTATCTATTAGTTTAAATTCTATCTCTCTAGTCATTGCTTGTCATTTATGATAGTCAAATTACCCTTATATGCCCTACTTTCCCCTTTATTAGTCATAATTTCACTGAGGTGGATGCTAGTTCATTAGGGAGGATGAATTACTCACCACTTTGCTCTAAGTTATTTTACCCTAGACCTTCTAGAGGCCATAAATTTTGCATCCAAACTCAAAATTAGGTATCATTTTTGTTTCTAAACTTACACTATTTGCTAGGGCTAGTTAAATATGAAATAAAAACATGCTTTCCATTCCATCTTCCCATTTATTTTACCCCCACAACATGACTAAATTTATGGGCCCCTAAATGAGTTAAATCAATCTTGGAAGTTGTCTTATCTACCAATGAAGATTGTAAGATGTCCCATACCATCCTTGTACCATCTTAGTTGTTGAGTAAATTATCTACTTGTTTATGTAATACTAAATGTTAGCTATGTATGTAGTATATAGTTGTCGGTAAGAAATACCATTTGCTTATTTTTCATATAGTTAGTAGTTGTGTTTTTTCTTATTTTGAATGCTTTATGGATGCTACTTATTTGGATCCCTTTATTTTGTGTTTGCATGTTTTCAAGTGGCACACTTATCACAAGCCTAGAACATGTATCAAAATAGTGTCTAGTTCCATATGTGTATCCTTTTATGGGTGTGAATATTTATGTTCATATTGATGCATATAATATTTCATTTAAGACTTGATACACAAAACATTTCATTTAATACTTGGGAAGCTATATAAAAGTACTAAACCTAATTCATTTAGAAAATCTAGCAAACACATGGAATGAACACTTTGTAACACACCTCACATAACCTAAAAAGAGTCATCTAGTGATATCAACATTGTGTCATCATTCTAGGGCATATTGCATGAATTCTTGCTATCTTTAATCTTGTTCAAAATTATTGATTCAACATCTTTATTAGGGTTTGACATAGAGGAATAATTATCCTTGTCATGTGTAAACTCCCAAGCACATAAACCAAGTTTAATGCAAATATCAAACTTAGAAACTTGAGTTGAGTTGAAAGCGAGTGTCTAAAAATTAGTAAAGATTAGATATGTGGATTTGGTTGAGATATTCACTTATAGGATCATTTTCATAGTCATGGAAATGACCCTAATAGAAAAATAGAAATTTAACCAATTTTGATGCCTTTATTTAGCAAGCCTTAAAATTTTAAAATATTGACAAATCACCTTGGGATATAGACATAGTCATATTCTACGTTGAGCTAAGAGCTAAGTGCTTGCATGTATTATTTAAATTTTTGAGCATCAATTTCAACATGCTTATCATTCACAACTCTTATTCCTAGGATATTTGTGTATCAATACTTATTTAATTGATTTATCTTAGGGTTTCATGTAAAGGTGTAGTTTATTTCTTTGTATAAATCAAGAAACTTAAAATTTTATATTTAAAGCAATTAAGATGTCTAAATTATTATTATTTTGTAACTTTGTTATGAATGAGTCGAAGGCTTGAGTAGATTCATTAAAATAGTGCTCGTCTTATTATATAGGAGAAAAGTGTGTTTTTATATCCTTTTTTCTACTCATTTTACATTCACTTTAGGTTTTATCCTAAGATATATTATCTTGGTATTTATTTTGATATAAGCTAGAAAAAATATAGAAAATCTATCAACCTTTAGTCTTTTTATTCATACACATTCCCTCACCTTGGATTGAATTACACAAGTGTGATTTTGTCTAGTGCAATGTTGTTCTATAGATAGAATTGTACTTGTAATCACATCCTCCAAATTTAAACATGCTTTTCACTTATGCCCTAGTGACCCTTTCACTAAATTTGAACCTTTCACTTATGTACCAAAATATTTAAATTTAGCACCTCAATTTCATATTCAAAGACAAGCCCTAAGATACTAAACAATTTAGTGATCCTAGATTATTATATATATATTTAAATGGGGTAAGTGCAGCAAGATGGGGGACCAAAAAGGCGTCTTAAGTGGCCATTTTTTTTCTTTATGAAATTAGAAAATACTAGCCTTGGATGAGAAATTGAGCATAGTTACACTCAAAATTTTAAGATGCAACAAAAATAATGTTCGTAGTGCTCTGAGTCTACTTTCTAAAATACTATTTTTTAAAAAAAATGGTATAGATTAAGGGTTTCAAAAAAGGGGGCCATGGAAATTGGTGTTGTTTCTGTCAAACAAAACATAACATAGCGTGTTTTGTGGCTCCCTCAAAAGGTTAACTTTTTATTGGTATTTTCAAAATCATGAGTCAGTGAGAAATTAGCTAACATGTAGTTTATGCCCAATTTTTTTATAATTTTTTAATGAATATTTCATTTTTTACTAATTTTCAAAGTGGACACATCTTAAAAAATAGAATTTTGTCCGTGCTACCCCTATAAATTTTGAAAACTAATTGAAAATTATTTTTTTAAATATGTGTAGAATGGAGTCTAATTTATAAAAATGTAATTTATTTGAAATTTCAATGAATGGTTAATTTATAATTAAAAAAGGCCAAACACTGGTTTTTGCCCAAAACAGACACACAAACAAAAGAAATTAAAGATGAAAGGCTTAACATTGTCAAAATGTGAAAAAAAATAACATCGTTAAATAGCTAAGAGAAAGCCTAACATTACCCAGGATTTTGATTTGTTCGACCTTGAAACACGTGCAAATCTGAGGGTTAGCACAAATGAAATTATGTGAAATCCTATAGAATATGCAAAAACACATCTTTGGATGTTGGGAAGGTACTCCAAGCCTAAGGCTTGGGATTCCCAAAGAAAAATATAACGTGAGCATGTTATAATGCACTCACGTTATGTTTTACATTTTTTTCTTTTTTGCAAGTTTACCTAATGTTTGCCCAATTTGACATAACACGAACGCATTATAACACGCTTGCGTTATGTCTCCCTTTGAATGATTTTGTTCAAGTTTATTAAGTATGTTTGATGTATGTATATATGTATGCTTGTATGTATGTATGTGTGGTTGTATGTATGTATGTATGTACACGTATGCATGCTTGTATGTATGTATATATGTATGCATGTTTGTATGTATGTACATATATGTATGTATGCCTATATGTATGTATGTATGTATGTATGTAATGGTTTTGGGTTTAGGGTATATAAGGACCTGAGCCTACATAGATTTTAGGGTTGAGGGTTGATTTTTTGTGTTTAGGGTTTAAGGTATAGGGTTGAGGGTGGAGGGATTAGGGCTTAAGTAATAGGTAGAGGGTAGAGGGTTACAGTTGATGGATAATATTCAGCTTGTTGAGTGTATAAGATTAAGTGTGTAAGATTAAGGTTTAGGATATTGGGTTTAGGGTTTACAATATGGATTGAGGGTATATAAGGCATAGGGTGACTTGGGTTGAGAGTGTATGGTTTAGGTTTTAAGTATAGGGTTGAGGCACAATATTTAGGGTTTAGAGTATAAGGGTGAGGTTATAGGGTATAGGGATGAGGGTTTGTTGGTGTAGGCTTCAAGGTTTAAGGTATAGGGTTGAGGATTGAGGGATTAGGGCTTAAGTATATAGTTGAGGGTATAGAGTAGAGGGTTGAGAGTTTATAGTTAAGGGATAATATTCAAGGTTGAGTGTCTAAGATATAGGGTTTAAGGTTTAAGGTTGAGGGTATAAGGCATATGGATGAGGGTTGAGGGTATAGGGTATGAGGTAGAGGTTTGAAGGTTGATGGATAATGTTCAAGGTTGAGTGTCCAAGGTTAAGTGTATAGGGTATATGGTTTAAGGGTTTAAGGTTTGAGGGTTTAAGGGTATCTAGGGGTTGAGAGTTTAGGGTTTAAGGGTTTAAGGTTTGAGGGATTAAGGGTTTAAGGGTTGAAGGATTAGGGTTTGAGGCACAATGTCGAGGGTAGAGGGATTAGGGTTGAAGGTTTAAGGTGTTAGGGTTAGCTAGCAGAAGATATCAATTAAATGCAAATACAGATTAAACAGAGGAATGGAAATACACAAAAATAATAACAGTGAGAGACAAGTTTTAACGTGGTTCACCCAAACTTGGGCTACATCCACCAAACAAAGAGTCCAATAGTATTATCTAGTAAATCAAACTGATTACGACCATCAATCCTTGCAACTCAATACCACTGCAAAATGCTACAATATAATATCAATGGAAACCCTAACCCTTAGCCACTTTTATCAAGCTTATGTTGGTTAAATAATTTGGGGAAACCGCGCTGATAAAAGTGGGGTAAATTTAACCTCTGATTCTGATTAGGCTCCATATAACAACATAAAGATTGAGGGTTGAGACTTTAAGGCTGAGGGTTAAGGGATTAGGGTTTAAGGTATAGTGTCGAGGGTAGAGGGTTTAGCGATAGGGTTTAGGTTTTAAGGTTTAAGGGTTGAAGGTTGATGCTTTAGGGATAGGGTTTAGGGTTAAGGGTGAAGGGATTAGGGTTTAAGGTATAGTGTTGAGAGTTGAGGGTTTAGTGACAGGGTTTAGGATTTAAGGTTTAAGGGTTGAGGGTTGAGGCTTTAGGGATTAGTGAGAGACCTAGATGGCTAAGGGTTGACAGATAGGGGAGAGATGGGGTGAGGCAGATAGGCGAGGAGAGGGGTGGATAAGGGTTGATGGTTCAAAGCTTTAGGGTTGAGAGATTAGGGTTTAGGGTTGAGGGATTAGGGTTTAAGGTATAGTGTTGAGGGTTGAGGGTTTAGGGATAGGGTTTAGGATTTAAGGTTTAAGGGTTGAGGGTTGAGGCTTTAGGGATAGGGTTTAGGGTTTAAGGATAAGGGATTAGGGTTTAAGGTATAGTTTCTAGGGTTGACGGTTTAGGAATAGGGTTTAGGATTTAAGGTCTAAGGGTTGAGGGTTGAATCTTTAGGGATAGGGTTTAGAGTTTAGGGATAATGGATTACGGTTTAAGGTATAGTTGCAAGGGTTGAGGGTTTAGGTATAGGGTTTAGGATTTAAGGTTTAAGGGTTGAGGGTTGAGGCTTTAGGGATAAGGATTTAGGGTTTAGGGTTAAGGGATTAGGGTTTAAGGTATAGTGTCAAGGGTTGAGGGTTTAGGATTTAAGGTTTAAGGGTCAAGGGTTGAGGCTTTAGGGATAGAGTTTAGGGTTTAGGGATAAAGGATTAGGGTTTAAGGTATAGTTTCAAGGGTTGAGGCTTTAGGGATAGGTTTTAGGCTTTAGGGATAAGGGATTAGGGTTTAGGGTTGAGGGATTAGGTTTCAAGGTTGAGGGATTAAGGTTTAGGGTATAGTGTTGAGGGTTGATTGTTTAGGGATAGGGTTTAGGATTTAAGGTTTAAGGCTTCAGGGTTGAGGCTTTAGGGATAAGGTTTAGGGTTTAGGGATAAGGGATTAGGGTTTAGGGTTAAGGGATTAGGATTTAGGGTTGAGGGATTAGGGTTTGAGGTATAGTTTTGAGGGTTGAGGGTTTAGGGATAGGGTTTAGGATTTAAGGTTTAAGGACCTTGAGGGTTGAGGCTTTAAGGATAGGGTTTATGGTTTAGGGATAAGGGATTAGGGTTTAAGGCATAGTGTGAAGGTTGAGGGTTTAGGCATAGAGTTTATGATTTAAGGTTTAAGGGTTGAGGGTTCGAGGCTTTAGGGATAGGGTTTAGGGTTAAAGGATTATAGTTTATCATTGAGGGATTAGGGTTTAGGGTTGATGGATTAGGGTTTAAGGTATAGTGTGGAGGGTTGAGGGTTTAGGATTTAATGTTTAAGGGTTGAGGGTTAAGTCTTTAGGGATAGGGCTTAGGGTTAAGGGATAAGGGATTAGGGTTTAGGGTTGAGGGATTAAGGTTTAGAGTTGAGGGATTAGGGTATGAGGTATAGTGTTGAAGGTTGAGGGTTTAGGGATAGGGTTTAGGGTTGAGGGATTCGGGTTTGAGGTATAGTGTTGAGGGTTGAGGGTTTAGGGATAAGTTTTAGGATTTAAGGTTTAAGTATTGAAGGTTAAGGCTTTAGGGATAGGGATAAGGGTTTAGGGTTGAGGGATTAGGGTTTAGGGTTGAGGGATTAGGGTTCAAGGTACAGTGTTGAGGGTTGAGAGTTTAGGGATAGGGTTTAGGATTTAAGGATTAAGGGTTGAGGCTTTAGGGATTGGGTTTAGGGTTTAGGGATAATGGATTAGGGTTTAGGGTTTAGGTTTGAGGGATTAGGGTTTGAGGTATGGTGTTGAGGGTTGAGGATTTAGGGATAGGGTTTAGGGTTGAGGGATTTGGGTTTAGGGTTGAGGGATTATGGTTTGAGGTATAGTGTTAAGGGTTTAGGGTTGAGGGATTAGGGTTTGTGGTATAGTGTTAAGGGTTGAGGGTTTAGAGATAGGGTTTAGAATTTAAGGTTTAAGGGTTGAGGGTTGAGGCTTTAGGGATAGGGTTTAGGGTTTAGGGATAAGGGATTAGGTTTTAGGGTTGAGGGATTAGGATTTAGGGTTGAGGGATTAGAGTTTAGGGTTGAGATATTAGGATTTGAGGTATAGTTTTGAGGGTTGAGGTTTTAAGGATAGGGTTTAGGGTTGAGGGATTAGGGTTTGAGCTATAGTGTTGAGGGTTGAGGGTTTAGGGTTTAGGGATAGGTTTTAGGATTTAAGGTTTAATGGTTGAGGGTTGAGGTTTTAGTATTTGACATTTAAGGGTTGAGGCTTTAGGGATAGGGTTTAGGTATAAGGGATTAGGGTTTAGGGTTGAGCGATTAGGGTTTAGGGTTGAGGGATTAGGGTTGAGGGATAGGGTTTAGGGTTTAGAGATAAGGGATTAGGTTTTAGGGTTAAGGGAGAGAAGAAATACATGAGAGAGGGAATAATATAGAGTTTTGTATAGCAAGCCATAAGATGCTTGTGTTATAATGCGAGCACATTTTTTATTGCTATTGAAATGGTAATAAGGCTAGGATACCCATGATCCAGACCCACATGCTCTATTTTCTTCTGGTTATGCGCATGTTCTGACGAAAAAAAAGATTTTTCATGTTGTTGAGAAGTGCACATACACATTTTTCACATTCTACCACCTTTGCATGAAATTTCCACCACCTTTTTCTTGTTTGCAAACTTAAGGAGGAAATAACATAGTTTTCACATCGAAGTTGATATATATCAATTCAAGTTTAAATTTTTGTAGTGTTGCAATGTTAATTGTGATTGAATTGTAGGAATTTAACATTTTACATTGGTTAATTGTATTGTTGTTAGTAATTCTATTTGAGTGTTATTCAATTAAACGTTGAAAAGTAATTAAGTGGTGAAAAACTCAAATTATTCAGGAGTTTGATGCAAGAAGAAAAAAATGTTGATAACTGAGAGGGGGGGTGAATCAGTTATCCTAATTATTTCTTCTTTTGAACTTTCTTATTAATCAATGCAGCATTGAATCAAACAAACAAACATTACCATGAAATGAAAAACACATGACACAGTTTTTTTGACGTGGAAACCCTGTTAAGGGAGAAAACCACGGGGTGATTAACCCAAAGATTATTCTCTGTTAGAAGAATAAGGAATTACAAAATGGCACTTGCTAATTAGGGCTCACTGCCCGAGCACACTGCTCACAAAGAGGCCCACTGCCTACAAGGAGACACACTGTCTACAAAGTGATAAGAATCATCTTGAACTGATTGGAAGCATCTATATATGCTGGAGTTCAGTTCCGGTTAGGCTCAGTACACTGATCTGCTGCACTTCATCTTTCCTCTGTTCTTTATTCTGCTATCCTTTCACATACCGGATCTTTCTTACTACTTCTGCTCTGTTCTGCACTTATTCACATACACCATCACACCATTACACCCTTCACAACTAAATCCATCCTCTATATATATCCGCACAAGTAATTTCATCACCTTTCTAGTCGGCATCCAGAACAGTCTAGTTTCTTACAAACTCTGTTCTGTCGGCTGAATCCTTGCTCACCAAGCAATGTGGATCAAGCATATACTTGTAGACATCATTAATCATGTCGGCCAAACATGATTCATGCCTTCACAACCTTTACCATCAACAGTAACACATCCAGAAAATAGTCTGATACTTTGTTAGTCAGTTCTTCCTCTGTTCTCACTGTCTCTCAGGAATCTGGTACTCAACTATTCATATCTTTTTCTTTGTTCATCACCAGAGGCTAAATCCTTGGAATATACTACTCAAGGTAGTCCTGTTGACTTCCCCAAATCCGCACTACACCAAGACACTTCCTCTGAGAGATCCGGACCAATCTGTCAGACCTTGCCACATGCTCTGTTCTTGTTCACCGGACCACAACAATCTTCATTCTTACTTCTGGTAGAGACACACCATAACTTGCGGATATGTGGGATGACCTTTGTTGCCATCAATGACAACAACCATGAATCCATATAGTGTCTCTTGCCAACAATCTCCCCCTTTGGCATTGATGGCAACACTTAGTGAAAAATGACTAAGTGTTTATACTACGCTCCCCCTTGGCTGATGCTCTATATACAATTTCTGGAACTCCCCCTTAGTTGGATTCCTCATTTTTCACTGCTCCTCACTCTCCCTTTGACATCAATGGCAAAGGGTAGGGTCCGCACACCAAAATTTTCAAAAATTTTCTATACATAGCTGCATATTTGCATACTCACATATACTGAAGAATGTCTGCAAAAGATGTCTTAAGTTGGATCAGTTCTGTAGCCCAACTTTGCTTCATTCTATCCAAAATTGAAATGTGACCACTCAACAAAAATGCAAATGCATCTGCCCTTTTTAGATCTTTCGGATCACTTGTCTGGGCTATGATTTGAGCTTCTGCTATGGCCTCATGCATGGCCTCTAGCTTAGGGACAATTAACCCCCTGAGCTCACTCAACCTGCTTATTCTATTTTTCCTTTCCTTTTCCAATTTCTTGATTTCACTCAGGACTGCAATAGTCTGACATTCTTGATTTGTTATAGAGGAAGAAAGAGGATCAAAACTTTGAGACAAGCTTAGTAGTGTGTCCTCTTGCGCTTTTATTTTCTTCTCAATGTCCACTGTTACCTTGGACCAGGAGATACAAAATTTGTATATTTCACCGCCATCCTTAAGAGCATTTTCTAAGCTCTTTATCCCAATGTTCATGTTTCTCCTATCATTAATGATCAAACCCTGAACCTCAGAGAACCTTTTATCCAAAAACTCCTTCCAGACCTTTTCTTCAGCTGATTTTTCTAAAGATTCAAAATGTGTATTAACACTGCTGACTAAGGTTTTGAGATTACCGGAAGAGGAGGCTGCCGAATCTATCTGGACCGATGGTATAATCTTCTCAAGCACTCAGAAAGCAGCCTCTATCAACTCACAGTCTTCCATATGAGACTTTAGGAGCTTTTCATTTGCCTTAGCATTTGCAAATGAGGCTATCTTCATTGTCTGCACCGAAGAGAGGGAATCAAAGTTGAATGGGCCTTGTAGTAGCTCCGGTTCATCGATCTCTATTATTTCTTTGCTCAAAAATTGTTGAACAGTTTGTGCAGTGTCTCTTGCCAGAGACAGATGTTTCTTTTCTTCTGCAGTCTTGGAACTGTCCTTTGGGATTTTCTCTCCTTCCACATTCTTACCACTATCAGTCATCGTCTTCTCTGATGGAGTCTTCTCTTTCTCTGCACCCTTGGAACTATCAACCTCTTTATCTTTCACCACTGCTTCCTTCTCCTGTAATTTCTCTTCTTCTTTGGATCCAGAGACTGTAGGGGAAACCGGAGGAGAGATGCTAGCCTGTTCATAGGCCACTTCTTCTGGAGCAGAGGGTTCCAAGTCCACAGCTGTTTCTACACCTAAGTCCTCTACAACAGGAAGATTGAACCTTTTGAAGGCCTTCCGGAGGATCTCTTCTGTGTCTTTGGCCACCTTGTCAGTCTCACCAAGCATGAGTTGATTCATCCTGGCTTTACTTCTGAACTCATCTTTGCAGTCTTTGAATATTATGTTCATTGTCTTGGGATCAATTTGAGGATATAGCTGAATAGCTATCTACTCCTGGATCTCAAGATCTTTTGCCTAAGCATTATTCTTTCTTAATTCTAATTCCTTTTCTAGGCTTTTAGGGATTTCAGAGATAATCTCAATAAAAGCTTTATTGTAGATGTTCAAGTACCTTATTATAGCTTCTTGCAGGATCTTTTGATCTGCCTCATTGTAGTCATCATAAAATTCAGCCATCGGTTGAAGGTTCCCATCCACAGTGACTGATTTGACTACACTGTCTAGGGATAGAGTGGGCTTTTCAGCAAATTCTTCTGCCATTTCTTCCTTGTCTTGGCCTGTGGAGGGTTTCCCAGATCCTTTCTTCTTCTGCTTCTTTATTTCTTTTACTCCCTCATCTGACTCAGTTTCCTCTTCATCCTTTTGGCTTTCATAAGCCCTTGTGGCTTTTGTCTTAGATCTTTTACCGGATGGCTGGACTTCCGGTTTTGAACTTTTGGTTGTGGGAGGTGCAGATCTTTTTGATGATCTGGTCCGGGTGGAAGTTTCAACCGGAACACTTTCTTTACTTTTCTTTTTTGCCTCTTTCTTTTCTTCCTCAGATTTTCTTCTCTTTTCCCGGCTAGCATCAAGTGCCTCTTTTGAGATGCCTAGGCCTTGAGCAATGTGCTCTACTTCTTTTCTCACCTTCCTCTTTATCTCAGGTTCCCTGAGTTCACATGGATCTTTACACTCAGCTCCTCAAAGGTTCCAAACCTTTCTGCCTTTGGATCTTTGGGCTGACTTAGCATGTGTTGAACATGCAGCTCCACTATCTGTTCATCCACTTCATACCCCATGGGCATGATCCAGACAGTCCTTGGCTCCACTGTCTCCATTAGGCACTGATCAGTGTCCACCATAAAGCACACTGAGTCTTTGTATTTTTCAACAAGAGACTGGGGAATTCTTTCTCTTGCTTGCATCATGCTTTGGAAGTTTTTGAAGTATCCCCATAGGGCTGTATTTCTTGCTTTGGCATCCCCAAGCCCATGTAGATAGTCTCTTATTTGCACTGCAACAGGTTTGTCATTCTGCCATGCCCATCCACTTGATCCGGGCAGCTCATTCATGAAGTAGAAGAATAGACATAATATAAGAGTACCATACTTAAAGGAATTCTTCTTGTCCTTCTTGATTTTCTATATATTTTCCATTAATTGGCTTAAGAGCAGTTCGCAGAGATCATATTCTGCATTCTTCCTTGTTGTGTGGTTACACAACATGCCCCATTTTGACTTGGCAAAACAGGGTCCCAACTTTTCTTTTGGCTTGTGTTGTCTGCTTTCTGGTAGTTTGGTAAAATCAGTCATGTTCATCATCATGTGGAGTCAAGATGAGGTAAGCCCCAATATGAGGTCAGTCTGTCAAAATTCATATTTCGTATATATGACCACATATTCTGAAAGAGCATTAAAATTCATGCAGGTTTGCTTTTTACATCACCCTGATATTCATCAGGATGTGAGAGTTATGAACAGTCAAAATCTTGGTCAAACCTGATATTCGCAAAAAGAGGGTCATATTTTATAACCTCAGTTATGCTATGTGAAGAACATCATCATCATATTTGAAACGTCCCCCCCCCCCGATAATATCCTGTGGTTCAAATATCTGGACGTCAACGTTAAGTGATAGTAAGTCTTCCCCGTCGAACGGTCTTTTGTATAGCGAGCATCATATTTTGAAAGTAACCCGATATTCGTTAATATCATCCTGATGCAAAATATCACCCTTAACAAACATCCTGATGACATCATCTGAATCTGATAAACAAAAAACAAACATCCTGATGACATCATCATCATATTTACATTTCGACAGGATATTTTGTAAACATGATCATGTTCACCCAATGTGGCGATGACGTCATGAGACATTTCCAATACAAAGAACAAATATCATGATGACGTCATCCCGATATTCAAAGAGGAGAATGAGTAAGTTTGAAGGTCATCATCATATTTTGGAATATCACTTGATAGACTGAAATATCCTCCTGATGTGCTAAAGTGTAAACAAAGGTGCGTTGTCACCCGAATTTTGTCGCGATAACAGTTCCAATGCTGGGGAGGATGATATCAAAACTCAACCCGATATTTGTGAAATGTCATCCTGCTCTCATGATATCATGTCATATGGATATTCCCCAGCTCCCTTTGCCGCCATTGCCATTAAATGCGCGCAGATATGGTAGGTGATTCCCGCCGATCCCGGAACCCAATGAAACGTCTGGTGAGATCCTGAGTTTTCGCACGAATGATCAAAGGTTACGATCTAACTTGTCAGAGTTACCCTAAGTTTACCCTAACTGTGAGGTTAAAAGGTAATTCAACCGCCATTGTTACATTTACCTACGTTAAAATTGTTTTACAGAGCACCAGCCTCCATTTCTGCATAACAGCTATCGTTGCGTCACTGGAGCTCATAGACTGAGGGAGGAAGGTGATCAGCAGCTGAATCAAGAGAGTCTTAGAGATATACTGGTATAAAAAGAAATCGGCATAACCAGGTAAGTGAACTGAAACCCTCATCATGTTGTTTTTAAATAATGTTGAAAGTTCTGGTTATGTATCCATGCAAATTTGATTTTAATGAAGAATATCAGTATGTGATTGCCCTACTGAACAGGGTGACTGGCCAGCCTGATACTGGAGAATTCAGAGACTGGATGTACGGCATAATAATGATGTGCCTATATGCAGACATCAAGCCACTATGGGGCCAAATCATAAGTGATGCTCTGCATGAGTAGCTGCTGAACCTGGGAGGTTCAGATTGTGCCTTCTACATGACCTCCTATATTGTTTATTCCTGTGCTTATAGAGGCACTTTTGATGCCCTGGTCACAGATGGAAAACTGACGGGCACGAATGCAATATATATGGGATCATCATCCCCAGCTGCAAAGAACCAAATATATCAAGGACTACAAATTGGTCAATGATGCATTTTCTATGCATCTGGTAAGGACCATGGAAGATGACAGAACTAAAAGACTGAACATGGAGGCTCAGGAGGCAGTATACAAGCATGGGGCATGGTACATCTAATTTGCCACCTTTTCCTACATCAGGATAGAAGGTTTTGAAGGGCATCCCCTGATGCTACCAAGGTATCCTACAGATGCAGTAGTTTTAATGGAGTTTATCAGGCAGGGCTCCACCATCATACAGACATATAAGGATGCCAAGAAGCTGCCACCAATTTTGTTCCCAGTCAGCATCGGCAACTACATGTGCCCTGACTCTGACAATATTAAGAAGGTGATGGTCACTCTGAACAAGATGAATTTACTGCCCTTCCCAGTAACAAGACCATATGATCCTTACGGCCGAATGCAGAAGATCCTAGAAAAGCCTATTCACCAGAGGCACCTAGAAGATTTTTGGGCTGACTGCGAAGATGAGGCAGAGGCCAGGAGGAGGAGGTATCAGAGGTTAACTCTGAACCAGATTAGAACGTTCGACTGCATCTCCCTCCCTCAGCAGCTGAAGAGTGATGACGGCAGGATCATGGCAGATGAATATGAGCAGAAGAAGATCTACAATGATACCATTTCTACCCCTGACCTCACCATGCAGGAGGATATGTCCTTGGACCCATTCTTTGCCAGAACCATACACTTGACCCAAGCTTGGGTAGATGCACAGGTAGAGGCATTGAAGAAAAAGGGTGTTGCCATCACAATAGATAGCAAGAAGAAGGGGCAGGACATCCCCACAGATGAATATGATGACTTCCTGCTGGAGAAGCGGAAGACTAAGGGAGAGAGGACCCCTCCACCACAACAACCTAGCAAAAGGGCCACAAAGGGCAAGAAGGTGGAAAAGGGACCCAAGGGGGTCATAGTTGACAGGGCAGTATTCACAATGGAGGAGGTAGCCAAATCAGGGTCAGAATCAGATTCTCCTCCAAAGCCCAAGAAAGCCAAGGCAGCAGAGGCTGGAACCACAGAGACCCAAGAAGTGGGTCAATCATCCAGACAACCAGGCAAGGATATCCTCATGGAGGAAGAGCCTGAAGAAGAGGAGGAAGCTCCATTGATAATCAGAAGAAAGAGGAGAGCTCCGTAGGTGCTGGTTCCTACCACACCTAAGAAAACAAGAACCTCCATGAGAGATGAGATGAGTCAACCCCCAGTGCAATTACAAGGGGCAGGTAGTGAAGTGCAGAAGGAACTTCAGCACAATGTTCCACTTCCTACCATTGTCAAGTTCAAAACTAAACTGGCAGAAGAGCAACAAAAGGAAGCATCCCAGGCGCAAGCAGAAAAGCATGTCTCGCTAGACGAGACAATAAACTTGTCTGATGATGAGGTGGTGCAGGATGTAGCTGCACAAGAAATGGAAACACTTGCAGCTGCTGGCATCAGTGTGACTCCTCACAAGCCTCCAACGGTTCAAACAGTGCTTGAGGAGATGAAACAAGCAGAAGTGGAGCGAGAAAAGAGCCCAGAACCAGAGAAGAGCCCAGAGCAGGTAGCTCAGGACATAGGGCTGGATACATTGATCGCTGAGGTGACAAGTCCTGCAGTGGTAGACTTAACAGAGAAGCAGGATGCAAGTCCTGAATAGCCAGCAGGATCACCTGATAAGGGCCACTTAATAGAAGAGATAGAGATGGCAGAAACAGAAAGCCATGCTCTTGAATCAGGCCAACAAAGCCCACAAGATACATCAGCAGGACCTGCTATAGTAGAGGTCCAAGAAGCAAAGGCTAATGATGAGAAGAATGAAGCGATAGAGGATCTTGCTGATAAGGCACAAGAGGTGGATGCTGCAGGTACAGAACAGATAGCTGCTGCGGAACAGATGCCATCACCTCAGGTAGATCTAGTGATATCAGATACGGTGGACATGCCGCCAGAAATAGAGAAGCAAGAGGAGGATGATCAACCTCCACAGGGGGAAGAACTGGGGACAGGTGAAGAAAGGATGGAGAAAGATCATGATCATAATGATCCACATACAGGTACACCACCAGGTTCCCCACACGGAGAAGATGCTCCCCCAGAAAAGGAAGTTCCTCAACAGGAGGAGGCACCACAGGATTCGCAGCAAGGTGAGCATCAAGAGCCAGAAAAAGAAAAGTCACCATCTCCACAACGCTTGTTGGTGGAAATGGGAGATAGAGGTGAACAGCATCATGATGTTGAAAAGCATGATCAGGTGCCTCCATGGTTAGAAAAGGAGGTAAATGTTGAGGAGGAGATGGAGATTCAAGAGTTCAATGTCTCCACCTTGTTCGCCGCAGATATAATGAAACCCAGGAGGAAGGCCAGAATGACTTCGGCCATCAAAAGAGATCCGGTGACAGGGAGAAGGACCGCACAAATTGATGTACCTGTGGTAGAGAAAGAGAAAGGCAAAATCACTGTGGATGAATTCCAGATAAGCACAGTTGATTTGGGTTTTGCCAATGAAGAGCAGGAAGGTTAGGAGGGAAAGGATATCATTGACTCTCTGATTCAGAAAGTGAAAAGAGAGAAAGAGAAGAATAAGCAACATAAAGAGCACATTGCTCAGTTGCGTGCATATATTGAAGGCTTGACCAACCTTGAAGATACCACAAGCGAAGCTGCAGTCCCATTGACTGCCATTTCTCAGGAAGAAGTGAATAGACTGGACCTCATTAAACATGAGGTTTCCGTAATGAGAAAGTGGGTGTCATCCACATTGGATGATGCCATTGAAATAATGAAAGGTTCTTTGAAGAGGTGGAGCATCCTAAGTGACTCCAAAACTAAGGTGGATAAATTGCAGATGCAGACCGGAAAAAGGTCTTATAAACTGGAGAAAGTCCTCATCCTGTTGGACGAAATAAGGAAGATAAATCCACAACTGCTTATCAGTAAGCAGGTGTTAAATAATAATACTGCATTATTAGTGGATATGTGGTATAAAGATGTACAGTTCGAATGCGGAGTCCTCAAGAGATGCAATAATAAGCTGAGGGAGATCAGCATGAGGCTACGCGATTTAATGGGCATTGAGGCAGACATGCTAGAAACGCTAGAGGGCAAGGTGGAAGGGAAAATTGAGAATCAAGATGAAGATTCTACCTTTAAGGCTCTGCATAATAACTTCCATATAGAAGATGATGGTACGCTCGTCCACTTGACAGAGGAAGTGATAAATAAAATGGTGAGGATCAAGGTCAAGATGGAGACCTACAACGAGACACTACAGGACAGAAAGAATAAGCTGGACAACAGTAGGGATAAGTATGAAGCGTACAAACACGCCATCATCAAGGCAAAGACTCAAGATGGCAGAGGAATAGATCAGGTTGTGTAGTCATACGAACAAATCCAAAGCAGCATGCAACCCCATATGCAACAGCGTCATCATCTGGATAGCAAAAGTTCAGAAAGTGATACACATGATGATGACCCGCATGCATCAGATGAAGAGCATGATGAAGATACATCATGAGGGGGGGAGTATTTTACATATGCAGTATAGATAGTTGCCAGCTGGCAACTTGTGCCTTTTTGTAATATTGGCAAGTCATGAAATAATGACCATTGATTTATATTGATAAATCAGATCCGTGGATCTTTTGTAACGGATTCCTCACCTTATTCTATAAAAGGTGGTGGAATGCCTTGTTATATTCATTCGAAACTTAATTGAAATTTGATTGCTGAAGTATTCAGGACTTATTTCAAAGCTGCTGTATATGTACATGTCTTTTGCATACTTAATGAAAGGGAAGAGTATTTTGATTACAAATCTTCGTAAATCTTGAGTAATCTGTGTCTGAATTCTGGGTATGTGCTTTGATTTGCTGCGTCCCTTGGAGTGCTCATCATGTTGCATGTATTGTTTTCATTCATTATCCTCTGAAGTTTGCATCAACTGTATCTAGCTGTGGAATGTCCTGGTGAACATATGGTTTGATTTCTTTTCCTCATGACAGTATCAAGCATGTATGTGGATCAAAAGCTAAAGGTTCAACTTAATTAGAAGCATTTCCTTTAAATTCTTTCAATTTCAGAGCATCTCACTATCACAATTGCAAATAAACTGATAATCTTAAGCAAACAACCCAAAATATGCAGACATCTCGTAGATAATCATAGATATTTAGCATATTTGAACACTAAGCATGCACAATTGAAAATATCATGCAAAGATCTAGGTATTTTACTTCCTTTCATCAAATACCTGCATAATTTAACTTCTCTGTAAGGAATTTCTGCAGGAACGTCATGATGATAGTGCATTTTCACGTAAGGCCCCAAAATGGAAACAGCAACTCACATTAACCACTAAGTAACGTCAGTCGATTAAGACCTAATCACTGGAGACTTGGGATCATGAATTCTTTGAATTCACTGTATCTTTCAAGATGAATAAAGGTTAATGTGTACTTTTATTCTATGTTTGTTTGTGACTAACATCATGACCAACATAAATTGGCGCTAGAAGGAGGGCAGAACTAGAAAAGATGCCATTGCTTTAGTCATCATTCATTTTATGTAGGCCCCTCGCTTCTAACGCAACATAAATTGGCGCTAGAAGGAGGGCACGTCCGGAAGATCACGCTCATCATCAGTATTTTCAGGTTTGATGACGCATAGAGTAAGGTACCCTCAGATCGTCTGTGAATTTCAGTAAATTACGTAAATATTTACTGTGAAAAGATTGTATATGCACATTCTATGTAAAGATTTCCAGATCTCACATAAATATTGCAAGCTTTACAGTAGATCTCTCTAAATTCACTAATATCGGCTAAAGATACGTAAATTTGCTCAAACTTTGAGACTTTTAGGCCTTAGGCACTTGAGATCTTGTGTTACGGGTTAGGATATCCTAATATCCTGTCACATTTGCAGTGTCTTCGCAAATATTTCATAAATATCCAATCTGATTTGCAATTTGACCTCAAATATCACCTCATCCAGTGAAATCTAACCAATATTTGCAAAGTTTCAGCCAATTTGCCCCCAAATCAAGAAATCCTGGCTTACAGGATAAATACCAGGTCTAGACCTAGTGAAGTTTTTGAAGAATTGCCTGTTAGAGGTTTCAGACCTAGGACTGTAGACATTCACCATACTCCAGGATCAAGCGCGTCTAGAGCTTCACTGGGACCTCCTCCTGTGACCCATGTCGGTTTGCAAATACCTTCCGGTATATCCGCGACACCTCCTGTTCAAACCCAGGGTATACCTTTAGTTCAACCTCAGCCAACTGCACCACCAGTTCAGCCCCCTCAGGCTGCAATGTCTTTCTTTGCAGCGGAGTCACCCTTGACTTTTACTGCATATCATGAGTTACCAAAGAATCTGGACAAACTTTGTCCAAAGTATCATCCTTATCAAGATGCTGATGATCATATCAGGACATTTAAAGAAGCGTGCTGCAGAGCCAGAATAGAACATCAGGATGTGGTGTGCAGATTATTTCCTTTTTCCCTAGGGGAAGAGGCTTATAATTGGTTCATCAGTCTTGGCCAAGCTTCTGTCGGTTCGTGGGCTGTCTTAGAGAAAGCCTTTCTTGACAGGTTCAAGGTCCCTATTGATCCATCCATGAATTACCACATGTTTGCCACAATCAAAAGCTTTGAGAATGAGCCTATTGCTAATTTCAATGCTAGGTTCTAGAAAATGTTGTCCAAGCTAGTTGCCCTATATGTGGTGGCTGATGCTGCTGCCAGGAGTATCTATTATTCAGCCCTGGATCCATTAACTTCTATGTTCATCAGGAGAACACATCCTGAGATCACTACTTTGATAGGAGCTTTTCAAGAAGCTATCAAGGTAAATCAGCAGTTGATACCTGCTCCTACCCCAAATATAGTATTCCCTACTTTGCCTGGCATGCAAGCACAATATCCAGCACCATATCCTGCAGCTTATCCTTCACAATATCCTACACAATATCCTAATGGATCAGTGATACCCCCAGCAGTCATGCCTGCACCTTTGCAAGTACCTCCATTGAGTATTATGCCTCCTCCTAATGGAAATAGCCAATTGCCACAATATCCTGCACATGCTCAGACACCTCAGGGTACCAATCTATCCAACAATAACCATGGATCTTCCTTTTTCAAGCCTCAGACTGAAAATGTAGTGGCCAAAGCTCAAGATGAGAAGGAGGAAATCAAAGAAATTTTTGCTCAACTCAGAAAACTCACCACAGAAGTAACACATTTGAGAAATCAAGGGTTTTATTCACAGTCAGGTCAGAATAGAAATTATTCCAATGACAGACCAAACTACCCTGACAGAGGATATAACAACAACTTCAACAATAATGGTGGAAACAATAATAATCCTCCTAGACAGCCTAGAGTGTGGAACTCCAGGCCAAATAATGGTTCATTACCATCACCCCTAGACAATCAGCCTCCTGGTGAAGCCAAACAGACTACCAGAGTCAATCTTACTGAAGCAGCCCTTACCAATTGGTGTAGGATTCACAATACAAATGCACATGCAGAATTAGATTGTCCACAATTTAGGATTGCTGCCAGCATCTTTCAGACTGAAGTGTCTAACACTTCTGGAAATCCACCTCAGGTAGAAGGAAATGAGATAGTTCCTTGTGGATATGACTCAGCTTTTGTGCTAGAAACGTACATAAATCAGCCTCATCCGAGTTATGATCAGACCTGTGAGGAATCTGCCCTAACCTTTGAAACAAACTATGTTTTCCCCTTTGAGGATGAAAATGAACCTGCAAGAGAGCATGAGGAAGTACATGCATACCAGCAGCAATACCCTGGTAAGCACAATTATAACCTGAGAAGTAGTGCCAACAGACCTGCTGGTCCGTTGACATTATCTCTACCTCCAAACAATTTCAATACACCTCCTGATCCCAAGGCTAGCAATAACCCTGGGTTCCCTAAGGTGAATGCTCAATACTTGTCTCCTCAAAACACAGTAACAAAAGTCGTAAATGCACCTCAGGAGTCTGACAAGTTAGTCGGCTATTTGGCTAATGAAGTGAAGAAAATCAAGATCAGCCTGTCCTTATCGGAGTTACTGAAAACTCCTGCCATCAAAAGGGCATTCATGAAGTCACTAGATGATCCTGCTCCTAAAGAGGATAATCATCTTTCAAGTCAATCTAATGGCAAGGAGCATGCTGTTAAAGATAACATTATCAAGCCCAAAGTGTCAGCTATAGTCCAAGCTGCTGAAACCTCCCACATGACCTTGTATAGAGATAAAACTGAATCACCTCCGTTTCTCCTCACCATAAGAATGTTCAGCAAGAACTTGCACAATTGTTTGGTTGATTCAGGAGCCTCAACGAATGTTATGCCTTTATCAATATGTAACGCATTAGGACTGCATCCTGCTAAATCCTTAAAGAAGGTCACTCAACTAGACAAGACAGAAGTAAGTGTGATAGGAGAACTAACTCACATTCACATGCAGCTAGCATCTGATCCTAGGATACAGTATTACATTGACATTCAGGTAGTGGACATACCTGATACATATGGGATGTTGCTTAGCCGAGATTGGTCTAAACCGCTTAACGGATATATGTCCACAGACTTCAGTCACATGTGGTTACCATGGAAAGGTATACCTAATCAGATCAGGATTGATGCTGAGCCTAGGATGAAACATATGATCACGGAATATAACAAAACAAATGAGATCATGTATGTAAATGTAGAACCTGGAGTTTATCACATCAGGCCGCAAACTGTTAAAATAGAAGAGATCTTGATGCTGGATGTTCATCATCATCATGATGATGATTATCATGAGGACATGCCGATTATGGAATTTGATAATAATCCAGATAATGAGAATGAAATAGATCGCTTCAGAGATTTTGAGATGCATTTATCTACTCAGGTAAAACGTTGCCAATTATTGAATATACCTGCTAATGACATTTTGATTGATGGATGGTGCAGATTACACGGCGAAGCACACTCAGAAAAGACTTGTGAACCATGCTTAGACATAACGATACTGGAGCAAACGTATAGTGAAGCATCATCATCATATTCCGAGGTGAGTGTTACATCTGATGATGATGATAATACTAATTCTTATTTGTCTCATGCAGGAATAGAAGAGTCGACAGATCATGATGAAGATCATATCCGAAGAGAAGAAGAGGTCCTGGTGTCGGATCCGATAAATGATACGAGAAAAGAAAAGATCACTCCTGGTAGTGATTGCTTCATGGAATCGGATTATGAGTTGTCTGATGAAGATAAAGGCAGTGACCTGACGAAGTTCGAAGAATTTCTGGTAAAAGAAATAGAAAAGATGACACAACAGCGTAAATCTCCCCAGGAGGTTTTAATTAAAGGTTGGTGTAGGCTGCATGAGGCACTTCACTCAGAAACAACTTGCTCACTATGCTTACATATTTTGAAGAAGCATGCAGCTATATGTGCTGAACATCATCCTCCTGCTGAGATGGAAGAGAAAACAGAAAAGCCATCAGGCTCACCAAATAAAGGAAAGAAGAAACTTGAGGATGACATCCCCAAGTTAAAGTGGATATCAGGCGGAGCAGCAGCCAGAGCTGCAAAGAAGAAAGAAAGTTCAAGTAAATATCATGCTGAAGACAAATGTCCTGCTGAAGATAAGCCTTGGATCTTAAGGTTTAACGGATCTAAATCCAAGCAAGGTGCTGGGGTAGGAATTGACCTTATTGATCCATCAGGGAAGTCCTACTTAGCAGCTTACAGACTATAGTTCCCCTGCACCAATAATGTCGCAGAGTACGAGGCTCTGATTCATGGAATGTTGTTTGCCCATAAGAAGAAAGTGAAGATCTTGCATGTCTTTGGAGATTCAGGACTGGTTGTGAAACAAGTAAGAGGAATTTACTCTTGTAATTACAGAAAGCTATCAAATTACAAACATCGTGTGTGGGACCTGATTGAAGACTTTGATGCCTTTAATATCACTCACGTACCAAGAAAATAGAACCAGAGGGCAGATGCACTTGCCCAGGCCGCCAGTACGTTGGAACCGCTGTCTATATCTGGTCTGAAGAGATTTTCAGTAGAATTGGTGTTAGTACCTTCAGTACCTGACAATGTGACTAATCTCCAGGTGTTTGATGATGATCAGCACATCCTGGACTTCATATCAAACAGAGACATATTTGAAGCTCAGATTATAGATGAGAATGGTATGGAAGATCATGTTTGGGAAGAAGATGAGATATTAGAGTTGCCTAGCAACAGAATTCCCAAAGGTATGATTGAATTAGAAAGAGCCTTTGATCTAGATAATATGCTTAAACATAAAGATCTACCTAAGGCAGATGGAGGTCAATATTCACAGGTGAATATTGGACAAGCTGATGACAAGAGAAATGTCTTATTGGGTAAGGTTTGTACAGCAGATGAGTTAGAAGGAATAACTCAGGCCCTTAAAGATTACATACATGTAATTGCATGGACTTATGATGAGCTAAAGACATATGACACTTCTGTCATAACTCATACTATACCTCTCAAGCTAGATGCAAAACCTTTCAGACAGAAGCAGAGGCCAGTCAATGCTCGGCTTGAGCCAATCATCCTTGAAGAAGTCAAGAAATTGTTAAATGCCCGGATAATATTTCCTGTGAGGCACTCCACTTGGGTGGCGAATCTTGTGCCAGTCAGAAAGAAGAATGGAGACATCAGATTATGTGTAGATTTCAGGAACCTGAACAGAGCATCAGAAAAGGATAATTATCCTTTGCCCTCTTTGGATGAAGTTCTACAAATTGTGAATGGAGCCAAGATGATGTCCTTCTTGGATGGTTTTTCAGGATACAACCAAGTGATGGTTGATAAAATTGACAGATTAAAAACGGCCTTCACCACAAAGTGGGGTATATTTGCATATAGACGTATGCCATTTGGACTTATAAATGCTGGAGCTACATTCCAGCGAGCAATGGACATAGCCTTCAGAGGCTTAATAGGAAAATGTATAGTCATCTACATGGATGACTTGACAGTATTCTCCAAGGAAAGGGGAAGTCATGTTGCTGATCTCAGAAGTGTGCTGAAGAAATGTGAAGAATATGGAATATCGTTGAATCCTAAGAAGTGCATATTTGGAGTCACAACAGGAAAATTACTAGGCCACCTGATCACAGAAGATGGAATTATCATTGATCCCGACAGGGTGGAATCTATTATGAAGTTACAACTTCCAGGAAGCAAAAAGGAACTTAAATCTTATTTTGGTAAGATAAATTTTGTGAGGAAGTTCATCACCGGCTTTGCTGAGATTGTCAGACCACTGAATGCCATGTTGAAAAAAGATGCACAAATTGAGTGGACACTAGAAGCCAAGGCTACCTTTGAAGATATAAAGAAAGCCATTTCAGATGCTCCTGTCCTCATTAGTCCAGATTATACAAGAGATTTCTACATCTACTCATTTGCCTCAGAACATACTTCTGCAGTAGTGTTAACTCAAAGAAATGAAGAGAAAGAAGAGAAACCAATTGCTTTCATGAGCTGTCCTTTCAGAGATGCTGAATTGAGATATGTAGATGTTGAAAGATAGGCACTTGCATTAGTCAGAGCAGTAAAAAAGTTTAGACATTATATACTGAGAAGCAAAGTGATTGCTGTGGTACCAGATGCAGCAATGAAGATGCTGCTGATGCAGAGTGAACCTGGTGAAAAAAGAGCCAAATGGATTACTGTATTACAAGAATATGACATGGAGATCACACCAATGAAGCTGGTAAGAGGACAAGCTCTGAGCCAGATGATATCTGAAAATGATCCAAACATCATCAGTCAGTAGTATGTGATCAATGAGAAAGACAATAGGGAATGGTATTCAGACATCAAGCACATCCTGATCACCGGAAGATGTCCTTCAAGAATGCAAGCCTCACAGAGAAGAGCCTTAAAGATAAGATCCCAAAAGTATATGATAAAGGGAGGAACCTTGTTTAAGAAGAATTATGAAGGAATATACCTGAGATGCTTAGAGAAACTAGAAGCAAATAAAGTTTTAATAGAGTTACATGACAAGTTTGGTACTGCACACGGATCAGCATTGGCCACAACACATGCAATCCTCAGAGCAGGATATTACTGGCCTACAATTTTTAAGGACATGGCTGATCATGTTAAATGTTGTCATGTTTGCCAGGTTGCTGCCAACAGAGAAAAATATGCTGCACAACCGTTGCAGCCAGTGATGGAAGAGCGCCCATTTGCACAGTGGGGCATGGATTTCATAGGACCGATCAATCCTCCGTCTTCCTCAGGCCATAGGTATGTCCTAACGATTACTGATTATTGTACCAGATGGACTGAGGCGATCAGCAGCAAAACTTGTACTGTGGATGATGTCATTAAATTTTTGGAAAGCAACATTGTCACCAGGTATGGAATTCCTTATGCATTGGTAAGTGATAATGGTTCTGCCTTCATTTCCACCAAATTGTCAAGTTGGGCTTTTGATCATGGGATCATACTTAAGTTCTCATCCAACTACTATCCCCAGGGAAATGGATTAGCAGAATCCACCAACAAGAATTTACTGAGTATAATAAGAAAATTGATAGAGAAAAATCCCAGGGAATGGAACTCATTTCTGAAATATGCCTTATGGGTAGACAGAACTAGAATGAAAACCGCATTAGGAAACTCACCCTTCCAACTAGTATATGGGGTAGATCCTATCCTCCCTGTAAACTTGAAAATTCCTACTCTACAGTTTGCCCAAGAGTATCTAGGCGTAGATAATAAACAGGAAGTCAGGTTGCTTCAGTTGATGCACCTGGAAGAAAAGCGAAGTCAAGCGATTAACCGATTTGCAAAACATCAGGCTGTTGTCAAACACTGGTTTGACAAGAGAGCCAAAATTAAAGCTTTCAGGATATCCAATTTAGTCCTGATGTGGGATAAGGCCCATGAAAAGAAAGGTGATCATGGTAAGTTTGATAGATTATGGATAGGTCCCTTTCAGATTTCTAAAATTTTAGGAGATAGCACTTATAGGCTTAAGAACCTGACAGGTGAGGATGTCCCATTGCCAGTCAATGGACAATTCCTCAAACATTATTTCCAGGCCTGAATGACTTCATGACAGTCATATGTATCATATTGTATATTTGTATAGTTGTTTGTACAGTTTGTTTGTTGTATGTTGTTGTTGTTTTGTTGGTTGGGACCTTGTTTTGGGTAAGTCAGGATGATGCACTTCATCACCCTAAGAAAATAATTAAATTGTTGGGATTCAAGTGATGTAATCACATTTAAATATAGGTTATAATTCATTCTAGGAAGTATTCATGATCAGGTTTGTGATATCTGTTCATCAGGGTGCTTTTTCTTGGTCAAAGCAAATCCATCACAATGAAACACCTAATAGCCTTGGGTTTGTTGAACACACTAGTATAGGTGTTAAGTGAAAAATCTAAAGGGACTCCCTTGCTACCAATACAATCTCCAACCTAAAGCTGCAAGTGACTATACCTTGTACAAATGAGCTGACATGATGATATCAAATATAAATATGAAAGAGAAAATCAGAAAAGAAATAAAATTAGGCCATCTAAATAACTCTACCGGGGCTATAGACGCCTACTGGCAGTGGGGCTCTACTTAGGGAGATTGTATAGATAACCTTGCCGGGGCTATAGACGCCTGTTGGCAGCAAGGCTCCATCCAGGTTGGCTATGAGGGATGATCCCCAACTATGTAGTTTAACACCAGTTACTTATGTTTTCAACTTACTTTCAAGATGAGGATAATTAATCATATGCACACACCTGATCCTTTGTTAGCTTTATCACCATGATGAAATTTTATCATTCAGAGGATTATGATGCTTACACTTAGATAGAATTAGAACACTATAGATGAATGTGATCACATCACTTGAATCATTGGAATTTGTTTATTTTCTTTGGTGGCAAGTTGTTGTGTGGTTACACAACACGCCCCATTTTGACTTGGCAAAACAGGGACCCAACTTTTCTTTTGGCTTGTGTTGTCTGCTTTCTGGCGGTTTGGTAAAATTAGTCATGTTCATCATCATGTGGAGTCAAGATGAGGTAAGCCCCAATATGAGGTCAGTCTATCAAAATTCGTATTTCATATATATGACCACATATTCTGAAAGAGCATTAAAATTCATGCAGGTTTGCTTTTTACATCACCCTGATATTCATCAGGATGTGAGAGTTATGAACAGTCAAAGTCTTGGTCAAACTTGATATTCGCAAAAAGAGGGTCATATTTTATAACCTCAGTTATGCTGTGTGAAGAACATCATCATCATATTTGAAACGTCCCCCCCCCCCCCCCCGATAATATCCTGCGGTTCAAATATCTGGACGTCAACGTTAAGTGATAGTAAATCTTCCCCGTCGAACGGTCTTTTGTATAGCAAGCATCATATTTTGAAAGTAACCCGATATTCGTTAATATCATCCTGATGCAAAATATCACCCTTAACAAACATCCTGATGACATCATCATCATATTTACATTTTGACAGGATATTTTGTAAACATGATCATGTTCACCCAATGTGGCGATGACGTCATGAGACATTTCCAATACAAAGAACAAATATCATGATGACGTCATCCTGATATTCAAAGAGGAGAATGAGTAAGTTTGAAGGTCATCATCATATTTTGGAATATCACCCGATAGACTGAAATATCCTCCTGATGTGCTAAAGTGTAAACAAAGGTGCGTTGTCACCCAAATTTTGTCGCAATAACAGTTCCAATGCTGGGGAGGATGATATCGAAACTCAACCCGATATTTGTGAAATGTCATCCTACTCTCATGATATCATGTCATATGGATATTCCCCCGCTCCCTTTGCCGCCATTGCCATTAAATGTGCGCAGATATGGTAGGTGATTCCCGCCGATCCCAGAACCCAATGAAACGTCTGGCGAGATCCTGAGTTTTCGCACGAATGATCAAAGGTTACGATCTAACTTGTCAGAGTTACCCTAAGTTTACCCTAACTGCGAGGTAAAAAGGTAATTCAACCGCCATTGTTACATTTACCTGCGTTAAAATTGTTTTACAGAGCACCAACCTCCATTTCTACATAACAGCTATCGTTGCATCACTGGAGCTCATAGACTGAGGGAGGAAGGTGATCAGCAGCTGAATCAAGAGAGTCTTAGAGATATACTGGTATAAAAAGAAATCGGCATAACCAGGTAAGTGAACTGAAACCCTCATCATGTTGTTTTTAAATAATGTTGAAAGTTCTGGTTATGTATCCATGCAAGTAAGTAATGTTGAATTGATACAATAAGCATGATATTTGCAGTATGTATGCATGCATATCCCGTTGTGAGAAGAAATGTTGTTAATGGCAGGTACCCATGGCTGAAAAACACTTAGTCAAGTGTCAGGAAGAATTCAGCAGGCCTATGTTCTCTTCTCAGAGAGGGGTCCTGTTTAAATTTGGGGCAATTACAGACACCCATCAGGGGAGTACCAACCTGGAGGTTTGGTCAGCCAAGCTGAATGATGGGCAAGATAAGAGTCCGGTGTTGGACGTTGTGTTTGTATCAGGTATGTGGAACGCTGCTGGCTTCCCCTACTCCATGGAGTCTCCGGAGCTGGTTATTGAGTGCGCCCGGAATTACAACCCTCAGACGAGGCAGGTGGTGAAGCATGGGAGAATGTATGCAGACCTATCCATCAAAGGTCTATCCCAAACATTTGGACCACCAATGGGCAGCAAGGTAAAGAGTGTAGACTTGAAGAAGTCTGAAAGAGAATATGAGGCCAACAAGAAGACGGCCAGAAAGAACATGTATGCTTGGCAGGCCAAGAACAACACATATAATGCAGCGGCCAAGCTCCCTGTGAGCATGTTCAAATTTGATTTTAATGAAGAATATCAGTATGTGATTGCCCTACTGAACAGGGTGACTGGCCAGCCTGATACTGGAGAATTCAGAGACTGGATGTACGGCATAATAATGATGTGCCTATATGCAGACATCAAGCCACTGTGGGGCCAAATCATAAGTGATGCTCTGCATGAGCAGCTACTGAACCTAGGAGGTTCAGATTGTGCCTTCTACATGACCTCCTATATTGTTTATTCCTGTGCTTATAGAGGCACTTTTGATGCCCTAGTCACAGATGGAAAACTGACAGGCACGAATGCAGCATATATATGGGATCATCATCCCCAGCTGCAAAGAACCAAATATATCAAGGACTACAAATTGGTCAATGATGCATTTTCTATGCATCTGGTAAGGACCATGGAAGATGACAGAACTAAAAGACTGAACATGGAGGCTCAGGAGGCAGTATACAGGCATGGGGCATGGTACATCCAATTTGCCACCTTTTCCTACATCAGGATAGAAGGTTTTGAAGGGCATCCCCTGATGCTGCCAAGGTATCCTACAGATGCAGTAGTTTTAATGGAGTTTATCAGGCAGGGCTCCACCATCATACAGACGTATAAGGATGCCAAGAAGCTGCCACCAATTTTGTTCCCAGTCAGCATCGGCAACTACATGTGCCCTGACTCTGACAATATTAAGAAGGTGATGGTCACTCTGAACAAGATGAATTTACTGCCCTTCCCAGTAACAAGACCATATGATCCTTACGACCGAATGCAGAAGATCCTAGGAAAGCCTATTCACCAGAGGCACCTAGAAGATTTTTGGGCTGACTGTGAAGATGAGGCAGAGGCCAGGAAGAGGAGGTATCAGAGGTTAACACTGAACCAGATTAGAATGTTTGACTGCATCTCCCTCCCTCAGCAGCTGAAGAGTGATGACGGCAGGATCATGGCAGATGAATACGAGCAGAAGAAGATCTACAATGATACCACTTCTGCCCCTGACCTCACCATGCAGGAGGATATGTCCTTGGACCCATTCTTTGCCAGAACCATACACTTGACCCAAGCTTGGGTAGATGCACAGGTAGAGGCATTGAAGAAAAAGGGTGTTGCCATCACAATAGATAGCAAGAAGAAGGGGCAGGACATCCCCACAGATGAATATGATGACTTCCTGCTGGAGAAGCGGAAGACTAAGGGAGAGAGGACCCCTCCACCACAGTAACCTAGCAAAAGGGCCACAAAGGGCAAGAAGGTGGAAAAGGGACCCAAGGGGATCATAGTTGACAGGGCAGTATTCACAGTGGAGGAGGTAGCCAAATCAGGGTCAGAATCAGATTCTCCTCCAAAGCCCAAGAAAGCCAAGGTAGAAGAGGCTGGAACCACAGAGACCCAAGAAGTGGGTCAATCATCCAGACAACCAGGCAAGGATATCCTCATGGAGGAAGAGCCTGAAGAAGAGGAGGAAGCTCCATTGATAATCAGAAGAAAGAGGAGAGCTCCACAGGTGCTGGTTCCTACGACACCTAAGAAAACAAGAACCTCCATGAGAGGTGAGATGAGTCAACCCCCAGTGCAATTACAAGGGGTAGGTAGTGAAGTGCAAAAGGAACTTCAGCACAATGTTCCACTTCCTACCATTGTCAAGTTCAAAACTGAACTGGCAGAAGAGAAACAAAAGGAAGCATCCCAGGCGCAAGCAGAAAAGCATGTCTCGCTAGACGAGACAATAAACTTGTCTGATGATGAGGTGGTGCAGGATGTAGCTGCACAAGAAATGGAAACACTTGCGGCTGCTGGCATCAGTGTGACTCCTCACAAGCCTCCAACGGTTCAAACAGTGCTTGAGGAGATGAAACAAGCAGAAGCGGAGTGAGAAAAGAGCCCAGAACCAGAGAAGAGCCCAGAGCAGGTAGCTCAGGACATAGGGCTGGATACATTGATCACTGAGGTGACAAGTCCTGCAGTGGTAGACTTAACAGAGAAGCAGGATGCAAGTCCTGAACAGCCAGCAGGATCACCTAATAAGGGCCACTTAATAGAAGAGATAGAGATGGCAGAAACAGAAAGCCACGCTCTTGAATCAGGCCAACAAAGCCCACAAGATACATCAGCAGGACCTGCTATAGTAGAGGTCCAAGAAGCAAAGGCTGATGATGAGAAGAATGAAGCGATAGAGGATCTTGCTGATAAGGCACAAGAGGTGGATGCTACAAGTACAGAACAGATAGCCGTTGCGGAACAGATGCCATCACCTCGAGTAGATCCAGTGATATCAGATACGGTGGACATGCCGCCAGAAATAGAGAAGCAAGAGGAGGATGATCAACCTCCACAGGGGGAAGAACTGGGGACAGGTGAAGAAAGGATGGAGAAAGATCATGATCATCATGATCCACATACAGGTACACCGCCAGGTTCCCCACACGGAGAAGATGCTCCCCCAGAAAAGGAAGTTCCTCAACAGGAGGAGGCACCACAGGATTCACAGCAAGGTGAGCATCAAGAGCCAGAAAAAGAAAAGTCACCATCTCCACAACGCTTGTTGGTGGAAATGGGAGATAGAGGTGAACAGCATCATGATGCTGAAAAGCATGATCAGGTGCCTCCATGGTTAGAAAAGGAGGTAAATGTTGAGGAGGAGCTAGAGATTCAAGAGTTCGATGTCTCCACCCTGTTCGCCGCAGATATAATGAAACCCAGGAGGAAGGCCAGAATGACTTCGGCCATCAAAAGAGATCCGGTGACAGGGAGAAGGATCGCACAAATTGCTGTACCTGCGATAGAGAAAGAGAAAGGCAAAATCACTGTGGATGAATTCCAGATAAGCACAGTCGATTTGGGTTTTGCCAATGAAGAGCAGGAAGGTCAGGAGGGAAAGGATATCATTGACTCTCTGATTCAGAAAGTGAAAAGAGAGAAAGAGAAGAATAAGCAACATAAAGAGCACATTGCTCAGTTGCGTGCATATATTGAAGGCTTGACCAACCCTGAAGATACCACAAGCGAAGCTGCAGTCCCATTGACTGCCATTTCTCAGGAAGAAGTTAATAGACTAGACCTCATGAAACATGAGGTTTCCGTAATGAGAAAGTGGGTGTCATCGACATTGGATGATGCCATTGAAATAATGAAAGGTTCTTTGAAGAGGTGGAGCATCCTAAGTGACTCCAAAACTAAGGTGGATAAATTGCAGATGCAGACCGGAAAAAGGTCTTATAAACTGGAGAAAGTCCTCAGCTTGTTGGACGAAATAAGGAAGATAAATCCACAACTGCTTATCAGTAAGAAGGTGTTAAATAATAATACTGCATTATTAGTGGATATGTGGTATAAAGATGTACAGTTTGAATGCGGAGTCCTCAAGAGATGCAATAATAAGCTAAGGGAGATTAGCATGAGGCTACGCAATTTAATGGGCATTGAGGCAGACATGCTAGAAACGCTAGAGGGCAAGGTGGAAGGGAAAATTGAGAATCAAGATGAAGATTCTACCTTTAAGGCTCTACGTAATAACTTCCATATAGAAGATGATGGTACGCTCGTCCACTTGACAGAGGAAGTGATAAATAAAATGGTGAGGATCAAGGTCAAGATGGAGACCTACAACGAGACACTGCAGGACAGAAAGAATAAGCTGGACAACAGTAGGGATAAGTATGAAGCGCATAAACACACCATCATTAAGGCAAAGACTCAAGATGGCGGAGGAATAGATCAGGTTGTGCAGTCATACGAATAGAACCAAAGCAGCATGCAACCCCATATGCAACAGCATCATCATCCGGATAGCGAAAGTTTAGAAAGCGATACACATGATGATGACCCGCATGCATCAGATGAAGAGCATGATGAAGATACATCATGAGGGGGGGAGTATTTTGCATATGCAGTATAGATAGTTGCCAGCTGGCAACTTGTGCCTTTTTGTAATATTGGCAAGTCATGAAATGATGACCGTTGATTTATATTGATAAATCAGATCTGTGGATCTTTTGTAACGGATTCCTCACCTTATTCTATAAAAGGTGGTGGAATGCCTTGTTATATTCATTCGAAACTTAATTGAAATTTGATTGCTGAAGTATTCAGGACTTATTTCAAAGCTGCTGTATATGTACATGTCTTTTGCATACTTAATGAAAGGGAAGAGTATTTTGATTACAAATCTTCGTAAATCTTGAGTAATCTGTGTCTGAATTCTAGATATGTGCTTTGATTTGCTGCGTCCCTTGGAGTGCTCATCATGTTGCATGTATTGTTTTCATTCATTATCCTCTAAAGTTTGCATCATATGTATCTAGCTGTTGAATGTCCTGGTGAACATATGGTTTGATTTCTTCTCCTCATGACAGTATCAAGCATGTATGTGGATCAAAAGCTAAAGGTTCAACTTAATTAGAAGCATTTCCTTTAAATTCTTTCAATTTCAGAGCATCTCACTATCACAATTGCAAATAAACTGATAATCTTAAGCAAACAACCCAAAATATGCAGACATCTCGTAGATAATCGTAAATATTTAGCATATTTGAACACTAAGCATGCACAATTGAAAATATCATGCAAAGATCTAGGTATTTTACTTCCTTTCATCAAATACCCGCATAATTTAACTTCTCTGTAAGGAATTTCTGCAGGAACGTCATGATGATAGTGCATTTTCACGTAAGGCCCCAAAATGGAAATAGCAACTCACATTAACCACTAAGTAACGTCAGTCGATTAAGACCTAATCACTGGAGACTTGGGATCATGAATTCTTTGAATTCACTGTATCTTTCAAGATGAATAAAGGTTAATGTGTACTTTTATTCTATGTTTGTTTGTGACTAACATCATGACCAACATTCCTTAGCATTTCATAGGCAGTATATATTGCAGTTCCAGATACAGAATTCTCCCTGCTGGAGTGATAGATCTTGTATCCTATTATCATGGACGCATACTTGATATCTGGATCAGAAATATCTTCAATGGTCATTGCCCTCTTATCAAATTTTGATCCGGTGGCCTCAGTTACAATGTTATTTTTGACAGATTTGAGGATAGGTATCCCTCCGGAAGAGTATAGACCAGTTACTGCTCTAATTGTCTCTTTTGTGATCTTGCAGGGTCTATCCAGCCATAGGAAGTTGTCATGCATCCTGCTCAGTACATACCGGACCCATTCATCTTCTTCAAAGAAGGGGAAATGAATGAATTGATCAAATTGTTTCTTCTGGATACCTTTATACTCTGGTTTAAGCTCAAAAGCATTGTCTATCAGTTGTTTGTGATAGAGATCTCTCAATTTGAATTCCCCAAATTCCTCAATGCTTGCATGTATGTAAACCCTAATGTCTTCTGTGTGTAAAACTCCGTGAGGAACACTGGAAAATGCTCCTAAGGGATCTACTTCCAATGACTTGTATGGATGTTTCTTAGATTCAGGTCGGGGCCTATCTGAGATTTTTACTATATTTGGAGTAGCCATTTCTTCAAAAGATTTGTAGCAAGATATCGAAAGTGGAAAATACCTTTTGCGTCTTCGGTTGCACGGAGTAGCTGGATTGATTTCTGTATGTAATGACTTCGGCAGGAGATCTTCGGTGTGCTTGATGAGTCTTGTTGCAGAGCTCCACTTTTCACTTCTTCTTGAGTGCATAATGAGCAAATGATTTATGAGAAATCCCTTATATCATTTCGCAAACCCTAATATCTATTTGCAATAAATGCTTCACCTATATTATTCCAGTTTGCCTTGTCCGGATAGCTTGGAGTATCCCGGATTAGTCTTGATCTATGAACATCATGCGGATCTTTCAATCATGGATAAATCGAGATGACACATTACAAGAACATCCCAAACATTCTGTCCAGTCCGCAGAGTAAAATAATGTACTTCTAGATCTCTCTGGACCCTTTTGTAGTCCTCTGTCATTCCGGAGCATCTCCCAGAACAGGTCTTTACTTGATCGATCACAACTTCTTTATATCTTCATGCGGACCTCTGAAATCTTGTCTGGATCATCTCAGGACTGGTATCTTCAAACCCTTTACTCCGCATCTTGTGTCACATCCAGCACCACTTGATTGGCTAGGGGAACAGGATTTTCTTTGAGTCTCCCCCTGAGCCAGAGCTCACTTTTTAATTTCTGGAAGAAATATCAGCACCAGAGTCTGGTGCGGATCCAACCTCTACATTCTCTAAACTTTTCTTCACCCAAATCTTGTTCATCTGATTCCTAACTTCATCCACATTCATCTTTTGTTTACCCTTGTCTTGATTCTGATTGTATACCGAACCTCTTTTGTCCTGATTCTTGCTTCTGCAGACTTTTGCACTATGACTGGACCTATTACAGATTTGGCAAATAACATTTCTTTGCATATTTGACTGATAACCTCTTGATCTGCATTGATTAGCCATATGACCTACTCTATTGCATGTAAAACATCTACCATTGAATGATTTGTTTACTTGCATATTTCTGCATTCATGAGACTTGTGTCCATACCTTTTGCAGTTAAAGCACTGTCCGGAGAAGGATGGACTAGTTTGATTCATCCTTTTTCTGCACTGATTAGCTTTGTGACCAAAGTGATTGCAGCTGTGGCAGTATCCATTGAAAGATGGATATCTTTGAGCATTGGGCTATCTTACCGGAGGTCTTCTAGGCCTATTCCTTGGATTTTCTGATCCAAAATTCTTTTGACCGGATCCGGAGCTTTCTCCTTTCTCATATCCCAAACCATACTTGTCATCTGTCCTCTTTTGTCTTCCAAGAAGTACTTCAAGTTGGGCAGAACTTATCTTGAATTTTTCTTTATATTCATTTGCTGTTTGAAGATCTCTTTTGAGAGAGACAATTTGATCCTCAAGTTTTTCTTCATTATCTTTGGCATCTTCAAGATCAGATTCAAGATGTCTGATAATCCTGTCCATCTGGTGGCATTCTTCTGATTTCTCTTTAAGAGATTGTCTTAGATTGTCTTCAGCTTTTCTTTTTTCTTCAATCTCTTGAGTAAACTTTATAGTTCCTGATTCCATTTCATGTCTTAACATAATGACTTCTTTTGATAACTTTTCACATAACTTGGTTTTCTCAGTCAATTCTTCATCTGTATTGCTTTCTTCACTTTGTCTTGCCAATTGTTGGAGTAGCTCCTTTCTCTTTTTCATAGAGAGACTTAATTTGTCCTTTAATTCTCTCATGAATTCATCAGCCTGTTTGAGTCTTTCCTTTAATTCATTGACTTCATAATTTGATTGTTCAAGATCCTCAAGGGCAGTCTTGAGTTGCTCCCTTAAACCATATGCATCCATTTGAACTCCCAGATCTTCCTCAAGCTGTTAGGCTCTATTAGGAGGAACCTGGCTCTGATACCAATTGTTGATAACTGAGAGGGGGGGTGAATCAGTTATCCTAATTATTTCTTCTTTTGAACTTTCTTATTAATCAATGCAGCATTGAATCAAACAAACAAGCATTACCATGAAATGAAAAACACATGACACAGTTTTTTTGACGTGGAAACCCTGTTAAGGGAGAAAACCACGGGGTGATTAACCCAAAGATTATTCTCTGTTAGAAGAATAAGGAATTACAAAATGGCACTTGCCAATTAGGGCTCACTGCCTGAGCACACTGCTCACAAAGAGGCCCACTGCCTACAAGGAGACACACTATCTACAAAGTGATAAGAATTACAGTCTTGAACTGATTGGAAGCATCTATATATGCTGGAGTTCAGTTCCAGTTAGGCTCAGTACACTGATCTGCTGCACTTCATCTTTCCTCTGTTCTTTATTCTGCTATCCTTTCACATACCGGATCTTTCTTACTACTTCTGCTCTGTTCTGCACTTATTCGCATACACCATCACACCATTACACCCTTCACAACTAAATCCATCCTCTATATATATCCGCACAAGTAATTTCATCACCTTTCTAGTTGGCATCCGGAACAATCTAGTTTCTTACAAACTTTGTTCTGTCGGCTGAATCCTTGCTCACCAAGCAATGTGGATCAAGCATATACTTGTAGACATCATTAATCATGTCAGCCAAACATGATTCATGCCTTCACAACCTTTACCATCAACAGTAACACATCCAGAAAATAGTCTGATACTCTGTCAGTCAGTTCTTCCTCTGTTCTCACTGTCTCTCAGGAATCCGGTACTCAACTATTCATATCTTTTTCTTTGTTCATCACCGGAGGCTAAATCCTTAGAATATACTACTCAAGGTAGTCCTCTTGACTTCCCCAAATCTACACTACACCAAGACACTTCCTCTGAGAGATCTGGACCAATCTGTCGAACCTTGCCACATGCTCTGTTCTTGTTCACCGGACCACAACAATCTTCATTCTTACTTCCGGTAGAGACACACCATAACTTGCGGATATGTGGGATGACCTTTGTTGCCATCAATGACAACAACCATGAATCCATATAGTGTCTCTTGCCAACAAAAAAGACTACATAATTGGGTACTCTCTCCATTCGAATCTCCATTTTTAGGTATGTCAAGTCTTTACACATGTTCTAAGTTACATTTTCCTTAATTCTATTTGAATTACTTTATCATGCCTCATTGAATACATGTTTATATCACTTGTATGGTTTATATATTTTGTGTTTATATCAGTTGTGTTTATATTTTGTGTTTATAGTTCATGTGGCTTGTCTATGCTTCCACATTTTGCATACATGTCTAATAGGGAATTTGTAGCCCAAGCTCTGAATTTCTTCCCAAATAGCTGTAAATTTCTATTGCTTTGAATTTCTTCTTTATACCTGTAGACTTGTAGCTGCTCATGAAAGATATCATCAATCTAAAACATGAATTTATCAAAATGATCAATAGGAACATAGTATCCTAGCTGGAAAACCGAATCCCTTTATTCAAATTTAAAAAGTAGAAAATGGGATTACAATACACTTCTCTCCAACATAAACTAGTCAAGACAACCATATAACATCTGATAATGATTTGACAACTATTAAACAAACATAGATACCAACCAAAGAAATAGAAAAACCTAAAAAAATTTAATACGACCAAAACCAAGTTCTTACTTGTGAAGATATTTTCTAGTGGTGCTGAACGCATACCTTCAAAGTGGTTTCAAAGTACAAACTTAAGAAGTCTTAACCACCTTTTCATTAAAGGGATGAAAGTAGCTAGATTTTCCACAAAATCACTTATAATATATGCTTTAAGTCTCAATGCACTCATCATCCACACCCCTTCCTTAGATAGCTTTGACAAACTTTAAGGTAGCTAGAGAGGAGCAATTAAAAATTAAAAATGGTTTATTGTTTGACGTTACACATTTCCTAAAAGAGTTGTGACATCTACCTTCATTAGACTTAAGAGACATTACACCTATCCACATAATAATAAGCCACAAGCACCACCCCCAACAACCACTACTTAACTAACCAATTTGAAACGACCATAAAAAAATTTAGTGCCTTAATTTTTAGAAAATATCACACTCTACAATTATTGTCAATACTTGCATTACACACCCTAACTTAAAGCCAAAATGAGAAGTTAATTTGGCATAGGCAAGCTTAGTACACTCACCATGATCAACTCTAAGAACCCCAAAAACATCATAATGGAATTGATTTATAGGGCTTGAAAGATAAAAAATGGTCACAATTTGACCATGAATTTGGAAGGGGAATTTATAAGGGCCTTCAAAGATGCATAAAATTAATGAGGCATATATCTTAAATGAATATCTATATTCCAACCCAAGAATTGGTTTGATGGTTGTAGGGTGCTATATGGGGCTCTTGGTCCAACCAAAATTTTACCATAAAATCTACTACTTAGTTGAGTATGCACCTACAATGTTGATATCTTATAGACATAAAATTAGCACCAATTTATAGGGCCTCTTATGTAAAGTGCTTTAACCTTGAATTTTAGCAAGAGTCCTTTAAAAGTGAATTGAAAACTTTTCTTTGACTAGCTGAGAACACTTCAACAATGGTAATGGGTTGAAAAATCCTCCACCATGTGATTGAAAACTCTTCTTTGACTGCAAGGAAATTTGGGAAGTGCTAGAAATGTTGAGGGTAGAAAACATAAAATTTGGAATCATATTCCTTTCTTAGGAACTAATATTTGTCTCTTTATCATGCTACAGATAAATTCTCCATCATGCTAAGGAAACGATTAAGGATTAAACAAAGACATGAAGAGGAAGAAACTAAGAAAGCAAAGAAAGTAGCGGCTATGAGGGAACTTCGTGAGAAGAGGAAATTGGACATGATTGTCGATGACATGGCAATTGAAGAGGAACCCTAACCATCAACAAGAGATATGGTATTGGTGGCACAAACGAAACGGATGTAAAATCTTTGTGCTATGAGAGATTTGAATACCACAATTAGAGACACGTCCTCTACCACAAGTCAAGATGGAGGGACACCATCTACTGCATCTCAAGTTAAGAGTACATCATCACTCACATGTGAGGAAGGAGGTACGCCATCATTCCCACCTCAACCTCAAGGTATGTCATCTATTCCATCTTCAATCGAAGGTATGCCATCTAGCCCATCTCATTTAAATATTGATGAAATTCTTAATGTTGAGATGAATTTACCTTTCTTAACACCACCTAGAATTTTGCATAGAAAGCCAAAGTATTTGATTGATATTGATGAGAATATTTTGCAGCCAATGGAAGGTAAGATTCTAAAATGCACTTGTAGAAGATATGCTCATAAGATTTGGAGAGTGTTCTTTGAAAAATTAAATGAGACCGCAAGATGTCAACTATTCATTGAAATAATGCGAAGTATAAAGTATAAGTCTATCATGAAGATTCTTGGGTTGAGAACATCAGATGCTTCAAGTGAAAAATCTATTGTCAAGAAGCTAATGAGTGCATATGAGAGTGTGGGTAACACCTCACACACAAAAGATAGTAATGTCACATGACATGTCATTACATCCATAATAGTAAGTAATCAAACGAGGAAAGCTCGTCTCATTACAAAGATGAGTTAAGCATTCAGAATTAATAGAGAAACTTTATCAAGAGCCATTGGAAGGTGCTAAATAATTGAGGACACCGATGCCAATGAATTATGGGCATTCTTGGGGAGACTACCACGAAAATATAAATGAATTGATGAAGCATTAAGATCACTAATTAAAGACTTTTGGAAGAATTACACAAGGGTATCTCTAAATCAAAGGGATGTGTTAAGAAGGAGAATCGGTAGTCAAAAGCGTGATACACATCCAAAGCATTTTTTGGATAAGACTCAAAAACAAATTTTTGGTAAATTTCTAGAGATGTATCCTCAAATTAAAATTTCTCAAAGATATGTTGAAATGTTAAAAACTTTCTATGTCAAAATAAATCACACACGCACTACTTGTTGTTGTAGATTACATATTAAATTTTCTAACCATTTTGATGTTTATCGCTCTATATGTTTAGATTTGCATACTAACAATGTTTTGCAGGATTGTGGCATACATGCCCCACCACCATCTTCAAGAGACTTCATATCAACAATTTTATGTGAAAGAGAGGAAGGTCAAATATTCTATAGGAAATTGTGCTTGGATGGCACATGCTAGCATTGTAGTGGCTTGTAACGTATGCCAATATGTGAACATATGGAAAACACACGTAGTTGGAAATGAACTAGTAGAGTTTGGAAAGTATAAAATAGTGGCCTACAATACAAAAGATGGTAAAGAAGCAAAGGGGTGTGATTTGGTTATTGAAAAGATTCTAGTGTATCAGTTTATGTCTACATTTTGTTTCAGATGTCAACATTGCAGAGAACTATAGTCTACAGCCACAACATGAGGTGCAATCACAATATTACAACTCTAAATAGGTTTCTATATTTGTGCACACCGTATTCATTCATGTGAATGATAGTATAGAGGATGACAAAAAGATCATAAGGGAGTATCATTTTTCTATTAGTGATGATCGCACACATTCTACAGAGTTTGTGCAAGGTTTCTTTCAGGTGTTCTACAATGATATAGCTGAAAGGGGCATATCATTCAGTCATCATATCATATGGTCAGATAATTATGCATCACAATTCAACAACTCGCAGAATTTCTATTGGCTGAGCAGGAGGCATAATATTATAGGTGTTCAACATATGTGGAACTTTTTTGAGGCCAGGCATGGAAAGGGGGAGCATGATGGTGTAAGAGCATGTATCAAAAGAGCCATAGCATGAGAAGAGTTAAAGTATAAAGACAATGCAAAGTTGATAAATGCAAAATTAATTGTCGAGTGGTGTAATTCTTCGATGGGTCCAAGTAATGAAAGTAAGCCTTCAGTTCATAGATTTTTTTGGTTGATAGATGATGCTAACATTGCACCATATGAGGATTGTTGTATACTGACATGATCAAGTGATCTACACTCTTTCAGAAGCTCAATTACAGGTTCATGGAGTATCCATACTTGGAAGATGGTATGCTTTTGTTCTTCATGTACAATTCAAGCCTAGAATGAGTGCGAGTCAAAGGAGTTGGTTGATGAATGGCGGTTAAGATATCTTATCCCACTTGACATGTATCATCCCCCAATGGCATTGGAACTAACATAGATGGAATCATCGATTGACTTTGACCACATATCAGATCTAGTTCAACGAGGTAATATATCTACTTGCATAGTTTTTGAAATTCCTTTAATGTTATCTTACTTTGTGGTGTTTTTGTAATGTTGACTAATTTCATCTAATTTGTTGCACATATCAATGTAGGGCATGTTTATGCAGTTATTACAGATAAAGACAATGAAGAGGGAATGAATTATTACTTGTGTCATTGTGTTGAGGCCCAAAATAAATTGGAGGCCGCAGTTACAAATGGAGAAAACATCAAATACCCTATAGGCCTAGTGGTTGTTACTAGAACATGGCTTAGAAGGTACCCACATAAGACTGTTAATATTTGGTTGTTTCAGGACTTTGACACGCATCAAAAGATTCTTCATTACTCAAACCTTGTCATGGCATCCAATATTTATTAGATACAATTTTGGGGTAGACCTTTGAACAAGACCTTGTAGAAGGTGCATGAGTCTGACCATGAAGCAATACTTGACACAATAAAGAGTAGAGCAGACCTAGATGGTTCATTGGATTAATTTGTAAGTATGCATAAAACTTTCCTAGATGGTTACTTGTACTTTGTTTTGTATATAAATAACAGTATGAATTCCTTCCCTCGAGTATACATCCAGTAGGTTTGCTTCTCTTACCATTGTCCTTATAGCTTCTTGAATAGTTCTATTCTTTCTTTCAACCACTCCATTCTATTGAGGATTCCTATCCTTTGACCGAGGTATGAGCCAATAACATGAAAATGTCATAATTTTGTATTTCTTGTTTTATCTCATGTCATTTGATGTACATAAATGATATTTATGTTTAGTCAATTTTGTTTCTTGATACTTCTCATAGGAGGTCACAACTCTAGCCTGTCCAACTATGTACGAACAGAGATACAAGATGATGGAGAGTGATCATCAGGTGGTGGTAAGTGATCGATTACATATGTGATGTTATATGTTTCATACATTTTCTAGATATTAATGTGCATATTGTTTGATTGTATTAATAGGTGGAGCTAGATGAACTTCTGTTGAAGAGGTCTACTTGATGATAGAGAGAGGATGAGTCACAGATTGGCTCTCCATCTTCACGGTCAAGCAGGGGCCACCAATTATTTCATAAAAGTCCATAGGAAACTAGTTTTTGAGACATTTTTTGTATGCCTAGATGGCTTTGTATACATACTTTTGTATGTTACCAAAGTATATTGTGAGGCCTACACTTTTTCATTTCTGTACATGTGACTAATTACCTTACTATTGTTGATACTTTTACATTTTTGGGACTGTTGATCCCAGATTTTCAAACTATTAAACCTTATTATGTTAAAGGAAAACTAATTGGGTGATGTTAGTTAGATGTTTTCTTTAAGAGAAAACAAATCGGGTGATGTTAGATAGATGTTTATTTTATAGGAAAAAACTAATTGGGTGATGTCCGATTAATGTTTACATTACAGGGAAACTAATTGGGTTATGTTAGAAAGAAAATTGTCATGTGATTTCATTATGTTTATAGGAACTGTGGTATGCTTTAAAAATGCATGTATTAAATTTGCTTCAGCTATGATATGTATATGTGGAATTAACTTTGAGGTTGAGCGTGTAGGTATTTCTAACAAAACCACAAATACTGGAGATCATTCTGCACCTTATGTTGTAATCCTTTGTGAAGCCGATCTAGTTCCACGAGGAACCAAGATCAACTCTATGTTTGGTGCAATGTTGTAATGTTGTAATATTGTCTTGCATGAGGTTGAATGGGTTAGGTCTACCCTCTTGTAAATTTGAATTATGATGTGTTGTAAGAATTGTCTTTTTTTCAAATTTTTATCTTATTTTTAAATTTTAAATTTTGAGACCCTTTTCTTGTGTCTTAACTTGACCTTGGGTGTCCTAACTAAGTTTAAATTGAACCTGAGTTATACCCCATGGGTCTAGGGTCACTTTTGACTTGGGTAACCTTTGGTTAACCTTCGTATGGTCACCTTAACTTCACAGTGAAGTTAAGTGACGAATTTGGAAGCATGGGAAGGATAGGATGAGTGGGATCAACACTCAAGCCCATCCCTTCTCCATTACTAAGGCTTGAAATGACTCCATGGTCCACCAATAATGGAGGGGCTTATCTTCTTATTCCCTCACTTTTAGTGAGAGTCCCCATGAAGTGGTGTGGTCCTTCATGAGTGGGGATATTTTTTAATCCCACTTGGGATAGTGGGGATATTTTTTAATCCCACTTGGGATAGTGGAGATTTTTTTTAATTCCACTTGGGATAGTGGGGTTATTTTTTTAATCCCACTTGGGATAGTGGAAAAAGGAGTGGGGTTATTTTTTTTACATATAATTAAATATTCTAAATATTTAATTACCTAATATTCTCCATTATCTAAAAATGAATCTTTAATTCATTTTGTCCTCCACTAATGGAATTAAAAATTCAATTTGTCATAATTCACTCTTCCCAAAAATAAATTTTTAATTCATCCACTATGAATTTAAAATTCACAAATAATGAGAGCCTTTGATCTCAACTCTTTATCTTCACCCTCCATTCCCTTTTTAGAAAATCTATAAATAAGACCCTTCTCTAAACAATTAAAAAAAAACTTCATTCTTATAGGAAGGGACTTCATTCTTGCAGGGGGACTTCATTCTTGCATTCTTATCATGCCTAATTTCCTCTAGGAAATCTTCTTCTGGCATCCTCATTATGCCCAATTCCTTCTCTATTCTCCTCTTCATAGCCTCATAATGCCGAAATTATTCTAGTCATCATATATCCTCCATTTATTGTCCCTTGCTTGTGATCATAGAGAGATTGTTTTTTTGGAGAAGGGAGTCTTTTTTTTTTTAGGAAGGAAATTGGAGAGGAGATTCTAGTGGACTTCTACATCAACTTCATCCATTAAAGGGCTTTTTAAGCTTGGATTTCATGGCTTTTCCTTTGTATTTCTATTTGTTGCATGAAGGATGTGTGAAAATTATTTATTTTACTTGTGTTGTAAATTTTGTTATTGTGGAGAAATTTTATTGGGATGTTGACAGAGCTTCTTCCACTTGGAAGACAATGCTCATCATGTGTGGGGAAGGGAAGGTGTGAACCTCCTTGGGTACATTCTTGTTCTTGGAAAATGGAAGCCTTGAGGGCATTTTTATGAATTTTGAGCAAATGGTTATAAGGCTTGAGAGCCTAATTGTGATATCCCTGGGCCATGAGAAAAGTTAATTTTATTGGCTTGAGGCCATGAGAAAAGCTGTGATAAAATGTTGAGAAGAATGACACCCTTGAGTTGAGTGAGTCTACTTCCCTACCCTCTTTAAACTCACCTTAGTTGAGTTTTTATGTTGTGAGTAAAACCATGGGTATTGTGTGTTGTTTGTTTCTATTATTGTGAAGTGGTTTTTGGTCTATTCTACCCTAGGTGTGTGGATGATCTCCCTAGCTCGGGGGTGACCCTCTTGCGGGTCTACGGTAGGGAGGAGAGTAGCTTGTGTGGTGTTTCTTCCCTTGTGTGATATGCAGGTTTTGTGGGAGCTTATTGTGAAGCTTAGAGAAGATTATTGGATCTTAGAAAATATTTTATTTTCCTTAAGTCTTAAGGAGAGCCTGATCTTTTAATAGCTCCTTCCTTGTCGATTTTCTAGAAGGAGAAAATTATCTCCCTATTGTTGTAAAAATTGTTATTTTTTTAGTTGTGAGGAAATCATCTGTTTTTGAGTTGATAGTTGTAATTTTCTTATTAATTAAGTTTTACCATTTAGAAATGAGAAGAGGAAAAGAAAATTTGTTTTTAAAAGGATACTAAAATTGTCTAGTTCCTTCTTCTTCTACTTGCAAAGTTGTGAGTTAGTTGATGTTTTAATTAAGTTTGTAAAAGTATTATTTCTATGTAAGCTTAGTGGAAATATTAATTTTACATTTGTTATAAGCGAAATTGTAATTTTTCTACCATGAAAGAAATGAAATTTGGGTTGCAGTTTTGCTTTTGAAATTACCACCACCTTGAGGGTCTCTTCCTAGGATGGGGACCTTTTCACTTTTACTATTCACTATTCAATTTTACTATTTACTATTTACTTTTACTATTCACTTTTCACTATTCATTTGAAGGCAAACTATATGTAGTTTAAAACATTTGACTTGAAATAGAAATTTTAAATCAAGGAAAGTGGGATTTATTTATGCATATTGTATAATACGAATTGAATAGATGTTTAAACTCAAAGTTGCAATTTGGAAATACAATGTTTATATTTGCAAAAACAAATTAACTCATTGCTCTGTTTTTAATGAACTATTGGATAGTAATCTATTTTAACAAATTATATATATATATATATATATATATATATATATATATATATATATATATATTTATTATATATATATTCTATACTTTCTTTACAGTTAAGGAACTTATTAATAAAATTGTGAGTTAAAGTGAACTAAGATAATGGTGGTATATATATATATATATACATATATATATATATATATATATATATAAATTAAATTTATAAGGAGAAATATAATTATAATATAAAAAGAGCATAGGAAAATATATTTTAATTTTAAGTAAGATTTTCTCAGAAGTTTCAACAATTATCACAAATTACTTAACAGGAAAATGAAGAGGAAAATATGATCCTTTCGTTTACAAAGGACACTGAAAATAAACGTAAATAAGCCCTCACAGGCATTCCAAGAGTGGCCATTTTAAACTCAACTGTAGATTTAAAGAATAAACGTCCAATTGAAAAAAAGAGAGAGAAAGAGAAAGAATAGCTAACCTTGGAAAACAAAGAGGAGAAAATGTGCGGCATTTTTGAATAGGGCTAAGAGAACTAAGTAAGTTTAACCTACCGTTAATCCTATTTAGGAACAGGCTGATTATTAAAATTAATTCAAACGTTGAACTAAAACCTAGAGTAGAACCCTAGGGGGACTGAGTCGAGTGAAGTTAGCCAACCCTGTTTAAGTGATCTGGTTTACCAAGAAATTAGGAATAATGTAAAGGATGTAGTGTTATTGTTGTTTGATAAAGAACGTGAGGAAAAAAAAGATAGGATAAGAAGATCTTGCACAACAGGAAGGAGAATGAGATAGAAATACAATCAAAATTAAATTTTAGAAATACAGTAAAATAAACATGATAGAAATACAATCAAAGTTAAATTCTAAGAAAAGGAAGAGAGGGGAAATGAACAGATGATCGTGCTTTATTGAAAAATGATCTATCACCTAAAACAACTGTTGTTCAAATGTAATTCATGAGATTAACCTAAGTTAGGAAACCACACATTTTCTTGCGTAAGGTGTGCACACATGTACTTGGTACCCCGCCAACAACTATATTGTTTTCACCTTAAGCGTACATCGCCAAGCACGCCTACACGTGCGAGGGGGTTTTTAGAATAGTAAGGAAATTTTTTTGATAGTTCGTATCATGACCACATGACGCATGTGGACATGACACACGTGAATACATGTTGTGACAGCATGGAAAATGTAGGCATGACATATATTTTTGTATATATGCCTATATGGCTTTGTATATAAACTATAGGTTATGTTCATGACATTATGTATATGACAATTTATATTAAATATTTAATATGATGATCAATTATCATTACAGGAATTTAGTTTTACACGTGCTAATTGCATTTTCTTGAAAGTTTATAAATCATTTTCAAATAATCCATTTTGTACATATCTTGCAATCATTGCATTCTATGGGACTGTGCATTTCTTTGAGGTATCATTTCAAACAATTCACATGCCTTTTCTATGCTTCCACACTTTCCATACATGTATACAAGGGTAGCTACAAATACAATACATGTGACAAAATTCCTATATCATTTACACTTTGATGGTTGTCCACACCATGTTCCCTAGATCCCATTCTAGCATAGGCAAGGCAAAAGTTGGATAAGGTTGTGCAATTTGGTTTTAGACATGCCAAAATTTATGTTTGGTTGAAATTTACTTTTATGCATTTGCTTGAGAGTTCTTAAAGCCTTATGAAAAATCCATTTCATGCATATCTTGCAATCATTGCATTCCATGAGACAACATTTATTTGAGGCATCGTGCCAAAAAGTTCATGTTTGTTGTATATGCTTCCACACTTTGCATACATGTCTTGTAGGGTTCTTGTGAAACATGAACACACCATCCTGAAGCATGAAATGCATGTGAGCTCTATGAATGAAGGCATCTTGTGAAGACCATACCATGAAACATGAACACCATAACTAAGCATCCTGATCCTTTGAGAACAACACTAATAGGGATATGATCAACACCTCCTGACCTTTTGACATCAATGACAAACAACTTTCAACACATTGTACCGGTGATATCCCTTAAGAGACTAAAGTGCAAAAAGGAAGCAATCTTTGATGATTTGTTACTCAAAAACCATGTCACTTAGAAATATTATGTCTAAGGCTACAGGATCATGTAGGGTCCCTCTACAATAACCTCTCTTAGTTTTTTATATCTCTGAGACGTTTTCCCATGGTGAAAGTTTTTCTGCTACTCCAAAAATGGTCAGATGCATGTAGTGTAAAGTTGCAAAGGGGTGTAACTTTTATTTTGCTCCTCATGTAGCAAAATGAATAGTTCTAACGCATCTAGATTGGTATGTTTAGGCTAGGCATGGTCTTGTTTCACATCCAAACATGTCCAAATAGTTTGAGCTACATTGTACCGGCGATATCCCTTAAAAGACCAAAGTGCAAAAAGGCAGCAATCTTTGACGAGCTATTACTCAAAAATTGTGTCACTTAGAAACATTATGTCTGATGCTACGTCATCACGTAGGGTCCCTCTACAATAGCCTCTCTTGGTTTTTTATATCTCTAAGGTGTTTGCCCATAGTGAAAGTTTTTCTACTGCTCCAAAAATGGTCAGATGCATGCAGTGTAAAATTGCAAAGGGCTGTAACTTTTGTTCTACTCCTTGTGTGGCCAAACAAACAGTTACAACATGTATTGATGGGTACGTTTAGGCTAGGCATGGTCTTGTTTCATACCCAAACATGCCGAAATAGTCTGAGCTACATTGTACCGGTGATATCCCTTAAGAGACCAATGTGCAAAAAGACAACAATTTTTGACAAGTTGTTACTCAGAAACCGTGTCACCTAGAAACATTTTATCTAAGGCTACGAGATCATGTAGGGTCCCTCTACAATAAAATCTCTTGATTTTTTATATTTCTGAAGCGTTTTCTCATGGTGAAAGTTTTTCTACTATTCCAAAAATGGTCAGATGCATGTAGTGTAAAATTGCAAAGGAGTATAACTTTTATTTTGCTTCTCGTACAGCCAAACAGATAGTTCCAATGCATTCGGATGGGTACGTTTAGGCTAGGTATGGTCCTGTTTTGCACTCAAACATGCTAAAACAGTCTGAGCTACATTGTACCAACGATATCCCTTAAGAGACCAAAGTGCAAAAAGACAGCAATCTTTGACAAGATATTACTCAGAAACTGTGTCACTTAGAAACATTATGTCTAAGGCTATGGGATCATGTAGGGTCCCACTACAATAACCTCTCTCAAATTTTTATATCTTTGAGGTGTTTTCCTATGGTGAAAGTTTTTTTGTTGCTCCAAAAATGGTCAGATGCATGCAATGTAAAGTTGCAAAGGGGTGTAATTTTTGTCATGCTCCTCGTGTGGCCAAACAGATAGTTCCAACATGTCTGTATGGGTATGTTTAGGCTAGGCATGGTCCTGTTTGCACCCAAACATGCCGAAACAGTCCGAGCTACATTGTACCGATAATATCCCTTAAGAGACCAAAGTGCAAAAAAGTAGCAATCTTTGACGAGTTGTTACTTAGAAACTATGTCACTTAGAAACATTTCATCTAAGGCTACACAAGCACATAGAATCCCTCTACAATAACCTCTCTCAGTTTTTGATATCTTTGAGGAATTTGCCCATGGTGAAAGATTTTTTGCTACTCCAAAAATCGTCAGAAACATGTAGTGCAAAGTTACAAGGTAGGCTGCTTTTTGTTTTATTCTTCGTGGGCTCAAACCATTAGTGCCAACACATCCAGTTGGGCACATATACACTACGCATTGTCATTGCCCTTCATTATAAAAGGGTCATAGTCTTTCCTATTCAAAGGGTCACAAATTTTCACCTTTGAAATGTCATCAGTATTCGTGAGAACATCAAGATAACACTTTCCGCAAATGTTCTCATGCATTATCATCATTTTTATTTCTCACCCCAATAAATTGGTTTGCTTTCAACATTAATGCATCAACCATTCATGTAGCACTTAACATACTAGTAAAATATATTAGCCCTCTTAAGGGTCAAGCTCTTTCAACTTATCAAGAAAGCATTATTTCATTTGTTACATTCATAGTTAGGAAATGAACTTCATTAGACTAAGGTTGTTAGAATGAATTGATAGTAGGTTGTTTGAGGAATTCTTTAGTGGTTTCTCTACTCTGCTTGTTAGTGACCTAAGATAATTGTGACTTGTAAGGGACATCCCAATGTATGTTACATCATTATAGGAGGCAAAACTTTGGAGAAGATTCTAAAAAATTATCTAATTGGATAAATTTTATCAACAATATGAGGATGAACCTTCCCATTTCTCAAAGTTCACAAAATCCTTACAAATGTCAAGAATATCAAGGTAACATTGATAGATTGGAAACCCCTCATGTCACACACCAATACATGTATTCCTACAAATAAACAAGATACAATTATTTCATATAAATATTGTTTGGGGTAAAAATGGATTTGTTTAATCTTTTGTGGCTTAGATGTTAAAATCCTCATTTCACCCTAACATTGAAGGATCTAGGGTTGAGTGGCGAGCACTATCATACCCTAGAGTCACTTAAAAATGAGGGGAAGCTTGGATTAGGGAATTAAGTATCAATTTTTCCTTCTCCTATACTCAATTGACCATTAAAACTCTAATTAGGCAAATACGACAACAAATTAATGAATTACAGAAAAAGCTCTTACAGACGGGAGTAAAATACCAAATTACAAAATACCTATTTTTGGGGTTCTAAAGCAGAATAGTTGAGGACACTGGAGCAGGCACCCAAGTCCAAGGTACCTACTTTTTCAAGGAATTTGGACCTCCTTCAGATAGTGATTAGCCCTGTAACTTCTATTTTCTAGAATCAGTCTATGGAGGACACTGGAGCAAGTGCCCTTGTCCTGGATGTGCTCCTTTGTCTGTCTTTTCTTCAGATCCTAAATCCTTGATGTCTTTCCAGTCTTCCTGCAACTCCACTTTTTCTGGATGTGACACCTATAACCTGCAATCACAAGACTTGGTTTGGGGGTTGTGGTGTTTAGAGGTTGACCTCTGTTAAACCTTGGAGGACACTTAAGTCTTCAAACACCATTGTCAGATAAAGAGGGCATGCCCTTGTGAGGTAGAGGCCAAAATTAAAGGAATCAATGATAAAACCACAATGATATGTCAACTTGTAGTGAAACTTTCATGGAGGAAGATGCTCTTCATGCCATGAAGGAATTGATGCTCAAATCTGCAAATATCAACACATAAAACACACAAGTCTGCTCTTGTAACACAATAGAAATCCTTGAACCACCTTGAGAACACAATAGCTTGCTAGTTGGAATCTAGTTTACAAATGAATGCCTACACATTCTTATATATGCACCTACAAGCACTCCTACCAAGATATTTGAAATTCAAACTTACCGTGTCAGCAAAGGGACCTAATAACGGTCACTAACCGACACCCAGAAATTGGGGCTATCCTAAAATAGGGCAGGACTAGGGCGCGGGCACCCAAGTCCTCCCCCTATTTTAGGCAAGGTACATCTCAAGGGGTCCTCCTAGGTCCTATTTGTCATGGGACTTAGGTCTCATTCCATCAGGATGCTAAAATATGAACTCAAATATCCTAAATGCACTCTAAAAACCTGGGAGCTAAACCTTATGAAGGAAAAAACTCCAAGGGGATATTTTCTAACGTTACATTTAGCCCCCACTTTAATGTATGTATGAACATGAGGCCCATACATGTGTTAAAGTAAGGTCACAAACGTAGTAAACACACCAAGCACGGAGAAGAAACACCAATCACATAGAAGATAGTAACATACACGTAAAACATGGAGAAGATAGTTACAATCACATAGAACACAAAGCAGACAGTTAATGCATGTAATACAAATTAATGCATGGAAGATAGAAATGATATCTTATATATATATATATATATGAAATGCAAATGCAAGTACTGGAAAGTAAACAAACCTCCCAAAATGTAGGAAGCACTACTCGATAGTGTTGGTCTTTGCATATGGGGCAACATACACGTAATACACACAAAACCTCCCAAAATGCACGAAGCACTACTCAAGGTGCTGGTCTATGCATATGGGTCAACAAACATGCCAAAACACACACACTTGAAGACACAAAGAAAACACGGCAGACAAGCGATGGTGTGTTCCCTATTTCTAGGCTCATCACCATCTTAGGCACATTACAGGCACACACTGACAATTGGGCTTCACCACAACAATCACCGAAGACACATTTAAGGGTTGAGTTAGTCATAGAACCGCTCCCCCCCTCCGCAGAGGGCTTTTGAAAATGACAGGATGATGCAATCTGCTCCAAGAAATACACCATCCCCACCTCTGCAGAGGGCTTAAGAAAAAGGATATGCTCGATATCCCACCTCCGTAAAGGACATATATGATTGATCGATTGATTGCAAACAAGCTTAGGATACATGATGCACTACTCTGGTGTATGTCTATGCATCTAAGGTCAAACACATTGCTAACATCTATAATAGACAGATTACCTTATATGCCCCCACCTTAAGGTGGTTGATATTAGTTATCGCTATCAAGCACATAAGGTAGGAAGAAAACACACAAGGGAACATCAACTTTCACAAAGCCCATGCCCCCCGAAGGTGACATGTACTTTACGATCAACAAGTGTTCCCACAAACACATCCCTGCAAGAAACATTTTAGTGTCGATAACATAATGATAAACAACAACATCAATGCCTATGATTAACCACACAAAGAGCCAAGGTTATACAATGAATTCAAAGTTTGAGGATAACTAGGGGCTATATCATGAATCTCTCTGAATTAAGTACCGCCAAGGCTAGATTCAAAGGCAAACAAAAGTGCATAGAGCAGTAGTATTGTTAAGGTTTGTAAATTTGACAGAAAGATCATAAAATTCACTACACAGAAAGCACGAGTGTTTCCACTAGCCAAGAGTCAGATAAAATATACAACCCCATCATCATATTAGGAACTAAGTCCAATTTTTGATTGCTCTCAAAAGGGACACTAGGTCTGCATCAGTATAAATATTTGTTGTCATCTGCTCGATAGATGGAAACACTAGAGGAAGGGAAACAATAAATAAGAGAGGAGAAACAAGTGTCTTAGGGACAGTCATGTAGGAGGGTGCTCCCAAGTCACCAACCATGACACTATGTCTGTCAGACACAACACACAACAATGAAATCAGAGAGAGCAATTAGAAGAATGATGACACAAATAGAAGGTCACAACATAAGTGGTCTCCCGATATCCCAAACCTTAGGGGCGAATCTGAGGTCATTCCAGGAGGCCTAAACAACACATAAAACATCACAGGGGAAGCACATCATGAAAGAGATAAAGGGTTAGAGATACTTACCTATAAAGAGGCCCATACTAGAAGTCATCAACAGTCATCTTCTTTCCAATCACAAATGTTAGAGAGAAAAGGTGTGTAAGATAACATTGCCAATTTTTTGTTATTATTCTTTTGTTCATTCTTAAATGCTTCTTGGTTTGATTCAATGTTAGGTGGAATGTTTTCTTGTTGAAGTTCATTAGTACACATATTTGCTATCCTCTTAGGTGGTGGGAGAAGCAAATTATTTTGAGTGATCTGAACATCCATCCTTGAGGGATTTAATGTGAGAGACTTCTCCTCATCCACTATGGTTACATTCTTAGTGATGTCCAAATAACTTGAATATTCAAAAAAAGGAGGGACATTAAAGGTTTTCTCTTCCTTAGTGAAATCCAAGGTGTGTGAACAATCAACTAAAGGAACAAGGTTTCTAGGATGATCCATAGAGATTTTATGCATTATGAGAGTTTTTATTGATGTTAGATGAAAGATCCTCATCTACTCATGGAATGCTCTTTGTTGAAGGAAGTTCTTCATTCACTACTACTTCCCCTTGGCTAGGGAGAGCATTGGAATGGCAAACTAGTGATGGCTCTTCATTTGCTAATGCTTCATCTTGGCCAGAGTGAGCATTAGAATGAAGACTTGATGGTATGATGTTAATAGATGTGTCAATGAAATCATCCTATTGCATCAAAGTGTCCTTATGAGGGGTAATAACCTTTGGAGAGGGATCATAAGGTAAATCAGAGTTATCATCACATGTTTTATCAATAGGTGCCGGAGTAGAATTTCCCATGAAATCATCCAAGGCTTCGTCTAACATTTTAAGATCATCACTAGTATATGTATTATTGATCATGAATTTAGTGAGATCATCCAATATTGAAGGATAAATTCCCATGAGAGTTGTGAAGTTATCAAATTCACCTATATGGAAAAGAATTTTATATGTGGAGTTCCTAGAGAGATCAACATCATGAATGTGTGCTATTTGTTCCAGAACTTGAGGATATTTATTAGTGAATTTAGAGAAATGATCCATGTATATGATGTATGCAAAAAATTCTTCCAAGAAGTAGCCATGATATATGTCTCCAAATGAATGTAATATCAGATTTTGATAGTTTTCCAAAAGTATGCAAAAGACAATTGCAAAACTATATGCAAAAATCGCCTTAAATGCTTGATTTGTTTTGTACTTTTTCAATGCCAATGAATGAAAAAAAGGATGTTGTAAGGATTTTGATCAAGGGAAGCTAATTATATGACTAATATCAGTCCAAAATAGTAGTATAATCACTCTCAACACACTCTTGATGCTAATCCAAGATAATACCAAGCCAAACTATAGTGAAAATATGTCAAAATAGGCACTTTTTTCATCAAAATTCAATGCAAGAGAGAATAAAAAAGGGTGTTGTGAGGGAAATGATGATGGAAAGAAAATAATATCAGAAATAACAGCCACTTTATACAAAAATAACCAACACAACATGATTGTAGTGCCACTTAAGGTAAAACCCTAGTGAAAATATAGCAAAATATGCAATTTTTCACAGGTTTTTAACTCCAAGACCTAGCAAAAGGGGTGTTGTAAGGAATTTTAGGAGGGAAAAAAAATAATATCAATAATATCAATCACCTCAATCCATAAAATTGATCACAACACGCTTAGAGTGCAAACTAGGTCAAACCCTAGGGCAAAAATAGCTAAAATATGTAGTTTTCTGCAAAATTTTCACTACAAGAGTCCGTTAAAAGGGTATTGCGAAGCTTTTTATGAGAGTCAGAAAATTATTACCTTGATAAAAGAAAACTAATGCAAAAATATCTTTCACAACACACCTATGGTGCCAATTTAAAGAGTCAATAAGGCCAATTTTAGCAAAAAATGTTGTTTTTAAAGCCCTAGGTTTGAAATTTTTGAACCAAAATGCTATGAGAATGATTTACTGTCTGATTTATGATGGAAATTACATACTCTTAAATCTGAAAATGATTTTCAAGCTTAAACATGCAAAATTCCCATGTAAATTTAATGGAAATGCACCAAAATTGCTAGTTTTTGTTGAAATTTTTAATGCAAAAATGCAAATAATTTAAATTTAAATGCAAATTCACACTAAAAAGAAAGACTACAGCCAAATGAAAATTTTAATGAGCCTCTAAAATTAGTAGAAATATTTGATAAAAGATTTTGCCTACGAACCCTAGATTTTGGAATTACTAGGTTATCTAAAAATTGTCAAAATTTCCACAATATCCTAGCAATTAAATGATGAAAATACAAAGCAAGATTTTGAATTTTTGTATTTTTCTATAGTTTATATCATATCTGATGTAAAAATCATGAATTAGGAAAATTTAGGAAGAACTGACATAATTTAGTAAGCCCAACAATGCATTTTTTTTTGTATTTTTCTAATTTTTCAATTTTTTTGAAATTTTCTCAATGCAATAAATTAAATGACCAAATAAATGAATGAAATTACACCAAATCTACATACAAACACTTAGAAAGTTGCAATTTAGTTTCAAAGATGGTTCACCAAAATATTTAGGGTAAAAATGGATTTGTTAATTTTTTGTGGCTTAGATGTTAAAATCCTTCTTTCACCCTAATATTGAAGGATCTAGGGTCGAGTGGAAAACACTATCATACCCTAGAGTCACATGAAAATGAGGGGAATCTTGGATTAGGGAATTAATTATCAATTTTTCCTTCTCCTATGCTCAATTGACCATTAAAACCCTAATTACGTAAATACAACAAAAAATTAATGAATTACCGAAAAAGCTCTTACAGACGAGAGTAAAATACCAAATTAAAGAATACCTATTTTTGGGGTTCTGAAGCAGAACAGTCAGGGACATTGGAGAGGGTGCCCAAGTCCAAGGTACCTACTTTTTTGGGAAATCTAGACCTCCTTCAGACACTGATCAGCCCTGTAACTTTTATTTTCTAGAATCAGTCTATGGAGGACACTGGAGCGAGTGCCTTAGTCCTGGAAGTGTTCCTTTGTCTATCTTTTCTTTAGATCCTAAATCCTTGATGTCTTTCTAGCCTTCCTACAACTCCAATTTTTCTGGATGCGACACTTGTAACCTGTAATCACAAGACTTAGTTTGGGGCTTGTGGTGTTGAGAGGTTTACCTCAGTCAAACCCTAGAGGACACTTAAGTCTTCGAACACTGTTATCAGATAAAGAGGGTGTGCCCTTGTGAGGAAGAGGCCAAAACCAAAGGAATCAATGATAAAAACACAATGATATGTCACCTTGTAGTGAAGCTTTCATGGAGGAAGATGCTCTTCATGCCATGAAGGAATTGATGCTCAAATCTGCAAATATCAACACACAAAACACACAAGTCTACTCTTGCAACATAATAGAAAGCCTTGAACCACCTTGAGAACACAATAGCTTGCTAGTTGGAATCTAGTTTACAAATGAATGCCTACACATGCTTATATGTGCATCTACAAGCACTCCCACAAAGATATTTGAAATTCAAACTTACCGTGTCGGCAAAGGGACCTAATAACATTCACTAACCGACCTATCCTAAAATAGGGCAAGACTAGGGTGCAGGCACCCAAGTCCTCCCCCCAATTTTAGGTAGGGTATAGCTCAAGGGGTCCTCCTATGTCCTATTTGTCATGGGACTTAGTGTTGCAAGTATGGGCCTAACTAGTTTTGTCATTGATGTCAACATACTCCTGTTGCATTGATGATAAGGATTGGATGAGTTGTATGCTGAGGATATTGAGAAAATTAGTCCTATCAAGAACGAAGAAGAATAGTGAAGATAGTGAGGTGAAGTTCCCAGCTAAGATGAAGATCAGAGGATGTACATCAAAGGGTTTGTAGATATGTGTCTTAAGATGATCCAATAAAGATTCTAGAGGTCCGCATGAAGATCTAAAGAAGTTATGGCCACTTGAGTAAAACTAGTTCTAGCAGATGTTCAGAGGTGACAGAGTGACACAGATAGGTCTGGTGAGATCTAGAAATGCAATATCTTATTTTGTGAATTTGGTGGAGTCTTTAGGAAGTCAATGTGAATTGACAACTCAACTGGTTCATGGTCTGGAGGTTCGCAAGCATCTATTCCAATATGACAATGATGACAGACTATGTTCTTGAGGTTTCTAATGAAGAAGAGAAAGATTTCAGTAACCAGAAGTAGTTTGGATGTTCTTGGTGATTCTGGCAAGCTTGTGGAGGTCTTTGGATTGTGTCCAGTTCGTGTTGGTGGTCCGCATTAAAGATTGAGCTCATAATTAAAGAATTACTTCTGGGTTATGATGTTCTTCCTAAGTCTGGCTGACTAGATGAGTTACACATCCTGTGGATGATCTTGAAGATGTTCTATGAAGCATGGCATGTTCCTAAAAGAACATTGAAGTCCTAGATCTATGTGGCTAATAGTGTGATGATCTGCATGAAGTCTTTTGTAATTAGTCAAGTTGTATTTTCTCTGTAAAGTGTGCCAACTTGGATGATTATCCCTAAGTCGATGTCTTGTATAAATAAGAAGTTGTGAAGTCATTTCAAATGTATCTTGGCAGAGATAAGAGTGTGGTAGAGAATAGAGAAGAAAAAGGTAGAGCAAAAGTATTGGGCTTAAATGAAACTAACTCAAGCATGGTGAAGATGCTATTCTTCAGTTCAAGTATGTAATATTTATCATTATGTAGATAGTGTGTCTCCTATAGGTAGTGGGCCTCTTATGAGCAGTGTGCTCAGGCAGTGAGCCCTAATTGGCATGTGCCATTTGTTCTTCTTATTCTTTTAATAGAGAATACAATCTTAGGTTAGTCACCCCGTGGTTTTTCCCTTAACCAGGTTTTTCACGTTAAAATCTTGGTGTCATATGTGTTAATGTGTTTCTACTCTTGAATTGTTGCATTATGTTTCCATGATTGATTTATTATTATACTGTTGAATTACAAAGAGGATTTAACTGATTAATAGGAAGAAAGTTTTGGGACAACTGATTCACCCCCCTCTCAGTTGTCTGTCTTGAATCCAACAATCGGTATCAAAGCTAAGTTCCTCTAAAAGAGCTTAACCACTTGAGGAGATCCAGGATGTCGTCCTACAAGAAGGATAGTCTGAGGTTTGACAGAACCAATTTCACTCTTTAGAAAAGCTGCATGGAATGTCACTTGTAATGTATGGGAATGCAATATTGGATCATAACTTCAAAGAAGTATGTTCCTCCACAGAATGGTCTGAAATCTGTAGATGAAATCAGAGATGCTGAAAATAATCTTTGGGCAAAATAAGCTCTTCTAAGTGCCTTATCTGATTCAGAGATGACAAATGTTGTAGATCTAAAAATTGCATATGAGATTTGGGAAAAGCTGGAACTTCTGCATGAAAGAGACAAGTATGTTAAATGTGCCAAGCTATAGAGTCTAAAAGGAAAATTTGAATACCTGAAGATGAGGGAAGATGAAAATATCACTGCTTTTATGCCAAGAGTAAATGAGCTTGTTTGTGACATTAGATGTGCTGGTGGAATCCTGAATGAAGATGAGATTGTTGCCAAAGTTCTCATATCCCTACCTGCTTCTTACAAATACAAGGTTGCTGCCATTGAAGAATTTAGATCTTTTTCAAATATCACAATAGATTAATTGGTTGGTAAATTAGCTACATTTGAATTGGTCAAGTTTAGAGATGTACCCCCTAAGACTGAATCTGCATTCAAAGCTAGTGCCTCTATAAAAGGAAAACAAAAGTTAGGTCCAGGAGAGAACTCTTCAAAGAAACTATCATGGTATGAAAAACAAAGAAAAGATCTGGAAGAAGATGAAGTAGATGCTATTCAACTGGAAGCCCTTATTGCAAAAAGACTACGTAGAGGATCTGGTAAGTATGAAGCAAAATTGCCTTTTAAATGTTTTAACTGCAATAAGATTGGTCATTTTGCCTCAAGGTGTCCAGAAAGATTTTCAAGGCCAAATCCTAACAGATCAAGATTCCAAAACAAATGTTACTATGTTCATGAAGATGATGATGATGAAGGAGTAACAGATGATGAATCAGAGACAGGAAACAAATCCAGAAGTGACTAGGTGTTTATTGACATCAAGGAAAAAGATTCAATGCCCTCTGAATCTGTCAATCATAAAATGGTAGAAAGAGCCCTAGCTGCCCCAGTTGAAGAAAAGGATGATTGGGTTATTGACAATGGATGCTCCCACCTTATGGCAGGTGATAAAAATAAGTTCATAGATTTGGAAAGATATGAAGGAGGAGTTGTAAAATTTGGTGATAATTTTGCTAGCAGAATCAGAGGTAGAGGAACCATTTCTTTTGATGGAAAGAACAAAACTAGTAATGTACTATATATTGAAGGTTTGAAGCACAATCTTCTCAGTGTTGGATAGTTGGTGGACAATGGCTATGATCTCCAATTCAAAAATAGAAAATGTAAGATCTTTGAAAGTTCTGGAACAGAGATTGCATCCGGTACTCAAACAAAAGGTAATATCTTCCACTTGGTTGGTACTGGTAAAAGTTGTTTATTTGTTCAAATTGATTAGAGTTGGTTGTGGCATAGGAGAATGTGTCATGTGAATTTTGATAATATCATCAAGATAAGCAACACTCAGGTTGTAAGAGATCTTCCCAGACTGGTGAAACCTACTAGCAGTTTGTGCAAATAATGTCAATTGGGTAAGCAGAGCAGAGTCACATTCAAAAGTAAGGAACGGTCTTCTACCGAACTATTGGACTTGGTACATACTGATCTATGTGGTATGGAAAGAATTAGGAGTTTGCAAGGTGATAGATACTTCATGTTATTAATTGATGACCACTCCTGGATGATGTGGGTGACTTTTCTGTAAGAGAAATCTGAGGCTCTTGAGAAATTCAAAATATTCAAGGCTATGGTAAAGAATGGAACTAGATTGAACATAAAATGTCTAAGGTCTGATAGAGGTGGAGAATTCACATCCGGTGAGTTCATAGAATTATGTGAGGAACATTGGATAAAAAGACAATTGTCTGCTCCAAGGACTCCACAGTAGAATGGAGTAGTGGAGAGAAAGAATCAGACCATCTAGGAAGCATCTAGAACCATGATGATGGAAGCAAATGTTCCTCAGATCTACTAGAGAGAAGCTGTAAGCATTGCAGTCTATACTCTTAATCAAGTACAAATCAAAAGCAATACTAGTAAGACCCCTTATGAACTCTGGTTTGGCATCACTCCCACTGTGAAGTATTTTAGAGTCTTTGGTAGAAAATGTTATATTAAAAGAGATGAAGACCTTGGCAAATTTGATGCTAGAAGTGATGAAGGAATATTCTTGGGTTATTCTACTCAAAGAAAAGCATACCAGTGTTATAACAAGAGATTGAGAAAGATTATAGAAAGTACAAATGTGAAGGTTGATGAAGGTATTGAAAAACCCTCAAGGTTCTATGAATATGATGAAGATGATCAAAATGATGTTTTGGTCCAAGAAGTCCAAGCCCCTCTGAAATTTAGATCCAGACTGATATGGAGAATTAGGTAGAAGAGATAAGTTTGAGTGAACTTGTTCAAGAAATAGAAGTAAGACTTAATCACACTAAAGATCAGATCATAGGTGATAAAAGCAAAGGTGTTCAAACAAGAAGAAAGATTTCTCAAGACTTAGAAGAGTATTGTTTGATTTCAAAGATTGAACCAAAGTCAATGAATGAAGCATGTAATGATGAAAGATGGACTAAAGTAATGAAAGAGGAGCTGATGCAAATTAAGAAAAATCACACTTCAGATATTGTTCCCAGACCTAGAAACAAAAATGTGATTGGAACCAAATGGGTCTTCCGGAATAAACTAAATGAAGATGGTGAAGTAGTCAAAAACAAAGCTAGATTGGTCTGCAAGGGTTATTCCCAAGCTAAAGGAGTTGATTTTGAAGAGGCTTTTGCTCCGGTGGCAAGAATTGAAGCAGTCAGATTATTTCTTACCTTTTGCTGCCTTCAAGGATTTCAAGGTATATCAGATGGATGTCAAGTCTGCCTTCCTAAATGGTGACTTGGAAGAAGTTTACATTGAGCAACTAGATGGATTTCAATTGTCTGATCATGGTGATATGGTCTGCAAGTTGAAGAAAGCATTGTATGGACTCAAAAAAGCCCCAAGAGCTTGGTATGAAAGACTGGATAAGCATCTTTTGAAGATTGGTTTCAACAAAGGTAGTATTGATGGTAATTTGTACTTCAAAATTGATCATGAAAATATCTTGATTGTTGAAGTGTTTGTTGATGATATCATTTTTGGAGGAATAGATAGTATGTATAAAACTTTTGCAAATCAAATGAAAAGTGAATTTGAGATTTCCATGTTTGGGGAAATGAATTTCTTCTTGGGTCTGCAAATTATTTAAACAAAGAAAGGAATCTTCATTTCACAGACCAAATATGTGAAAGAATTGTTGAAGAAATTTGGGATGGAAGACTCAAAACCAATGAGTACTCCCATGGCAACCGGATGCAAATTGATCAAAGATGTTGACTCTCCTAAGGTTGATCAGAAAAAGTATAGGTCAATGATTGGAGGAATATTATATATTACTCAAACTAGACCTGACATTATGAATGTTGTTGGTCTTATTGCTAGATTCTAAGCTGATCCTAGAGAATCTCATGTCATGGTAATCAAGAGGATTCTTAGATATCTAAAAGGAACAATTGAGTATGGTTTATGGTATCCTAAAGATCATGATTTCTCTCTTCATGCATATATAGATGCAGATTGGGCAAGAGATGTGGATGACCGGAAGAGTACTAGTGGTGGAGCATTCTTTTTGAGGAAAAGATTTGTTTCTTGGCTAAGCAAAAAACAAGAGGCAATATCTCTGTCCATGTCAAAAGCAGAATATATTGCAGCAGCAGGTAGTTGCACTCAAGTATTGTGGATGAAGAAAATGCTAAGAGACATTAGAGTGGAGTATGAGGAACCTATCACAATCTTCTGTGATCATTCAAGTGCAATAAATATATCAAAAAATCTGGTGTTGCATTCAAAGATAAAACATATATCCATCAAGTTTCATTTTCTAAGGGAGTAGGTGAACAAGAATGAAGTCAGATTCGAGTTTGTGCACTCCAAGGATCAAATTGTGGACATTTTTACTAAACCTCTACCTAAGGAGTCTTTTGAGTATCTCAGGGAGAAGTTAGGGGTTATTACCCCTCTGGTTCTGAATTAAGGTGCACTGATGTGCATCAATCTGGTGGATCTCACAGTCATATCTTGTGGTCTAGATTGATGATGGGAAGCTGCTACTCAGGGGGAGCAGTTGGTATGATTCTGAAGTGATGCAAGTATGTGCCCTTTTCCATTGATGTCAAAGGGGGAGAGAAGACATGTGAAAATAAAAGTGGTTGCTGATCAAAGGGGGGGCAGTAAAGGAAGAGAAAACATGTGAATGGTTGTTGTTGATAGGGAGGTTATGTCAGTGAGGAGAAGTTCTTGTCTTGATGGTTAAAACAATTTTTCACATCATATGTTGCCATTAATGACAAAAGGGGAGATTGTTGCAAGTATTGGCCTAACTAGTGTTGTCACTAATGTCAACATACTACTATTGCATTGATGATAAGGATTGGATGAGTTGTATGTTGAGGATATTGAGAAAATTAGTCCTATCAGGAATAGAAAAGAACAATGAAGACAGTGAGGTGAAGATCCCAGCTAAGATGAATATCAGAGGATGTGAATCAAAGGGTTTGCAAATATATGTCTTCAAATGATCCAGTAAAGATTTGAGAGGTCCGCATGAAGATCTAAAGAAGTTATGGCCACTTGAGTAAAACTGGTTCTGGCAGATGTTCAAAGGTGACAGAGTGACACAGATAGGTCCAGTGAGATCTAGAAATGTAATATCTTGTTCTACAAATTTGGTGGAGTGTTTAGGAATTTAATGTGAATTGACAACTCAACTGGTTCATGGTTTGGAGGTCCGCAAGCATCTATTCCAATATGACAGTGATGACAGACTATGTTCTTGAGGTTTTGGATGAAGAAGAGAAAGATTTTAGTAAGTAGAAGTAGTGTGGATGTTCTTGGTGCTTTAGGTAAGCTTGTGGAGGTCTTTGGATTGTGTCTAGTTTGTGTTGGTGGTCCGCATTGAAGATTGAGCTCGTAATTGAAGAATTACTTCTGGATGATGATGTTCTTCCTAAGTCTAGCCAACCAGATGAGTTACACATCCTGCGGATGATCTTGAAGATGTTCTATGAAGCATGGCATGTTCCTAAAAGAAGATTGAAGTCCCAAATCTGTGTGGCTGATAGTATGATGATCCGCATGAAGTGTTTTGTAATTAGTCAAGTTGTATTTGCTCTATAAAGTGTGCCGACTTGGATGATTATCCCTAAGTTGATGTCTTGTATAAATCAGAAGTTGTGAAGTCATTTCAAATGTATCTTGGTGGAGATGAGAGTGTGGTAGAGAACAAAGAAGTGAAAGTAGAGTAGAAGTATTGGGCTTAAATGGAACTGACTCAAGCATAGTGAAGATGCTATTCTTCAGTTCAAGTATGTAATATTTATCATTATGTAGACAATGTGTCTCCTGTAGGCAGTGGGCCTCTTGTGAGCAGTGTGCCCAGGTAGTGAGCCCTAATTGGCATGTGCCATTTTTTCTTATTCTTTTAACAGAGAATACAATCTTGGGTTAGTCACCTTGTGGTTTTTCCCTTAACTAGGTTTTCCACGTTAAAATCTTGGTGTCATATGTGTTAATGTGTTTCTACTCTTGAATTGTTGCATTATGTTTCCATGATTGATTTATTATTATACTATTGAATTACAAAGAGGATTTAAGTGATTAATAGGAAGAAAGTTTTGGGACAACTGATTCACCCCCTCCCCCTCTCAGTTGTCTGTCTTGAATCCAACACTTAGGTCTCATTCCATCAAGATACTAAAATATGGCCTAAAATGTCCTAAATGCACTCTGAAGACCCGGGAGCTAAACCTTATGAGGGAAAAGCCCCCAAGGGGACATTTTTTGATGTTACAAATACATTTTCTTATAACAAATGATTTGGTTGCAATACATAGCAAATGCTAAAAATAAATAGCCATAGTAGTTGTATAATGCATTGTCAAGAAAATCCTACTATGTAATACAATTGGACATTAAATATTTGAAGTAAACCATCTACAAATATCCATTGAAGCATGGATTTATAATGCAAATATGGACACCATCAACAAAAATGATTTGTATTAACCAAATATCCATATAGGCATACATCAATATCTTTCAATATAAGTATAACATATATACAAAATAGCCATATAGGCTTACAAGAATGCCATATAGACATACAATGTCAACTATATGCAATACAAAATATATGTCCACAAATGCCATATAGGCATAAAAAGTCATTCCCCTCTATCTGGTAAAGAGAATAGATCATGGGCAACCTTTGATCTTCGAGAGGATGGAGATGTGTATCAGGGTGGTCTACTATGAACCCGAGGGTTGCTCCTCCTATTTAGTTGTTCATGGATTTGTTGTTGTTACAATAAAAAGTATAGACATTAATATATAGAAATTACATTATAAAAAATGAAACATTTAACAAAATAATCACTTACCGCTACAAAAAAATCTGTCTCCTCATTTGCCTCAGTACCAGGATTAGGCTGTGGTGATGCCATGTCCTATAGAAATCATCTAGATATAAATTAAACTTCAAATCAATAATCATTTGATTTTTCAAAAATAAACAACTATAACGATGAATCTAATTTGAAAGTTACTAATCTACCTCATACCCTCATCAAAGGCATGGAGCTATGAATCATAGAGGACACACCATGCTCCATTGCCCTATGAACTTCAGGAGGTGTCTTTGCAACCTGCATCGTTTGAAAATAAAACAACATCATTCAATTACGAAAACTAGAATAGTGATGCAAGTCATGACTCCTAACATACACACATGTTCACCTAAACATGGAAGTACACACAATAAAGTACACAAGTCATGTATGCATATATACAAATTAGATGAAGATTCATGACTATTGTGTGGTATAAGGATCAACAAGGGAGGGACCATAGTAGCATCAAATTTTAGTTTTAAGAAGTCAGAGAGGGAGTGAAGGTGTTAGTTTAGGTTTAGGTTGGTGGTAGGGTGGGGTAGGGTTGTGGGGTAGCATAACCATGACTTGCTAAATTGTTTAAAAAGAATTTAAAAAATAGTAGGATGACAGATTCCACCTATTACTAAAAGTGATAGAAACACTGACTATGTGAAAAGCACTCCAACCAAGCAGATAAATGTAAAAGGGCTCCATCTAAATACATAACATGATCTAACTCTACAAATAACATGTTAAAGGTATCCAACTATTAAGAATGTACTTTATCTAGATATTGTAATGAAGCTTTTTATTGTACTAAACAAAGATAGCCATTGTCACCAATGCATCACTATGATACAAGGGTATGTGCAGGATCATCGCAGGCCAAACAGTGGCAATAGGAAAAAAATCGCATTTTTACTTAGCCAAATTCGCGACTTGGCAAAGTTTGACTTTGAAACGGATATCTATTTTGATTTGGAAACCAAACCAAAACGGATATCCGTTTTGATAATGGATATCTGTTTTCTTTTTCTCTATTGTTTTCATTGTTTTTTATTTTATTATTTTAGCATTTTACTATTTAGGCATTTTAGCTATAAAATACAATCCAAATTTTAGAAAGACTGTATCATATGAAAGGGGCAACCTTGTCATCTTTTGGAATGCATGATTTCTTTTAGTTCCAACCATTTTGGCATCATTTATTCTTGTGATTGAGAGTTCTCTCCACCCCTGATTGAACCATTACTTCCCCTAACTAATTCTCCTATCCTCTTGACTCTCAATCAATTTATTAGTCCACTCCCAATAAGTCTTCTATAATCTCTTAATCAATTATTTAGTCCAATCCTAATTAGTCTTCTATAATCTCTCAATCAATTCTTTAGTCCACTCCCAACCAACCCCACCATTTGTGTTACTTCTTCTACTATTAATACATCTCTCGCCATCATTTTTAGGGGAGACTATCCATTTCTTCCATTTATGTCAAATTCTTGTTAATATCTCTTATTCCATTTTCCATTGATCCCAACACATCATGGATAGTGAGTCACCTCAAAAGAGTTAAGCCATATTTTCATTACAACCCCCACAATAATTATTATACTTTTATAGTCCTAACTTTGTGAGCCTTTTCCATTTCAATTTTAAGGATTTGAAGGTTCTTACACTCTCCATAAAATCTCCAAGTTCTCAAGGCATCCTTATTCTTCCCATTGTCATCAAGAGGATGTTCTAATTTCTACAAGGGAGGATACCAAAATGTTGGATCCTTGAGAACAAAAGCTAGCACAGGGGCCATAAAAAGATTCCTTGAAGCTTTGCATGTTCTTTACATTATTTTAAAAAGATTTCAGTAGTAATTAGAAAACTTAAATTTGCCTAAGAAAAGTAACAATTTGTTGCCTCTTGTTGCCTCTTCTTGGTTATTTTAAAAAGAAACAAGGTGAAGTGACACATCCTTATGACCAGCATCAAGAAGAACAACAGGAAGTGTATTTGGATCTTGGAAAAGATCAAGAAACAGAGGAACATCCAGTTGATGAGAATAAAGAGCAAGATAAAGAACAACCAGATGACTGAGATAAAGAGCTAGATGTGGAACATTATATGACATAGAACCAACAAGATGAACATCAAGTTGAACAACATGAGGAATAAGAAGTTCCTAAAAAGAACTAAGGTGAGCAACTGGATTAGGACATTCCTGAATGGTTGGCTTCTTGAAAACAAATATCCGTTTTCTTTTTCTCTATTATTTTCATTGTTTTTTATTTTATTATTTTAGCATTTTTAGCATTTGACTATTTAGGCATTTTAGCTATAAAATACAATCCAAATTTTAGAAAGACTGTATCATATGAAAGGAGAGATTTTGGAAAATACACCTCTTAAATCTTGGATCTCCCATCAATATATGAACCTCCTTAAAGACCATTTCTAGTGAAGGAGGAGGGCAAATTAACATTGGTAGCTTCTTTACACATTGATCGATAAGGATTTGTTAAACACTAAGAATCATCACTAATGAATTACTCAAATAATCAATAATAAAATATTCAATTTTGTTCATCAGGTGAAATAATCACTTTTCTAGACTATGTTCCAATATTTCAGGGATAGGAATGGTAGGGCAGCAGGGGTTGTGTTTTGGGGCATTTTGGATTTCACACCCTAAATTGCTTTACGCAATCCTTCATATGATTTGATTCATGATACATGGTTTGAGAAGGATACACATGATATACCCTTACCCTCTAGTGATAAAATTATGAATGATACTTTATGTGGTGAAGCTACACCTTCGTTAATCCTTCATGACATTGTTATTCCTTGTGATGATGATGTCCTTCATGTGATATGTTAGGACATAATGCAAAGTTAACATGGCATGAACTCTCTTGGAAGGGTAAGCATGGACTATAAGAACATTGAACTAGTTGGATCTATTAAGCTCGCCATTTATGAAAGAACCTTTTAAAAGGTTAATCTTAATTAGGTAAGGTTATGTTTCAGTGTGGTTGTTTGTGCAACAATGTGTAAATTAATGTTACTGAAGGATAAATCTAACTATAATACACTAACATTTTAATAACCATGAGAGCTGGGACTAATAATTAGACTAAAAATTTGACAAACAATACAACTTGGACACATGTAGGACTTGGAGAATGGAAAAGAATATAATTAAATGTGGAAAACAATGAAAAGGTGGTATTAGTTGCACCTATATAGAGAAGTGGTTTAGATGTTTAGGGTTTCTCAGGTTTAGGGGTTTAGGGTTTACAGTTGAAAGAGAGATAGAGAGAGGGGACTGACAGAGTTTGGGAGAGATAGAGGAAGCAAAGGGGAGAGATAAGAGATAGAGAGTGAGAGACATGTCCAAAGACATCTAGAGAGAGAGAGATTGAGAGGTAGAGGGATGATAGAGATAGGGAGATAGAGGTTTAGGGTTACTTGGGTTTAGGGGCATTATTTAGGGTTTATGGTTTATGGTTTTGGGGTTAGGGGTTAAGGTTTAGAGGTTTAGGGTTTAGGGTTTAGGGTTTAGAGAGAGATAAAGGACCAATAGGGAGATACAGAGGAGTCTGAGGGGAGAGATAGGGATATAAAGAGTGAGGGACATGGCAAGAGACATAGGGAGAGAGATTGTGAGGTAGAGGGATAAAGGTGATAGGGAGATAGGGGAGAGATAGGGAGATAGGGGAGAGATAGGGAGATAGTGGTTTATGGTTACTTGGGTTTAGGGTTTAGGGTTTCTCAGGTTTAGGGGTTAGGGGTTAGGGTTTAGGGGCATTATAATTTAGGGTTTAGGATGTATTGTTTAGGGGTTAGGGGTTAGGTTTATAGGTAAATAGGGTTTTGGTTTATAGAGAGAGAGGTATGATAGGGAGATATAGAGGAGTCTGAGGGGAGAGATAAGGAGATAGAGAGTGACGTACATGGCTAGAGACATAGGGAGAGAGATTGAGAGGTAGAGGGACAAAGGTGGTAGGGAGATAGGGGAGAGATAGGGAGATAGTGGTTTAGGGTTACTTGGGTTTAGGGTTTAGGGGTTTAGGGTTTCTTAGGTTTAGGGGTCAGGGGTTAGGGTTTAGGGGCATTATTTAGGGTTTAGGATTTAAATTGTTTAGGGGTAGGGGTTAGGTTTAGAGGTTTAGGGTTTTGGATTTAGGGTTTATAGAGAGAGAGGAATTATAGGGAGATAGAGAGTGAGGCACATGGCCAGGGACATAGGGAGAGAGATCAAGAGAGGTAGAGCGATGATAGAGATAGGGAGAGGTTTAGAGTTGATTAGATTTAGGGTATACCTGGGTTTAGGGTTTCTCAGTTTTGGAGATAGCTAGATAGAAAAAGAGAGGAGACAGATAGGGAGAGATAGAGGTGACAAAGGGGAGAGATAGGGAGATAGAGAGTGAGCGATATGTCTAGAGAAATAGGGAGAAGGATTGACAGGTAGAAGGATGATAGAGATATGGAGATAAGGGAGAGATAGGAGATAGGGTTTAGGGGTTAAGGTTTAGAGGTTTAGGGTTTAGTGTTTAGAGAGAGAGGACCAATAGGGAGATATAGAGTGAGGGACATGGCTAAAGCATAGGGAGAGAGATTGAGAGGTAGAGGAATGATAGTGATGGGGAGATAGTGAGATAGGGAGATAGAGAGATAGAGGTTTAGGGTTTCTTGGGTTTAGTGTTTAGGATTTAGGGGTTTATGGTTTCTCAAGTTTAGGGTTTAGGGGTTAAGAAATAGGGGTTAGGGTTTAGGGGTTAGGTTTAATCATGCATCCTAGTCATTCCCCTATCATTCCTATATATCCTATCTCTCCCCTCTATCTTTCCCTCTCCCTTATCAATGAAGTAAATGGAAACAAGAAAACTAGGACTCCCTTTCTCAGGTTTAGGGTTTAGGGCTTAGGGGAATTATTTAGGGTTTATGGTTTAGGGGTTAGGGTTTAGGATTTGGAAGAATTATTTAGGGTTACTTGGGTTTAGGGTTTAGGGGCATTATTTAGGGTTTATGGTTGCATGTCAAAAGTAGCCTCTCTCTCTCTCTCTCTAAATCTGTAAACCCTAAATAATGGCCCTAATCTTGAGTGTCTCAATTTTTGACACAAATATCATCTAATATGTAAGTTAAGCATGAAATGATTTGTCAGAATTTATAGGTCAAAACTACTTGCTTTTACAATTTTTTTATGACAATTATCTATTCAAAAGTGCCTTTAAAATACTATGAGATACCTTAGTTTAAGTAAATCATATAAAAATCAAATATATTTATCATCATAATCCTATATAAATTTTGATAGTTTGTCCAAAATCTCTCCTTTCATATGATACAGTCTTTCTAAAATTTGGATTGTATTTTATAGCTAAAATGCCTAAATAGTAAAATGCTAAAAATGCTAAAATAATAAAATAAAAAACAATGAAAACAATAGAGAAAAAGAAAACGGATATCCGTTTTGATAACGGATATCCATTTTGGAGATCATAAAAAGTGAAAAAAGACTGCGTTTTTGCAAACCTGCGGCTTGCAAAATGCAGTCTCATCTTCAAAGAACGGATATCAGAGCTAAGGAACGGATATCCGATCAAAAGAGGTAAGATTTTGTGCAATTTTTTTGGTTTTTATGCTAAGTGGGTATGTTTTATAATTTAATTAGGTAAAATGGATGCACAAAATGAAAACCCAAACCCTCCACCACCAAACTCTCTCCCTCCAAAAATAGAAGAGAATACTCAAAGAAATATTGATCATATAAGTAGGATCATAGAAATGTATCGCCGCCACCCTCGATTGTCTATAATGACATCGAATTTAGAGGGAATCATTAATCATATTCAAACCTTGTCAACCCAACACAAATCATTTAGGCAATGGCGAGAAGCCAAGAAGGCCGAATATGCTAACGGTTTGTCATATGATGAAGTCAAAGATTTAGAGATTACAAAAACTATGTTAGCCCAACACTTTGTCAATCCTAAAACTGGATTGCATGTTGATGTCTGTAAGCCCAAGTTTTCAATCAAATGGTGTATTCATGAGGGCATTAGTCAAAACTTTTGGGATCGTTGGTGGATGGTTTTTGATAAACCATCCAACAACAATTTAGATGTGCCTTTGTATTTCCTCCGTAAACACTATGCAGAGTTCATCATGGGTCATGTTAATTATTTTGATTTTAGAGAGTTTCAAGGAGTGGGCAAGGGAATGCCTCAAGATAGACTTGGGGCAATTAGACAAGTACAAGGTCCCTATATTCTCCCTCCTGCTATCCCTTCTCCACCCCCAATGCAGCACCCAGACATTGTTGCAAATGCAACACAATAGGGCCTTAGTGCCATACACTCTTTGACTGAGCATTTGATTATACAGACATCTTAGTTTGCACAAGCACATGATGAAGGTGATGATATTGGATCACCTAGTACTACTAGACCATCATCGTCCAGACATGTATGTGTGCCCCATCATTGCATTTCTTGCAATCATTTATGCTTAGGTCCTATTATGGAGAGTAGTGAGCCACCATTGAACACATCAGAGTATGATCTCCATTTACGAGATGAGGCAATGGGGTCTAGAATTCAAGCTGAGGGGTCAGGGACAAGAGTAGAAGCTACCGGATCAGTAAACAATAGAGAAGGAGAAATGCATGAGCAATCTTTTATGCAGGTAAAATTTAAAGTTAAATTTTATGGTCTATTCCATTTGAATATATAAACAAATTTATTAGTACTAATGTATCTAAGTGGGATAACAGTTGATGACAGAGGGGGAGTTGATAGAAGTTCATCATGGAACTTTGTCTGCCATCCAATTTGGCTTGGACTTGCCGGTATAATTTGTTGTACATATCAACTTTTTTTTATGCATTTATTTCTTTGTGAGTAATTATATATTAATTTATATCTTGATGTTAATTTTATTTTATAGTCAATCAAAAATGTGAATGATGTGGCATCTTTGCCAATAGTCTTTTCTCGAACTCCTGATCGACCCAAGGGACTATCATTTGCAGAACGGCTTTCTCAACGCCAACAAAGGGTGGAGGTAATTTGATTGAATTGTACTTTAATTGATAATTTAGAAAACTTAAATATTTGATTATAGTCATTTAGAGTCTTACATTCTTGTCCTTTTTAATTGATGCAGGAGGCCTTGATGGTGGTATGTGCTTGTTTTCTAGTAGATAAATTTTTGTGTAGTGCATTTCCTATTTTAAATGTATGCATTTCCTATTTTGTTTAACAATTATATATTATTTTATTTCAATGTTACTTTGCTTTTATGTAGTCTCTTGAAAATGTGAGTGATGTGCCACCTTTGCCATCATGCTTCACTAGGACACCTGATCATCTTAAGAGAAAATCATTTGCAGAATGATTGTCCAAAGAACAACATAGAGTCGAGGTAATTGAATTGAATTTTTCTAAATAATTGATAGTTTATCTAGCGGTCTTATAGTTGATTGTAGTGATTTAGATGTATGTTAATAAATGAAAGTTCTTAATTGTAGTATATAAGAATCTATTTACTAACTTTAACTTATTTTTATTTACCATTGAAGAGATTAATCAAATTTGTGTTTTGACTTGTTAATGCAGGAAACTTCACCTCCATCAATTACTAGACATTTTGGTACAAAGAGGACACTTTTTCAAGATCCATCATAGATTAAGGGTCAAGTGGACTTGTAGTATTTGATGTAGCTATTTGGCATGTAGATTGTATATAGATTTTGAGACATGGCATATACCACATTTTGTAAAAAATATTTTGAGTTGGCATACTTGCCAAATTTTTGTATATGTCTACCATTATGGACTAGATTTTAATGTATATACACCTTGATATACAATATAATTTAAATTCCTTATGTGCAAGTCATGATACTTCCCATGATGCCATACATTATGATGATAGTTCTTTAGTCCATTGATGATATGTTTAGCATTGAGAATGGTTTTAGATCAAGAGAATGGTTTTAGATCAATAGAATCAATATAAAAAAATTCCTTATATATGCCCTAACCAAATAAGGTCATGATAAACCATTTCATCATGTATTTAGTCTTCATCTTGTCAAATTTTGTAAATATGTCAAAGTTGTCATATGAAAAATGTAAAAAAAATGCAAAAGTATGGAAGATGAATAGTTAAGTACTCAAGAGTCAGTTGGAGACTATTGGTTTCCCTCAAATCATGTATAAATATACATAAACCTTCGTGGAAAAGGCATAGGAGATGTATTGAAAACATTTTGAAGATGAATTGAAGACATGTTTGAATGAAATTAATGTCAAGAAACTCTATGTCAAGGACACTGGGGGCACATTATAAACATAAAAAACTTACATCTTGAGGGGAGGTGCCAATAAGGCCAATAAGGATACTATTTCAATTGGGTGTGTGTGTGTGTATGCAAATCCCATTTATGGCTGAGAAGCTCTCTATTTACTATTATTCAACTCTCGTTGATAGGAGGTTGGCTCTACAACTATTGCAATTTGTGTATGAAACCTAGATGCCTACGAGATCATATATATATATATGTATGTATGTATTTATGTAAATCCTACAAGATAGTCATTCAAGAAATTACTATGCAAAGAGGGTTTATAAGTTGCATTAGGGTTTGTATAAATGATCTAATGGATTTATAAGGTTGTCAAACACTAAAATGGATGATTTATATGAGTTTTGGGACTGTCACAGTCCATGATTGTTAAAAAGATACACATGGCTGTCCAAAAATTCCCCTTTATGACTATCCTAAAACAACATCGTGTATATGCTCAGAAAAGATGCATTCATTGCATTCCTTCATTTAAAACACATGATTAAATAAGAAGATGCATATTTACAACACTTAAGACCTTCATGAAATGATACATTGGTTTCTTGATATTCAATCATGCATTGGAGATCTTCAAAGTGTTAAATATTTTTGAAGTGATGAAGAAACTTGTTATTTTGATGTATTTCAACTCCAAACTTCCACCTAGAAATGAAGGCACTAATCCTTGATCAAACTAACCTAAAAGTGTGCCTTGGTACTTACGGCACTAGATTATGATTGATCAACCTAAAATGTGCGCCTAAGGCTAGATAGTGAATTGGAAGGATAAAATGCATCATCAAAGGAGTTTATAGTTATTGAAGGCATCAAATGATGACTTGGGCGCACATCTACCTCTCTACACCATATGTGACTAGTGCCAATTATTGAATAAACAACCTAGAATGAGTGCCTTACTATTTGAGGTGCTAGTTCATGCTTCTAGAACACCAAAAGTGTGCCTCGATGTTGAGGCGCTAGCTCTTGCCCAAGCAACCTTGAAAGTGCGCTTTCACAAGGAGGTTAAAATGTATTATCAAAGGATTAAGTTGAATCAAGGAATCATCATTGAAGACAAGTAAAACATGACTATGAATGAGGCACACTTTTCATCATCTCTAACCTCACAATTGTGCCTTCCATTGGAAGCTCATATTGTGCCTAAAGGAATGGTACTAAGATATCATCCATGTCAATGATTGAGAATGTGTCAACTGGAACAATATTTTTGTTCTGCTCATCGTGGGGCTGAATGGATTGCACCAACACGTTGAGGTGGGTAGGTAAATGCCAGGGGAGGTCTCGTTTTGTGTGCCAAGCATCCCAGTCATTGTGGGCAAGAGGCTACCAGCAAAGTCCCTTAAGATCCCTAAAACCAAAAAATTACCAAACTCTGACGGAGCAGTTCTCAGAATTTGTGATAATTGGGATTGTTCTATTTGGACCTATAGGTGCATGTGGCATCCGTCCACAATAACCTCTCTCATTTTTTGTAAACTCCATTCCGTTTGATCGTGCCGAAATCAAACGCATTGTTGCAAAATGTTTCAATTTGATGCAGGGGAAAGGTGCTAGGTGTGACATTTTTCATTCCATAGCTCGTGGGGTTGAACAGACTACGCCAACGCATCGGGGTGGGCAGGTAAATGCTAATGGAGATCTCGTTTTGTGCGCCAAGCGTCCCAGTCATTGCGGGCAAGAGGCTACCGGCAAAGTCCCTTAAGATACCTGAGACCAAAAAACTACCAAACTCTGACGGAGTAGTTCTCAGAATTCGTGATAGTTGGGAATGTTCTATTTGGACCTATAGGTGCGTGGTATCTGTCCACAATAACCTCTCTTATTTTTGGTCAACTCCATTCCATTTGACCGTGCCAAAATTAAACGCATTGTTGCAAAATGCTTCAATTTGATGCAGTGGAAAGGTGCTAGGTGTGACATTTTTCATTCCATAGCTTGTGGGGTCGAACAGACTGTGCCAACGCATCAGGGTGGGTGGGTAAATGCTAGTGGAGGTCTCATTTTATGCATCAAGCATCCCAGTCATTCCGGGCAAGAGGCTACCGACAAAGTCCCTTAAGATCCCTGAGACCAAAAAATTGCCAAACTCTAACGGAGCAGTTCTCAAAATTTGTGATAGTTGGGAATGTTCTGTTTGGACCTACAGGTGCATGTGGCATCCGTCCACAATAACCTCTCTCATTTTTGGTCAACTCCATTCCATTTGACCGTGCTGAAATTAAACACATTGTTGCAAAATGCTTCAATTTGATGCAATGGAAAGGTGCTAGGTGTGACATTTTTCATTCCATAGCTCGTGGGGTCAAACGGACTATGCCAACGCATCAGGGTGGGTGGGTAAATGCTAGTGGAGGTCTCATTTTGTGCGCCAAGTGTCCCAGTCATTCTGGGCAAGAGGCTACCAGCAAAGTCCCTTAAGATCCCTGAGACCAAAAAACTGCCAAACTTTGACGGAGCAGTTTTTAGAATTCGTGATAGTTGGAAATGTTCTGTTTGGACCTACAGGTGTACATGGCATCCGTACACAATAACCTCTCTCATTTTTGGTCAACTCCATTCTGTTTGACCATGCCGAAATTAAACGCATTGTTGCAAAATGCTTCAATTTGATGCAGTGGAAAGGTGCTAGGTGCGACATTTTTCATTCCATAGCTTGTGGGGTCAGACAGACTGCGCCAACGCATCGGGGTGGGTGGGTAAATGCTAGTGGAGGTTTTGTTTTGTGCACCAAGCATCCTAGTCATTGTGGGAAAGAGGCTACTAGCAAAGTCCCTTAAGATTCCTGAGACCAAAAAACTACCAAACTTTGACGTAGCAGTTCTCAGAATTTGTTACAATTGGGAATGTTTTGTTTAGACCTACAGGTGCACATGGCATCCATCCACAATAACCTCTCTCATTTTTGGTCAACTCCATTTCATTTGACCGTGCCGAAATTAGACGCATTGTTGCAAAATGCTTCAATTTGATGCAATGGAAACGTGCTAGGTGCGACATTTTTCATTCCATAGCTCGTGTGGTCAAACGGACTATGCCAACACATCGGGGTGGGTGGGTAAATGCTAGTGGAGGTCTCGTCTTGTGTGCCAAGCATCCCAGTCATTCTGGGCAAGAGGCTACCGGCAAAGTCCCTTAAGATCCCTGAGACAAAAAAACTACCAAACTCTGACGGAGCAGTTCTTGGAATTTGTGATAGTTGGGAATGTTCTATTTGGACCTACAGGTGCACGCGGCATCCATCCACAATAACCTCTCTCATTTTTGGTCAACTCCATTCAGTTTGACCGTGCCAAAATTAAACGCATTGTTGCAAAATACTTCAATTTGATGCAGTGGAAAGGTGCTAGGTGCAACATTTTTCATTCCATAGCTCGTGGAGTTGAATGGACTATGCCAACACGTCGAGGTGAGTGGGTAAATGCTAGTGGAGGTCTCATTTTGTGCGCCAAGCGTCCCAGTTATTCCAGGCAAGAGGCTACCGACAAAGTCCCTTAAGATCCCTGAGACCAAAAAACTGCCAAACTTTGACGAAGCAGTTCTCAGAATTTGTGATAGCTGGGAATGTTTTGTGTGGACCTACAGGTGCATGTGGCATCTGTCCACAATAACCTCTCTCATTTTTTGTCAACTCCATTCCGTTTGACCGTGCCAAAATCAAACGCATTGTTGCAAAATGCTTCAATTTGATGGAGTGGAAAGGTGCTAGGTGTGACATTTTTCATTCCATAGCTCGTGGGGTTGAATGGACTACACCAATGCATTAGGGTGGATGGGTAAATGCCATTGGAGGTTTCCTTTTGTGCGCTAAGTGTCCCAGTCGTTCCAAGCTGTACGCTACTGACAAAGTCAAAAGTTGTTAGGATTGAAATTTTGCATTCCACAGGTCCTAGGGTCAAATGGTTTGCGCCAACATGTCAGGGTGGGCAAGTAAATGCTAGGGGAGGTCTCAATTTGTGTGCAAAGCATCGCAGTCCTTTCGAGCTGTAAGCTATCGACAAAGTCAAAAGTTGCTAGGATTGAAATTTTGCATTCCACAGGTCTTGGGGCTGAACGGTTTGCGCCAACACGTCGGGGTGGGTGAGTAAATGCTAAGGGAGGTCTCATTTTGTGTACAAAGTATCCTAGTCCTTCGGGGTGTTGGCGCAAACCGTTCGGCCCCAAGACCTATGGAATGCAAAATTTCAATCTTAGCAACTTTTGACTTTGCCGATAGCTTATAGCTTGGAAGGACTGGGATGCTTTGCACACAAAATGAGACCTCCCCTAGCATTCACTCACCCACCCTGATGTGTTGGCACAAATCGTTTGGCCCCAGGACCTGTGGAATGCAAAATTTCAATCCTAGCAACTTTTGACTTTACCAGTAGCTTACAGCTCGGAAGGACTGGGATGCGTTGCACACAAAATGAGACCTCCCCTAGCATTTACTAGCCCACCCTGACATGTTGGAGCAAACCATTCGTCTCCAGGACTTGTGGAATGCAAAATTTCAATCCTAGCAACTTTTAACTTTATCAGTAGCTTACAGCTTAGAACAACTGGGACGCTTGACGCACAAAATGAAACCTCCAATGGAATTTACCCATCCACTCTGATGTGTTGGCATAGTCCATTCGACCCCACGAGCTATGGAATAAAAAATGTCACACCTAGCACCTTTCCACTACATCAAATTGAAGCATTTTGCAACAATGCGGTTGATTTCGGCACGGTCAAATGGAATGGAGTTGACCAAAAATGAGAGAGGTTATTGTGGGTGCACGCCACGTACACCTATAGGTCCAAACAAAATATTCCCAGCTATCACAAATTCTGAGAACTACTCCGTCAAAGTTTGGTAGTTTTTTGGTCTTAGGGATCTTAAGGGACTTTGCCGGTAGCCTCTTGCCTGGAATGATTGGGATGCTTGGCGCACAAAATAAGACCTCCACTAGCATTTACCTGCCCACCCCGACGCGTTGGTGTAGTTCATTCGACCCCATGAGCTATGGAATGAAAAATGTCGCACCTAGCACCTTTCCACTGCATCAAATTGAAGCATTTTGCAACAATGCATTTAATTTCGGCACGGTCAAATGGAATGGAGTTGACCAAAAATGAGACATTATTGTGGATAGATGCCACATGCACCTATAGGTCTAAACAGAACATTCCCAACTATCACAAATTCTGAGAACTACTCTGTTAGAGTTTGGCAATTTTTTGGTCTCAAGGATCTTAAGGGACTTTACCGGTAGCCTCTTGTCCAGAATGACTGGGATGCTTGGCGCACAAAATGAGACCTCCACTAGCATTTACCCACCCACCTCGATGCGTTGGCGTAGTCCATTCGACCCCACGAGCTATGGAATGAAAAATGTTGCACCTAGCACCTTTCCACTGCATCAAATTGAAGCATTTTGCAACAATGTGTTTAATTTCGGCACAGTCAAACGGAATGGAGTTGACCAAAAATGAGAGAGGTTATTGTGGACGGATGCCACGTGCACTTGTAGGTCTAAACAAAACATTCCCAACTATTACAAATTCTGAGAACTGCCCCGTCAAAGTTTGGTAATTTTTTGGTCTCAGGGATCTTAAGGGACTTTATCGGTAGCCTCTTGCCTACAATGACTGGGATGCTTGGCACACAAAATGAGACCTCCAATAGCATTTACCCACCCACCCCGACACATTGGTGTAGTTCGTTCGACCCCACAATGAGCAGAACAAAAAATATTGTTCCATTTGACACATTCTCAATCATTGACATGGATGATATCTCAGTACCATTCCTTTAGGCACAATATGAGCTTTCAATGGAAGGCACAATTGTGAGGTTAGAGAGGATGAAAAGTGTACCTCATTCACAGTCATGTTTTACTTGTCTTCAATGATGATTCCTTGAATCAACTTAATCCTTTGATAATACATTTTAACCTCCTTGTGAAAGCGCACTTTCAAGGTTGCTTGATCAAGAGCTAGCGCCTCAACATCGAGGTACACTTTTGGTGTTCTAGAAGCATGAACTAGCACCTCAAATAGTAAGGCACTCATTTTAGGTTGTTTATTCAATAATTGGCACTAGTCACATATGATGTAGAGAGGTAGATGCGCGCCCAAGTCATCATTTGATGCCTTCAATAACTATAAACTCCTTTGATGATGCATTTTATCCTTTCAATTCACTATCTAGCCTTAGGCGCACATTTTAGGTTGATCAATCATAATCTAGTGCCCTAAGTACCAAGGCACACTTTTAGGTTAGTTTGATCAAGGATTAGTGCCTTCATTTCTAGGCGAAAGTTTGGAGTTGAAATACATCAAAATAACAAGTTTCTTCATCACTTCAAACATATTTAACACTTTGAAGATCTCCAATGCATGATTGAATATCAAGAAACCAATGTATCATTTCATGAAGGTCTTAAGTGTTGTAAATATGCATCTTCTTATTTAATCATGTGTTGTAAATGAAGGAATGCAATGATTGCAATATGTGCACAAAATATAATTTTTGATAAGGATTGAAAGGAAATGTTAAGAAAATGCAATTGGCGGGTGTAAATCCAAAGTGTGGAAGCATAGACAAGGCATGTGAACAGTTTCGTATGACACCTCAAAGAGATGCTATCTCATGGAATACAATGATTGCAAGATATGCACAAAATGGATTTTTTGAAAAGGCTTTAGAAACTTTGAAGCAAATACAATTGGAACATTTAAAACCAAATTCCATAACCTGTGCAAGCATTCTCCCTACTTGTGCCAAATTAGGATCTTATATATACATATATGCACATAATGTCATGAAAATAATGTATAGTGTATATATCAAGCCATATAGGCATGTACAAATAAAACCATATGGGTATATACAATGATATACATCAATAACATACAAAAGTATGTTTACAAAGCCAAATACGCATATGTAACAAAATGTCCCAAAATCAAATCTCCTATGGATTGCTATCAAATAATCTATGGCTCTTGCTAGGCCATGAAATTGGTGAACCAGTCAATGACTCATCTTCTATTGCTCATCGACTAGACCTCCTCGATAGAGATTTTTGAATTTCCACCTATTAATACAATCAAACAACGTGCACATTAATATAGAATTTAATATTCAAAATATATAACATGACATAAGTGATCAATCACTTACCACCAATTAGTGATTCCTTTTGATCATTTGTTGTCTCTCTTCTTCTATAGAGCTGGATGGGTAGGGGAGGTGACGTCCTATGAGAAGCATGAACAAGCAGATTTAAAAGTAAACATGAATATCATAAATATGTACATTAAATGCTGTGCTTATTATAGGACTGTTCTAGTACTATTTTAGGACTGCTGTAGGACTGTTGTAGTTAAAACTATCCTAGTAGACATGTATAGGACTGTTATAGGACTGTCATCTCATGGAATACAATGATGGCAAGATTACTATCAAGATTAGTATAAAGATTAATTATGACTATTATAGGACTTTTATAAGAATGCAAAGTAAGGAAGCATAGGCAAGGCACATGAACTGTTTGGTGGAATACCTCAAAGAAATGAGAATTTTGTCAGATGTTGTAGTTGCAATTACCATGTGACACATGTATGTAATATGTGAAAGCATAGACAAGGCACATGAACTATTCGGCAAAAGACATCAAATACATGTCATCTCATGGAATGCCTTATGTAGAAAAAGGTACAAATGTGCAATATTAAGAAATACAAATGAGAACTAAAAATCATACCTCGAGTATAGTCAAAATAACCTACGATGCCATACAAAATAATTTACGATGCCATGCAAAATAATCTATGATGCCATGTAAAATAACTTTATTTGCAGTACTATATAGTCAAAAGCATGCATTATAGTTAAAGTAACAAGATTTTTAATAAAACAATTCTAAAAAATAGAAAAAACAAGAACAAGTTAAGATAAAAAAATGTCATACCTGTCCATCTGGAAGTTTAAATGCTAGTCAAGCGTACCTGAGGGATCATCTCTTACCTTCAAAGTATCCAATATTACTTCATGATCAGCATTACTAATTGTCCATAGTTCTTTTGATTTTGGTTTTCCATGATGCTTTAGTAACTTGACATTTGTTGCTACAACTAGGTGAGAATACATCAATATGCTTTTATGCTTCTCAAAGTCTTCAAAGGCTGGGATGCCATTCTTTTTAATCATATATGTTCGTAACCAAGTCCCAGCAATAACAACTGATCTTGTAGGATATGTGAACCCATCATCATCTATCATAGGTTGTGTTAGCTTTTATTTTCCCTGTACACATTGTGCCAACCAATAGTCTGACCTCTCTTCATTTCCATGCAGTGCAACAACTGCATAAACATGACCTGGCTGTACAAGGTTTGAAAGATGTTCATAGTCAAATGAGCTCTCCATGTCATTGATGGAAGGTGATTGACCTTCATATAAAGGGATTAAATATTGTGGAATCCATGCATCTACCCACTTACTTGACTCACAATTGTTCCAATCACATTTAATACAACTCTAACAAAAACAAGCTAATTCTCGTGTCCAAATAGTCCATGTACTTGCATTTGAGCTTTGAAATGAATGCATCTTTGATGATTCACTGATTCTCTGACATTCCAATTTCTCTATCGCTATCCCATCGTCAACCAACCAAAAGAACCTGGGCACTTCAGAATCAAGAGCCACTCCTTGTGACAATGCATAGTTACACCACTTAACAATGGAATCTGCATCACTGAATGTAGCACCACCTCTAATCTTTAGTTGTTCTTTAAAAAGAGCTCTCTTCACGCATGCACCTACTCCATCATGTTCACCTTTTCCGTGCCCGGCTTCAAAAAAATTCCAAATATGAGGTATACCCTTCTCTACATGCATTTTGCTCAACCAATAGAAATTATGAGCATTCTTGAATTGACCAATGCAATTATCTGCCCAAATGAGATGTTGATCTATTCTAATATCTTTTTCTTGTAAGAACCCATAAAATTGTTGAAAATAATATTGCACAAACTCTGCTGAATGAGATCGATCATCACACATGTAAAAATGGTATTCTCTGACAATCTTCCTGTTCTCTTTTGTACTCTCGAGGGCATGTCTATATGTGATGTGAACAAAAATAGCAATCTGAATAGAATTGTAGTACTGGGATTGAACTTCATTTTGGGGTTGCAATGTATAGTTTTTTGCAAAATCAACTATAGAGACAATAGTTCCAATCGGGAAAGAGTCTTTACACATCCTGAACTGTTGATCTAACCATCGAGACCTGTGGCTATGTCTGACATACTTGTAGAAAAGATTTTTCTTAAAATCATCAATAAAATCAGCAATACTTACCTCTCTTACAATCAACTCACATCTAGAACCTTCACCTCCACTTTTCAAATTGTATTTCACTATCTCATATCTCTTTTTCTCAACCATTCTCTTTCCAAAATCATGCTCGTTGCCCTCATGAAAACATGATACAAACTTTGATAACCCACCACATTGTAAACACTTTTCATTTAAAAAATCATTCTTATAGAACATGCAACCATCATCTCTAATACATAGAAATAAATCCAATTAGTCCCTAGATGACTTAGGTAGTTGAATTGTACCACACTCCTATAACATTTCATTGGTGTGCAAAGTAGAATGAATATTGCATAATAATTCATGGTACATAAAAAATTCTACATGGTATTTTCAACATGTATTACGAACTTTAAGAGGAACATAATAAAATGTCTTAAGAGATTCAAATGCTCTTTGTGAGATTGTCATACTTGGGCGAGTTTCACAATATTTTTTGTACAATGTTGTTTGGCTACATTCCAAGTAATGTTTAGGATGTGGTGTGCGGTCTTTATCACCAATTCTTAACTTTACAACATCTTTTGCATTCGGTGATACCCTAGAGTTAGTGTACCAAAATCATTCAATTTCTTCCTTTGTGCTATCAATTAGCTTCTTGTCAACTCATGGAAGCCTACCACTGAAAGCCCAAGTATCATTAGCAACAGGACTATCTAGCCTTGATCTTAATGCTAGTGCTTTTGACAATGTTTTACGATTCAATCTTAAGTCAACACAAGTTTGCCTCATTAATCAAGCATTTCTTAATTGTTTGCTTACTATTGAGGTTGTTATTACTCTACGGGAAACTCTTTTATCTTTCTCCTTACTAGTCTTTCCAATAGAATTGAGTGCATTGAAAAGGCTTCTTACAATAATTTTATTCCGATCGGACACTTTGTTTAACTGAATCTTTAATTTCTTTAGTAAAGGTCTCATTTTGTACATCTTTAATAATTGCACAAAAAATTGGCATTGTTCAGTTAATGTTTTCTTCTCAAACTATTCATTGAAGAGTTTTGTAGCCCACAACCGAACCGTTCATGATGACCTCTTGCCTTCAAGTTTTTCTATTATGTTCTCATCAATTTCAAGTAACCATTTTGGGGTTTTTGGGTGTTTTCCAATTTCATCACAGTTATTCTCTTCTTGACAAATGTCCTCTCTTCTTATGAAATTTGGAGATACATTGATTGTTCTTGTTTCATCCATGTTATCAACCTCATCAATTTTATCAACAAATGGATTATGGAGTGCAATTTCAACATCATGATGTTCATATCCACTTTCTTCAAGTGCACATCTTCATTTTTCTTCTTCTTCTTTGTCCATGGTATTGCTATTATGAATAGGTGTTTCATAACATTTTTCAATATTTTCATTTGCAATATCATGGTGAATTTCATTCTTATCTAACATTTCATTATAATCAAAATTAACATCTTCAATTTGCATGTCATTAGATGGTAAAGAAGAAGATTCACCTTGATGAGCATCTGCCAAACCCACCCTTCCAATCCTCTTCCTTTCCCTATCTTTTTCCCTAATTGCTTCAATTTCCTCCAATGTAACTTTCCTCCTCCTTTTTGCTTTACGACGACTGTTGCTCCCCATTAGGGGAACAAAAATATCACCCTTATGATTGTAACAAGAAAATTGTGTCTCCAAAAGTGCATAAAAAATATTCCTTTCACTGTCATAGCCAGAAATCACGAGTATTTCGATAGTAGAGGGTCTCTGGTTGTGGAAGTCGGGCCCAACAATATTCCTTTTGTCTTTTTTCTGCTTTTACAAAATGGATATCTATTTTCAAAATAGATATCCATTTTGTAAAAGCCCAATACTTTGCAACGGACACTCTGCAACGTCCATATCACTACTACAAAATAGATATCTGTTTTATTATGTACATTTAGATTCTAGACTAGGGATTCATTTTATTATTCTATAAACTTGTGAATTACCATCTAATTTCAATGTTTACACACTAATCCACCTAGGTATCAACTTAATAAAGCTCTGGATATAAGCCATTATTTGATTTTAGGCTATCATCAAATGAGGAGCTTCTAAAGGCAAAAATGTTGTCCCAAAAGAAGGCTCAATGTTATTCGTAAAGACATTAGATTGTTAAAATACAAATTCAAGGTTAGATATTCCTTGGGCTATTTTAGTATAGGGAAGCAAAATTGCAATATATGACTATCCTAGGAATTAGAATGGTTGATCATAGGATATTCATGGCATTTTGATATTAATGGATGGATTGATCGATGTTTAGGGAGTTTAAGTTTAAATGTAATGTATGAGAATTCTTATTTATGAAGGATCTAATATGTCTTATGTCTTATTTGCAGGCCATTCAAGAAAGAAATGAAAATATACCAAGGACTATCATAACACCTATTATAATTAGGTGCATCAAAGGATTGTCATCTAGGACCTTACCAATATGGGAAGTTATCAAAACCATGTCATGTTTAAAATTAAAGGCTTTATCACCTCTTTGTCCCTATAGGCCTATTAGAACAATAGGTCACATTTTATTCATATACTAGGGTTGAGAATAAACACTAAGCATTTGTAGTTATGGCAAGTGTAAATGGAAATAGATCACAAATTTAGACAATCTATCCTCTCCTAGATTCCACTGACTGAGTGGAAATTAAAAATTCCCTATTAATGTCCTTTATATACTAAAGGTATGGGTGAGAAAGGTAAACTTTGTATGTTGTAGACAAGGCCTCAAATGTATAATATATTATGACAATAATGATAAGGACTGTTAGGCATGAATGCTATCACTATTATAGATTGTCAAACCAGCCATAGGTTGCCATAATAGTACACTACTGACTATCATACCTTTAGGCATGGTGCCATGAACCTTATGAGTAGAATGCATTGGTATTTGTGAGAAATGTATTGCTTATGTTAAGAATAAGTATTTATATTGTTTGAACATCATCAAAAGGTGGACTACAAATACGACTTTGTCAAAGGAAAACTTTAGTGGCAAAAATCTAACTATGAACTATTGTGCCATCCAAGCACAATCGTGACCAACATCAAGGTATAGTCAAGGCATGGGTGTCTTAAGAAACACAATTGAAATTGTCCATGGATATTTGAAGTAATTCACAATATTCATGATCAAGAATCAATATTTAAGTAATTCGTAATTTTTCATAGATCAAGGAAACGGATATCCATTTTGAGTTACTTTTACTGAAGCAAAACGGATATCCATCTTGCTTTGGTACAAAGCAAGACGGATATCCGTTTTGCTTCAGTAAAAGTAACTCAAAATGGATATCCATTTTGATTGTTGACTTTTTATGGATTCTAACGTGTTTTAATGTTTCAGTCTCTTCTTCGAACTTCACCCTTCCTGCTGACGACTTTTTTTTATGCAAAATTGATAAAATGAAAAGGGTTTATAGAAAAAATTGTTATCTTTCTAAAAATATAAGATTTATTTGGTTATCATTTTATTAAATAATTATTAATAATTTTCTATATACCGTGTCTCTGAAATCCTGATGGACACATTGATTGAAAAACATCCATAACTTTCAAACCATTTCACCTTTTTGAGATTTGAAACCTGCGTCACACTCTATGCTTTTCTGGCTATAGGTTAAAAAAAATTTGAATTTTTATTTTTTTTTATCGAGTTAGGTTGGCTAGAAAATTACTTTTTATTTTTTTAAAAAAGTCAGTAAAAAAATCGTAACTAATTGTTTTATTAGAAAAAAATTTCAAATAAATATGCATCACATCCAGACATGAGTCCTCTACTTATTTTGAAAGTTTCAAAAAAATATATATATTTTTACTCATAGTTAGGTTGGCTGAACAGACACCCACTTTTTATTTTTTTCTAAAAAATTTAATAGCTGTTCATTGAAATATTCAATTTTCACTAAGTAAATTTAGTTTTAAAAAAAAAAATAGTAGCCTATAAACTAGATTCAATTCTCTACAAATTTCATTCTTACATCTTTTTCAAATTGTATAGATAATTCATTCAAAATTTCACATGAACTTGATAAAGTCTAATTTTTTGTATTTTCATTGCCACTTAGAGGTATAGTTTGGCCCATCATGATCCTGCACATACCCACAACTAGACACATAATACACGTTCTTCACCATCAATTCCCATAGTAAAGTCTTGGGTATGGGCATCAAAAACATCACAACCAAGAGTTTAATCTATTGATCTAGCTTCTTGGGTTGAGAACTATGAATGTTGGAGATAACAATCATCAAAATTGTAAATAAGTTCTTGCTTATTTTGGATAGGGAAGATAGGATTGACTCCCTTATGGATAGAAATTAGAACCCTACTTGGCTCCAAGTATGTAAAGTATATTATATGAGGGAACTTTGATAATTTCAAAGGTTAAAGGGTCCGTAGAAAAGGTGGTTGTGTATTTAAAGAGGTGTTTTACTTTGCCCTTAAGAATAGTAAAGGAGCCATGAGAATTTGTATGATATCAACACCTTGGAAATATGGTGGTATGTTTAGTTAGGGTAAGGGGTTGTGCTACTTTAACCCTAAGGTTTTATAGAGTCTTGTGCTTTCTAGTCTATTGATATTTATTATTAAGTTGTAGATATTAATGTTGGTTAGGTTGATTGGTTTAAACATAGTGTTATTGATAAAAAAAATATTAAATTTTAAGCTTTAGTGGGTTGAAAGGTTTTAAAATTTTGAAGTAAGGAGTTTGATAATTTTAAGAAAAGTTCATGGTTCCCTTAAGAAGTTAGAAATTAGCAAAAGAAAATACTAGGTTGTAGATGTTGAAATGGTTCTATTTTATTGGAAAATATATTGGTTCATGAAAAATTGTTTAGTTTGGGTGTTGAAATAGTCATGGTTTATTGATGTTTAGACATAAATTACATGGACCTTTATTAGAGTACAAGTTTGTAATAATCATGGTTCATTGGTGAAGTTATCAACCTATTAAGCAATTATTAAATTATAGGCTCGCAATAATGGTGGTTCATTGGTAAAGATATTTGTGTCAAAATAGTCAAGTTTTATTTATAAACATATCAAACTAATGAAACATTATCAGGTCAAGTAGGAATGCAAATGGTCATGGTCCATTGTTAGAATATATCAGGCTCATGATTCAAGATTCTAGTAACACCTCTTTGCAGATCAGAATGTCTCTGTTTTGACTCTACCTCTAGGTTTTCCATCTCATGTGGTGGATTTTTGAATTTCACTTTTCATTCTCATGCATTCTATGGTGAACGCTCTTGTCTCTTCAACTAGTTGTGAAATCTTGTGAAGATTTGGCTCTCTTGGTGATATACTATAGCTCTTTCTTATGCTTCCTCAAGTCTCCATTGCTGTTGTACTCTTTTGGTACATGTTTATGTGAGTTCTTGGATGATTTTGTGCTCTCTTTCATCTCAAAGAATATAGTAGTATTAAATGAAGGGTTATCATTAGACTTAGGTAGGTCAGATGTAGGATCAAAAGTAGGGATGGAATAAATTGAGCTAATAGGATTGACATAGCTTGTAGGGGAGTGGGTTAGTCTAGATTTGAAGATTTTGGTTAGGGGTGACTTGTTGCCCCCATAATTAATACCTAAAACCTAGATGATGTTGGAGTCAATCATATGCTATATAAGATGTCATAGGCTCATGCCCCTCTCTGGTGTCATGTCCTGGGGTGTAATTGGTGGTCATTGGATGAGTTTATTAGAGAGAATTTGTTGAAGAATAGTGTGGAGGGGATCAACAAGCTTTGGTAGACATGTATGGAAAATGTGGTAGCATAGACAAGGAAGTGAGCTATTTAAAAAGATGCCTCAAAGAAATGTGGTTTCATGGTGATGTCCTTGTCTATGCATCTGCTTGTCATGGAATTCCATGATACCACATTTCTTTGAGGTATTTTTTCAAATAACTATATTGTAATTGAAATTTTGTCATCTATCAACATCTAGTTATTAGTTATGCAATGTGTAGTAATGCATTGAGTTTGAAAGATGTGGAATGCAATGTAATCAATGATATGAATATAAAATACAATAATCTAGTAAGTACAATTCATTAGTTAAACTATTTATTTTATTACTTGACTAAAGCTTTGAACTCCACAACCACTAGCAGGTGTTGCCGTGAAATCTCCAAGATGAACCTATTCAACATCCAAAACCAGATATTAGAATACCATTCATATAACAATTCTATTCACATGTAATATTTATAATTGTTTACTAGTTACATACCCCATTAGTAGATGTCATAGTGTAATATGCAGGTGGAGAACCACTAAAAACTGCATCAATGCTATGACCCTAAAATTTCATTAAAATCATCAAACTAAATTAGTTAATCTTGCATTTCAAAAATGAAATTTAATAAATTAAATTCAATAAAATTGCTTACATTTACCTGAGTATCAAGGCCAAAAGTCTCACTCAAGAGGGCACCTATCATCACCATCTGCTCAGCTACAGATGTAGCCTTCGTACATGTGTCCTGACTATCTGTGGGGTCATAACCACAAGCTAACCTACAAGCCTGACAAGTATGGGGTGGAACCCTACTCCTCGAACTCTCCCTTGGCCCATGATGTGATGTAGGATTGGCATGCTCTATGATGCTCTGGGTCAAGGCACTAATGGACTAAAGTGTCTTGACCTCAGCACTCTCCTTCACAATGGAAGGAATAGACACATGCTCATTGGATGGTCTGGCGAGTACTCATCTCGCTGGCTGCTGTGGGTCAACACATGCCCCTGGTCTATCCTGTGCTCACCCCCCACCTCTACCTTGGAAGTCTCGCATATCAAAATAGTTTGGCACTTTATTTTTTACAAACTCGCAGTAGAGTTTCCTCAAAAAGTATTGCAAGACCTCATTATTGTTGCATGGAGGATGGTAAAAAGTGATCCACCACCTCTGCCCAAAATTGTCCTTTATCACTTGGTTGTTGCACCAATGGATAGGGAACCTCTTGCATGTAAGGGGTAGAGGTTGATTTGTTCGTGGGTCTGTAAAAATGGAACACAAGTCCAATTTTATAATTTGTTCATTTTTTACTTCTTCATATGACAACTTGTCTACATAGTACTCTCTAAATTCTCTCCTCTTTTCTAACCAACTATATATTTGCTTGCTAATTAAATCTACATTTGATAACATAGATTCAAGAGATTGAGCAAGTGTGGATCTATGCAAGGTTGAAGTTGCAAGATCTTTCAACCTTGCAATTGTGTCCTCAATTTGTTTTTTATTGTTTTCAATTTGCCCCATTAGATTTTCTTGTGTTCCAGGGGCATGTTGAGGAATGAATGGAGACCATGTTTGTTGTTGGGGTTGTTCTTCAGTAGGTATTTGCTATTCAAGTGATTCAGGATTTTGTGGATTTTCAGGAGGAGGAGGAGGTGCATTATCATTTCTTGTAAATTAAATAAATTTACATAAAAAATCTACTTAAACCTACCTATTTAACAACAAATTTAGACAAAAAACCAAATACAACTTACTCCTTTGACCTCCCCAATGTCGTGGTAGCATTTTGACGATGAATCTTTTGAAGATTTGGCAATGAATTTGACCTCAAATAATGCAAGTGCGCTCTTAAGGGTTTGCAGGCCATAGGTAGAAGAAAAATGAAATGGGAAAATGAGGAAAAACATAGGTTTTTTTTTAAACAGGCAAGCATAACGCACTCATGTTATAACGTGAGCACGTTATGGCTTAGAAGTTTTTTTAAAAAAGGTTGGCCACTTTTTGGCCCCCCAACTTTTTGCACCCGCCTAATGTATCTTACAAGTTTCTACATTTTGGTGAAATTCGTGTATGAAGCGAATTACATTAGATAAATATTAACACTTCAAAATAATTTACTAGTTTCACTTGTTTAGTTGTTTCTAGAAGTTAAACATTATTTATTGCACACACATGCATCTACAATAACTAGATGAATAGAGAAATACATTCTAGATCACTTGTAAATAGTTACATTTTAAATAATTTAAATTGAATGTGTACATCCAATATTTCTAGATTCTCTATAGAAATTAAAGCAAGAACCTCATTGCTCCTTCAAGTACATCACATGGCAAATGCACCAGTTCCACCTCTAGAACTATTTGCACGAACTAATTGTGAGATCTAGAGATTGAGATTTTCCCTAAATGATGGTACCAACATAGGAATATATAAGGACACATGCAAGTCCATATTGGAAAGCCTAGAGAAAATTAGAGATAAAATTTGAGACACAAGTGTATATTCCCCTGATGTTGTAGCTGCTATTCTTTCCCACATGCGGAAAGAAGTTTGTGGTGATGTTCTCCTTTCTCATATTTAGAGTGTGGTGACCAAAGAAACCATTAAATCCCAATGTTTTCCATTCTATTAGGATAAGCCTAAGGTGAAGGCATACCAGGTTACCAAATGTGTGGATGGTGTTATGGCCAGTTTGATCTACCCTTAGTTTCTTGCTATCTTTGGTAGTTATCCAAATAACCACCAAATTCCCTTATATTTTGCACATTTGTATGCTGAGGTTCATTTGGGCCTCAAAGTCAACTACTGTGACCTTCCAGGATATTTGGGTCAGGGGCGTCGTAGGCTTGCCAATAGGGACCCTTATCATCGAGAAGATCAGGTGGCCCCAGTGTATAGGGCATTGGTTGGCGAGAGGTGTCCTATCTCCCCAGCCCTAGCCCGCTTAGCAAATCATGTTTTCATTGCTTCCCAAAGGGAAGAAATTGACAGTGTCAGCGATATTGCAGTTGCTGCCACTAGGATAGCTAGTGATCGTGTGGGTCAGTATTTGATGTCACAACATCCATGATCCAGAGCTTCATTTATAGCATAGTGCAGAAGCACTGATTATGATCCTTATGCTATGATGGGCATCCCTACACCTACACAACTAGATATTCTTACAAGAGAGATGGCATGGAGCACTTTGCATTGTTTGGCTAAGGACCTCTTGGAGGCATATGCCTTCATCACATCAAAGCTTGGGATCTCTATAGACTAGGTTAGAGATCATCTCGGTACATCTATTCATTCACATTCAGGATCCCATCATTCTCATCACCCTGCTAGGCCCAGCACCAGTGCACATCAAGATCCACCTATGGATCATTCAGTTGTTGCATAGGCTATTGATCCTTCAGATGACCTAGAGAGGATGCAATCTACAGGTTTTGTGGAGATGTTGATGCATTCAAATTTGTCATTGATACCATCTCATCCGGTTAGTCCCCTTCAATCATCATTACTGCGACATGAGATGGCTCAAACATATACATTAGATCATGACATGGCTCAGACAACACATTTGGATGATTTAGTGGAGGTGGCCATTACAGAGGGCTCAGATCCTATGCCACCTAATATGCAAGTACATGTGTATCTATACGTATGTGTGCATGTGCATGTTCAATTTAAATTTTTTTAAAATTATTTAGATTTTAGTTTTAACAAAATGATATATATATATATATATATATATATATATATATATATATATATATATATATATATATATATATATATTGTAGATGGAGATACCTCATATTACTCCTAGCCTGAGGTCAGATCGTATATGTCGGCGTCATTCAGTTGATGATATTGTTGTTAGTGGTCATGTGAGTTTTAAATTTTTATACATGTATATATCTATAGATATTTATAATACATACATTCTTAAATAGTTCTATATATATATAATGTATTTAACACATTGTACATGTATACAATTTTATCTCTAGGGCTTGGCACATCCATCAGAGTAGGATTCTCATTCAGAGGGTCGCTCGACTAGGAGTCGACATGACGATTGGGCAGCCACCTAGAGGTCCATTTGCATGGACATTTCCAAATATTTACATAGATCTAGACATTTGCATTTATGAGTTCTTGATGTTATGGTACATTTGATGTTGCATCCAGACATTTCCAAATATATGTTTGATATATTGACATGTGCATTTACACCAAGACTTGATTACATACATTTGATGATTTATGTTTGATATATTGACATGTGCATTTACACCAAGACTTGATTACATACATTTGATGATTTATGTTTGATATATTGACATATGCATTTACACCAGGAATTGATTACATACATTTGCTTATGATATACATATATGTATATGTGTTTGAGCTTAAATATTCATCTATGTACATGTTTGCTTATGTCTATGTTTATGTGAACATCTACAAACATACATATACATGTTTGTGTTTATGTTATATCTATTTAGAGAACTCTTGATTAAATGATTTATATACTTGTTAAACATTTTAAATCTACATTAAATACATTATGGGTAGATGTTATGTTAAACATGTTAAAAATGTACATTAAATGTTATGGGTATATGTTATGTTATATATATACACATGTACATGATTCCAATTCCAAATCAAGCAATCACCCAAGCAAGAAGGTTGAAGAGAATTTTCAAGAAAAGAGAATGAATAAGTAACAATAAACTATTTTCTTACTTTGTAACTTTTCCAAAATTCCCTAAACATTTTTTGCCTCTTTCTTTCATTTTCCACTAACAAGTTATTTCACAAGTGGTTATTTCCAATTGATATTTATCATATTAGATATTTTTCACACAAAAGAATATTTATCCAAATTAGAAATCAACCTTAGGAAAAATATTAATATTGTACTAACATTTACAAATAGCTACAATTAAAGTAATTATTTACCCAATAAATTAACACACATGATTTAATCAATTTGGCTAAGGAATGAAGCCCAAATAATATTTCAATTCATAATGAGATAAAATATCACAATGTTATTTGACCATTCCAAGATAACAATTAAATATTTAACTTTCACATCTAAACACATATGTAAATAAAAAAACTCCTCAATAAGAAAATGTATAAACTAAATAAATACAAATGCAAACTAGGAGATATAATAAACACATGTAATGAGAACACACAAACTGCATCAATAAACTACATCAACTAATAATCATTAGAAATGAAATGAGAACACATGTAAGGAAATAGCATCAATAAACTGCATCAAATAATAATCATTCCAAGCCACATAATCCATAAACACAATGTAGAAATTGATAATCATAAAAAATATGATGTTGAACTAGATAACATAATCAAATCACATATATCATATATAGTGAAAATAATGAAACAAAACATTGAAATATTTTTGACACACATAGTCCCAATGTATGCATCCAATAATACATCTAGTCAAACATCAGATGCCAATACAAAACACCATCATTAAAATATATCAATGACAACACAAAGTACCATCGATAGGTACAATATCAAAATTAGGTATATACATGTAATTTTATAAGGCAGATATGCTTGAGGCATGATAGCATATGTGAGAAGAAAAGGGATATGTAGCCTTCCATGAAATTTCCTTTTTCCAAGTAGAGATAAAGGTAAGATTGAACCAACAAAAAAAGATCATTTCAATGGTCTAGAGCTAGTGGAAAAGCATAAGGTAGTTCCCCCTTAAAATCTATGAAACATTTTCTTGGATTCTCAAGAGCATAAAATCATTCTAAAGCTAGATATAGAACAACTAGAAGATAATATTGATAGATTGGTTATAAAGGGTCCCACTTGTAGATTCTTAACATGTAATTTTTTTTTATAGAAAATACGTACTACTATGCCAAGAAGCACTGAAGGACCTTTGAGGAATAAGAGATTTGATCATATGCCCTCATCATTTTTTTATTCACTTTTATAAATAAGGTTGATAATTTAGAAAATATACTCAAGGGGTTCTTAATTCTATGTGAATCTCAACATGTTCATGAAGTTTTAGTTAGAATTCAAACCTACAAAGAAAATGCATTCCAAAGTCTCAACATGGATTTGATTGTATGCCCTTCTACATGAACTATAGTTGAAGTATATATTCAAAATGGTTAGTGAATTCCATAGGCACATTGCCTACATACCAATTTTATATAAAAATAATAACAAAAAATAAGAAAAATAAAATACCTTCTATTTAAATTGATAATATCTATGTTTAAGAGTCAATTTTGTGTTGTGGCCATATAAGAAACATATGCAATTAGTACGAGCCATGTATGTGAATGGGTCATCCCACAATAATGGGTTACACTTTTTGCCAAACTTAACATTGAAATCAACATTTTAAACTAAATCTTCACTTTCTGACACCTATAGCCGCTAAACCATTAGGAATTTGGAGATGATGCGAGCTAGTGATTTGTGAGATTTTGTTTCTAGATTTGAAATATATATATTTTTAAAATTTTGGAGTTAAATTGTAAAACTTTTTGTGTCTCCTTTGATAACTAGTTTTTAATAGTAAACAACATTGTTTTAAAGTGATGTGTATTTTGTAGCACATAACTTTTTTTCTACAAAGGATAAAATTTTGATGCTTTTGAATTTAGATTGGTAACATCGATATATAGGGAATGCATTTGGTTTCATAATGTTTTGTTGATTTTTTTTTTTTAATTAAGTTTTGAAGTCAAACCAATTATAATTTAGACATAGGTGTATTCCGTAAACCATAACTTTTTATGTATGTATCAAAATTCAACTTTTTCTTTGTTGAAACAAGGACATCAATACCTAGGGCATAGATATTTTTCAGAATTTATTTTTCACTAATTTACTAATTTTCCATGTGTGTAGAACAGAGAACTTGATGTTCGGTGAAAAACCTACATCCACAAGAAATAAAAAATAAATATAATAATCAAATTAAATATGTTTAAAATTATACTTTTTGGGAAGCTTATAATAAGGACTACATACTTACAAAGCATAAATTTTAAATGAATTCATTTGATCCCGCAAAAGGTAAATCAAAAGTGGTTTTTTATCAGCATTTTGATAGGTGCAGAGGAGAGTCCATTATAGGTATGGTTTAAAAATAGTGGGGTTCTATCCAAGGGGGTTTGATCAAACCCTCTTCAATTAAAATCCTTTAAATGGAACCTTTCAAGGCTTAAATCATTATATTTTCTAAAAATATGTGATTTTAGCAAAAATCAGGATGTCCCAGAAAGTGTAACTCATTATTGTGGCAGCACCTGAATTAATTTACATAGATTATTATGCAATTAGCATGTACATGTGATCTCAAAATATACATAGTATACATATAATTAAGCATCATGAATCAATTTATAATGTTTTCTATCTAGATAATCCTAAAGTCACAAGGAAATTATATGTAACATTGTGATCATTAAAACATGGGATATGGTTAAAAATTATATGGATATCTATAAGTGCAATGTAAATTCATATCTCCTATTAAGTATTTCTAGGATTAAAATGGACTCTGTATGTACACTAATTAAATAGTACATGTATCATCCTTAAAAGTGGACCACATTAAATAGTACTTCATCCTTTAAAAAAGTGTCACACTAAATATAAAAGTACTTCGAATTAAGTAGTACTTCTAAGTTTGGATCCTAAGAACATCTAGAAATTAACTTACACCAATGTGTAACTTCAATCACTAATTTGTGTGGACAACCAAATTTAAAATAATTGTCATCAACATTTTATAAGTAACTAAAACAGTGGAGTTCAAACACTACTATATAAGTTCTTTCTCAAACAATTGGTTCAACTTGCTCTTCAATAACATGTTATATTTTCTGATGATCATCACTATCTAGTCTCCATTTTTTTGTCCACATGCATGTGGAACTGTATGAAGATGTAGGGCGGTAGCAATTACTAGGTGACTATATTGATATACCTTGTTCTTAGGTTTATAGTCAATAAAATGAATCCCATGTTGAATAATTTTGACTTGTTTGAGATACATCCCTTGCACTACAACTAAACTTGCACGGTAAACAACATGAACCTAAGGTAAGACATGTGCACATAACATTTTCACTCAACATGTATAATAATATAATGTAAGGTAATGTACATGTACATGTATATATTAAATTTAAATGTCCACCTATGGGAAACAACATTTCATCGCTAATTTCAGGTCGTGTTAGCTTCTTCTTCTCTTCAATGCAACACATTAAATGATAACTAACACCTATGTTTCTAGGCTCTGCTATGACTGCAAAAACATCTCCAACACCAAATTTACATGGTTCAAAATTTGTAAAAAAATTAGAACTATCTAAGCTAAAGATCATTAAATTTAACTCATCTAGTACTGAACTTTAAATAACTACATTGTACATTTACATTAAATTTACCAAGTACACATATGTATACCTTTTCTAATCAATCCTAAAATATAGTCATAATCAATTGAAATCAAAGGAAAGATGTGTCAAAAATGACTAATTGCACCACATTTCGTTCACTAACATATCCACGTTGTTGGTTGTTGCATGCCTCAAAGTTTTCCAAAATGCACTCATCACAGAAACAAGAGTAATCCCTCATGTATAATTCCATCTATGGTGATGATCTGTACTCATGACACAATGCAAAGATCTTGTTTTGTCTACCCTCTTGCATCCATGCTTCGATCTTCTATCCACACCTAGATACATAAAAATTATAAAAATTACATATATATTTAATAGAAATTCATTTAAAATAATTGAAAACTAAAAAAAAAATTATGTTCAAACATATATATATATATATATATATATATTTAAAAATGCGCCTGGTAAACTTTTTAACATGACCGGCAACGCTAGTGCGACACGCCCTCCGGCTCCACACAAATGCTTTTGCCCAGAGCAATGAACCAGTGAGGCCACAACTAGGGGACCTCATCCCCTAGGAAGAACACTTCAAACCCGCGAGCTCATTGGCCTTGCGAGCTCATTGGCCCAGCGGGGGTTTGAACTCTGGTGGCTGCCACTACATCTTGAGTGACTTAACCACCAAACCATGCCATCATCGGTATGTTCAAACATATATATATTTAAAGTTGAAATTTTTATTTATGTAATTTATATATACATACCCAATATCTCCCAAAACACTCTATGTGGGATGTATCGGTTCATTCCTGAAGATGTGCTGAACTCATTTGATGCAAAGTGTTTCTTACACCATTCAAAAACATCATGTGTATTGTCTATACGATCACTCGAATAACTCATTTGATGCAAGCTCATGTGCCATCATGTTCACCCTTTCCATGCCCACTCTCAAAGAAACTCCAAACATGTTGAATTTTGTAATTTCGATGATATCTACATAGTGCATAAAATGGCCGTTATGATTTGAATTGTGTTGCACATCCATCTGACCATAAAAAAATGCTTTTCAATTTTTACATGCTTGCTTGCCAAATTCTCTAAAAATTTTGAAAAGTAATTTTGTACAAAAAGTGTGTCATGCTTGTTATCATCACTAATATAAAAGTGATATTCTTTCTTAATGACTCGTTCATCATATGTATTGTCAACACCATCCATATCCAATTGTGCATGTCAATAACACATGCACCATAATAGTGATCTTCTTTGAAAAGTAATAATCTAATTGAATCTCTTTTTGATGTACAAAAGAGTAATTTTCTGCAAAGTTGACTACTAATAGAACTATTCTAGGTGGGAAAGTATCTCTTAATTTTTGGAACTGTTGTGCTTGCCACCTAGCAAAAAAGACATGTTTTGTGTATAGTTGTATCAATTTTTTAAAATTTTCCATAAATGTTCCAATATGTACTCCTCTTCTACATAGTTTAACCTTGTGGGTTCTTTCCCAAAATTTGTTTGAAACTTTACATACAGTGATCCCACAATAGTGGGTTACACTTTTTGGCCAAACTTGACATTGAAATGAACATTTTGAATAAAAACTTCGCTTTCAGACACTTATAGCTACTAAACCATGAGGAATTTGAAGATGATGCAAACTAGTGATTTGTGACATTTTGTTTACAGATTCTAAATATATATTTTAAAAATTTTTGGAATCAAATTGTATTTCTTTTTCCATCTCATTCGATAACTAGTTTTTAACAGTAAACACCATTTTTAAAGAGTGATGTGTACTATAAAGCACATAATTTTTTTTCTATGAAGGATAAAATTTTATTTTTTTCAAATTTAGATTTGTAACTATGATATATAGGGGATACATTTGGTTTCATAATGTTTTATTAAATATTTTTTTAATTAAGTTTTGAAGTCAAACCAAGTACAATTTAGGCATAGGTGTACTATAAAGTGCATAACTTTTTTTGTATGTATTAGAATTTAAATTTTTTTTTTTGGATCAAGGACATGAATACCAAGAGGATAGATATTTTTAGAAATTTTTTGGTAATATACTATTTTTTCACATGTGCAGGACAAAGAGCTTGATTTTCGGTGAAAAACCTATGTTTAATTAAATTAAAAAAAATGTATAATAAAACCAAAATATATTAAAATCATACTTGATGGAGAGATTGTTTCAAGGACTATAATATAGTAGCTGGGTTTGTCAAGTTAATTCCATTTTGATCCTCAACTTAAGCCTCGAAACCCAAATATCTGCATAAAATTACAACTAGAGGAGGGCAAGGGAAAATAAGGGGATTCAAGTGAATGGGTGTTTGAGTGAACCCCTAGACCCATTTGAATGAATAGGAGTTTGAGTGAACCCCCATTCATTCGAACCCCATAATAATAATATTAAAAAATTAATTTGGGCAGGTTCAAACATGTTAAACACCCAAAGTATCGAGAGGGGAGTTGAATCAGTACTTTATTAAACTTATTACTTATTGAACTAACAATCCATTTACTACATGCAATAACATAGAAAATTAAACATAGAACAAGCAACCAGACTCCATCACACATGAACACTAGGGTTTTTAGGTGGAAAACCCAAAACTGGGAAAAACCACGGTGAGTGTTAGCTCACAATATATTATGTAGGATCAATACCGAATTACAATAAAGGCTCAGTGCCTTAGGGCTCACTGCCCAAAAGAAGTGCTCAATGTAAGGAGGCTCACTACCTAGAGAAAGAAAGAAAGAAGAAGGGTGGCTCACTACCAATTTGAACTACTTAGATTGCATCTACTCATGCATGGATGTAGCTCCAATGAATGCTCAAAACACTATCTCAAAACTCTTCATCTTGACTCCTCTATTTCACTACTATGCCTTTACATTAAGCAAGATCTCTCTTCTTCTGCTCTTGTCACATGCTCTGCACTTTCACATATTCTACATATACACTATTGCACTTCGCATCTCAAACATTGAATTCAATCTCACATTTATATCCACAACAAAAAAAAAAATTCATACTAGGTCGGCTAGATAAGGTGTACCATGTAGTCATACATTATATACTCTATCAACCAAATTCATTCTCCAAAATCTATAGCGGACCCAAACAATATTTGAAACACCTTCTCAAATTTCATCCTAAACTATTTCATCACTTAGAATCAAGTTTCAAACACCAAGACTCACCACAGACACATCGTATTATCATGTCGGCCTTATCCACAGACTGTTCACTGGATTAGTTCAACTGTTAGACAACATCTTCTACTGCGGACCACAAGACCTGCTCAAATCCATATCAGAGACTCCTCACATGTCCTAGATCACACCTCCAAAATTACAGAGAAAAATATTCTTTTGTGGTACAATGCAGACCACTGGAACACATGCTTTGTCACAGTCAAACTATACCATATCAAGTAGTGATACTCAGATAGTCCTAAATGACTCTCTGGTGGAGCTGAGAACTTGTAACTCTGGATTTGAATACTTCAAACAAGTGTTTACAACACCTCAACTCTGCATACCAAGATATGTAATAGCAGAGGAATGTGGACCAAAACAATTGAGTGTTCTGTTATCATTTCCTCTACTCACTACACTGTCGGACTTAGGCTTCTTGAAGATTAACTTCCGGTACTCATCAAAGATTGAAATCCTGGACAATTGATCATCTGAGGACTATGAACAACATACTTGATCTGCATGATATGATCTTCTACTACTGACCAAAGTCATCCATTATACTGTTGCTCTATCGCTATCTCCTATATACTATTAACACTTAGCCAAAATAGCTAAGTCTTCTTCTCTGAATCAAAACACTATTCCAATCTTGTTCCTTTGCTTGTTGACATCAATGACAACATCTTAAAACACCATACATAAGTTTCCAACAATCTCCCCCTTTGGCATTGATGGCAACACTTGATGTGAAATACTTGGTACAACTCCCTCTATCTATTTATACACTGCTCCCCCTATCTCGATGCTTCCTTTATTATTTTTTTCAAAATTGTTTTTCACATGCTTCATTTATTCTCCCCCTTTGACATCAATGGAAATGGTGTATGATACAAGGATATGTACAAGTTTCCAAAAACTATTTTTCTACTCTACCGCATATATACAAATGATGTCAAAAATGCTTACTGTTGTTGATGTTTCGGGAGAATATCTTTATAGATTGTCTTCAGCTACACCATTCCTTCATCCCAACTAGTCTTAGCATTACTCAACATTATTATGTGCCCATTAATCTGGGACACCAAGTCTTTTGCTTTCTTCACTATATCAGGGACTTTAGTGCTTTGCCTTGTTTTATCTGTAGCTTCTATTAACTTGGTCGATGCAATTTTGAAACTTGCTACTTCCCTGAGCTGACTCATTCTATGCTTTATGATTTCCCTCTGGGTTTGTAACTTATGTATATTAGAATGAATGGTTTCAACTTGAGACCTCTGATTACCAATAGCATCTTTTGTCGGATCATAAGATTTGGATATCTTCATTATCCGAGCTTCCCATTTATATCCTTAGTCTTAACCGGCCATGTGAGACAAAATTGATACAATTCACTAGCTTCTTTGAGGGCTAACTATGCATATTCTATACTTTTGTCTAACAATTTTTTTTCTTGAGAAGCCTTATCTTTTAGCTCCACTAATCTCTTGTTGTCTATTTCAGCTCTTACCCTTTTATCAACAACTTTCTTAAATGATTCAAGAATTCATAGACTCTATAAGCTTTTCCATCTATTCTGTGGGAGAGAGTGTTCTATCTCTCTAAATTCTGGGCATGATCTTTTCAAAAATATTTATTGCTTCACCAAGTAGCTCACTATCTTTCATGTGAGACTTTATTATTTCTTCTTGAGTAGTTGTTTGAAACATTGTGCCCAATTTTAACTTCTATAAAGGAGACATAGTGTCAAGTCTATTTGTCCTTGCAGTAAATCTGATGTGTCTACACTTTGAGCTTCTTTTTGCTTCAATAGAAATTCCCTTAATGAATCAACAATATCTCTTTTTATCTCTTCACCATGAGACACTACAACTTCTTGTCTTTCTAGAGGGGGATCTTGAATATTTTCTTGTTCATTTCCTTCAAGATCTAGTGTAGGAATGTCCATCATTTGTTCATTTTCCTCTTTTCTCTGGTCTTCTTGTTCTTCAGAGATATCTTGTTCAGGGACTGTTCTTTCTTCTTCGGACTTCTTCTCTTTTTCAACCTCTTTTTTTTATCTGGAGGAACTATTTCACTTTGTTCTATATTCACCTCCTCTTCACTCCTTGTGCTCACTAGAGGATTAGATGTACCTTGCTCTAAGGTCTATTCCACATCTGTCTATGGAATTGTATTGTTACCACTAGCATTTTGTTCCTCTTCATCAATATCAACAATGGTTGAAATTTGTAGTTCATGTAGCACTTTTAGTGTTATTTCCTTTGTCTCCTTGAACACATTCTCTACTTCACCAGACATCAGAGCATTGACTCTTTTCATGGTTCTGAATTCCTCACTGAGATTTTTGGTGACTTTGGTTCTTTCTTCAAGGGTGATGTTTAGACAAAGTTTTAACAAGACATATTCTTTGATCTCAATATCCTTGGCCATAGCTCCTTCTTTCCTTGCTAACATTATGTTGGCTAAGGTATCTGGCAAATCATCTATTACTTCAATCAATGTTTTACAAAACATGTCTAAATATCTTACAATTGTTGTTTCAATGATTACTTTGTATGTATCTGATCGTTCATCATACATGTCAATAATAGGCTTCAAGATACCATGTTGAGAAAATGCATTAACCAAGGCTTCCAAGGATAAACTTGCTTCTTCTTTTGTGTTCTCAGTCTTTTCTTGTTTATTCTTCTTCTTCCCCTTAGCTTTTTCAGATGGCTTCAGTTTTTTTTGTCCTTTTTGTTTTGACTTCCTCAACTGTTTCTATTTCCTCTTCTTCTTCATCCTTTCGAAGGCTCACATATACTCTTTTGGTGGCCTTTGCTTTATTTCTTTTCTTCTTCTCTTTTCTTTTCTTCTTTGGTTCCTACTCTTCTATCTTTTCTCTCTCAATTCTAGAGCTCTTGGAAGTAGTTTCAACAATGGTGGAAGCTCTTGTTCTTCTTCTAAAGCTTGTTGTGGGATTTTCTTGAGCTTAGATTTCTCCTCGTTCTTTTCCAGAGTTTCTAATGTTTTCCCTTTCTAAACATTTGATGCTTGTTCTATTGGAGCACTTGCAGCTTTTGAGGCCTCTGCTTTGGCTCTTGCTTCACTTATTTCTTCATCTGTAAATCCTTTCCTTTTATATCAAACTCCTCTTCCATCTTTCTTGCATTCTTCTTTATTTCAGGTTGATTATGTTCAATGTGCACTCTGAGAGATAGTTCCTCAAAAGTGCCAAACCTTTCTTCCTTGGGATCCCTAGGTTTGCTCAACATTAGATCTACAAAACCAATCAGAACTTCTTTCGTCACCTCATAACCCATAGGTGGGACCCAAACTGTTCTGGGTTCAATAGCCTCCATGAGGCATTTGTCCTTATCTACCCTGAACACTATTTCCTTCTCATACTTCTTTAAAACATTTTTAGGGATCCGGGCCCTATTCTGCATTTTCTTTTGAAAATTCTTGAAATATCCCAATAAGGCTGCATTCTATTTGTCTGCATTTCCCAAACTTCTTAGGTGATTTCTGATTTGTGTACCTACAAGTGGATGATCAAGCCAACCATTGTTCCCCATGCCAGGTAGCTCTCTCAGGAAGTAGAAGAATAGGCAAGTGATCAAAGTTCCATATTTGAAAGGATATTTAGTTTCCTTTGTTCTTTTCAAATTATCCATTAGTTCACCCTGAAGCAATTCACATAGGTCATAATCTGTGTTATTTTTTATCATGTCATATGTTATGTATTTAGTAGTTGCAGAAACAAAATTTTCCCTATTGGAGAAGTACACTTTGTATCCAATGACCATTGATGCAAACCTGACTGTTAGATCCTCAATGTCATTTATGGTGAGAGATCTCTTATCAAATTTAGCTCTTATTAGCTACATTACCACATTGTTCTTCATTTTCTTCAAAGTCAGAACCTTTCTGGTGGAGCACATACCAATTACAGTCTTGATGGATTCTTTTATTATCATGTATGGTTCATCAAGCCACAGAAACTCATCATGAACCCTGCTCAAGATATACCTAACCCAGGCATCATTTAGGATCATAGGAAAATCCAACCAGGTATCTAATTTCTTCTCATTCAAAACTTTGTATTCTTCTTTCAATTCAATATTAACAGTGGTCAATTCATCCAAGTACAATTTTCCTAGTTTTGTGTGATCATATTCTTCTAGGTTAGCATGAATGTATGTCCTAACATCTTCAGTGTATATAACACCATATGGAACTTTAGAAAATATGCCATCCAGATCAGTCAATGTTGATTTAAAACGATGTTTCTTGAATTTAGGGTGAGGCCTTTCAGTAATCTCAAATACTTGGGGAATATTCATCTTTCCAATTTCAACATAGAGAATTTTTTTGAGAGAGATAATGATAAATACCTTTTTCCTCCATTAGGGTTTCTTTGCCAGATGCTTGAATTTGCCCTAGCTTGCTTCTTAGGTCTCTCTAGTCACTTGAAGGTTTTAAAGTAGAATGATTTTTCTTTCAAATGAATCCCTTATATTTTCTTTTCATCAGGATTTAATCACAATAAATGCTTCATTTAAAAAGTTGTCAAACCCTTTCTCTGTTGTTCCCAGTCGATCAAGATTGTGCCACAATTTATCACATTAGCTTATTTTCTGCTAGAACCTTCTCCGTAAGCTCTATCATTTAGCCTTATACCCTTATCTCTTTGTGTTGGATATCAATACCACAATTCTGGCTGGGGGAGTAGGATTTTGCATTAAGTTCCCCCTGAGCCAGGGCTCTCAATTTACATCTTGGAGGAAGTACCAGCACCAGAGTCTAGTCTGAACACATCCTTAACTTCTTGTACACCTTCCTTGACCCACATTTGATTCATCTCTTTCTTTATCTCTACTAGATTTGTCTTTTGTATTGATTTCTTCATTTCATTCTGATTATCTTTCTTCATATTCCTACTTTTGCAGAATCTTGCAAAATGTCCAAGCCTATTGCAATTAAAGCATACAACATTGTTTCTTTCATTCATCCTTGATCTACATTGGTTATCCTTATGACCATATTTATTACATGCAAAACAATTCTCATTGAAAGATTGAGCATTCCTTCCATTATAGTTGTTCCTTATTTGACTTTTGCATTCACTAGCTTTGTGACCAAACCTCTTACATATAAAGCAATTACCTTTGAAGGTCTAAGTGTTCCTTCTATTGTCATTCCTTATCTGACTTCTACAATTATTAGCCTTGGGACCTACTTTGTTACAAGTGAAACATAGACTAGAGAATCATGGAACATTTTGATTTACTCTACTCCTACACTAAGTAGCCTTATGACCAGATTTATTGCAAGCATTACAATAGCCATTGAAAGAAGGGTACCTTTAAGCATTTGGTTGCTTGACCAGTGGTCTTCTAGGTCTGTTCCTTTGATTTTGAATCTATTTGTCTTTGTTCCTTTTGATCTGAGCATTCCTTTCTTAACCAGTTTTGGAGCTTTCACCTTTCTCAAATCCCAAACCTTCTTTGTCATTACGACTCTTCTGTCTTGCAATCATCTCATCAAGTTTTCCAGAGCTTAACTTAATTTTTTCTTCATAACTTTTTTCTTTTTTCCAAATCAAACTTCAGGTTCCCAACTTCCTTTGTAAGCTTTGTGTAGTCTTCAATTTTTCTTTTCACCAACTGATTTAGGTCTTCTTCTCCTTTTTCTCCTTTTAGAACTTCCACTTTCAGATTACTCAAGTTGTCTTCTGTAGATATCATTTGTTCACTAACATCCTTGTATTTATCTTCGAGTCTCTTGACTTACTCCCTTAATTTCTTAATACACTCATCTGCTTCCTTGACATTATCTTCCAGATCCATGTTTTCCAATTCAACTTTTTCAAGGTCTTCTAGTGCAAGTTTAAGTTCTTCTTCATTGACAAGTGTTGATACAGGAGCATCCCTATTTCAAGAGAAATCTTGCATCAACCAAAAACATTTGCATTTCAGTTTGTTTGCATTTCACTTCTTTCATTTTCCAGTATAGTTCAGGCAGTTCAGTCAATAGTAGTTCTCAACTTGTGGTCCAGTTTTAGCATTTCACATCTTGTGGATCTAGACTTAGCATCTACATTCATTAATCTACATCATATCAAGAATTCAGAGCATTTGGATAAGTTACCAGAAAGATATCGCTATTAGAAGTTGACTATTTTTTTAGAACAGAGCATTCCAATAGTTCCTGAGTAATCAACTGAAGGAGAAGGATTGGGGAGCTTTGGCCAACTTGTAGATCTTTGTGATTCATTCTACAATGTTCCTTGGTTCATGGCTGACCTTCCTCATAGGTTTGCACTTCATTGTATCCATTGGAGAAGTATTTTCAAGCTAATAGGTCCAACCTATCCAAGAACACACGTTACACCTCTTCATCAGGATTCCGGATCTCATGTGGCCGACACAGAGGAATCTATTGGTCTGATGATATATAAAGATCTAATAGATCCTTACGAAAGAAGTTCAGAGATAACAATTGACATTAGAAAGATCTATAGTTTAGTTTTGTGTGAAGGAGCATCAAAGCTTTATCTTGTGCATGTATGTATTCAGGCCTTGGAGCCCTAGTTGTAAGCCTGCATGTTGCTAGCCATATTGTATTTGAATTCTTTGATATATTGAATGACTGAATTTGCATTTATTCCATTTTCTTTGAGTGTTTCCATTGTGTTTACTCTTGTTGCATAGTCTGGATAGTTCATTCTATGAACCCTCCTACTGTGACTGCACCAAGTGGTATCAGAGCAAAAGTTTGAATCTTGGAGAGTGAAAGTTTGATTCTTAGGAGTGAATTGGCGAAGGGGATTCCATAAGATCTTGTTGTAAGTAGATCACCGATCCAAGGAAGGTTACTTGTGTACAACCAATTTTTGATTGAGAGGCAGTTGTCACTTGTAGCTTGATCACCGAACTTGAGGCAGTTTGCACTTGATCCTAGGAAGATGCCACCGTGAAGAGTTCCTCCTATTGGTACAATGGCTAATAGAATGGATGAGATGATGGAATTGATGAGAACAATGTGAGTCCATTTGGATGCTGTTGAAGAAGATAGGCGAAGAGGATTGACACCTAGACCTAATGCTAAAAGTGATGATGAGGAAGAATTTCAATCTGTTGAACATACTAGTGAAACCCTAGGAGGTGATGAAGAAGAAGATTTAGATCAGATAAAAATGTTGTGAGCTATTTCAAAGATTGGAAAAAGACCTAGAGTTGACGTTCCAAACTATACTAGTAATTTGAATCTTGAAGAATTGATTGACTGGATAAATGACATGGAAGAATACTTTGAATATGAGGAGATTGAAGATCTGAAGAAGGTGAAATTTGCAAAGACAAAGTGGAAAGGACATGCTACTATATGGTGGAAAGAAGTTCAGTTGGAAATAAATAGAAGAGGAAAAGAAAAGATTACAAAGTGGGACCGGATGGTGACCAAGTTGAAGAATTAGTTCATACCTGCTGACTATGAGTTAGAATTGTTGAAAAGATTGCAAAACCTAAGACAAAAGGAGAAATCTATGAAGGAATACACTGAAGAATTTCATAAGATGATCATAAGAACAAGACATAGTGAAGCAAGCAAGGAGAAAGTGGATAGGTACGTCAATGGACTGAGATTGAACATTCAAAAAGAACTAAGTTTGGTAAGAATGACATCTTTGGAAGAATCATATCAATTTGCCCTGAAGGTTGAAGAAAAGTTGAATACTTGAAGCATGATCAGAGACAGAGAGGTAGAGGAGGTAAATTTCAGAGAGGAAGATCATTTTCTGGATATGATAGATCATTTGTGGAGTAGAACAAATTTGATAGTCCAGTTAGAAAGGATGATAGAGATAACAATGCTTACCAGAGAGATGACAAAAATTTTTACCAGAGAGGAAACTCTAGTGCATACCAGAATGAAGGATATAGAAGAGAAGAAAGAGGATTTGATAAGAAAACATTCAGAGGTACTTGTTTCAAATGTGGAAGTGAAGGACATAGAGCATTTGAGTGTAATTAGGGTAGTACAAGTAGGAAAATAGAAAATAGTGGAAGAATAACATATGTTGAAGAACCTATTGAATCACTTGGTTCAGTTGGCAATCTAGAGAAAGGAGAATCATTGGTGATGAAGAGAGCACTATTTCAAATAGAGACAAATGAAGAACCATCGTAGAGGAAAAGTCTATTCAGAACTAGATGCAAATCCAAAGGTAAGTATTGTGAAGTTGTGATTGATAGTGGTAGTTTGGATAACCTAGTTTCTGAGGAGATGGTAACTAAGCTAAAGTTGGAGAGATTGAAACACCGAAGGCCCTATCAAATAGCATGGATTTAGGATGATCATAAGGTACTGGTGAGTGAACAATGTTTGGTGAAATTTCATATTGGTTCTTATCATGATGAAGTCTTGTGCGATATTATACCTATGGATGTTTGTCATATCTTGTTGGGTAGACCTTAGCAGTATGATAAAAAATCTATGCATGATGGAAGAAAGAATACATATACTATAATAGCAAATGGGAAAATAATTACATTGATTCCTTTAGATGATGGTCCTAAAAATGTGGTATGTGGGAATGCTAGAATCTATTTGGTAGATGGAAGGAAATTTTTGGATGGTTTGAAATATGAAAGTATGTGTTATGCCTTGATTCCTAAGAAGCCTGAAATATTGAGAAAGTCTTAACTGGATGAGATAAGAGAGTTGCTAACAAAGTACGAAGACATCATATCAGATAATGTACCTGATGGATTACCACTTATAAGAAGTATCAATCATCACATGGATCTTATACTAGGAGCAAGTTTGCCTAACAAAGCAGCACACCAGATGACACCAACAGAAAATGAAGAACTAAATAGACAGATACAAGAGTTGTTGAAGAGAGGCTTGATCAGAGAAAGCTTGAGTCCTTGTGCAGTACCTGCAGTGTTAGCACCTAAGAAGGATGTAGAATGGAGAATGTGTACTAATTCCAGAGCAATAAATAAGATCACAGTTAAGCATAGATTTCCTTTACCTAGGATGGATGATATCATGGATTGTTTGAGTGGAGAAAGATATTTCACAAAAATAGACTTGAAGAGTGGATACCATCAAATTAGAATCAGAGAAGGAGATGAATGGAAGACTACTTTTAAGACAAATGAAGGATTGTATGAGTGGTTAGTGATGCCTTTTGGATTGACAAATGCACTGAGTACTTTCATGAAGCTGATGAATGAAGTCTTGAAGAAATTCTTGGGTAATTTTGTTATTGTATACTTGGATGATATTCTAATTTTTAGTAGGACAAAAGAGGAACATTTGTTGCATATTAGACAAGTTTTGTAGAGGTTGAGAGAAGAGAAATTGCTGATAAACATCAAGAAGTGTAGTTTCATGAAAGAAGAATAGGTATATTTGGGATTTGTGATTTCTGCGGAAGGATTGAAGATGGACCCTAAGAAAGTGAAAGTAATTATTGAATGGCCTACACTGAAGAGTATTGGGGAACTTAGATCATTTCATGGTTTGGCTAGTTTCTACCAAAAGTTCATTAGAAATTTTAGTTTAGTTTGTAACCCTATGACAGAAACAATGAGAGATGATAGAAAAGATTTCAAGTGGACATTAGGAGTAGATAAAAGTTTTGAACTATTGAAGCAGAAAGTGACAGAGAAACCTGTTTTGGCATTACTAGATTTCAATAAGGTATTTCAAGTTGATTGTGATGCAAGTGGAAATGCAATTGGAGCAGTGTTAAGTCAAGAAGGTAGACATGTAGCTTATTTTAGTGAGAAGTTGAATGATGTAAGGAGAAGATATTCGGTTTATGATCAAGAGTTCTATGTCATAATTCAAGCCTCGAAGAAATGGAGACATTACTTGTTGCCTAAGGAGTTTGTGTTGTATATAGATCATCAAGCTTTGCAATATTTGAATAGTCAAGGAAAGTTGAATCAGAGACACATGAGATGGGTAGAGTTCATGCAGAGTTATACTTTTGTGTTGAAGCATATGAGTGGTAAATCAAACAAAGTTGTTGATGCCTTGAGTAGAAGAAGAAACTTGTTGACAAAGATGAAAGTTGAAGTGTTAGGTTTTGATGAATTGAAGAACTTGTATGAGAGAGACACTGATTTTACAAAACCCTGGAAAGCATGTAAGGAATCTGTTATTGCAGATAGGAGTAAGTGGTTAGACTATTTCATTCAAGAAGATATGTTGTTCAAAGGAAGTCAGTTATGCATGCCTAGAAGTTTAATGAGAGATAATTTGATCAAGGAGAAGCATAGTGGTGAATTGGTAGGACATTTTGGCATTGATAAGATAGTAGCCTTGGTAAATGAAAATCACTTTTGGACTCAGATACATAAGGATGTCAAGAGATTTGTGCAAAGTTGTACAGTTTGTCAAGTTGCAAAAGGGAGTAGTTAGAACACTGGATTGTATAAACCTTTGACAGTTTCGGAGAGACCTTGGGAAGATATAAGCATGGGTTTTGTAATGGGATTACCTAAGACACAGAGAGGGTATGATTCAATATTTGTAGTGGTTGACAGATTTTCAAAGATGGCTCATTTCATACCTTGTAAGAAGATAATTGGTGCAATGCATGTAGCTGACCTTTTTTTCAAGGAGATTGTGAGATTGCATGGATTACCTAAGAGTATAGTTTCAGACAGAGACACTAAGTTTGTTGGTTACTTTTGGAAGACACTTTGGAAGAAGATGAAAACAAATTTGAAATTTAGTTCTACTTTTCATCCACAGATAGATGGATAGACAGAGCTAGTGAATAGGAGTTTGGGAAACTTGTTGAGATGTTTAGTTGGAGACAGAGCCAGATGTTTGGATTTGATTCTTTCACAAGAAGACTTTACATACAATAACTCAGTAAATAGGAGTACTGGAAGAATAGCTTTTGAGATTGTTATCGGAGTGAATCCTAGAGGAGTTGCAGAATTAAGCGACATCAGTATAGAGGAAAAGAAGAGTGTAGAAGAAGAAGAATTTGTAGATCACATGAAGACAGTGCATAATCAAGTGAAGAAGCATTTGGAGGATATGAACAATCAGTATAAGGAAAAGGCAGATGAGAAGAGAAGACATAAGGAATTTGAATTTAGAAATGAATTAATGGTATACTTGAGAAAAGAAATATTTCTCGTTGGGACACATAACAAGTTGAAGATGAAGAAGTTTGGACCTTGTAGGATACTCAAAAATTTTGATTCAGGAAATGCATATGAAGTGGAGTTACCGAAAACATTGGGTATTTCACCTATTTTCAACATTGTAGATCTTTATCAATATCATGAAGCAGAGTTCAATGACAGCATGGGAGAAGACTTGAAAAAGTAGTTGCCACAACAAGCATCGGAATAGATTGAAGACATTTTGGATAGTAGAGTTGGACGTAGCACTAGAGGAAGACAATACAAAGAATATCTTGTGAAGTGGAAAGGCAAATCAAAAGAAGATTCATTGTGGATTTCTCAGGCTGAGATGGACCATCTTGGTTCTCCCCTAGCCCCAGGAAAGTGAGGGACTCACTTTTCAATAACCCTAGATGTCTGATGTAGGAGCATCCCTGGTTCAAGAGAAATCTTGCATCAACCAAAAACATTTGCATTTCAGTTTGTTTGCATTTTAGTTCTTTCATTTTCCAGTATAGTTCAGGCATTTTAGTCAATAGCAGTTCTCAACTTGTGGTTGGCATTTAACATCTTTTGGATCTGGACTTAGCATCTACATTATATCAAGAATTTAGAGCATTTGGATAAGTTACCAAAAAGATATCACTATCAGAAGTCAACTTTTTTCTCATAACAGAGCATTCCAATAGTTCCTGAGTAATCAGCTAAAGGAGAAGGATTGGGGAGCTTTAGCTGACTTATGGATCCTTGTGATTCATTCTACAATGTTCCTTGGTTCATGGCTGACCTTCCTCATAGGTTTGTACTTCATTGTATCCGTTGGAGACAGATTTTGAAGCCAATAGGTCTGACCTATCAAAGAACACATGTTACACCTCTTCATTAGGATTTCAGATCTCTTGTAGCCAACATGGAGGAATCTATTGGTTTGGAAATGATATATAAAGATGTAATAGATCCTTAGGAAAGTAGTTCAGAGATAACAATTGACATTAGAAAGATCTATAGTTTAGTTTTGTGCAAAGGAGCTTCAGAGCTTTATCTTGTGCATGTATATATTCAGGCCTTGGATCCCTAGTTGTAAGCCCACATATTGCCGACCATATTATATTTGAATTCTTTGATATACTGAATGATTAAATCTACATTTGTTCCATTTTCTTTGAGTGTTTCCATTGTGTTTACTCTTGCTGCACAGTTCGGACAGTTCATTCTGTGAACCCTCCTACCATGACTGTACCAAGTGTACATTCTTCTTCAGTCTCAGTTGCATCAATTTCTTTAGGAGTAGGACATTTTTTACCTACCATGCGTTCACTTCCCAAGATCTTCTTGAAGCTATTAGGCTTCTTCCAAGGAACTTGGCTCTGATACCAATTGTTGAACACCCAAAGTACTGGGGGGGTAAATCATTACTTTATTAAACTTCTTACTGATTGAACTAGCAATCCATTTACCGCATGCAATAACAAAGCAAATTAAACATAGAACAAACAACTAGACTCCATCACACATGAACACCAGGATTTTTACGTGGAAAACCTAAAACTAGAAAAAACCATGGTGAGTGTTAGCTCACAATATATTATGTAGGATCAATACCAAATTACAATAAAGGCTCACTGCCCAAAAGATGCTCACTGCAAGGAGGCTCATTTCCTAGAGAAAGAAAGAAAGAAAGAAAAAGAGTGGCTCACTGCCAATTTGAACTACTTAGATTGCATCTACTCATGCATGGATGCAGCTCCAATGAATGCGTAAAACACTGTCTCAAAACTCTTCATCTTGACTGCTATGTTTCACTACTCTATCTTTACATTAGACAGGATCTCTCTTCTTCTGCTCTTGTTGCCTACTTTGCACTTTGACATATTCTACATATACACTATCGTACTTCACACCTCAAACATCGAATTCAATCTCATATTTATATCCACAACAAAAAAAACTTCATATTAGGTCGGCCAAATAAGGTGTACCATGTAGTCATACATTATATACTCTGTCGACCAAATTCATTCTCCAAATACTATAGCAGACCCAAAAAATATTTGAAACACCTTCTCACATGTCGGCCTCAACTATTTCATTACTTAGAATTAATTTTCAAACAAAAAGACTTACTACACACACATCATACTGTCATGTCGGCCTTATCCACAGACTGTTCACTAGATCAATTCAACTGTCAGACAACATCTTCCACTACAGACCACAAGACACGCTCAAATCCATATCAGAGACTCCTCACATGTCATAGATCACACCTCTAGAATCATAGAGAAAAATATTCTTTTGCGGTAAAATGCGGACCACTGGAACACATGCTCTGTCATAGTCAAATTGTACCATATCAAGCATAGTCAAGTAGTCCTAACTAAGTCTTCGGTGGAGCTAAGAACTTGCAACTCTGGATTTGAATACTTCAAACAGGTGTTTACAACACCTCAACTTTACATAGCAAGATATGTAATAGTGGAGGAATGTGGACCAAAACAACTGAGTGTTCTGTTATCATTTCCTTTGCTCATTGCACTGCCTGACATAGGCTTCTTGAAGATTAACTCCCGGTACTCATCAAAGACTGAAATCTTGGACAATTGATCATCTGAAGACTGTGAACAACATACCTAATCTGCATGATATGATCTTCTACTGCTTACCAAAGTCATCCATTATATTGTTTCTTTGTCACTATCTCCTGTATATTGTTAACACTTAGCCAAAATAGCTAAGTCTGCTTCTCCGGATCAAAACATTGTTCCAATCTTGTTCCTTTGCTTGTTGCCATCAATGACAACATCTTCATGTTAGCAAGAGACACTGCTATGAAGAAGATTGGAATGTTGTCATTGATGGCAACAAGGCAAAGATGATACATTAGCATGACAAGGAGACATGATCATTCCAAAAGATCAACTTGGATTGGCAACAATGCACAAAAGCATTCAAGTCTAGAAGGCCAAAATAACCAAGTATGGATAGTGTTTAGAGTAAGGGTTAGAAAGTGAATCAGTATACCTCTGCAAATGAAGACCGGCAAATGTAGTTAAGGTATGATGACTCATAGCTATTTGATGATGATATATTCTAGTGTTCAAGTCATGACTTCCTCCAGAAGTCGTTTGGAGAAATTGTCTAAGTATGGATGAACAAAAGTAAGATAGGGATAGAGTATAGTGCAAAGTAAAATGGTTTCACAAAAGCACAAGTGACAAAGGTAAGGGAAAAAGCTCAAGCTGAAAAGGAAGAAAAGGAAAAGAAGAAAAGTGAATCTGTTGAAGTTTTGGAAGAACCCAAGAATAAATCACAAAAACTAGAAGCATCAAGGAGGACTAGACTGTCTACCTCTAAAGAATCTCCTGCTACTAGCCATAAAATATAGAAGACCAAGTCTAAAAGAATGCATGAAAGAATTGCAGTTGATGAAGAAGAAACGAAATCAAATGAAGAAGTGAAAAAGATGAAAGTTGAGGCAACTAAAACCTCTAGAAGTAGCAAGGAGAAGCCATTTGAAAGGGATAAACCCAAGAAAAGGCAAAGGAAGGATGAACCACAGACTAAAAAAGCCACTATACAGCTAGAAGATGTTCTAAAGGCAGTTACAATAAATGGAAATCTGAAACCAATGGCCCAATTCTATTCAATGATTACAATGATGCAAACAAGAGGGTCTTAGAAGAAGCTACTATAAAGTATCTAAACATATACAATAGAGCCCTCATTGAAATCATTGGTGATCTCCCATATACCTTGGGTAGTATACTATCAGCCAGAGAGGAAGCTTCTATGGCTGAGGACATTGAACTCAGAGAACATACATTGATAAAATTATGTCCAGAGATCACTCCCGAAGAAAAGGCCAAGATCTCCAAAGCACTTAACAACGAGTTCAGATCAAAGAAAAGAATGAATGCATTGATGTTAGGAGAAATTGATAGTGGTCAAGGACACGAAGGAGATCATTCTAGAGATACTAAAGAAATATAATATCCCTAGCATCTATGACAATCAAGAAACAAATGTTGGGAATGATACATTTTCTCTGGAAGAAAATCTTGAGTAGAAAATAGATGAATCTATCAAAGTGACTAAGGAGAAAGAAGGATCTTCCGCTGACACCAAAGTAAGATCCTCTCCAAGACATCAAACAGATGACAAAAGTCACAAAGAGAAGACTGAGGAGGAATGGGCTAAGGAAAATCTCTCACCGGAATAGAAGGAGGATTCTAATAAGGACATAGATCTAGATGATTCAGAGTAGAGCCTGAAAGAAGAAGGCTCTGCTACACCAAGAGACACTGTAGAGTCGATTAAAGAACTTTTGGAGAAAGAGAAACAAGTTTTGGATGAGCCTCAGTTTTTACATGGTCCAATAAACTTGGACACAATGTCCCCTATACAAAAATTTAGATTGGCATCAATTGCATAGGCAAAGGCAAGAGAGGAAATGTTAAAGTCTCACATAGAGGATAGTGAGGTCATTGGTGAAGTATCTAGCATTTTGGAGAAGATGATGCCAACATACCAGAAGGATACTTCTCTGTCATAAAAAAATCAACTCAAAGGACTTATAAACTCTATAAGTAAACATTTTGAATCCTTTGAGAAATTTGCAGACGTAAAAGTTAGGGAAGAGTTTAATGAGAAAAGATTGAATAAGTTGAAGGAAATGATAACCAATGACAAAGTCCAGCTAGAAAATAGAACAAAAAGAATTCAAAATGCCATTAAAGAAGCTTGTGATATATACAAATTTTGTTTATTCTGGCCGGAAGTCACAAACAAAATAGAAGAAAAAATCAAGGAGTTGGAGTAGAAAATCGTGAACACTTCTAAGGCATATGATCGAGTGATAAAATCAATTAGCACCAAGGAAAGTCAAGTCATCAACCTTCATGATGACTTGAACAATCTAATAAGTGAGAGGGATAAAATTAAAATAAAATGTGTTAGCTAAGAAGAATAATCTATCCTAATTTATATTACATGTTTAATCTAGCAGCTGAAGCACAAGTAGCTTCACAATTTGACACACCCTCTGATCTACACAAAGCAGAGACTGTAGTCTTTCTACTAAGTGGTCATATTCAAATTTTGGACAATGCCAAGAAAAGCTAGGATGTTGAGTTGGCTCAAATTAAAAAAAAATTCAATGACATCCTCTAGCACATGTAAAATAAAGTTTAAGATTGTACCTGTACATATGCAGTAGAGTATAGCAAATTTTACAGTTTTGACAACTTTTGATTCCGGAACCTACACCTTTACCATTGATGTCAAAGGGGGAGAAGAAGATCAGTGAAAAATGGGGAAAAATCTTAGGGAGAGAAGCAATATAGAGTGTATATAGAAAGGGGGAGCAATCAAGGTAGTAAAGCATTTTTCACTAAGTGTTGCCATCAATGCCAAAAGGGGAGATTGTTGGCAAGAGACATTGTTATGAAGAAGACTAGAATGTTGTCATTGATGGAAACAAGGCAAAGAGGATACATTAGCATGACAAGGAGACATCATTCTCAAAGATCAACTTCGATTGGCAACAAGGCACAAAAGCATTCAAGTCCGGAAGGCCAAAATAACCAAGTATGGATAGTGTTTAGAGTAAGGGATAGAAAGTGAATTAGTATGCCCCCGCAGATGAAGATCAGCAAATGTAGTTCAAGTATGATGACTCATAGCTATTTGATGATGATATATTCTAGTGTTCAAGTCAAGACTTGCTCTGGAAGTCATTTGTAGAAATTGTCTGAGTATGGATGAACAAAAGTAGGACAGGGATAGTGTACAATGCAAATTAAAATGGTCTGCATTCCTCCGCAATTGCATATTTTGTTCTACATTTCTGAGGCAACGAAGAGACATGTCATGACTACCTAAATCCAAAGTTGTAAGTTTCAAAGTCCATCGGAAATATTGTTACAAGCTTCTGAGTATTGCTACAGTGTTTGATAGAGTTTGACTGTGACAGAGTCTAAGTTCTGATGGTCCACATTTTGCCACTAAAGGATGTTTTTCTTTGCAGTTATGAAGGTATGATTGGTGACATCTGATGAGTCTCTGATATGATTTTGAGCAAGCCCTATGGTCTGCAGTGAAATTTATGATTTGATAGTTAGACTGAGTCAATAACAGTCTGAGTTTGAGGTTGACCATGTTAGTATGATCTATGTGCGGTAAGTTCTATTGATTAGAAATTTATCCTAAGTGGTTCTATAGTTGAGGCCACAATATGTGAATGCAATTCAAGTATTGTTTAAGTCTGCTGAGAGTTTTTGTGGATGGATTTAGGTAACAAGCTACAAGTTTATTAACTATACGCTTCATCTAAGTACGCTGACGTAATTTGAAGATCTCAAAGTGTTGCGGATGGGATTGAATCCAGTTTTTGGTGTGTGGAGTGTTAATGGTTAGTGTCTAGATGTGATGTGATTTATGCGAGCATAAAATAACAGAGCAGAGATAGAAGATCAGTGATGATGAAGACTTAGGATTCAATATTCATTTACTAAGTGACTGCACCCTCGCATGCTGATAGATGCTTTTGCAGTATCCATATTTCTTATATGATTTCACTTGTACTTGGAAGTGAGCCATCTTAATTAAGGTAGTGAGCTTGGTAGTGAACAACCATTAGGGTCTAACAACCCTCATTGTAATCTTTCTAGGTTTAGGGTTGAGGCAGTGAGCCTACTAGACCTAGTTGTACTTCATGACAGTGAGCCAGCATGTTCTAGGCCCATGGAGTGACCAAGCCTGAACATCATCATTTGTAAAAGATTGCAATGTATATTGAGAGCTAATCCTCTCCGTGGTTTTTCCTTTTCTTGGGTTTTCCACATAAAAATCTGGTGCCTATGTGTCATGTTTATATGGATTATGTTTATGTGGTTACTTTTCTTTCTGAATATTAAAGTTGTCATTTAGCTTAATTGTTTAAATTTAAGAATACTGATTCACCCCCCTCTCAGTATTCAATAATTGGTATCAAAGCAAGGTTCCTTGGAAGAAGTCTAATAGATTGAGGAAGATCTAGGGTAGTTTAATCATGGTAGCAAGAAGATTTGGAAATTATGAAAGCAACAAGGAACTAGAAGCAACCCTTATTGATCTTGAAAAATCTAAAGCAGAAATTAGGGATCTAAAAGCTAATATTCAAGAAACTGATAAATTCTTCCTAAAGCTAAGAGAGCAAGTCAGGAAGTTCAAAGAGAAAAGCAAGGAGCTAAATGATCAATTAGATGAAGCACATGAGTTTCTAAATGGGTTGAGACTGGAAGTTGAAAAGAAGGAAGAAATTGAAATGCATCTAAATCAAGTTGTTAAGAATAAATTAGAGCAATGTGAAAAATTGGGCAAAGAAGTGCTACTTCTAAAATTTGATCTAGATGTAGCCAAGAGCTATGAAGAAAAGTTCAAACTAAGTTATACAAAGCTTGATGAGGTGATTGCTAGTCAAAGCAGTGTTGATGATAAGCAAGGTTTGGGATTTGAGAAAGAAGAAAGTTCAAAATTTGGTCAAACAAACACTAAGTTAAAGAAAAATAGAGGAAAGTAGTTCAGAAATCAAAGAGGAAGACCTAGAAGAGCTCTAGTTAGACAGCCAAATGCTTAAAGGTATCCATCTTTCAATGGCCACTGTTTTAATTGCAATAAGTTTGGCCATAAAGCTACTCAATGTAGGAGTAGAATAAAACAAAACCAAAATGTTCCATCCTTTTCTGGTCAATGTTTCAATTGCAAGAAAATTGGTCACAAATCAAATGAATGTAGAAATCTGGTAAGAAATGGGTCCTACAATGCTTTGAATAGTCAATCATTCAATGGAAAGTGTTTTGCATGCAATAGATTTGGACATATGGCTAATCAATGTAGATCAAGGATGAATTCATTTAGAAGGAATCAAGGATAAGGAAACTTTGTGTGCTTCAATTGCAAAAAAAATGGACATATTGCAAGATTCTGCAAAAGCAAGAATGTGAAGAGAAATTACTATGCTGAAGAAAGCAAAACAGAGTAGAGGAATGATAAGGGGAAAGAAAAGGTTGATCCAGTTGAAACCAAGAAGGAAATGGACAGGATCTGGATCAAGAAAGAAGTAATTAAAGAAGAGGATAGATTTGCACCAGTATTTGGTGTAGATACTTTCTCCAAGGAGTAAATTTGGTGCTCTGGCTCAAGGGGAGAAATGTTGAAAATCCAAACCCCCAGCCAGATAGTTAGTTCTGGAGTCTGGCACAAAGATATGTGATAGAATCTGATATGGAAGATCTAATGGAAGAAAATCCAGAAGAAAATAAGTCTATGTGGTACATTGTGGAGCAATTCTGATTGATTGTATCTATCAGAGTAAAGATCGGCAACTTTTGAGAATGAGCATTTATGACAAGTAGGTCAAGTGTGGAGGATAAAAAGAAAACTCTTTTGCATTATAACTCACTTTGCATTCAAGCTATCAAATATCCAAGAGATATTAAAACAAAATTTCAAACATCAACAAAGATTCAAAGTGCCCAAAAGTGATCCAGGTAAAGAAAACCCTAATTCGACATAACAAGGTATTTACCGTTGGAACTTTATTGAATTTGCAATGGCAACCCCACAATTTGTTGATGTTACTGAGCGACCTAGACCCAAAATCAAGAAAGATCCCTTCAAAGCAACTGAAGTTGATCCAATGGGTACTTTTTTGGAAATACCATATGAAGTTCTGTATGTGGAAAACGTTAGAGCATATATCCATGTTGCCCTAGATGATCTCAACGATAACAAATTCTCAGATTTATACCTGAAGCATTTAAGAAATGATCAATTTGACCTAAAGGAAGAATACAAAGTCTTAAAAGAGAAGAAATTAATCCGGTATGTAGAGTTTCCTATGTTTGCAGAGGATGAATGGGTCTGGTATATCCTGATTCGTATTCATGATAAATTCATGTGGTTAGGGCAGCCCTTCAAAATCACCAAGGAAGTGATTAGGGCAGTAACAGGGCTAAATTCTACCAGAGGTACACCCTTGCTGAAAGATGTGAAGAATCAAATTGTTACAGAGGCTACTAGAGCCTAATTTGACAAGAGGGTATTAACCATAAATGACATCATAGACCATGCGGTAAGATTTGCTTCTATGGTCATAGGCTACAAGATCTATTTCTCAAACTGGGAGAACTCTGTCTCTGGTACTACAATATACACCACATATCAAATGGTCAAAGAGAATGTTGATTATGATTTGTGCAAATTGCTGAGAATCCAACTACTGGAGAATCTAAAGAAGATCAAGGAAAGCAAAAACTACCCCTTCAAATTTGGTACATTGATTATCTGTCTATTCTTCTATTTTATGAAAGAGTTGCCAAAAATGAAGAATCTATTCTGGTTAACTAGTAAACCAGTAGCTGTCCAAATTAGAAATCATTTAAGTAGCATTGAAAGTCATGATGAACAAAAAGTAGCCATATGGGGGTACTTTAAGAATTTTCAAAGCATGATGCATTCAAGAGAAAGAATCCCTGAGAAAATTGTTGAGGAGTATAATGATAATATATGTTTTATGGTTACAAAGGATCAATGCTTGATGGATGTTGTTGAGCCTAGGACAGTCTAGATAATGTCAATGGGTTATGAAGTGGATGGACAAATATTAGAAAGCTATACTCAACACATACTGAGCAAACCCAAGGACAACAGAGAAGAAAGGTTTGGAACCTATGAAGAGCTATCTGTGAAACTCCATGTTGAGCTCAGACAACCTAAAATCTCTAGGAAAATAAAGAAAGTGGTAGAAGATATTGCCCTGAAACATGGGTTCACAAAAGAACAAGTGACAAAGGTGGTGTTAGTGCCTGAATTGACTAACAATTTTTGAGCAATTTTCATGCAGGCACTTTCCCTAAGTATCCAAAAAATGTTCTAAGTGTTGGACCTCCTCAGCATTTTTCAGCTGCAGCATCATATTTTCCTGAGGAGGAGGTCATCATCATCATATTTTCTTCGATGGTGGTCAGCATCATCATGTTCTCTGTCGACCGGTTTCTCATCAGGATCATCATATTTCAATATCGGGTGATGTTTGGATATCATCCTGATCCTGCTGATGAGCTACAGTGTGCCCTGATTTGCTTGCGGGGGTGATTTTTCTAGTATCCGGTGATTTTCCAATTATCACCTTGCCCTTTTATGATGATGATGTTGCCCCGATCTTCTGAAGGGGTTATTCTCTGAGTTGTTCGACCTGACTTGTTTTTTCCTAAGGGTCGTCATCATCATCATCATATTTCCAGTTATCGTCGTGTTGCTTGCGAGGGTCATCATATTTTCTGCCTGCATGATATTTCGCCGGGGTGATATTTTTTATCATCGGGTGATCTTGGTTATGATCATCCTGATGATGTTGTTGAAGAGTTCTAAGTATGACCCGATATTCACTGGGGTCATCATATTTTGAACGTCAGGATGATCTTAGTCAATATCATCCTGATGTTGTTGTATCACTTCATGTTCATTGTTTTATCATCCTGATGATGCTGACGTCAGGGTGATAGGGTGATATCTATTTCTCTGCCTATCTGCATCATGATATTTCCGAAGGGAGATATCCGCCTGCCGGCTTCGTGCATTATCTAGTGGGGGGTGATCTTTTCAAGCATCATCATATTCATCTATCACCCCGATCTTATAGTGGAGCTACAGTGCAGCATGATATTTGTGCATCAGGATGATATTTCCAAATATCTGGTTATCGTCTGAATATCATCCTGATGTCGATATGATGATGACGTCATCAAGGTCCGGGGGGGTCATATTTCTAACACTGATCATCTTGTGGAGATCCCCCGATATTTGCAAACATGATGATGACGTCATCCGGATATGAGGAGGTGCGTAGTAGGCAGATATGCTGATGACGTCAGCAGGATATGATGATGACGTCATCAGGATGTTCATCGGCCAGACTTTTGGTATAGGCTAAGCAGGAGGATGTTCCTCCGATGGATCAGGTTGTGCCGATGAAGGCGATTATCATACAGGTTATATTGCGATATGATGCTGATGTCAGGGTGATATTTTAAGCGACAGGATATCATGCTGTTGGAGGATGATGATGAAGTCTTATACTAGTGTCGTCAGGAGCAAAAGCACTGACATTATACATGCTCGTGGCCTAGTATATAAAGTGTTGAAAAGGTCGCCGCGGGGTGCATGTGGGATAATTGATATCCTGCATATTCAAAATATCATGACGATGAATCTTGGTGGGAAATGGTTGCGATCGACTGTTTGATGTTTTTCCCAAGGCCGCGGGTTGGTGCGCTATTAATGGCGAAGGTTGCAGAGGTATGGGCGGATCTAGTACCCGATTGAAGGTGTACATCGACGGACAGTGGCGCAGGGCTCGAGATTCCTTCCTGTCTCCTCCCCTACCTGCTGCATTCATGTTTGGGCGCCAATCTGGTAATGCGTTGAGCGCCATTTTGCTGATACTGTGTATCTGGCAGGATTTTTTTGGTCAACCATGTAATTAATTGCTGTGGTACACTACCTGGCTATTATAAGCAGGAGGTGTTACTCATTTTTGGTTGTTGAAAGTTGAAGATTTTTGGCTCTGTAATTCAAAACAAGCTGATCTGGTTGCTCTGTACAGCTTAACCTGTGAGTTTATGTATCTCTTGTTGTATGTTTTTGGCATGAACCCACTGATTTCATGATTAATCTTATATGAGAAATGCTATCTTAGCATGTGTTGTGTTAATTCTATCTCCAGTATTGCATGTATTCTTCTTCTGAATCTGGATATTTGGGTAATGTTTAGATTCTAGAGCATAGAATTCCTATGTTGAATGTCTGATCTTTTAACTTCTGCTCAAGGGGTAGATTAAACTGTTTTCAGGTTGAACATTGGGAAGGGTATACTTCAGTAGGGATGCCATAAGTAGAGATAACTTAACACTCTGTATTGGGAGATATTTGCAAGGCAGGTATCACATATATCCCCCTGAAATCTAGTTTTAGCTGTTCATGTTGATCATTCACAGGTGTATGTCTACTGACTCCAGGCCCTGGATAGGCACCAATCTTGCTTTGTTTTTGTGTTACAACCATGTCCAGCTTTGCATCCAAACTTAAAATCCAAATCAAAATCTAAAACAACCATTAGGACATTAGAATTAGTTTTAGGATCCTCAGTCCTCTGTCTACAACTGCAAATAGGCCCAAAGCTAGCCCCTTTGCTCTTATCTTTCAGTTTTGGTCTACTTACAGGAGGACTTATCTGCTTTCTGTCAGCATCCCAGCCTTTGTATGCATATCCTCATGGATGTTGAGTAGGGAATACCCCCCTAGGTCTTGCAGAGCCTGAAGAAGAAGAGGAGATAAAATATAGAGTCTATCTCCTACACTGTTGGCCCCTGGCCCAGAGATCTTGTTGATCACTGATGGCTACCTTGTAGGGAAATCTGGGAATAAGCATCCAGTCTGGGAAAAAACCAACAGGTGGAAAAAGCTTAAGCTGGAAAGGAAGAAAATGAAAAGAAGAAAAGTGAATTCGTTAAAAAGAAGAAAAGCGAATCTATTGAAGTTCTGGAAGAACCCAAGAATAAATCACAAAAACTAGAAGCATCAAGGAGGACTAGAGCATCTACCTCTGAAGAAGCTCCTGCTACTAGCCACAAAAGACAGAAGACCAAGGCTAAAAGAATGCATGAAAGCATTGCAGTTGATGAAGAAGTGAAAAAGATAAAATATGAGGCCACTAAAACCTCTAGAAGCAGCAAGGAGAAGCCCTCTGGAAGGGATAAACTGAAGAAAAGGCAAAGGAAGGATGAATCACAGACTGAAAAAGCCACTATAAAGATAGAAGATGTTCTAAAGGCAGTTACAATAGATGGAAATCTGAAACTAATGGCCCAATTCTATGATGATTACAATGATGCAGACAAGAGGATCTTAGAAGAAGCTACTGTAAAGTATATAAACATATACAATAGAGCCCTCATTAACATCATTGGTGATCTCCTAGATACCTTGGGTAGTATACTATCAGCCAGAAAGGAAGCTGCTATGGCTAAGGACATTGAACTCAGAGAACGTACATTGATAAAATTATGTCTGGAGATCACTCCCAAAGAAAAGGCCAAGATCTCCAAAGCACTTAACAATGAGTTCAGATCAAAGAAAAGAATGAATGCACTGATGTTAGGAGAAATTGATAAAATGGTAAAGGAGAGTGAGGAGATCATTCTGGAGATACTTGTTAGAAATTAATCTTTACTTAGTGAAGATTATATTATATTTTTGTATTTTATTAATTTGGTGTTTTATCCCCACACGTGGGATAACACCTCTTTTATTCCTTCTGTAGGAATAATCTATATTTTGGTAGATTCCTCCTTAAGAGGAAACATGTGGCACACACCTTATGCATGGTGGCATATGGGAGTTACGCATAACTCCATTTCTTCACCTCTATTTAAGAGGTGTCCTCTTCTCTTTCTGCAATCCCTCTTCAGTGATATCTTCTCTATTTTTCTTCATTTTTCCCTGTAATTTCTTTTTCTAGCTTCTTGCCACTTGCATAACACAGGTGGTTTTTCTTTGTTTTTCCCCCTTCACAACAATCTTTGGTCTCCTTGGTGCAATCTAGTATTTTTCTTGTGTTTTGTATTATTTACTTTGCATGTTTGATTAGTGCTATTTGATCCTGCAATTTCCCTTTTCATGGTATGAGATCTTTGGTACTAATCATTCTATGCAAGTTGTTGAAAGTCGTGCAAATATCTATGTTCATAATTTTTTTATATAATTTTTGCAAGCTTCTCTAGCATTTCTAATTTTTTTTTACAAATTTTTTTTGACTTCGTTTGTGAAAAAATTTAGATCTCTGTGAACAAAATTTACATTCTCTTTTGAAATTTTTTATGCTAAATTCTTTTAAAAAATTATTTTCTCTTTTTTATAAATTTTTTTTGCTTACTACAATCCTTTTATAAATCTTTTTTACAAATTATAATTTAAAAAAAAAAAAAATTGCAAAGTTTTTCAAAAAAATTTATAGCCTTTTTACAAATTATATATTAAAATTTTCAAAGTTTAAAAAAATTAATAACAAAACTTAAAAAAAAATCAATTTTGAGAGCTTGCTGGACCTCCCGATTGTCTACAATATTTATTTTAAAAAAAAAACTAAGCAAAAATTTATTTTTATTAAACTTTAAATTAAAAATTTTGAAGTAGGCAAGGGCCTGCGGGGAGAACCCCGCCCGATCCCTGCCCGCTCTCCTGCCGCGCCACCCAGCGGCCTTCCCCCTGAGGGCCCTCCCATGTGAACTTTCTCCCGAAGGAAGTCCGGTTGCAGAGTGTCGCTCCAGCCGCTCAACTCCTCTCTCTACATTCTTCTGCCTCTGGTATTCTTGCATGTGAGGCCGCGGTTTAATATCCACCAACTCCACCATATCCGGCCTCGGCGGACCTTCCTCGCCACTCTCCGTGGCTTAAACCCTACATCTGCACATCACAACAATAAATAAAACTTATATCAATTTTCTTCCCTCCCGTGCCTTCTTTGAGGGCTGCATTAATATAACTTTTAGTTTTTTTTTAAATGTTTCCTTTCTAAGTTTATAAGTTTCTTTTTATATTTTTTAATATAAGTTTATCAATTTCTTTTTATTAATATAAGTTTCTTTTCCCCCGCACCCTAATCTCTTTTATACTATTTTTTATTATGCTTTTCATATAACTTTTAATAAAGTTTTATTAATTGCCTTTTATTAGTTTTTTTTTCAAATATTATATGCTTTTTCTTAAAAAGAAATTTAAGAATTTTTTTTTAAGATTTGTTATAAAACATTTGTGCCTTTTCATTATTGTTTTTTTATAAACTTTAGGCAATTTTTTTTACAAATTTGTGCATTTTTTTAGGTCTTTTTCAAAAAAAAATTGCCTTATCATTAGGTTATTTTCAAAAAAAATTATCCTTGGAGGCATTATATTTTCAAAAAATAAATTGCCTAAAGCATTTGTTATAAAACATTTTTTGTCATATTTATTAAGTTTTTTATTTTTTGCCTTTTTCAAAAAAAATTGCCTTATCATTAGGTTATTTTCAAAAAAAATTATCCTTGGAGGCATTATATTTTCAAAAAATAAATTGCCTAAAGCATTTGTTATAAAACATTTTTTGTCATATTTATTAAGTTTTTTATTTTTTGCCTTTTTCAAAAAAAATTGCCTTTTACAAAGGCATTTCTTAAAAATTTTAAGGCTTTATTAACTTTTTTTTCAATGGAGATTTTTTTTAGGCATTTTTTTTTGCCTTAGACATTCAATGAAGAAATGTCTTAATTGCCTTTTATTATAAAAATTAAGCTTCTTTTCATTCTGGGATTTTTTTAAAAACAATTCTCTCTTTAGCTAACTTAAACCAATCTTGTACATTATTATTGGACTTGATCAACCCAATAATTTAGTACATGATATAATTCAGTTGTATTTCAAAACAGAATATTCATGTAGTTCGAAATGTATGAATATCATCTTCAAATATGTTTTGAGTATATTATATTTATCATTTATGTCTTAATCTTTTTTTGACAATTCTTGTGAGATTATTCATTTACAAAAAATTAATATTAATTTATTATAATTTATTAAGGTGGCTTGATTTGTGCCCCTTCTAATTTCAATGTATCTCTAAGCTCCTTCTATCACTGTTTGTGAGAAATTATCATTTTTCTACCTAAGTCTTGATTTATCACAACATTTAAAACAAGTCTAATGTTTCATTCTCAACTACACTTATGTTGTTTTGATAAAGGGAATCTAATTGTGCCTCATTTATCTGTTACAATTTTTTGAGAAATTAATTTAGCTCATTAGAGCACTAAAGTCTTTAAATATTTTATGCACAAGACGCATTTGCAATAATGTTGCATAGGGAGCCCTATTAAGTCTCATTTGAGTGTTTTTTGGGCCCCATGGAAAATATTTCCATCCACTTTGATGGTATGCACTTACATTTTTATGATGAATTGGCCGTTGGGGATCAAGTTCTTAAAATTTGATGAAGACAATATGGTTGTTATACCATTTTATAGGGCTATTTTCAAAGTCTTTTGTTATTAAATTTTTTTATGAAGGCACTATGGGTTTTATAACCATCTATAGGACTATTTTTCAAAGTCCGTAATATTGAATCTTCAAATGATGGCACTATGATCTTAGGACTAATTTTCAAAGTCCATTATTATTAAACTTGATATAAGTTCCCTTTACAATTCAACAAATGATGTAGTGAGAAGCAACCTAGAACTTTTATTGTTATGCCTATATATTGGCAATTTATAATTTGGGCTATAAGCCATGATTTGTGCTACAATTTTTACTAGCACTCTTACTCAAGACTTAAGGTTATTTTATCTATATTGAATTAGGTATGCTAACTTTTTCCTTATTGGATTTATGACTTAAATTTGGATTCATTTGATCCACAATTTTATTATGCAATATGCAATTTGTATCTCTTTTTATATATACCAATTCAGATTTAGGAGAGTATTCCAATAATGGGAAATCCTTTTTTTTGGTTATGGTTTCTTTGATGAAACAGGTCCAATATCTACCTTGACAGCACAAAACCCATCAATCCACTTCTCTTGGCTCTAAAGGAGCTTACTATTCAGATTGTTCAAAGGCATCTATACAAGCACTTTGGTTCACAAAGGCATCTATTCAATTATTCTCAAGACAACTTCAAGACTTGAAGACTTGAAGACTTGCCTCTATCTCAAAATAGATTCTTCACTCTTCTTCAAGCTTCTGTCTCAAGATATATATTCTTCTTCATTGTAAAGGCTTTCATGCCATTCTTGTAAAATGTTGTAATCTTCACCAAGTAAAGCTTAAGGGGGGGTGTTAGAAATTAATCTTTACTTAGTGAAGATTATATTATATTTTTGTATTTTATTAATTTGGTGTTTTATCCCCACATGTCGGCTAACACCTCTTTTATTCCTTCTACAGGAATAATCTATATTTTGGTATATTTGTCTTTAAGAGGAAACATGTGTGGCACACACCTTATGCATGGTGGCATATGGGAGTTACGCATAACTCCATTCTTTACCTCTATTTAAGAGGTGTCTCTTCTTCTCTTTCTGCAATCCCTCTTCAAGGATATCTTCTCTATTCTTCATTTTTCTCATTGATAAGCTTCTCACTCTCTCTGTAATCTCTTTTTGTGGCTTCTTGCCACTTGCATAACATAGGGGGTTTTTATTTGTTTTTCCCCCTACACAATCTTTTGAAGACTTGAAGACTTGCCTCTATCTCAAAATAGATTCTTCACTCTTCTTCAAGCTTCTGTCTCAAGATATATATTCTTCTTCATTGTAAAGGCTTTCATGCCATTCTTGTAAAATGTTGTAATCTTCACCAAGTAAAGCTTAAGGGTGGGTGTTAGAAATTAATCTTTACTTAGTGAAGATTATATTATATTTTTGTATTTTATTAATTTGGTGTTTTATCCCCACATGTCGGCTAACACCTCTTTTATTCCTTCTACAGGAATAATCTATATTTTGGTATATTTGTCTTTAAGAGGAAACATGTGTGGCACACACCTTATGCATGGTGGCATATGGGAGTTACGCATAACTCCATTCTTTACCTCTATTTAAGAGGTGTCTCTTCTTCTCTTTCTGCAATCCCTCTTCAAGGATATCTTCTCTATTCTTCATTTTTCTCATTGATAAGCTTCTCACTCTCTCTGTAATCTCTTTTTGTGGCTTCTTGCCACTTGCATAACATAGGGGGTTTTTATTTGTTTTTCCCCCTACACAATCTTTGGTCCCCTTGGTGCAATCTAGTATTTATGTTATGTTCTATATTATTTACTTTCCATGTTTGATTAGTGCTATTTGATCCTGCAATTTCCCTTTTCAATACTGGAAATGATACATTTGCTCCAGAAGAAAATCTTGAGTAGAAAAGAGATGAAGCTGTCAAAGTGACTGAGGAGAAAGAAGGATCTGCCAATGACACTGAAGCAAGATCCTCTCCAAGACATCAAATAGATGACAAGAGTGACAAAGAGAAGACTGAGGAGCAACAAGCTAAGGAAAATATCTCACTGAAATAGAAGGAGGATTCCAATAAGGACATGGATCTAGATGATCCAGAGAAAAGCCTGAAACAAGAAGTTTCTGCTACACCAAGAGACATTGTAGAGTTGGTTAAAGAACTTTTAGAGAAAGAGAAACAAGTTTTGGATAAGCCTGAGTTTCTACATGGTCCAATAAACTTGGACACAATGTCCCATATACAAACATTCAGATTGGCATCACTGCATAGGCAAAGGCAAGAGAGGAAATGTTAAAGTCTCACATAGAGGATAGTGAGCTCATTGGTGAAGCATCTAGCATTTTGGAGAACCTGATACCAACATACCAGAAGGATACTTCTCTATCATCAAAAAATCAACTCAAAGGACTTATAAACTCTGTAAGTAAACATTTTGAATCCTTTGAGAAATATGCAGATATAAAAGTTAGGGAAGAGTTTAATGAGAAAAGATTGAATGAGTTGAAGGAAATGATAACTAATGACAAAGTCCAGCTAGACAATAGAATAAAAAGCATTCAAAATTCCATGAAAGAAGCTGGTGATATATAAAAATTTTGTTTATTCTGGCCGGAAGTCACAAAGAAAATAGAAGAAAAAATCAAGGAGTTGGAGCAGAAACTGGTGAACACTTCTAAGACATATGATCTGGTGATAGAAGTAGTTAGCACCAAGGAAAGTCAAGTCATCGACCTTCATGATGACAAGTGAACAATCTAATAAGTGAGAGGGATAAACTCAAAAATAAAATGTGTCAACTAAGAAGAATAATCTATCATAAGTTTGATTACATCTTTAATCTATCAGATGAAGCACAAGTAGCTTCACAATCTGACACACCCTCTGATCTACACAAAGTAGAGACTGTAGTCTTTATACTAACTGGTCATATTCAAATTTTGGACAATGCTAAGAAAAGATGGGATGGTGAGTTGGCTCAAATTAAAAACATTTTCAATGACATCCTCCATTACATGTAAAATAAAGTTTAAGATTGTACCTATACATATGTGGCAGAGTATAGCAAATTTTACAGTTTTGACAACTTTTGACTCTGGAACCTACACCTTTGCCATTGATGTCAAAGGGGGAGAAGAAAATTAGTGAAAAATGGAAAAACATCTTAGGCAGAGAAGCAATATAGAATGTATATAGAAAGGGGGAGCAATCAAGGCAGTAAAGCATTTTCATTAAGTGTTGCCATTAATACCAAAGGGGGAGATTGTTGGCAAGAGACACTGCTATGAAAAAGACTGGGATGTTGTCATTGATGGCAACAAGGCAAAGAGGGTACATTAGAATGACAAGGAGACATAATTCCAAAAGATCAACTTGGATTTACAACAAGGCACAAAAGCATTCAAGTCCGGAAGGCCAAAATAACCAAGTATGGATAGTGTTCAAAGTAAGGGATAGAAAGTGAATCAGTATGCCTTCGTAGATGAAGACCAGAAAATGTAGTTCAGGTATCATGAATCATAGCTATTTGATGATTATATATTTTAATGTTCAATTCATGACTTCCTCCAGAAGTCATTTGGAGAAATTGTCTAAGTATGGATGAATAGAAGTAAGACAGGGATAGTGTACAGTGCAAAGTAAAATGGTCTGCATTCCTCCGCAAGTGCATATTTTGTTTTGTGTTTTTGAGGCAACAAAGAGACATGTAATGATGACCTAAATCTAGATTTGTAAGTTTTGAAGTCCACCAAAAAGATTGTTACAAGCTTCCGAGTATCGCTACAGTGTTTGACAGAGTTTGTCTATGACAGAGTTTTAGTTCTAATGGTCCGCATTTTGCCACTAAAGGATGTTTTGTTTTGTGGTTTTGAAGGTATAATTGGTGATGTATGGTGAGTCTCTGATATGATTTTGAGCAAGCTCTATGGTCCCTAGTGAAATTTATGATCTAGTCTAGTTAGACTGAGTCAATAACAGTCTGAGTTTCGGGCCGATCATGTTAGTCTGATCTATGTGTGGTAAGTTCTATTGATTAGAACTTTATCCTAAGTGGTTATATAGTTGAGGCCAAAATATCTGAATGCAATTCAAGTATTTTTTAAGTCTTCTAGGAGTTTTTGTGGATGGATTTGGCCAACAAGCTACAAGTTTATTAACTATATGCTTCATGTGAGTATGCCGACCTAATTTGAAGATCTAAAAGTGATGCAGATATATATATAGGATTGAATCCAGTCTTTGGTGTGTGGAATGTGAATGGTTAGTGTGTGAATTTGATGTGATTGATGCGAGCATAAAATAACAGAGCAAAGATAGATGATCAGTGATGATGAAGACTCAGGATTCAGTATTCAGTTACTCAATGACTGTGCCCTGGCATGTTGATAGATGATTTTGCAGTATCCATATTTCTTGATTTCACTTGTACTTGGAAGTGATCCATCTTTATTAAGGTAGTGAGCCTGGTAGTGAGCAAGCATTAGGGTCTAACAACCCTCATTGTAATCTTTCTAGGTTTAGGGTTGAGGCAGTGAGCCTGCTAGACCTAGTTGTACTTCATGATAGTGAGCCAGCATGTTCTAGGCCCGTGGAGTGACCAAACCTGAACATCATCATTTGTAAAAAGATTACAATATATATTGAGAGCTAATCCTCTTCATGGTTTTGCCCTTTCTTGGGTTTTCCACATAAAAATTTGGTGTTTATGTGTCATGTTTATATTGCTTATGTTTATGTGGTTACTTTGCTTTCTTATTATTAAAGTTGTCATTTGGTTCAATTGTTTAAATTTAAGAATATTGATTTACCCCCCTCTCATTATTCAACACTTTAGACATCATACACAAGTTTCCAACAAAAAAAACCTCGACAGTTAAAATTATTTTTAACCGTTGACATTCGCTTAAACCCCGGGTTGAGCAAGTTATTATTATTTCTTTTTATAATGTCATATGCATATAAATATGAACTTCTTTTTTCATTTTTTTATATAACATTGCAAGATTATTTCACATTTTTACTCATCAAGGGAGATTTCAGAGAAGAAAACTTTTGGTAGAGGATTTGAGAGAAGAAAACTTGAAGAAGAAAATGGGAGACAAAAAAAGACAAAATAAGACTCAACGAAAGTATTCAAAAGCAAGAGAACAACAGTTGCATGAAATAAATTTGATAATATATCATAGAAAGAAACAAGGTATGCATATTGTATTTCCTATTTAATTTATGAGTTTTTAGCATGTAGTAGGATGTTATTTCTAGTTTTGAACATAAATACTAGGTGAATTTGTTGGACATCATTTTCAAACAACTTTAATTTATATTTGTTTCAATTGAATATGTATTAGGGTCCTTCATAGGTTTGCACATTAAGTAAATTATACTTGTATTATTTAATCATAAGTTCCTCTCTCTGTTGAGTAGATATTTTTAAATCTTTTTCTTTGTATCTCTAGATCTCCTTAAATCTAGATAGGTCAAGTCTCTCTCTCTCTCTCTCTCTCTCTCTCTCTCTCTCTCCAGATAAGTCCTCTCTCTATCCTTCTCTCTAAGGTCCTCTATCTCTCTTGACAAGTAAGTAGAGTTTTAAAGCTCTTTCTCTCTCTCTCTTGACTTAAGTCTTTTTCAAGCTCTTTCTTTCTCTCTTTATCCTTCTCTAGATAGGTCTTCTATCTCTCTCTTGACTTAAGTTTTTTTAAATCTCTTTCTTTCTCTCTCTTGACTTAAGTATTTTGTGTGTAGAATGGCGTCAACAAGTAGAAAGTTCTCAAGCAGGAGTCAAGCCAAATTTAGATATTGGAGAAAATAAGGCTAAAGAACACATAGTTGAAGATAGGGAGGAGGCCCAAGTTCAAACAATGCATGTTGGAGAGGGGTCATGATTGCTTCCTTCTATTGGTATGGATGAGCATGTGAATCTAGATAAAGAGGTGAAGACAAAAATTTCTTACAAAAATTTAGATCATTTACTTGAAATGGATATGGAGAAATTGAAATGTTATGCCAAACAACCTATAAATACTAGTAAGAGGTCAATGAATAAATCTTTAAAGGAAATAATCAATGCTCATTTAAATCATCTTGGTACACTTGAAAAAACCCAACTGTTATCACTTTTACTTCTTCATAATGAGTTGAAAGAGCCATTACAATTGTTGGGTGTAGATTCGACATTGAATAAGAGGAAAGCTTCATACAACCTAGGAAAAGATATTGTTGAAAATGTTAAAAAAGGTTTAGATTTCGTTGGGAAAGGATCTCGATCAATGGATAAGGCCATTTCAAGAAGAGTGATGTTGACATTTATTTTAAATAAAAATATATCAAGAAAAAGGAAAATCTCTTCACTTTCAACTGAAATTGGTTTTAGTAGAAAGACACTAACAACATATGTGAAAAGGAGAAAGGTTTTGGATGATATTTCAGAAGGCAATTGGGTAATTATGTGTAGAGCTCCCCGTTCTAACATAATTGAAGATGTTTTTAGGAATTTGGTCTCAAATTTTTGGAATGATCATACCCGTCCATCATTAAATAGTAGAGATGTTATCAAACACAGGATTGGGCTAAATGATTATGAACATCATACAAAACATTAGCTAGACATAACACAACATGAAATGTATGTGAACTTTTGTAATTTGAATCCTCATATAAAGATTGGGCAAACAATGTTTGAAAGGTTAAATCCATATTATGTGAAGATAAACAATGTTTTCAAAACTTGTTGTTGTCATTATCATATTGAATTTGATCTCTACTATCAGGTGTTTTAAAAGATGAGAGAAGAAAGTGATAGTTTTCAAAATGCACCTCCTAAATGGGTAAGTTTTTTCATAGAATCCATCTTATGTGATAATGCAATTGGTCAAATAAATTGCATAAAAGGACTTTGTGAAACATGTGGAAATTTGGCTAAATTGCCTTTGAGAAATGAAGATGCCAACCCAACAAAGACAATAAATTGCAATAGTTAAAGGTGGTTGAAATAGACAAAGCTAGGTCACAATCACATGTATTAGAGACTAGATCCATGGAAATATCATAAATTGTGGTATAAGTGGAAGAAGAACCATCGCCATCATCTTTCTCATGACAATTCATGGAGATGAATTTCATTAGATCTTATAATATTGAAGGATGTTCACCCATGAGGGTTATGAAGCTGTCAAAATCAGATATGCAACCAAGGATTTCATATAAAGAGCCTTTAAAGATATCAATATCTAAAACATAAGGATGCATATTAATGAATTTGTAAAGATGTTCAAAATCTTTCATATATGCATGCAAAGATACCAAAGAGAAATGACATGGATATGCCATAATGAAGTTGTTCCCACTTGTGAGGACATTTTGGTGCAAGAGGATGAAATCATTGATATATTCCTTAACATCACCCTACCCTCTCTTCATTCCAATGCTCTCTGTTTGAAATAAGAAGCATTAATGGATGAAGAGCCTCTTCTCAAAAATGATCCTCCATGGGTAGATAATGGGCATTCATCTAATCATAAATCTTCTATGGTACATGAGGCTTCTATGGATCATACTATGGATCTCCTACCTTTAATTGAATGTCCAAGCACATTGGATATCACTAAGGATGCGAAGACCATGGATAGTTTTCCTTTGGTTGCATGTTCAAACCCCTTGGACATCACTAAAGATACAATCATCAACAATTCTCTTAACAACACTTTACCTTCCCTTCGTTCCAATGCTCTCCCTTCAAAAGACAAAGCATTAGTGGATGAAGAAAGGTCTCTCACATCAAATCCTTTAGGGATGGATGTTGACCTTAATCAAAGTAAAAACAATGTTAATTCAATCATCATTAATAGACTTATTCAACCTACTAAAAGGATAGTGAATTTAAGTGTACTAATGTTCCTAAAATCATTGTGCATAAGGCACCTAATGTGCATAAAGCACCTAATGTGCCTTCCCGATTCAAACCATTGATTACGGTTCAAGGTGCTCCAACACCACCTCAACTCCCAGGTTACATTCTCAATTATGCAAAACAAATTACTCAAGGAAATCAAGTGTATCAAAATGTGTTGTAACAACCCAACTACAATGTGGTTTCTCACACAAACAATACACAAAACAATAAACAAAATAAACAACAGTCAAACATTTTGATCACTTTACCAACTTCTCAACCTATGCCTCCTCAACCACCTCATCTTACTCATAATGTTGGCCGACATTATGGTCTTGTTGAGTAGCTTCGTGCTACTCCCACTAAGATCTCTCTCTAGAAACTCATACAAGCATCACCTACATACCATAGAATGCTCCAAGAAGCTTTACAAAAGGTGATTGTACCACCCACTGTTAAGCCAAATGATGTAGCAGCTCTGTTAGAATGTATGCACGCGACGAAAATGGATATTTTGTTTCAACAACATGAATTACCGTCAAGTGAAGTTCAAAACCAATATGATCCTCTTGTAATCTCTGTCATAATAAATAATAAGTTGATAAAGAAAACTATAATTGACAAAGGATCATCTCTTAATGTTCGTTGCATTAATGTGCTACACAAAATCAAGGTTGACACATCTTTAATCAAACTAGATAAACTTAACATTCGTGGCTTTGATAACGTTGGTAGACAATCACTAGGTACCATAACTTTACCTGTAAAGGGTAGACCTGTGACATTATCTACCCTTATCCCATGTCATGCCTAGTGCACTTTCATATAACATCATTCTTGTAGACTGTGGATTCATGCCATGGGGGTAGTTCCATGTACCCTTCATTGATTAATAAAGTTTATTTATGCAAATAAAATTCAAACCATTGAAGTTGACCAAGATCTAGAAATTTTTTTACAAGTTGAGGCACAAAAGCAAGTTGTCAATCACAAGCTTCTCAATAACTTAAAAGTTGATTCATCAATACCTCTTTCCGTAGATAATGTTGTGCAAGATTCCAAATCACTATTGAATGCACTTCTTGGTGACAATTGGGGTTCATTAGATTTTACTCCTTCCTTTATGGGGGAATATAAACTTACTAACCCTAATCTTGAAACATCAAAAGTTGCCTCGATCTCATCCAAGAAATCTTTGTAAATACCTAAGGAACCTAAATTTTCTTTAGTAGAAAGCAAAGACAATACACTTACTTACACTAAAGATAATGAGACTTATGAGGTCTCGCCTTATTCTAAAGAGATGGAGTCTCTCTATGGTCATGGATTTCAAATCCTTTACAAAAATTATAACTATGTAGGTAATGGTTGTGGCATAAAACAACAAGGAATCAAAGTACCCTTAGAACCTGTTACACATAGCTCTTTGATTGGTATCAAATACCATTCTTTGAAGCCCACCAAAGATTACCATCATCCTACTTTTAATGTTAACACTATATCAACAAGTCCAACACACAATTTGATATATCCCGAGATGATAGACATAGGTTATCCACTAGGAAATACCCCGTTAGAAACTTTTTCAATAGATGATGCATCAGCCAAATTAAAACATACAAAGTCTTGTGGATCAAGCATCGTGCAACTGCAGGTATGTATTTCTCCCTCATTCATCTACCCTTGATGTAACACCTCTTTGATTTGCTCTCATAGGTGGCCTCCTATTAATTATTGTGTTGTGTTCCCCTGTGTAGTGTTAAATGTTTGTTTAGGTCTCCTTGGATGACCCTCGATACTCTTGTAAGGTCAAGGATACAAGGAGACTGCCTCTATTGTGATATTCCTCCTATTTGTTTCTCTATCCTTCTACACTTTTCTTGTTGCGATTATTGTGGGTGGTGCCTTGGGGGAATAACGTTGTGGGCAATGTCTTGGGGGCATCTTCCCACAGTGTGACCCTAAGTCACTTTTATCTCCTCTCTCATTTTTCATGATTTCATTCTTCCATTGTACTTGTGGTTCTACTAGTCGATGGATGATGACAACAAATATACACTTCTGATAAGGACCCCATATCCCTAAAATAAGAAAATAAAAATGGACCCAGTCCATATATGAAGACAAGTAGAATCACTTTGTGTTGTGACTGTGTATCATATTATGAAATTGTTGTAACAAGCCTTTGCAATACTCTAAATCTACTTCTATACACCTTTGAATTGCTTTTGTCTCACCTTGTCGCTACACTTGGTTCTGAGATACCTAAAGTATAACCTCATGGCTATACTTGGTTTTGAACCCTTAAGTATAGCCTTGGTTTGTTTGAGCAGCATGTTGCCTTATTTCTGTATCAGTTTCATGAGATGATTTGGTTGTTATCTTAGCTTAAAGTTTCTAACCAAAGCTTGTATTGATTATTAGCAAATGATACTGATGTATTTCTATCATGATTGTTGGGAACAATTTGACGATTGTAAGCACATGTCACTTTGGTGCTGGGCTTTACAAAATCTCTTGTTCCCTCGCGTGTTTTCAACCATACCTTAAACATGATTGCTATAGCTAAGCGGGAGCAACCACTTTAAGGTGGGGGAATATATTGTGGTAAATGCTTGGATATCTTGGATATTGTGATAGAATGTTTACATATACTTCCTTTTCACTGTAAGGCATCTCTGTGATGCAGGTGCATTGTATACTTTGTTGTGTGTTTGCATATGCTTCCTTTTCACCATAAGGAATCTCCATGATGTAGGTGGTGTTGTATACTTTGTACACATGCTTCCTTTTCATTATAAGGCATCTCCGTGATGCAGGTGGGGTTGTATGTTTTTAAAAGCCCTTTTACAAAAGGCGAGGTTGTGTATTCCCTTGAGTGATTGCACACCCTTTTAGAAACGTCCTCTCATAGGAGGTAGCATTGGGGCTGATGGACCTGGGTGGTACCACCCATGTCCCCCGTTTTAGGTCAGGTCTAATTTGAATGCATGTGAGCCTGGGACCTTTCAAAAGGTTTCTCCTTGTTGGCTCTTTTGGTTTAATTTCACAATTATAAGAAGGAAAGCATATATAAGTGTGTTTTTGAGTTCATTTGTAACTAGGTTGAAAAGAGCATAACCTAAGATATTGAAGGAAAGAAAGCAAGAGCATTCATTATGATTCTAGAGAAAAATTTTATTATTATTGTGTTGTTATTGCAGATATGGAGCTATCATCTATTCTTCCTTAGGAGTTGAAGGATCTTCATCATTCTAAGGCTTCATCAAATAGGTTATAGGAGTGAGATCTAGAAAATACAGAGCTACAGGAAGACAAAACATAGATTAGGATTTGTTATCACCCATATTTGCACCCTGAGCTACAGTTGTGAAACTTTAGCAATCTAGAGAAAGATGGGAATGATCTTGAAGTGTGGGACCTTGTGAATTGAGATTAGACCTTCGGAGAAGGCCGGGTTCCTCTTTCTAAGCCTATTACTTAGAGAAAAGCATCTAAACCTAGTGCTAATGCTTGCTAGGAAAAGGGTTAGAAGGAATGCTAAAATGAAGAAAGTGATACACTAGATTTAAATGTGTTTGGTTGCAACTGAATTGACATAGTAATAATCTCATAGTTGGAAAGACTTACACAAAATGATATGAATTTTAACAGAGGTCAAGATAGAATAATCGAGGAATGAAAGGGACCACTTTGTTCACAATACACAACCTACACTAATCCAAAGAACAGACACAGTGTTAAAATCATAAAAGAGAGGCAAAATACCAGTTTATATTGATTATAGAGGCCAAGTAGCCATTACAAAATAGCCCAGAAGAACAACCAACAACAATACATCTATTTTACATGTATATATATCATTTCATTTTTGACCTCAGTCAGTTACAATCAATTTACCCATGGGCTCTGTCAGGGAAAATATCTGCCTCTGAAGGGACGTCCATTTGCAAGAATTCATGGCATCAAAAATATGGAATAGGGGCAGATGGAACATATTTCAAATCTTCAATGTAAGCTGTTGAATCATCAACTTGTACCCATAAATGCAACAATTATCTGCATTTGCATATACCAAATTGGTTGCTGAAATGTCCAGTCAATCAAGCCAGCAAGATGTGCATCAAATTTTGAAAGTGAAAATATCTCCCTGAAAAGCCCGCCAAATGAAAGAGGAGGCAAAAATAGGCAATTTTGCCTTTTGCAGCATGTTGAAATTTGCCAAAATGAGGGAGATATGGACAGTCAAAGCTACGGTCAACTGAGTCCTGCATATGCATATCACCCTGCATCTGCGCTTGTATGTGCCCTTTGTATGTGCAAATGTATGTGCAAAGATACAATTACAAACATACAATCGTGGGCCTTTACATTTGAATCACCTTTTGCATGTATGCCCCCGCCATGTGTCATCGTTCCATTGGTCACCAAGCCAGACCTGAGACCATTGCTGAACAATGCATCTTTCTTATCAGCCATTGGAAAAACCTTTGCATGAGCCGCCGATAAGCATTCTTTCACCAAAAAACCTTTGTATGAGCGCTCTATATATGCAATTGTATATGACATACAATCACATATACATGCAATGTGTAGACCCCAACATCTATAAAGTAAAATGAAATTAACATCGAGTCCGACCTTTATATGCTACCTTCTTGTATATTGCACCTTTGGACCTTGTATATGCAATTATACAATACGGACCCCAAAATTATTATCTGTTGCATTTGATTCTCCAGTCAGGTCTGCACTTTGTATGTTTCTTTTTGTATATTCCCTTGTATATCGCATTATACAATGCGAATATACAAGCAAAACATACATACAATTGCAGTTGTACATATAATAGTGAATTTGACCTTTGTATATGACTTTTGTATGTATGACTTGTATATCGCAAACATACAATGCGAACATACAAACAAGGATGCATACAAGGTATTTGCCTTTTTAGACCAGATTACATATTTTATCAGGTCTGGGCTTTGCATGTCAGAAATGTATATTACCTTTGTATATGCAAATTGTATGTTCAAAGATACAAATGCCCGATGTACATTCGATTGGTGGACCCCAACTTTTGTATCTATCACTTGTATGTTTTGTTATATCATGTTGGCCTGGAGAAATTGGAGTTGGCTTCCGATAAGGCTTGTCTCACTGATGACCCTTTGCATCTTTTCTTCTTTGCACATTGCCTTGTATGTATGCTTTGTATATCTGATATACATTCACCTTTGCTTCTACCCTTTGCATATCGCCTTTGCACTATCGGCCATCAGAGGGACTATTAGTTGGGATGCCGATAAGCATGTCACGTTGATGCCTCGTTTTATGTTTTTCTTGTATATCGCATTTGCACCTTGGCTATGTACATTCTACCTTTGTATATCACCCTTGTATCTTTGTCCTTTGTATGTGTAAAACATACAATGGCAAATGTATATGCGAATATACATTCAAAAATGCATACACAAATACTAAGTATGAAACTGAGAAATCCCTGCGATGGAAAATACTTGAAGCTAAAAGATTTCTAGGTTTTTTGGGGTTTTTGGCAAAGATTCTCCAGGTGAGATTTTGAGATTTTTTTGTAAAGAATAGCATGGTTAATTGAAGAATTTAATCTTTCTCTCCTTCTATTTAGGCTTTCTCTGATCAGATTTCTTTGATAGGAGGAGGGAAACAAGAATATTTTGGGGCTAGGCAAAATATGACAACATCTTTGGTGACTTCTACGGGATGTTTGCCTGCTAAACATGAGATTAGTGGCCTTATGTATCCATTGGGCATGGAGTCAAAAGATATTGCAACAAGAAAAGAGGAGCTGAAAAACTGAGCAAGCTACCAAGCCAAAAACAAAAACAACAAGCAAGCATGTATCTCCTAATGAGAATATAGCAAAGTGCAAGGGCACTTATTGAAAGGAAACCTAAAACTGAAATAAACCTACTCTAATCCTAAACTAACCAGTCATAGGTGACCTTAAACAAAGCCATTAATTGGTTCTTGAAAGTAACTGCCCTTCCTTAACAATTTACAGTATTTATCATGCATGTGGGCAGTTAAAGGGAGATAAAACATCCCCCATAAAATGGAGATAAACTCACCTATCCACCTGAAATGATTGCTGATACTGCTAACTTGTGGTGAATAAATGGGCTGATCCCACTCATTTTGATGCTCAACTTCATGCTTAGAGGTAAGCATGAGAAGTGGTGACTTCTCTTGATGTGTCTCCAGCTGGGCTAGATGCCTAATTGGGCATCTCCTTGAAGTGACATGCAAATCATCATGTTTGATCTCATGTCCCTATTTTGATTTTTTCTCTTGTTGCTCTTCATTTCATTTGGTATGATGGTTCCTTCCATTTGACTCTTATGTTGCTCTTGTGTGTGAAACAATTGACTTGGGGTTTCATGGTCTTCTCCTTCTTCCTTCAAAGAACCCAAGAAAGTTGATATAGTGTCATCATGGTTGCATTCTTCCTCTTCTTGCTAGTTTGAAAACTCTAGCTCTTGTATATCAATTAGAGGTATGGTTGTCTCCACCTTATGAACCAAATGCTCATGATTTTCTAACTTAGGCTCAGAAAATGAAACAGGCACATGCTCAAAAGAGAAGACCTCCCCACTAAGCAACTAATATCCCTGCTGAATAATAAAGAACAAATCTGCAATTTGTTCCTACTCATGTTCAGTCTCCTCAGTATCTTCAATAAAGCATGGAATCTCCTCAAGCATATCAGCATCAACCTCTACATAATCTAGCATAGGGCAACATGCTTGGCCTTCTTTATGGTTTGGAATCTCACCATCATGCTCAACCTCAACCTGCAACAAATTGTCAATATTTTCAGTGTTCTCTTGTTGTTGCATATCCACGACTAGCTGCCCGTCCTCTTCATCTTCAACATAATCAGGTAGCTCATGAAGTAGGGCAACATCATCCACTTCTAAAGTGACCATAGCAACTTCTTCCCTTATGCCTCCATCCTTTAGCTATAGCTCCACTGGATTGTGTTTAAGTTCCCTCTACAGTTGAAGGCTTTCCCCATGTACTCTTTGCATTTCAATCTTATTTTCTTGATCAGATGCACGAGAAAAGGCTTCAAAAGAACTAAAGTCTAGAGGACTCAATCCCTTATTTGGATTAACAGTACTCACAGGTGTAATAGGTTCAAACAATTCTATCTCTATAAGTGTAGGAACAAACTTCTCCTCATTAGTTTTATCTTCTTCCACCTCCTCTTTTGGCTCATCTTTCAAATTATCTTGGTAGACAATAGGTCCACCCTTGAGAATTGAAATATCATCAGGGAAAGAAGCCTGAATATCTTCTTGAATTTCTTGGAGGGGAGAGGGTTCTGAACAATTTTTTTCCTGGGGAGTGATAATCTGATTTTGCACAGGAACAGGGACTTGTGGAGGGATATAGGCTTTGAAGCTTGGAAACTTGTGGAGTCTAGGCTACTCTTCTATTGGCCGAACATATGTAGAAGAAAAGGGCTACTTGAATTTTTGGATTGTAAACACATGCTCCTTCAACCTAGCAATTTCATCATAACTGTCCATGCTAGGTCCATCTGATAAGGGGATTTGAAAAGGCTGCAGACAAAAGATAGGGGATTGAATTTGTACTGGAACAGTGATGCAGAGTAAAACGCAACAGAAGCTTACAAATGGGAAGGAGGAGTCATTAACACAACCAGCATGTTAAAATCCTGGACATGCAGTATGTAATACCTATTGGCTTAACAGCATCATCATATTTCTTGCTAACAGACAGCATCATCATATTTCGAAGAGGCATGAAATATCCTCCTGCTAACTACTGTTCACTTCCTTATCGCCTTTCACCTGTCAGCAGCATCATGATATCCAGCAAGCGCAAACATCCTCCTGATGTTCACTGTTCATCATACCGCCAAACTCTTTCTTCATCATCATGATGTTCAGCATCATCTTCATCAGCAGGATATAAAATATCCGGTTCCTCCCATATATCCTGATGACGACAACTTCAAGCACCTTTCCCTCGATGCTTACGTCAACCCCGATATCCGACTACTCAAACAACAGCATCAGGATATGACTTATCCGGTCATACTGAAACATCCTGATGATGTTAACCAAACTTTATGCCGATGCCTTACGCCAATGCCAAAACACTTAGCGACAGCAGGATAAACTTGCATAGGGTGATATTCGCAATATCCTGATGACGATGACGTCACTTGCACCCGATGATGATGTCAATGCACCTGATGGTGATGTCAACAGGATATAAGACACTTATATCCTCCGCAACATGATAATGAATATCCGGTGATCTTTTCAATATCCTGATGATGATCTCTCCGGTCCTTAGCCAAAAAGTGAACTTTCACTCCTGCATGCGATAGCGACATGCGGATGATGGATACACACGAAAGATGATCCTGACGATGATATACACACTGAGTATATATCCAACCTATATCATCCTGATGCACTTGAAACATACAGTCTTCGTCAGCTTCATAACCTGATCCGGATAGCGATATACTCGCGGCTATCGATGCGATTCACTCTATCTGGAAAAGCACATGCAGATCCCTGTATATCCGTCAGCTGCATGCAAACTCACAGAACCGCACAATTTCACAAAGAAAACATGATGATCGAGCCGGATCACCTTCAGATCAAACCTTAACAGTTTATCTTCCTAAATCCTAGCACATGAGGATGCTAGGTTGATTCACAGCATGCTACCAATCGATCTCTCACACAATGAAATGCATAAACAGAGAACTAAAATACAACCTAAACTAACATGCATGACCATTTCACCGATTCACAGAATCAACCGGTGGAAGGGTTGAAAGTATCCATTAACTTGTAATCAGAACATAAATCAAAACATAAACAGCTGATAAACCAGATAATGCAATTGATGAGATCTTATTTAGATGAAACACAAATGTCCTGCTTCTACAATACTATCGAACAACAATGTTTCACAATGTCTGGACTAATCTCTGGATCTCACTCAATCACCAGTACAACATAACTACTACTCTCTGATATGATCTCTGATATATGATATTATCTCAAACCCTAACTGATCTGAGTTATTTATAGCAATATCCTACGAGTACTACCAACTCGATTCCCAGTGGCTGGGAGCTTCCAAGCGGCTGGGAGAGGACAGCTCATACTACCTGATCACGAACTCTAACTGCCTGCACACTCTCCTAGGCTGATCTAATACATATGCGTTGGTCCAATGGACCTTATTACATTATGAAGTCAAACATGCTAAAAATAGACTAATGTCCTATCATGCAGACAATGAACCTATATCCTGTCTTGTAGGGGTGCTCCTGCACCAAACAGGCTCCTGTAAAGGCTGAGGACCTCTTAAACTTGGGATTTTAAAACTGAGAAGCAGTTTTGGAGGCATAGATGGATTATCTTGCCTAAAGCTTGGAATCATAAATTTTGGGGTTTCTTCAACAGCAGGCTGAGCAGGTGTGAAAGGGAGAGGATGTTTGAAACTGAGAATGAAGGGGATTGCTTGGACCACTGGTCTCATCTGTTGCTCTTGAGCTACCATCCTGATAGCAAGGTTTTTTTGAAAAACCCCCTCTTCTGCCTCTCGCTGTCGGTCACGTTTTAGCATTTCTATAAATTCATCAGCCTCAACCCTTAGATTTAGGTACAACTTCTTGAGACCATATAATCTTATGATGCTGAGGTCATAAAACCGCTGAGGCTGATTGTACCCTACTTCTCTTTTTTCATTGTCCAAAAGTCTATCAAGCTTTAGGAAACTACTCATAAGCTCATTAAAAGCATCACTATTCTCAGGGGCAATAGCTTGAGTCAGATTAGGAGGGTAGTTGCACTAGCTAGGATTAAAGTAATCTTCTTGGGGTTGATAATAAGCATTATTAGGTTGCCAAGAAGACTGAGTAGGGGTGTAAGCATCATGAGGATGTTGATATTCTGCAGCAGCAGGGCTGTATGGCATAAAATTAGAGGCATTTGGGGCCTAGTATTACTGATATGGGGTCCAATAGCCTATATTCAGATTAAGGGTAGGGGATAAGCCATGATTTCCATAAAATTCTGACATTTTGTAGCATCTAAATGCTGGATAATCATAAAAATGTCAGAATTAGAGCGAAATAGGTCTGCAACCAAAGAGAAACTGGATACATACCAGAGAGGGAGTCGCCAGGTGATTGAGATGCTTTTAGAAGCTGAAATAGACCAGGAAAACTACCAAAATCCTGACCTTTGATGAAATTTTAGGTAATTGGGCTACTTTTACCAGTAGATTTATTCAGTAGAGTCACCATGGTGTTGTTTGTATTGCCTCTAAAGGTTGATAATACTAGGAGAAACACCAAATCTCTTAGTATTTTGATGAGAAGTTCATCGAACTCATCCCACCATGTGTGCCAAAAACAGTTATCACCCAGATTTGCACCCTGAGCTACAGTTGTGAAACTTTAGCAATCTGGAGAAAAATGGGAATGATCTCCAAGTGTGGGACCTTGCGAATTGAGATCAGACCTCCAGAGAAGGCCGGCTTCCTCTTTGGAGAAAAATGGGAATGATCTCCAAGTGTCGGACCTTGCGAATTGAGATCAGACCTCCGGAGAAGGCCGGCTTCCTCTTTCTATGCCTATTACTTAAAGAAAAGCATCTAAACCTAGTGCTAATGCTTTCTGGGAAAAGGGTTAGAAGGAATGCTGAAATGAAGAAAGTGATACACTAGATTTAAATGTGTTTGGTTGTAACTAAATCGACACAGAATAATCTCACAGCTAGAAAGAATTACACAGACTCATATGAATTTTAACAGAGGTCAAGACATAATAATGGAGGAATGAAAGGGACCACTTTGTCCACAATACATAGCCTACACTAATCCAAAGAACAGACACAGTGTTAAAATCATAAAAGAGAGGCAAAATACCAGTTTATATTGATTATAGAGGCCAAGTAGCCATTACAAAATAGCTTAGAAGAACAACCAACAACAATACATCTGTTTTACATGTATATATAACATTTCATTTTTTACCTCAGTCGATTACAATCAATTTGCCCATGGGCTCTATTAGGGAAAATATCTACCTCTGATAGGATGTCCATCTGCAAGAATTCATGGCATCAAAAATCTAGAATAGGGGCAGATGGAAGATATTTCAAATCTTCAATTTAAGTTGTTGAATCATCAACCTGCACCCATAAATGCAACAAATATCTACATTTACATATACCAAATTGGTCGCTAAAACGTCCAGTCGATCAAGCCAACAAGATGTGCATCAAATTTTGAAACTAAAAATATCTCCCTCAAAATCCTACCAAATGAAAGAGGAGGCAAAAATAGGCACTTTTGCCTTTTGCAGCATGCTAAAATTTGCCAAAATGAGGGAGATATGAACGGTCAAAGCTACGGTCAACTTAGTCCTGCATATGCATATCACCCTACATCTGCGCTTGTATGTGCCCTTTGTATGTACAAATGTCTGTGCAAAGATACATTTACAACATACAATCATAGGCCTTTACATTTGAATCACCTTTTGCATGTATGCCCCCGCCACGTGTCATCATTCCATTGGTCGTTGAGCTAGACCTGAGACCATCACTAAACAATACATCTTCCTTATCGGCCATCGGAAAGACCTTTGCATGAGCCACCAATAAGCATTCTTTCACCAAAAAACCTTTGTATGAGCACTTTGTATATGCAATTGTATATGACATACAATCGCATATACATGCAATGTGCGGACCCCAACATCTATAAAGTAAAATAAAATTAACATTGGGTCTGGCCTTTGTATGCTACCTTCTTGTATATTGCACCTTTGGACCTTGTATATGCAATTATACAATACGAACCCTAAAATTATTATCCATTGCATTTGATTCTCCAGTCGGGTCCAGACTTTGTATGTTTCTCTTTGTATATTCCCTTGTATATCGCATTCTACAATGCGAATATATAAGCAAAACATACACACAATCGCAGTTGTACATGCAATAGTGCATTTGACCTTTGTATATGACTTTTGTATGTATGACTTGTATATCACAAACATACAATGCGAACATACAAACAAGGATGCATACAAGGTATCTGCCTTTTTAGACTAGATTACATATTTTATTGGGTCCAGAGTTTGCATGTTAGAAATGTATATTACCTTTGTATATGCAGATTGTATGTTCAAAGATACAAATGCCCAATGTACATTCAATTGGTGGACCCCACCTTTTGTATCTGTCCCTTGTATGTTTCCTTATATCGGTTGTCAGGGAGAAATTGGACTTGGTTGCCGATAAGGCCTGTCTCGGCGATGACCCTTTGTATCTTTTCTTCTTTGCACATTGCCTTGTATGTGCGCTTTGTATATTTGATATGCATTCACCTTTGCATCCGCCCTTTGCATATCGCCTTTGCACTATCGGCCATCAGAGGGACTATTAGTTGGGCCACCGATAAGCATGTCACACCGATGCCCCCTTGAATGTTTTTCTTGTATATCGCCTTTGCACCTTGGCGATGTACACTCTTCCTTTGTATATCACCCTTGTATCTTTGTCCTTTGTATGTGCAAAACATACAATGGCAAATGTATATGCGAATATACATTCGAAAATGCATACACAAATACTAAGTATGAAACTGAGAAATCCCTGTGATGGAAAATACTTGAAGCTAAAAGATTTCTAGGTTTTTGGCAAAGATTCTCCAGGTGAGATTTTGGGATTTTTTGTAAAGCACGGCATGGATAATTGAAGAATTTAAGATTTGTCTCCTTCTATTTAGGCTTTCTCTGATCGGATTTCTTTGATAGGAGGAGGGAAATAGGAATATTTTGGGGCTAGGCAAAATATGACAATAGGATTTTGGGATCTAAAGACTATTTTAGAATATTCCCACATCTAGGACTTTAGCGGTACTGCCCATGTTCTCCTGCCTTTTTAGAGCCTAAATCTGGCATTAGGACATCATCTGCAACAACTTTCTATTTTACAATTTTAGTAGATTCTTCCAATTAGAACCTAGATGGTCCCACCTTGGTCCTTCAACACCTCTGCTTTTGGGAAATAGGTTTCATCATCTCTCTGATCATCCCTGTGCAATTGGTTTATGGATATCTACTATATTTATTATGTTATAAGAAGATGATTGTAGAACTAGGGTTTCATGCATTTTTAACCTAGGGTTTGATAAAAAGACTAAATTAAATCTGATCCATCTATAACATACCTAGGTACAAGATCTGTAGCTAAGTCCTTCTCCATTTGATAGTGATTTGGATCGGTCTTGTCCTTGAATGTTATATGGAAAACCTGGGTTTGATCTAGTATCCATTCTAGTTGTCATCACTCTCCTTTTTCATACTAAACATATCTAAATAGACAATAATTCATGAACTTACCCAAAAATTCTCTTAGTACCTCATTCATGAGCCTCATGAAAGTGCTCAGTGCATTGACTAATCCAAATGGCATCACTAGCCTCTCATACAGTCCCTCTTTTGTCTTTAATGCTATATTCCATTCATCTCCTTTGTGTATCCTAATCTAGTGATACCTACTCTTCAAATCTATCTTTGTGAAGTACTTTTCTCCACTAAGCAGTCCATGATATCATCCATCCTTGGAAAAGGAAATTTTTACTTGATTGTGATTTTTTTGACGGCCCTAGAATTGGTACACATCCTCCATTTTCCATCCTTCTTAGGTGCTAGTACTTTCGTTACTACACATGGATCAAACTCTCTCTAATTAGCCCCTTTCTCAACAATTCCTAAACTTGTATGTTCAATTCTTCATTTTCTATAGGAGTCATTCTATGGGATGCCTTGTTAGGCAAACTAGCTCTTGGTATCAAATCCATCTGATGACTTTGTAATGTAGAAAAGAAATATCTAGCCTTAGGAGTCAAACTAGGTCAAAACCTTCTTCTACAAAACATTAAGACACAAACTGAGGTTAGCTTCTACTCTTTAGGGAGATCTTAAGCCACAGGGGTTCTGACTCTTTGTCGTATAGATGAGTGTCTAACCAAATCTAACCAATCTAGCAAGGGTATAAAATCCAAATCCTTACATTAAGACAAACCAAGCTATAGACATCTATTGGAAATGAAATTAGAGTAGAAAATGGAACAACAAAGGTAAGAAAATTGTTCAGAACCTAGACTAGATGACAGAAAGTCATAGGACTAGGGCACTCAGGCACCCTGGGATTATTTTATAGTTTTTCAGAAACTATCGGATTTGTTAGGTCTGTACCTACAAGTTCTTTAGTCTTCCATCCTAGCACCTTCTAAAACTTGTTTGTCAGATCTGTACACAAGAAAGAAGAGAAAACGTGTTGTGGCTATATAGGACCTTACCTTAGTCAAGCCCCCATTTAAGTATTCCTACCTCATGAATCAGTCAAGGACAACTAAGTGACAAATTTAGTGTAACTTCACTAATTTGTGGTTTCATCTTGGTTTCCATCATTTTCATCAATTAATCATCCTTTCCATCTTCTCATCATGTTCTCTACAATCCCATCCTTCATCTTTATCAAATTTCCATACCGTGAAACTAAAATTCAAAAGATGGTCGTGGTTGTCATAGACCTGTAGATGACTATTTAAGGGTAGTTTGGGACTGATTTTTATGTTTTCAAGGAAAACAAGGAATGTTCTTTGTGTTTACATGCCTAGACCACCTCTCCTTCCATTCCTTGACATGTTAATGAGGTATCTTCACAATATATTGATAGATTTTGTAGACTATTATAAGAGTAAGTGTTGTTGTTTTATAACAGTAGGCTGCTACAGGAACTATAATAGTCCTAAAATCATGAATAAACCTTCTTTTTTTGTGTTTAATCTCCTTCTTTAGTTCATCAACCAAACTAAGCAATAATGGTTCTCTATGTTGAAGGAAAGTGATTTATTGCTTCATTCATGTCATAAATATCCCAATATTATTTTATTGTTGTTCAGTGTTTCATGACAACCCACCTTTGGTAAGAAAGTCATACAACATGACTTATGACAACACCTTGTATCAAGTCTGGCATAGTAGTCTTGTTAACATCTCAGGGCTTATTTATAATGCTGACAAATGATACCTCTTGCTGCTCATAATAGTGATAGTGATTTAACAATTATGCCCCTTATTGTTATGATAGTCCTAATTCTCGCAAACCCTCTCTCTTGATCACTATGACATTGTTGCACTTTTTCTTATAACATTTACATACCAAGAAGACTCCTCATGATTGTCATGGAATGATCTCAAGAAAATTTTCAACCTTCATTGACTTCAACAAATAAATATCATGAATATCACACCATTGCTATGCAGTTTTATGAAGCAACACCTATAGGTTTCCTATAGGAGGCTGCTCAATCTTCCTAAAGTAGCTTGAATAAACACCATCAAAGCTAATTTGATGTACCTTTCAAGTATTATTAATTTTCCTTAGTCATTTTATCATTGCAAAAAATGCATATTAATTCATGCAATAATATTTTAATGTGAAAGTTCTCTAGACGAAAATTGATTGCTCCTAACATAGAAAATTGATAGTTCCTAACACAGAGAATTAATAGTTCCTAATGCAAAGAATAGATTGTTCTTAATGCAAAATATTGACATTTCTTTTTTATTGATTGTTAAAACATCTGCAAGATAAAATGATATATGTAAGGTAGACAATGGATAGCATGGTTAGGCAAGGGTATGCTAAGGATGAGGTTATAGATAGATAACTTTTTCATAGAATGACAACATGTATTTTAACTATTGTAGCAACATGTAATTGTGAAACCTTCATACTAATTTCTTCCCCTCAAGATTTCAAACTTAAATCTATGAAGCCCAACCTACAAACAAAAAAGAGGCCATTAGATCTTAGTACAACATAAAATGATTAAGCATTTACATCACATGAAATCAACAAACCCTCTTACACTACCACATCCTCATTCTGAAAGCGACTTTCAGAATCCATGTATTTTGTAGATGTTGATCCTAAAATGACACAAAACTATTGAAAATATGATGCCACCATGTTTGAGTATGCACTCTAGGTGAAGGGAAAACAAGGGCATATTTTCCACAAATTATGAATGCTTAAGAAAACTCAGAAAACCCTCACTTTTACCAATAAATGAATAAACTTGAGGCTCCAAATCCATGAAATAAATATCTCAGTCACCCTGCCCATACACTCACACATGCCAAATCAGTTTCATAATAAAAAAATGTCTCCAAAATGTATGGTTGCAATCTTTATAGAGCCTGGGACATTTGTCCATGCAAACAATGTGCAAATAGGGGTTTTGTCAACTTTCCTTCCAAAACTAATTCAAATCTAAGGAATCTAAATGCTGATGAGGGTTTTAAAGGGCTACTGTCTCCCAAACCTTATTAATGATTTAACAAAATGATTTTTTTTAAAGGCTCCAAAGCAACTAGGAGACTAGGACACCCTTTACAAATGATTGAGTGACTCGTATAGTTAAATGTAAGATTAACCCAAAACAAATGCAATACAAGTAGATAGACTTAATACTATAAAGGAAAAAATAAATTTATTTTATCTAACTCACCAAGGTGATATGCAACTTTATAGATCAAAACACAAATAAGAAGAAGCACACCATTCATAGAACCTATATGACTCAATGCAAAGACAAGGAAGGAGCACCAAGAGAACCATAAACCATGAAGAACATTGACACTTCCCCAATATAGTGATTATCAAATGGACATTACATGGTACAACAAGGATCATCTCATGCTCATGCAAATAGTACCTCAAGGACATCTCCATGCACCAAAACCTTTATGAGCAATCAAGGACCTCTATAATCAAATTAAACTGAATAATCAAAACTTGGAGTGTTCATAACAAGATGAAACAATCAAAGGGACTAGGAAACTCATCGAAAGCCCATGTCAAAAGAGGGGTTCCCCATTTTTTTGATGTAAATGATGGGGCGTGTGTAGGGCACAACAAGGGGCTTTAAATTTTTTAATTCTTTTAGAGAAAATGAAGTTGTTTGGCCTTCTCATTCATCTAGGAATTACATTGTCACCTCTTCTTACACTACGATTTCTAATATTCCTAATTCCCATTTTGATTAGAAAATTATTTGGAATCATATAATTATCCCTAATATGATTTTTTTGGTCGGCAGCTACTCACAATAAGATTCTTACACAAGACAATCTTCTAAAGCATGGGTTCTATTTTCCTAATAGATGTCCTAAGTGTTGTTCTCATGAAGAGTTTGTTAATCACTTTTTTTTCCATTGTAACTTTTCTAGAGAAATTTGCGAGATGACTTTTTCCAAGTTTGAGATTCAATAGACCATGCTTGTTGACCTTTTGAATTTTATGCATAGTAATAAGAGAGGAGTGGATTCAAACTCACATCCATATTGCTTGGGGAATATGGAAAGAGAGGAACAACAAAATCTTTCAAGACACTGGCAAAGAGGTTACGACTGTGTTTTAGATTTTTTTTTGCGCTATTTAGGAAAATGTGAATGTTGCTAAAATGGAAAAACCCAAAAATTTGCCTAGTGCTCAAGAGATTAGAGTTGGCGAGAATTGGGGCATTACTTAGAATCTGGACAATGTGGATACTTAGAAAGCTTTGGTCTAAAAACACACCAAATGGAAAGGTCCTCAACAAGGCTAGATAAAAGTCAACTTTGATGGTTATTCTTAAGGCAACCTTGGTCAAGTTGCTACTGGTGGAATAATCTGGGATGAGAAAGGTACAATGATAGAAAGTTTTTCTAAGTGCATTGGTTGTAAGACTAACAATTAAGCTGAGGTTATTACACTATGGTGGGGTTTTAAAAGAATTTTGTATCATGGATTTCAATAGATTGAAATTGAGGGGGATTCTAAAATAATTATTGATTTGGTCAAAAGCAAGAAAGGTCCCCCTTGGAAGGTTAAAGATTATATAGAGGATATAAGGACCTCTTTAAGTACTATAAAAATTTGAATCTCCACCATATATATATATCATGAAGGTAATAAGGTGACAGATAGGTTGGCCAACTTGGGTCTTTAATTTGACAACTAGATGTATTGGTGTGACAACAAGGACTTGCCTAGATTTTTATTCAAACTATTATCCACGATGAGGATACTTGATGGGCTTAATCATTTATTGAAAATGACCATCTTCGATGTGGTCATTTTATTTTTTTATTGAAATTATTAAGGAGTAGATTCCATAAAGGTTGCTATCTTTTCTTCAACATTTTCAACTTTCACTTTTGTTATCTAAGGCTTCATATGAGTGCTTGTCTTTAGTACATCAGCAATGAGGATGCTTTGTAGAAAGGTTTGGAACAATAATAAGGTTGCTTGCATATCCCACTCCACTCATGCTACTTCCCTAAATAATTTTAGGTGGAGTAATAATGTCACTAATGTTGGTAGCTATAAGGGTTATGCTTCCATAATTACTAACTCGAGTCACATGTTTAATAATATTTTATTCATATATGATGGATTTTATTTCCTCTACTTCATGTATTTCTAGCGTAACTCATTACAACAACTATTATGAACAAAGAGAAATGGGAGGGAAACATGTGTGGGTTAAGCATGTTTCTTATGTTTGCTTGAAGAATAATGTCGAGATATGGAGTCCTTTCAAATAGGTTGGTATTACGCCTTATTTTCAACCTATGAAGGGGCATGATGAATTCCTCACTACCTAATTTGTGAATTCCTAGTGTAATAGAGAAGTTGCTATTGGGGATGTTAGATTTACAATGACAAAGGAGATGATTGGTCAAGAAAGTAGTCTTAGTTGTCATGGGAGGAAGGTTCCATGGTTGGGGAAATACAAAGAAAAGAAATTCATTGAATCTTTTCTAGAGGATGGAGAATCTTTAGTTTGGCATCAAAACATGTATGAAAAGACTTCTCTTCCTTCACCCTAGGCCTTGGTCATCTTTCATCTCATCAAGTATTTCATGATGGAAGGTAGGTTCTCCACTATCTATGGCTACCACTTTCATTTACTTGATCACCTCAGGCATAAGAACTAGTCATATTTCCTTTTTTCTTGTTGTCTTTGTTAGAAAAATGCATTAAGGATGGGGCTTCACCCCCTTTTCACCAGGGTTTAATTTATTCCTTGTACTAGTACAATCTATGTTTAACCCTCTCTATCACTCCTAATTTTGGTACCCCTTCATCTTCTATGAAGACCCTTGTAAATAATTCTAACCCTAAATAGAGTGGGCAGGGTAAAAAGAAGTGTGACATTGTTTCTGAGGATATCCCCCTAGTAAACCTCAATTTCCTATTTTTGTTGGGGATAAGGGAAAGAAAAACTCTCCTTTCTTGATAGTGTGTCGAAACCTACTTCTAAGTTTGTGGACACTATGAATGTAGATCATCTGCTTTCTACCCCTATTACTAAAACTAAAGGGCTTTAGGGTAATAAGAATATTTCCCCAGAGAAAATCCTATTGTCCCTCAAGAAGAATGAGGTTAGGATGGATTCTCCTTCTAATAAACTCAAGAAGAATGTTAAAATTAAGTTTGGTACTATTGATGTAGATTTAGATATGACTTTTGTGCTCTTTAGCCCCAAAGGGACTGATAACTTGGATGAGGTCTATGCTCATACTATAAGATGGGGTAGAATATCTGCTAGGCTTACCAAGGTTTATGTAGTTGTTAGTGGGGGAAGAGGTTAAGTTCACAAGGATGGTGTTTAGGATACTAAGGTTGTTGTGCAAGAAATTATCTCTAGCTCTCATAATTATGAGGAAGAGAGAATTGGAGATGAAGGTTGTACTGAGGATGTGAATGATTTTATTTCACCTGCTTTGGATGAGGAGGAAAAGAATGATGATCTAGAACTAAAGAGTGAAGATCCTGAAAATGAACAAATGGAGGGTGATTGAATGGAGACTCACCACAATGATAATTTCACTAAGATTTCTACTATGTTGGAGGATCTTCTTGTCAAAATGATTAATCTTGAAGAGATATAGAGGAGAGATAAAATCTATGATAATTGTAATGAGAGATGGGAGAACATGTATGACACTATGAAGTTGTTCCAAAATAGGTTGGTTAAGGTTGAAAAGGCAATGAATGGTTTGGTGAAAATCACTAATGATATGATGAGAAGGGCAGTTTTAGGTGTCCTCACTCTTCAAGCTGAACTCAACAAGCAAAAATATTACCAAGAGGAGGATGTCTAGGCCTCAAAGAAAAAGATGAAAAGGAAGGAGGCTTTGATGACTTTGAGAGATGTCAATTGGGAAGATACTCTGAAGGTAATGAGCAAGCAATGGGATTCCCTGGTTGCTAATCACAATATCTAATTTATCTACTATCTAGGTTGGCTCTTGTGTTGTTTGTGTGTTGCTTGTTTGTTATTTTATTGTTGTCCTTGTCTATTTTTGTTGCCTAGTTTAGGTTTTATGCTAGCCAGTGCTCTCTAGATGTATATGTTGTTTATACTTTTTAAAAAAAAATTGGATGTAGTTTCCTACTTTGTAAGGGATTGGGACCCTTTTCCTAGCTTATCTTATTAAAAAAACCATTTATGAGGATATTTTGTTAATGATGATGTTATTCTAGCTATATATCTAGTACACGCCATTAATAATGTGATAGATATCTATAGTCAATAAATATATAATTCGTAGTTATACTTTGGAAGGACTATTGCATAATAAGTGAAGACTTCAATTGCTAAGTAATAGTGTTTAATTGTTTCTTAACTAGTATTTACATGTTGTGTAACCATCCAACTACAATTTATAAGGGTGATGCCACAACATGGCCCACATTTTGGCCTAAGTTGAACAATAAAATCAACATATTTAACTAAATTTTCACTTTTTATCACTTATAGCAAGCAAAACATTAAGAATTTGAAGATAATGTGAAGTAGTAATTTTTTAGATTTTGTGTAAATTCTAATATATTTTTTCAAAATTAAAAAAATAAATTGTCTTGGTTTTTTAAGCATTTCTTAATAACTTGTTTTTATACTTTATAGTATTTTTAATGAGTGGTTTTATTCTATAATGCATAACATTTTAGAAATAAGATAAATTCATAATTTCTTAAACATAGATCATTAACATTGATATCTAATGCATGTGTACATATTTTTTCATAATTGTTTGTTCCATATTTTATTTATTATTAATTTTTAATTCAAATTAATTATAATTTAGAGTAATTTTATTTCATATGCATCTCTTTTGTATATATTCAAATTAAATTTTTTTGTTGAAACAAGGATATCAATAAAAAGTGCACACATATTTTTCAAAAAACCTCTAGATTTTTTTTATTTATTTTTCCATGCACATCAAGCAAAGACTTCTATGATTGGTTCAAAAACCTATCTTCACTAGAAAATAGAAAATAAATATAACAATTCAATAAAACATATTACAAATTATACTTTTGAAAAGCTTTCTCTAAGAAATATGATCTTGTAAAATCTCTTGTCATGGTGACTTTGTTTGATAGTCCAACCCTTGCTTCAAAATACAAATTTCTTCTAAAAACCATGAGTAGTAGGAAGATGCCATCAAAAAGACCTATGAATGAAGGTACCATCATTCAAAGGTCCCTTCCATAAAGCATTTGAACATGAAATATTAAAAGATAGAAAAAATACCTTCATTTAAACCCCTTTCATTCAAAGGTCATGATGACATCACCTTCAAATGAAGGACCTTCATTCAAAAGTATATGTTCAGTCACAAGTGGTTTCCAAATTTTAGCATCTTGGGCTTACTTTTTTCCTTATCCCACAACTAGGATACACTATTATGAGATCACCTATAATCTATATAATTCTCTTAAAGGTCATATCATGGGATTGAACTATAGCAAAATCATCCTTATAAAATTTCATTTGATAGAATCTATAGTAAATTTCAAATGTGCATAATGAAATTTATGAGTTGGGTATATGATTAAACTTGAATTAAGGCCCTAAACCCTAAAAAAATTCCTAATTCACTTTTAAAATTATTTATACAACTCTATATTGGGATCGTATAGGTTTTTGACACATTTCACAGTTCACTTTTTAAACATTAAAAAATAATATACTCTAATGTTAGGAACCCATGTTTAACCCTTTTCTTTACTTTGTTAGTATATTACTTTTGGATGCATATGCTTTGTAAGTCATCCCGTGAGTATATTGTATTATCCCACATTCATGGGAAGTAATAGTTGTTTAGATTAGACTTAGTATATAAGCACATGTTGAGGCCAATGAAGGCATCCACGAATTTACTATATTGAGCTTGCACAAAGGAGGTTGCCCCCTTGAAGTGGCCTACGATCAATAAATTCTTTTTGTGTTTCTGTTATTTCTATTATTTTGTGCATTTTCATTATATTGTTGCAGGAGGTTCCTCTCATCTGGTATCATAGCACTTTCTTGGGCTCGCTGGGTGGAATTTTTGCCAATTTTTTTTTCTGCAGTGGCCATGATTATTATAGTAGTTTTTTCTTTTTTGCATTTGTATTGTTCATTTAAATTACAGGTACAGATCAGGGAATATGCCTATCTGCTTAACTATTAGAAGTGCCTGGGCATAGCCCTAAAACTCATTGTGAGGAGTACTATAGGAACCCCGAAGTAGTTGGCCCATTGAGAGGACCTACCAGTGATAAGAGCAACAACCCCTACCTGATTAACTAGTTCCCATCCATGATGTAAACCAAGAGCTGTCGTTTGTGGCAAAGCAGTTATCAGTTTTACCTGAGTCGTGGAGTGAGGGGTACTACCCCAATATGCAAGCCGTTAGATAGCATTGGTGCCCGAGTGACTCCCCTAAACCTTTAGGAAGCTGAACATACTTGGTGCCCATATCTATTGATAGCTAAAAAATTGTAGATTGAATCTGTCCAGAGTAGTTTGCAGATCGTTCCAATATATATATATATATATATATATATATATATATATATATATATATATATATATATATATATATATATATATATATATATATATATATATATATATATATTTCCATTTTTTTGCCATATCTTCCATAGTAAAAAAAATTTCTATTTTTTCACCATATCTTCTTTGCTTTAGTTCCGTTTCCTCTCAAAATTCACTAGAACCCCTAGAATTTCATTATGCATATTTCCTTCCTTGAGGACCCTATCCCAAATTCCACTTATTGAAGCTAGAAATCCCACATTTGTCTATTTTTAGGGTTTTCCATAACTTCTTCAATTCTCACTCAATAGCCTTCAAATTTTGCCACAGTGTTCATTTCCTATTTTTGCTCCTTTGTCCCTCTTGGAGAAATTTTCACATTCTTTCACCCTGCTTCTGAAATCCCCATTTTCTTCTCCCCTTTCCCTTAGAAAGTGTCCAAACCCTAGTCAAACCCCAATTACCCATCAAAGTTTTTTCCAAATCCAATTTTTCCTTTACTAAAAAAGTTTCTATTTTTGTTTTTCTACCCATTCCAAAAAAAAAACTCCTAGTTATGGTTGTCACCCTCGCAGGAGCAAAAAACATGTAGGATTAACTTGTAGCCCTCAAGACCAAACTCCAAGATCTGGATGAAAAAATTCTCAGCCACAATCTTTAGCATTCAGCCATGAACAATAGATGGCAGCCAGAGTCTTCTGCAGATACTGGGTTCTCTTCTTCCATCAACTTTTGTGGGCCAAAGCTTGATTTTCCTCACTTCAATGGTGATGATCCGATTGGATGGATATACTGGGTAGAAAAATATTTCAGTCTGCATAATACTTTTGATGTCAACAAAGTCCCACTTGCATCCTTTCATTTGGAATATGAAGCCCTTCAATGGTTCCGTTGGTACATTACGGCTCATGAAGAGCCAAAATAGACAGTTTTTTGCAAACTAGTTTTGCAATGATTTGCCCCTAGTGCTTTTGATGACTTCACAGGAGCACTCACTAAACTTTTCCAAATAGGCACTGTGAGAGAATATAATTTTTTTTTTGAAAAACTAGCCAATCACATAGAGGGATTGTCCGATGAATTCTTTAGGAGTTATTTTGTCAGTGGTCTAAAGGATGCAATTCGATCTAAGGTTAAAATGTTCTTCCCTAGGGTTGGCTAAGCTGGTGGAGGATAAGATCATAGCCCAATAGCGATCCAAATCCAATTTTCTTCCATTCAGAAATACAGTTCCCCAAAGACCTCAAATAACACCAACTCCTAGAATAGCTCCTATCAAGCATTTGAGTGAAGCAGAGATGCGGGCACGTAGGGAAAAAGGGATTTGTTATAATTGTGATGAGAAATTCATTCGAGGACATAGATGTGTTGAGCAAAAGCTCTATCTCTTGGATGTGGATTCTCTGCCTGAAACTAAAGTTTATGCGGATGCTTAGGATATAGTAGATGATCAGGTCAAAATTTAGTAGCCATTTGTTGACCCTGTTTCTCAAGAAGACCGCCCAGAGATCTCTCCCCATGCCTTAGCAGGAGTCACCACCCCACAAACAATGCGGGTCAAGCGTTACTTCAAGAAGCTCACTCTTACAATACTCATTAATTCTGGTAGCACTCATAACTTCATTGACCCTTGGATCACCAAATAGGCTGATTGTTTTGTCCATCCTTACTTGAGCTTTGAAGTCATGATTGCTAATGGGGGAACAATACCTTGCAAAGGGAAGTGTCGTAATGTGTGTATCCCGATTGGTGATTATAATCTGCACTTTGACATGTTTGCCTTGCCCTTAGGTGGATGTGATGTGGTTTTCGGCACCCAATGGTTACGCACACTTGGACCCCTCTTATGGGATTTTGCTAAACTTTGGATGCAGTTCTCAGACAATGGGCAAAAACACACATTGGCAGGCTTACAACTAGGGTCTCTCAGCATCATAAGTTCACATCGCATGGAAAAACTTCTTAAGAAGATTTCACATGGTGTCATCGCTCAGCTCCATTCCATTCTTATGTAACCATCAGCGGTCTCCACTACTCCTTCTAATCTACAACAAATTTTGGATAGGTATGCATGTGTCTTTGTCGAGCGAGTGGGATTGCCACCTTCACGACCAGAGGACCACCATATTTAGCTCCTTTCTGGAAGCATTCCTCCCAACATCAGGCCCTACTGCTACTCATTTCAGCAAAAGATAGAGATTGAGATGCTCATTTGAGAATTACTAAAGCAAGGTATTATTTACCCTAGTACCAGTTCCTTTTCTTCACCAGTTCTTGTCCAGAAAAAAGATGGGTCATGGCACCTCTGCATTGATTTCTGACCACTTAATCACATCACAATCAAGGATAAGTTTCTGATTCTTGTTGTGGATGAGCTTCTTGATGAGCTTCATGGCACTCATTTTTTCTCCAAGTTGGATCTTTGTTCTAGGTTTCACCAAATTCAGGTTCATGAGGATGATATCCCTAAAATAACTTTCTGCATGCATGATGGCCACTATGAGTTTTTGGTCATACCCTTTGGCCTCACTAATGCTCCTTCAACATTCTAAGCATTGATGAATAATATATTCCAGCCCTACCTACGAAAATTTATTGTGGTCTTCTTCGATGATATCCTCATCTATAGTAAAACATGGGCTGAGCATCTCCAACATCTAGATCTCATACTGCAACTTCTCTCTGATCACCATCTCTATACAAAATAGTCTAAATGTGTTTTGGGCCAGGAGGAAGTGGAGTATCTCAGGCATATTGTTTCAGCCCAAGGGGTTCGAGTGGATCCTACAAAAATAGATGCCATGAAAAATTGGCCGCATCCTCAGACACTCAAGAGCCTCTGTGGTTTTTTTGGGCTGACTGGCTACTATTGCAAGTTTGTCAAGGATTACGGGAAGATTGCAGATCCATTAACAGCTATGTTAAAAAATGATGTTTTTATCTAGACACATGCTACTGAGTGTGCATTTGAAAAATTGAAACATGCTATGTGTACTACACCTATTCTAGCTATGCCTAATTTTTCCAAGACCTTCACTATTGAGAGTGATGCTTGGGGCAATGGAATTGGTGTTGTTCTCCTTTAAGAAGAACATCCCATTGCATTCACCAGCAAAGCCCTTTCTGGCAAGAATTTAATACTCTCTACATATGAGAAGGAAATGATGGCTATTTTGCATGCAGTATAGAAGTGGCAGCCATACCTACTAGGGAGTCATTTTTTCATCAAGACTGATCACCAGAGTCTGAAATACTTTCTGGAACAATGGGTCTCCTCCCCAGTACAACATAAATGGGTTAGCAAACTCATGGGTTGCGACCATGAGATCACTTACAAGAAGGGTAAGGACAATATTGTGTCGAGTGCTCTTTCTCACACATTTGATGACCAAGCTTCCCTTTCAGCTATTTCTATGCCTATTCCAAATTGGTTGGAATCTGTCCAACAGGGCTATGTCAATGACTCTTCATTATCTAAAATCATTCAACAGTTGGCCAATAACCCTTCTGCTATACCACATTACTCTTGGGATGGTGCTTCTTTATGATACATGGGTCACCTGGTGCTTCCCCAGAGCACAGATCTTTAATAGGATGTCTTCCATGAACTCCATGCTTCTCCATCAGCATGGCACTCTGGGTTCCTCAAAACTTATGAGCGGGCATGGCGTAACTTCTTTTGGAAGGGAATGAAAAGGGAAATTCAATAGATGGTGGCTGAATGTGATACCTTCCAACACAACAAGGGTGAAACGACTCTCCTTCTTGGATTGCTCGAACCCTTGCCCATCCCTACATGGATTTGGATAGATATTGCTATGGATTTCATTGAGGGGCTCCCTAAATCTAGAGGGAAGATAATGATCTTGGTTGTGGTTGATCGCCTCTCCAAATATAGTCATTTTTGTGCCCTCATCCATCCCTATGCCACCTCCTTAGTTGCACAAATTTTCATGGACCAAATCTTTTGTCTTCATGGCATCCCTTCTTCCATTGTCTTAGATCGTGATGCAACTTTCACCAGTCATTTCTGGACAAAATTATTTTGACACACTGGCACCAAACTGAAGATGAGTTCTGGGTATCACCCACAAATAGATGGTCAAACTAAAATTATCAACAAATGTTTGGAAACTTATCTTTGTTGCTTCACTTTAGAACAACAACATCAGTGGGCAAAGTGGCTTCCTCTCGCTGAATGGTGGTACAATTCCTGCTACCACACTGCATCTAAAATGACTCCATATGATGCAGTCTATGGTCAGGCACCACTAGTGCTCCTTCCATACAGCCCCAGTAGTTCACTAGTTTAAGCAGTCGACATAGTTCTCTGAACTCAGGGTCAGATTCTTCGCATCTTGTAGGGCAATCTTCACATGGCAAGAAATTGAATGAAATAACAAGTTGATTAGCACTGTTCTGAGTGCACTTTTCAAGTAGGTGATATGGTTTTTCTTTGTCTACAGCCATATAAGCAATAATCCCTGAAACTCAAAGGGCATCATAAGATGGCTCCAAAGTTCTATGGGTCGTATAAGGTCCTTCAGAAGATTGGGTCAGTTCCTTATAAATTGGAGCTTCCTCCTTCCCGCATTCATCAAGTATTTCATGTCTCTTGTTTAAAGAAAGTTCTTGGCACCAACATCATAGCACAAATTGTTTTACTAGAACTGGATAACAAAGGATCCATCATTTTGGAGCCAGAGGCAATCCTCGACAGGCGCACTCATTAGCTTCACTCCCAATCCATCACAGAGGTATTAATTCAGTGGCACGGAATGCAACCAGAGGATGCTACATGGGAACCACTCCTTCAGATTCAGCAACAATTTCCACATCTTAATCTTTAAGGACAAAGCTTTTCTAAGAGGGAGGGGATGTTAGGAACCCGTGTTTAACCCTTCTGTTTACTTTGTTAGTATATTAGTTTTGGATGCATATGCTTTGTAAGTCGCCCCATGAGTATATTGTATTATCCCACATTCGTGGGAAGTAATAGTTGTTTAGATTAGACTTAGTATATAAGTACGTGTTGAGGCCAATGAAGGCATCCACGAATTTATTGTATTGAGCTTGCTCAAAGGAGGTTGCCCCCTCGAAGTGGCTTGTGATAAAAAAATCCCTTCTGTGTTTCTGCTATTTTGTTATTTTGTGCATTTTCATTATATTGTTGTAGGAGGTTCCTCTCATCTAAACCTAACAAAATAAAAAGTTATAATTTTGTAAACACATAAAAATGCAAACCAATGCCTTGCAGAGGTGATTAATATAGCTTTTCTTACTATATATGAATATTAAAAAAAGCTAGGATTCCAATTTTCTATTTCTTATATCTTTTACATTGGACTCAAGAAATGGGTCATTGTTAATGTATATAAATTTTATAGATTTATTTTAAAAAAATTATATGGATTTATTTAAAAAAATCATTTTATTTATGATATAGCTAGATATGTGCTCTGCTCTATTTCATAGATTTGTGTAACTAATATTTATATATTAAGGTGATTTGAAGATACAATGTTATAGCAAAGGGCATCTATGTAAACATAAATAAAGAAGATGACAAGTAATTGAAGTAAAAAAAAAATATCATTGCAAAGACAACACATAATTAAACTATTAGAAAGGTAAATGGGTATTTGCCAACCTAAGAACCCTTTTTAAGAATTATAGATTCCATAACACAATTGGGATATAGGTTAGTTATTTGGCTTCAACAATACACATTCCTTGTAGGTAAACAAAAATATAATATTCTTCTTGAAATGTTATTGAACAACAAGATATAAACAAGGTTACAATAATTAATGGCATAAAACAACCAAATAATTTCAATCTAGTTCAAATAAGTTATATGAAACCATTTGTTTCTAATATGATACAAAACTTACATTTCCAAATAAAACATATACTAAATGAGTAGGAGATATACTCACTTGCAAGTATTTCTGTTACCCTAGTCGCAATTGTAAAGTTAGAGCAAACTTGCCTTGTTCTTAATCTATTTAGGTTATAAAGCTTGTTTAAATTGTAAACCTTGTGATATGAAATCCTAATTTTTGAATAGGAACCCTATAATATGAAACCCACATTTCCAAATTAGGAGATATACTAAGTGAGCATGATATATGCTCACTTGCATGCAAAATCATTTAGGTCCTAATTGCAAAGTAGTAGTAAAGTTGCCTTGTTCTTTTATAGTAAATAGAGGGTTTTGTGTAAAGAGAAGTTGTGTGGGTATAAAAATAGAGTTTAGACATATATATGACTTAATCTATCATTAATGATTGAGTGTATAGACAATGGATTGGATTGTTGTATATGATGAATTTTGCACGTAATAAGTACCACATGAGAAGAATGCATAATTTTGTTTGAAACTTGGCCCAAAGCTCCTTATTGCATGTATTCAATTTCACTATGCCTATTTTTAGTTTGAATATTTAGCACATATACATTGTACAACGTGGACGATATTTAAAAATAACCCTATAACACAAAAACTAAGAAACGGTTTATCCAACGTTCCATTGATCAATTTTTTTACCATGGACGATATTTAAAAGTAACCCTATAACACAAAAACCAAGAAACGGTTTATCCAACGTCCCACTGGTCAATTTTTTTTACCATGAGATTGTGTATAGGAAATGGTTTGACGGTACTATGCAGTCCACTTGCAATTTTTGTCAGGCTTAACAATGCATCGATTGTTTAAGCCTTACCCTCCATAACAACTAAAGCTAAAGCCTAAAAACTTCTGGTACAATAATTCAATCAATTAGGATCCTTTTAATTGATTGTACAGTTTCACGACTTTTTCTAGCTCACATCTGTATTAAATGTCACAACATATAAAAAATAGATATGGATATTAAGTATACAGAAAAAGACCCGCACGTTGGCAAAAGTATTTCAATAAATAAACATTGCCAGAAGTGACTTTTAATCATCGTGGAATACAGTAGATATCATAACAATTGTTGGACAGCTTTAGGAAACAGGTATTTTGCAAGAAGAAAGTTCATTCTGTCTGATGGATGGAAACTGTCCCAGAATACATACTTTGAAGCGTTTGCACACGTGCCGATACTACATTTATTACAAAAAATCGATGCTTCCAGACGCCCTGTTCCACAACATCCTCTCCGTCCTTCTACAAACCCTGTGCTCATTCAAGCACAATATAAGTTTGCAGTTAGATCAAATATTAACTAAACTGTATAGGAATTTCAAAGAAAAGATGGCGACTTATCTCACCATACTTGGCTGGGAATCTTGCAGCGTCATAGAGTGGGTAGAAAACGTCTAAGTAAGCAAGCCTCATGTCATCCGTTCCGTTTAACTTTTGCAATAATTTCAGCATTTTCGAGTTGAAAATCAGTGCCTCTTTGTTAAGTTTATCGACACAAGTCTCCTTTCCGAAACCGTGCAGTGTTATTTGCGACGGTAAGCAGCCAAACGGAGGAAGAGATGCCACCGCCACTCTACGTGCACCCAAGTTTCGAAGCTCCTGCGTTTAAATATACGATAAGTTCATATCGATTTTGGAGGTTCATTCAATTAATAAAACACAGACAGAGGTTAGAAATTGCCTCTAAGAAATTAGACAAAAGATAGAGTAGATGGTTTCTGTACTGTCTGCGATTATATTTAATTTCAAGAATACTATTTATGTAGTAATTGATAAGATAGTCATTGCTGCCGCTGCTTATGAGATAAACAGCGTCCGATAAAATTCTCGAAGCATTGGCCGCACCCACCACACGGACTAAATCGTCTCTATATTGTTTGTAGAGTTTCAATTGATCTTCTAGGCCTAGGACATTCTGCACAAGGGTTTAAATGTAATCAGTTTTTAAGCAAATTGATTTCTCAGAATAATAAAACTTCAGATTTACTAACATAAAGTTTGGAAGTGCCATGGTAGAAACCAGATCCTCCAGAAGCAAATGACACCCCTCTCACAATATTATCTCCTTTAGCCTCCGGATCCAAATAAGCAACCGTTGCAGGGCCGAGTCCAAGCATAGATGCTGCATAAAAAAATCAAAATCAAAATTAGTATTGAATTTGTAGTAAGTCATTGAAACATAAGTTTCCAATAGAGGAAAATACCAAAACCAATCAAGCATAGGAAAGAAATTTGTTAGCCATACCAACGTAGTCTGTGGCTACAAATCCATTGGAAAATCTACCGGTTATCTTTTTACCAGGAAAGTCTCGCCCGTATGGAGGATGGTTGCTCTTTGCTAACGTGAGAAGATGGTTGTTGTTTCCCACGTCTAATGTAGAATCTCCGAACGATATTAAAGCAGGGACTAATACAGAAACTACATATGGGCCTGCATTCAACAGAAGAATTACCCTTACCAATAAAATACAAGACATCTCCATCTCTTGAGAATCATAATGATATATGGTTAATGTGTAATATATGAATGAACGAGTACATTTCGTCTACGGCAAGCACGTAAATGGCTGTAATGAGGGCTATGAGCTGCGATTTTTGGTAGAAGTTCGCAAAGTAATGTTTTTTTTTTTTTTAAAAAAATCCTTCCAGAGTACGGTAATTGCCGTGCAATCTCAGAAGACTTTGCCCATATTGCCGAAATACCTATGGCTAATTCTGCTGTATCGATAGTTTCATGCGCCTTTACGGGACATTTAAGCAACGCCGTTGTCCATTTTCTTACCAAGAAAAATTGATGTTGATTGAGGTTGGTAGAGGGTTGTTTAACAATATATTTAAGTAAAGTGGGTAAGAGGTGGGGTGCCGTTTTAACCTATGTTTACAATCGCCTTCACATTAAAGCCAGATCTGTTGCATTTAATATCTTAATTACATTAATAATCATAAATATATTTGTTATCATTTATCCCCACAATGGTTTTTTACCGTGCTTAATGGGCATGTAAATCTTATCGGAGATTGTATGCAGGTAAGGGAGTAAATTCAATTACTCCTTATTTTGAGCTTTCAAGAGGGGAGATGTCATGCCATTGTCAAACGAAATTCTCTATAAAATTTGAATTTCTATAAAAAGCTTTCACGAGCATTTTAGTGAGAATTTAATTGATTTTAAAAAAATTAAAAATTCTTATATTATGAATTAAATATTAATTATTAATTAAACTAAATTATGTTATTTGCAAAAATAACTTTATAGAAATAGAATATTTGTATTTTACATAGGCTTATTTGTAATTATAATGGTGAAAATTGTATACTTATAATGTTTTCCCTTATGTTTTGGGTTCACAATGATTAGGTTGTGTTCAATGCATCAAAAAGTGTGTAAGATGGTCTATGTTGCATGGAAGTTGTCAAACGACAACATCCATTCCTAAGTCTTGACATTACTTGAATCCTTAAAAATCATCTCATTCTCTAAATATTTCATTTGACAATGTGGTTTTGATGTGAGTATACAACTAATTTGGGTTGCTTCCTGTTGGCAAATTTGTACCTCAAAATTTCAAATTTAAATTTAAAAATTTATATTCTTATCACCTTTTCCTTTTGACAATTATGAGTTGATTAAAGTGTGAATTTTCCAAATTGCCTGTTAGGCTGGTGTCATTAAAGACTACCCCTAATGGTAATGAATCATCCAACACATAAGATTTGAAAATTATCAAAAGAGCAAATATATAATTTTGTTGCAAATAGATAAAATGCATTAGATCAACACCACATCATCATCCTAGGAGCATATTACATGTTTGGTTGTTGTTCTTGAATTTGGTTCATCATCATTGAGTTAGTCCATCTAGGGATAGAAGTTGATCATAGCAATCCAACAAGTTCTCCGAAGGTGAATGTAAATGTCGCTTGTCTTTAGACAAACTTGGATACCAAATATTGACGTGAACAAGTTTTAGTCTATAGAACTATTTTGGATTAGATCTGTGAGTTACAAGTTCATATCTACACTTCAAGAACTTCGTTCCATACATAATGATCACTTCTACCAAAGTAAACTTTAAGAACTGGCCTCTAGAAAATTATATAGAAATCCTAGTGAATCCGCTATGTGGCGATATAAAAATGAACTAAAGAGCTTTTGATACACGACTAAATCAGAGGCTCCTTTTTCCCTCTCTTGAATGGGAACCTGAGATCAGTGGAAGGGTTAACTCCGCCGACTTAATGACGTTGTTGGTTTGGAACTGCATGTTAGTGCAGTTCTCAGTGAGATGTATTGCAGGTCATGCTTGGATTAAAGGCTACACGGGTCGCATCCTCAACTACTCAGACATTGTATCCCAACTTCTTTCTAATATAATGGATCTGGTTCAAGATGGGGATTACCTCCACGCCCTCGCCTCTGGTCTGTTTTATAATAATATATATACGGCACGGAGAGATGGGAGATGGCAGTTAAAGGATACAACATTGACCAGGGAGATGCCCTAATCGGTGGTCTCTTTAACCTTCAAATGCTGCGTTCTTCTCTCCCTCAACAGGCCATTTATAGGGCTCTGCAATCAAGCCTCAAATCACTAAGCAGTTATGAAATAGACAATGAGTTGAATGCAATTAGCTTCCTCATATCCAAGAAGAAAGTATAGCGTATCGAGGATGTGTTTATCGGCATCAGATTCCTCAGACTTCATGTCCCTAACCTTGCACCGCATATTCCCAGGTACGCTCTGATGGAACCGGAGGAGGAAGGTATTGCTGGCAATGCAATAGACCCTGAGGTGCAGGCTATTCCAACTGCCAGTCCAGAAGCCTGAATGCTCATGGCGGGTCCTCCTCTTGGTGCGGGGATTCTTTTGGTGGTTGGTTTTGTTTGGCTTTGTGGCGTCAGAGTGTAGTGACGGGGGCGTTTTGTCAAGGCGATGTCCAGGTTGATGGCTGTGGTGATGGTCACTCATGGCACGTGTCTCTCCGGGTTGGTTTTTTCTTACTGTTTTCTAGGGTGGCCGTCAGTTAGCTTTTGTTAGTTTAGCTTTGTATTAGCTTTTTTGGGTCTGCCAATGGCTGCCACCTTTAGTTTAAACTATTAAATCAGGTCAGTTAAGGACCTTTGTTTTGTAATATCTTTTATGGTTCTCTGGACTTGGTGCCCTTAATACTTTTTGTATAATCTTTTCAATTAATCTATGGGTGTTCATCACCTTTTTTTGTTTTTTAAAAAAAGTTATAGAGTGGGTAGCTATTTTATGTTAAAACACAATTTTAAAAATAAATTATGGGTGATCTAGAAACCAAAATTCATTCTTGTTTTTAATCAATTTGGTGAATTAGGACCTAAATCTTTCAAAAAATATTAATTGAGATGGTGAAAGAAGGCTAAATTTTTCTAATTTTTTAAATTGAGGTGGCGAATAAAGGCCAAAATTTTTTATAATATTTTAATTGATGTGGCAAATTAAGCCTAAATTTCCCATAGTTTGTTTAATTGAGGTGGCAAATTAAGCTTGAATTGTTGAGAGATTTTTAATTGAGGTGGTGAAGTTAGTCTAAATTTTAATAAATTTGTAATTGAGTGGGAAAATTAAAACCTAATGTAATATAAATTTTTAATTGTGGTGGTGAATTAAAACCTAATGTAATATAATTGTTTAATTGTGGCTAATTGTAAAAAAATAAAAAAATATTTGTACATCTTATGTAACATCAGTGTATTGGGTTGTAGAGATCATTAAGAAATTGATTTAATTCACGTGTGAGAAGATGACCTTCATCATTGTTTATTTATACCTATGTGCTATAGTTCATAATGCATTTGTGAGCTCATGAGGCTAGTTGTGCAAGTTCTCATTTCAAATTTTTGGTGGCATTGCAGTGTCAAGTGATAGTTCTCTCATCTGTAACATCTCTTGGAAAAATTGAGGAAGGTGGTGATTGAGGTATTCTTTTTGTGTAGAGTGGCTTCAACAAGGATATGTTATCATCCTATAGTCGTATGGTTATCATACTACAGTCATATGATTATCATTCAGTCCCAACATAATGTAGTCATATGGTTATCATAGGCTATCTTAACACAACCACCAACCCCCTCTGATCTTCCTTATAATCAGAAGATTATAATGAGTATTTAGATTGTATGCTTCGAACTTAATTTACTTGTGATAAGATGACCAATGGGTTTGGTGAGAGTCATGGCACACAAATAAGTGTAATTCAATTTAATATACCACTTGATTCAATATTAAAATTATTATTTTATATGCACTAACTAGATGAGAGCATAAAGTGGTTATTTTTTTACACTTCTATTGACTTTGGGAGTGTAATTATGAACTTTATTAACTTTATGAATTGAAGACATTTACAAAAACTCTACTTGAATATTAATGAGATTAAGATATTATTCTTATATATTATTATGTTTCTATAATATATTAATTGATTGTGACATTTTCCAAACCTTTGCAATTATATATAGTTCTCAGATTTTGTCTTGGATGAGTGACTTCAAAATATAAAAAGTCTCAAGCGAGTGTTTTTAAATTTAAATTTTTAAATATTCAAATGGTAGCTTTTAAAAAGTAATATTCAAATGATAGCTTTTAAAAAGTTAGAGAGGTAGAATAATTGTTGGACTTATAAAATAAAAGGATTTAAGTGTTAGTTGCGACCAGTGTGATGACAAACATGAGATTGAACGAGATGAGGAACTACAATGCAAAGGCTTACACATATGATCCAGACGGAACTGTCACGCCACCATGCATAATGGATGGAATATTGCCTTGAGGCCAAACAATGCACAGATTGAGCTCACCACGTGGGCCATTATGTACACCAGCACCTATCATTGCACGTTGCAATCAAATCACTTAAAATAGATATAATCTTCTTGAAATTTTGATTATATTCCATATAGATGAACAAGGAATTAAAAATATCAAGTTTTAATAATCATAATTAAAATTAAAAGTAACACTCTCAACAATTAATAAACATAAATATAATAAACTCCTTAGAAATAGGAGAAAGAAATAAATTTAATCTATGATGGCATGTTTTTCCATTAAAAAATTATAGTATAAAACTATAAGTGTAATTGTGAAATTTACATATCCATACAATTTTTCATTTAGTTATTTTTAAAAAATTTAAGATAATATTTAACCGATAGGCTTATGGGTGGGAGCTTTTTCTCCCACTAAATTATTAGTCTCATCAAAAATTGCAACCATTTTTTTTCCATCACTATAAACATCGCAATCGTCATTTTTCACTTTCACCATTCATTGGTTGTTGGTTCTTTTTTTGTTTGTATTTTCCTTCCAGGCTCAACAACAAGCATTTCTAGTTTTTATTTTCTCCCTTGTTAAATACATTGACTCACACTTTAATTTTAAGCATTCTAGTTTAAAACATAGCATGTTTCGTCACACGTTTCTGGATAGTAAAACAAATGAAATTCCCTTCTAATAAAAGGTATATAGTTTAAGAAGTATAATATTTTAAATATTAGAGTGGATGGCAATATTTCTTAAGGATTAAATTTTTTACTAATATATAAATTTTATGATAATTTAACATTTAATTTTTATTTACATAAACTTTTAAACAAAGATATTGAAATAAGATAAGTATAGAAAATTTAAATAAATGTGACGCATTGAAATATTTCAAAGTTCACATGCTTGGTAAGAGATAAGGGATGTTGAGGGGCCCACGTGTCAAACATCAAATCAGCCCTATAACGTGATATGACTATATTTTAATTTATTTATTTCCTCATTTCAATAATGTGATTCTTCAATCTAGTGAGATATTCTTTAGATCCCTTTATGAAAGCCTCATTAGGGTCTAAAATGTGACTTATATAATGAGTTTGACCATTCCATTCAATGTTTACATATTTTAAAATTATTTAAATATTAATTTAAATATTTTTAATTATTGAAAATAACTTTTAAATTAAGTAATAAATGTGAAAGGGCTAGATATGTTAGAGTTGCCAACGATATGTCCAACTTGCTAATAAAGACCAATTGGGATGACATAGGTTAACAATAAGAATACATGTCAGTTCAAAATCGTACATCACTGGGAAAGATAGGCTAATGCAAATTGTCTTCATCTTAGGGACTCTAGGGAAGAACACATGTTAAAAAAGTTGAGGAGCTCCAAAATCGATGACAAAACAAATTCAATGGGATAAAAATAAATGGATTTGGGAAAAGCATAAAAAAATATTGAGATTCATTTCAGTTCCAAGAAAGCACAGAGGAGAGATTTAAAACTTGAAAGCCTCCAAAATCCACTCAATGAGATTATAAAAATTTGATTGAAACCAATTTTGTACATTAGATGCCATATAGGAAAAAATTAACGATTAACTTTAGCGACTGTAGTTGAATCTGAGAGGTTTGAGTAGATCTTAGGATTGACATTGATATGTAAAATCAAAAACATTAATACTTGGATTTTCTTCTTTAAATGTGGATTATATTTAGAATATAAAAATGAGTGCGTCAAAGCTTCTTTTTAAGTATCTTATTAACTGCATCTTGCATGCCTCCATTTTAATTTCCAAAGTTTATATATGACTTGCATTGAGGGAATTATCTCCTAAGACTACTTGAAGTTGCTTTAGAACATGAGGTTTATGATAATGGTAGAAATTATGGTAACTTGCACTACATAAATTTAATCTATGATGGCATGCTTTTCCATTAAAAAATTATAATATAAAACTATAAGAGTAATTGTGAATTTTGCATATCCTTCTGATAGGCTTATAGGTGGGAGCTTTTTCTCCTGCTAAATTTTCAATCTCGTCAAAAATCACCACCTTTTTTTTCCATCACTATAAACATCACAATCATCATTTTTGCACTTTTACCATTCATTGGTTGTTGGGTCTTTTTCCATTCATGGTTTCCTTCCAGGCTCAACAACGAGCATTGCTAGTTTTTATTTTCTCCCTCATTAATACATTGACTCATCACTTTCATTTTAAGCATTCTAGTTTAAAACATAGCACATTTTGTCACACATTTCTCGATAGCACAACAAACAAAATTCCCTTCTAATAAATGGTATATAGTTTAATAAGTATAATATTTTAAATATTAGAGTGGATGACAATATTTCTTAAGGATTAATTTTTTACTAGTATATAAATTTTATGATAATTTAACATTTAATTTTTTATTTATATATAACTTTTAAACAAAGATATTGCAATAGGATAATTATAGAAAATTTAAATAAATATGATGCATTGAAATATTTCAGATTTCACGTGGTTGGAAGGAGATAAGGGACGTTGAGGGGCCCACATGTCAAACATCAAATCAGCCCTACAATGTGATATGACTACTTTTGAATATATTTATTTCCTCATTTCAATAGTATGATTCTTCAATCCAGTGTAGATATTCTATAGATCCCTTTGTGAGAGCCTCATTAGGGTCTAAAATGTGACTTATATAATGAGTTTGGTCATTCCATGATGTTTAAATATTTTAAAATTATTTAAATATTTTTAATTATTGAAAATAGATTTTAAATTAAGTAATAAATGTGAAAAGGCTAGATATGTTAGAGTTGCCAAGGATGAGTCCAACCTACTAATAATGACCAATTGGGATGACATAAGCTAACAAAAAGAATACATGTCAGTTCAAAATCATACATCACTGGGAAAGATAGGCTAAAGCAAATCGTTTTCATCTTGGGGACTCTAGGGAAGAACACATGTTAAAAAGTTGAGGAACTCCAAAATTGATGACAAAACAAATTCAATGGGATAAAAATAAATGGATGGGAAAATAATAAAAAAAATATTGAGATTCATTTTAGTTCCAAGAAAGCACAAAGGAGAGATTTAAAACTTGAAAGCCTCCAAAATCCACTCAATGAGATTATAAAAAATCAATTAAACTAATTTTGTTCATTAGATGCCATATAGGAAAATATTAATGATTAACTTTAGCGATTGCGGTTTAATCTGAGCGGTTTGAGAAGATCTTAGGATTGACATTGATATGTAAAATTAAAAAAAATTAATGCTTGGATTTTCTTCTTTAAACACAAATTATATTTAGAATATGAAAATGAGTGCGTCGAAGCATTTTTAAAATATCTTATTAACTACATCTTGCATGCCTCCATTTTAAATTTACAAAGTTTACATATGACTTGCATTAAAGGAATTATTTCCTAAGACTACTTGAAGTTGCTTTAGAACATGGGGTTTATTATAATGGTAGAAATGATGGTAACTTGCACTACATTGGTGCAAAAAAATTACACACACACACACACACACACACACACACACACACACACACACACACACACACATATTCTGATATTTTATGTGAGATGATTAAAACTCTAATTCAAATCACCCAACTAACTAGCTTTGTTTATTTAAGTAGTAGTCTGAAACATAAATTTAATTTTTTTTGCACAAAATTATATTTTGTATTTTGGATCCACTCATAAATGAGAATTAAAAAAAACAAATTCAATACTTTTTTAAATTGATATTATATAACATATAAAATATATTGTATTCATATATTTATAAGTATAATATAATATAAAATGGTATATTTAGACTAAACATATTTAATATTTATTACTTAATTATTTTTATTTTATATATAATATATAATATATAGTCTCTACTATAATTGTATTTATTCTTGTTTAGTATATTTAATATATTTTAAAAGTAATATTTTTTTTTATTGGGAGAACTCAGGTTTTTAGCCTGGTCCAAGCACAGAGAGACCCTTACGGTGGATCTCTTCCCATGGCTTTATCACCTAAGACCACTACTGGGGGGTCTTTGTCCCTAATGGGCATTATCACCCTTTATTTTAAATCCATGAGCTCGTTGACCTAGCGAAGGCCCATAGCCTACAAGCACAACAACCCAGTAGAGGACCCGAGAAGGGTCCTACGAGCACGACAACCTAGCAAAGGCACAAGGCATGCAAGCTCATTGGCCCAGTGGGGAATTGAACCCAGGTGGTGATCATTGCAACCAAGTGAAATCACCACCACATTGTGCCCCGAAGGGCTTTAAAAATAATATTATCTTATAAAATCATTTATTTATATTAAATATTTATTTATATATAATATATAATATTTAATATAGTTATATTTGTTATTTAGCATATTTGATATAATGTAAATTATTTAGAAATGAGATAGAGAGACATAGAGGAGGATAGAGAAAGGGAGGGAGATAGAGGGAGGAAGAGAGAAAGAGAGGTACAGAAACGAAGAAGGGGAGAGACAGAGAGATAAAGGGATACACAAAGAGAGAGGAAAAGAGAAGTGGAGAGAGATAGAGAGAATGAAAGAGAGAAGGGGAGAGACAAAGATATAGAGGAATACAGAGAGAGACATAATATAGAGAGATAGAGAGAGAGAGAGAGATTTAATATTTATAACTTAATTATATATATAATATATAGTCTCTAATATAATTGTATTTATTATTATATAGTATATTTTAGATATTATAATTTATTTAATATATTTTAAAAATACTATTATATTATAAAATTGTTTATTTATATTAAATATTTTTTTTACAATTTAACCATATAAAATATATATAATATCTAATATAGTTATATTTGTTATTATATAGCATATTTTCTATAATGTAAATTATGTAAAAGTGAGATAGAGAGAGACATAGAGGACACTAGAGAAAGAGAGATATAGAAAGAGGGGGGAAGAGGAAGTGAAATAAAAAAAATGGAGGATAGAAGAAGATAGATATAGAAAGTGAGACAGAGATAGAGAGAATGAAAGAGAGAGGAAGAAAGAAAGAGAGGTAAAGGAAGAGAGAAGGGGAGAGACAGAGAGATAAAGGGATACATAAAGAAAGAGAGATGAATATAGAAGTGGAGAGAAACAGACAAAATGAAAGAGGAAGAAAGAATGAGAGGTAGAGGAAGAGAAAAGGGGATAGACAGAGAGATAGACAAATACGCACACACACACACATAGAGAGAGAGAGAGAGATTATAGAATAGTAATAGAGAAAGAGATTAGTCATGCTAACTAATTGGATATATTTCATCATTTAGAATAAAAATGAGTCAATATTTGTTTGCATAAATATTTTTCCTACACGCTAAAATTACTTAAAGGCTATCAATTACATTTTAAGACACTCTTGAAACAATGGAGGCAACTAGACAAATACACTAGAAAACAAGCATGCAATGTGGTCTCCAACTTCCTGACACTTTTCAAAATACTATTTAGAGAAGAATAATGAGTTCACTATGCAATTAAAGTTTCAATAATGCTTTCCACTCTTTGACAAACATGGGGCTAAGAATCTACTCCAAAACATATGAATCTAAAGGAAATGTACAAATTCCCTCCTCTTAAAGTTATAGGTACAAAAGAATAATAGTAACAAAAAATTAAACTTTAAAGAAACACATAAATACTAAGAAGACATAGGGAAAACTAACAATTATGCTCAAATTTGGTTAATTTGTGTCATAATTGATATAATATTATATTATAAAATCATTTATTTATAGTAAATATTTATTTATAATATAATCATATTTATTTTGTATATAATATAATCATATTTGTTATTATTTAGCATATTTTGTATAATGTAAATTATTTAGAAATGAGATAGAGAGACATAGAGGATGATAGAAAAAGAGAGGGAGATAGAGAGAATGAAAGAGAGAGGAAGCAAGAAAGAGGGGTAGAGGAAGAGATAAGGGGAGAGATAGAGAGATAAAGGGATTCACAAAGAGAGAGGAAATGAGAAGTGGAGAGAGATAGAGAGAATGAAAGAGATATGAAGATAGAAAGAGAAGTAGAGGAAGAGAGAAGGGGAGAGACAAAGAGATAGACGAATAGAGAGAGAAAGAGACATATTTAATATTTATAACTTAATTATATTTATTTTATATATAATATATAGTCTTTAATATAATTGTATTTATTATTGTATATTATATTTTAAAATAATGTAAATTATTTAATCATATTTTCTTTTATATATAATATATAATATAGTTATATTTGTTATTATATAGCATATTTTATATAATGTAAATTATGTAAAAGTGAGATAGAGTGACATAGAGGAGGCTAGATAAAGAGAGATATAGAAAGAGGATGGAAGAGAGGAAGTGAGATAAAGACATGGAGGAGGATAGAGGAAGAGAGATATATAAAGAGAGACATAGATAGAGAGAATAAAAGAGAGGAAGAGAAAAAGAGAGGTAAAAGAAGAGAGAAGGGGGAGACAGAGAGATAAATGGATACATAGGGAGAGAGAGGGGGCGATAGATAGAGAGATAAATGAATACACAGAGAGAGAGAGAGAGAGAGAGAGAGAGAGAGAGAGAGAGAGAGAGAGAGAGAGAGGTCATGCTAACTAATTAGATGCATTTCATCATTTAGAATAACAACGAGTCAATATTGTTTGCATAAATATTTTTCTTACATGCTAAAATTACTTAGAGGCTATCAATTACATTTTAAGACACTCTCAAAACAATGGAGCGAACTAGATAAATAAACTAGAAAACAAGCATTGTCAATCATATAATACAAAGTGGTCTCCACCTTCCTAACACTTTTCAAAATGACACTATTTAGAGAAGAATAATGATTTCACTAAATAATTACAGTTTCAATAATGATTTTCACTCTTTGATAGACATGGGACTAAGAATCTACTCCAAAACATATGAATCCAAAGGAAATGTAAAAATACACTCCTATTAAAGTTATAGGTACAAAAGAATAATAGTAACAAAATATTAAACAAAAGAAACATATAAATATGAAGAAGCCATAGTGAAAAACCAACAATTATGCTAAAATTTGGTTAATTTGTGTCCTAATTGATATTGCTAAAATTTAGCATTTATAACTTAATATTTATTTTATATATAATATATAGTCTCTAATGTAATTGTATTTATTATTATATAGTATATTTTATATAATGTAAATTATTTAATATATTTTAAAAATGCTATTATATTATAAAATTATTTATTTGTATTAAATATTTATTTATAATTTAATCATATTTATTTTATATATAATATATAATATCTAATATATTTATATTTGTTATTATATAGCATATTTTATATAGTTTAAATTATGTAAAAGTGAGATAGAGAGTCATAGAGGAGGCTAGAGAAAGAGATACAGAAATAGAGAGGGAGAGAGGAAGTGAGATAAAGACATAGAGGAAAGAGAAAGAGATATATAGAAAGAGAGATAGAGATAGAGAGAATGAAAGAGAGAGGAAGAGAGAAAGAGAGGTAAAGGAAGAGAGAAGGGGAGAGATATAGAGAAAAAGGGATACATAGAGAGAGGAATAGAGAAGTGGAGAGAGATATATATGGATCCTTTTATAGTCTAGGATGTCAAAGAGAATGAAAGAGAGAGGAAGAGAGAAAGAGAGGTAGAGGAAGAGATAAAGAGATGTAGAGGAAGAGAGAAGGGGAGAGATAGAGAGAGACGAATACACACACACACACACACAGAGGGGAAGGAGATTGTAGCTCGATGAATAAAGAAAGAGATTAGTCATGCTAACTAAGTGGACTCATTTCATCATTTAGAAGAAAAATGGGTTAATATTGTTTTCATAAATATTTTATCTACACGCTAAAATTACTTAGAGGCTATCAATTACATTTTAAGACACTCTCAAAACAATGAAGGCAACTAGACAAATACATTAGAAAACAAGCATGGTCAACCACATATGCAATGTGGTCTGCACCTTTTAGACACTTTTCAAATGACACTACATAGAGAAGAATAATGATTTCACTATACAATTAAAGTTTCAATAATTCTTTCCACTCTTTGATAAACATGGGGCTAAGAATCTACTGCAAAACATATGAATCCAAATAAAATGTACAAATTCCCTCTTAAATTTATAGGTACAAAAGAATAATAGCAACAAAAAAAAAACAAAAGAAACACATAAATACTAAGAATCCTTAGTGAAAAACCAACAATAATGCTCAAATTTGGTTAATTTGTGTCATAATTGATACTGCTAATATGTTTCAATCTACTTTATGCTAAAAGGATATTACACCAAACAAAGAAATAATTGAGAAAAATAATATTCATTGGATAATACTGGCATTCTATGTCCCCTCTTTTCAAGTGGTAATATAAACTTGGGTCATCCTACAATAATGGGTTACACTTTTTGGCCAAATTTGACATTGAAATCAACATTTTGAACTAAATCTTCACTTTCTAACACCTATAGCTACTAAATAATTAGGAATTTAAAGATGATGTGAACTAGTGATTTGTGAGATTTTGTTTGTAGATTCTAAATATAATTTTTTAAAAAAATTTAGAGTTAAATAGTAATATTTTTTATCTCCTTTGATAACTAGTTTTTAATAGTAAACAACATTTTTTAAAGTGATGTGTATTCTGTCGCCATAACTTTTTTTCTACAAAGGTTAAAATTTTGATTCTTTTGAATTTAGATTGGTAACACCGAGATCTAGGGCATGCATTTGGTTTCATAATGTTTTGTTGAATATTTTTTTAAATTAAGTTTTGAATTCAAACCAATTATAATTGACATAGGCGTATTCTATCAAACATAACTTTTTTTGCATGTATCAAAATTTATTTTTTTTGTTGAAACAAGGTCATCAATACCTAGGGCATAGATATTTTTCAAAAAAAAATTCTCTATTTTCTTATTTTTTCGTATGTGTGAAACAAAGACCTTGATGTTCAATGAAAAACCTACATTCACAAGAAATAAAGAATAAATATAATAATCAAATTAAATATATTGAAAATTATACTTTTGGGAAGCTTATAATAAGGACTACATACTTTCAAAACATAGAATTTAAATGAATTCATTTGATCCCCCAAAAGGTAAATCAAAAATGGTTTTTTATCAGTATTTTGATAGGTGTAGAAGAGACTCCATTATAGGTATAGTTTAAAATAGTGGGGTTCTATCCAAGGGGGTTTGAATCTAAGGGGGTTTGGTCAAACCCTCTTCAATTAAAATCCTTTAAATGCAACCTTTTAAGGCTTAAATCATTATATTTTCTAAAAATACGTGATTTTAGCAAAGTGTAACCCATTATTATGGCAACACCCACTTTGTTTTGATAGATACAAAAGTACATCTCCACATTAAATATCCCTTTATTTTATGTTTTCATCACTGAGATGTCTTCTATCTTGAGAAAGATAAACTAAAGATATTTAATATTTATTATTTAAATTTTTTTATTTTATATATAATATATAGTCTCTAATATAATTGTATTTATTCTTGTTTAGTATATTTTATATAATGTAAATTATTTAATATATTTAAAAAATTATATTATATTATAAAATCATTTATATATATTAAATATTTATTTATAATATAAACATATTTATTTTATATATAATATCTAAGATTTAATATAGTTATATTTGTTATTGTTTAGCATATTTTATGTAATGTAAATTATTTAGAAATGAGAGAGAGAGAGATGCATAGAGAGATAGAGAGAGAGAGAGACATATTTAATATTTATAACTTAATTATATATAATTTATAGTCTCTAATATAATTGTATTTATTATTGTATAATATATTTTATATAATGTAAACTATTGAATATGTTTTAAAAATATTATTATATTATAAAATCGTTTATTTATATTAAATATTTATTTATAATTTAATCATATATATTTTATATATAATATATAATATCTAATATAGTTATATTTATTATTATATAGCATCTTTTATATAATGTAAATTATGTAAAATTGAGATAGAGAGACATAGAGGAGGCTAGAGAAAGAGAGATGTAGAAAGAGGGAGAGAGAGAGGAAGTGAGATAAAGACATGGAGGAGGATAGAAAAAGAGAGGTAGAGGAAGAGAGAAAGGGATAGACAAAGAGATAGATGAATACAGAGAGAGAGGGGGGGAAGGAGATTGTAGAGAGGAATAGAGAAAGAGATTAGTCATGCTAACTAATTGGATGCATTTCATCATTTAGAATAAAAATGAGTCAATATTGTTTGCATAAATATTTTTTCTACATGCTAAAATTACTTAGAGGCTATCTATTACATTTTAAGACACTCTCAAAACAATGGAGGCAACTAGACAAATACACTAGAAAACAAGCATGTGGTCAACCATATAATACAATGTGGTCTCCACCTTCCTGACACTTTTCAAAATGGCACTATTTAGAGAAGAATAATGATTTCACTATACAGTTAAAGTTTCAATAATGCTTTTCACTCTTTGACAAACATGGGGCTAAGAGTCTACTCTAAAACATTTGAATCCAAAGGAAATGTACAAATGCCCTCCTCTTATATTTATAGGTACAAAAGTATAATAGTAACAAAAAATTAAATAAAAGAACCACATAAATACTAAGAAACCATAGTGAAAAATCAACAATTATGCTCAAATTTGGTTAATTTGTCTCGTAATTGATACTACTAATATTTAATGTTTATAACTTAATTATATTTATTTTATATATAATGTATAGTCTCTAATATAATTGTACTTCTTCTTGTATAGTATGTTTTTGAGTGATTGTGTTGTCAATCTCTCATTTATTATTATTTATGAAATTACAATTACTTGGCTTAAGATGAGCTCTAGGATATTGTATTAGCTATAGCATTTAGTATTATAAGATGGTCAATAAGTAATGTTAGCAATTAAGGAAAAATGTCTTTTTGAGGAAAGAACTAAATGATCCATATTCTTTGCATACTTCTATGCTTGATGTGGTTACTATCACCAAGCATTGTGTTTCTTTTACTGATATAATTTGCATACTTTGTCACACCACCATGGAGAATTCATTACAACTTCAAATGGCTTTTACTGCATTAAAAATATGAAAATATCTCTACCCTATGTAATCATCTACAATATCATACTAATGTTTTATCCTTCAATACACATGCATTTGATACTACCCTAAATACTATAATACAAGAGAAAGCCTATGTTAGTGGAAAACCCAAATTCTATAAAACTTGTATTACTCCTATTCATACAAGGAACATTTACTATAAATATCATATATTTTAAATATTAAATAAAAATGCTTATTATACATTGCAAAAAATAAAACACCATTGTCATTGTCTCATCTTAAAATATAAGTATGAATTTTTATTTCTATATTTTATCAATAATTTATTGCTTCTATTATTAATATCCTATCAACAAATCCGTTGTGCAAAAACTCCATGCAACTGCTAGTTATATTTGTTTCATTTATCCCCACAGTGGTTTTTATTGTGCTTAATGGCCATGTAAATCTTATCAGAGATTGTATGTAGCTAAGGGAGTAAATTCAATTACTCTTTATTCTGATCTTTCAAGAGGGGAGATGACATACCATTGTAAAATGAAATTCTCTATAAAATTTGAATTCCTATAAAAAGCTTTCATGAGCAGTTTAGTGAGAAATTAATTGATTTAAAAAAAAATAAAAATTCTTAACCTTGTGAATTAAATATTAATTAAATTAAATTATATGTTATTTGTATACACCCAAAATTGGCTCGTGTCGAACTAAACAAATATTTTAATATTTATTTTAGTCTCACTCTTCTACCAATTAAATAAATATCCTAATTTATTTAAATGGTAGAAGAGTGAGAATAAAATAAATAAAATCAATTTATTTAATTAAGTCATCTTAATTCCTCTAAATTCTCATATAATTAAATAATCTTAAATTATTTAATTAATCCTAAATTTTTCTATCCTAAAGTCCTAATTTCATAAATCCACATCACCTTTCCACCTCACCATGTTGCACACATAATTAAATATTTTAATATTTAATTAGCTAATATCCTCTCACCCACATGTCCTATTTATCCTTCAGTCAAATTAGTTAATTCATTAGTCAAATCAATTATCTAATCAATCAATAGAGTTCACTGATCAATCAATTCAATCAACTCTCCAATCAATTCACTTAACTGGTCAATCTATTTAGTTAACTCCTCAATCTATTTTGTTAACTCCCATAACTTATGAGAGAAAACATGACACTTGTCTTCTCCTGATTCGCATACATTCTCTCAAGCTTCCTCAACTGTACACCTCACAGGTAATTCCTCTAGTCATGGATCTATTGACACTTGGATTTGGCCTCTCCTCAGCCTATATAAGCAAGGTCTTCACACCTATTTTGCATATCCATCTCAAGCTTTTGCAATCTTACTCTACAGAAATCCTACCAACGTACCTTTGATAAAGTATCCTCATTTGTATTTGCATAATCCCATTATCATCATAACCATCCAACCATGTCTCCATTATCAATCATCCATCTCCATTAGAATTGCATTGTTTGTTTAGTCTTCCTTACACATTCCAATCACAACCATTCTCCTATTGTCATCTTCAACAGCAAGGAAGCACACACTTCTGAGAGAAAAAATCATACACAAGATCGATATGAGATAGGCAACAATGGAAGCACATGGTAAATCTAGTTGCAAAGTTATTATCTTTTGTTTGCTTGCATTTGTCTTATTTCCATTGAGTTATTGGATATTTAGTTGTTTAGTACTATTGTTCATATTTCCTTTAACATTTTTAGCACCCACCGTGAGGCCTCGCCCCATTTTTAACCTCCATTTGAGTTTTCTATGAAGCTACAAGTGTGACAACTCGTTCTAGCACATTCACATTCCAGTCTTACGCATCCATGGAAGATTTTACCAGACCTGCACATATACAACTTCTTTATGTGCATATACAACTTCATTCCACACATATACAACTTCTTCCCTTGCATATACAACTTCTTTCCATGCATATACAACTTCTTTCCAGGCCTATACAACTTCTTTCCATGCATATACAACTTCTTCCTACGCATTCACTAAGCAGTGTTGTGCATTTACTTCCTATTCGTGTGCATCACATTCTGGAAAAAAGTTGTATTGTTTTGTAATGGCTTTTTCATACCAATTTTTCTTGTAGGTGTAGGAGCTTGGTTTAGTCATTTAACTGTATCATAACTTCATCTAGATTTAATTAGGGGGAAGTAATTTGATATTTTCATGCAAATTTCCACTTAGATCTAGTTAAGAAGCATTAAATTGTATTGTTGCATACAACCCACACATAGTCCCAACCTAGGTGGATAAAACTAAACAAATCTTTCATTGCTATCTTGCACTACAAACTATCATTCAGCTTAATTTGGGGAAAGTAATTTGTTTAATTCTTCAACAACAATCTTCACATAGACTTGTTTAGGAGAATAAAATTAACCATCTTTTCCAAGTTTTTGCTATCTTGTCAATGGAGTGTACTTGGTAGAGTAAAACACACCTACTTTTTGGTTTTTAACTCTAGGAGGATAAAGAACTAGTGTCTACTATGCTTGAAAATGGTGATAGGACTATGCTCTCCCCTTTTTGGGTGACCAAAATACCAAACTCATCATTTTATTTGTATAACTTTTAGAAGAGGCATGCCCTTGGAATTTCGTCCTTCCAAGTGGGACAACCTCGAGTGATAATGGGCTAAAGCCAAACCACTTTCAAGTCGCTATAAATAAATTGTGTTTGTGATGAAAATTACAAACAACGGGTGCTGTTGTGTTACACCAACAAATGTTGCCCCCAAAACCCTGCAGAGCATAACATATGCAGGATGGGAAGCCTCCTTATTAGAGTGAATTGTTGCATGTGTAACCACTTGAACGGATGTCCATACTAAAAAGATATTTATTTTAGAAAGCCAAAAACCCCTATTTGTTGATGCAGGAGGTCGAACCTCTGAAGCCGTCCAACGTCATACACTCATCTAGTGTGGAGATAGAAAGTTCAACTCTTTGGAGGAACTGTAACTTGGTATGCATGAGAAGTGAGTGTCGTGGAGGGGAGCCAGTGCTACCAAGTTACTAACTGTCCACCTTTATGTAAGTGGTTGGAGTAAAATCCAAGTTGGAATTCAACAAATATTGTCCTTGCCATCCTTAGGATTGTACTTGCTTGTTTTTTATTTATCAAAACTTGTTTCAAATAATCATGACAAAATCTTGTTTGCTATGTTTTCTAGCAATAGCTTGAGTCAAAAATAGTACTTCAAAAATTTTGAACATCCTTGGAAAACATGCAAACAAGCCAAAACTGACAAACTGCAACAAAAAGAAAAACTTTTGCAGACATGTGCATTTACACCATGTATTGTTGCACATATACCAAATCCTACTATGCATTTTCTTCTGTTGCACATTCACACAATATTGTTGCGCATATACATTGCCTTTCTACGCATATACCCTTTCAGTACATTTACAACACAGTCCTGCACATACAAAGTTGCATATACATAGTGCAATGCTGCGCGTTTGCTAAATATTCCTACGCATCTAATGCTACACATTCACAACAAAGATCTATTTCATACATTTTGAGACAAAACTGAAACCATTTTTGGATACCCTTTTTGTTCTAGTTTATACTTGGAAAATTAGTTCAACCTTGCATTTCCGTATTCACGCCATTTTTCACACATCACCTCTACATACCATTGTCTTGCTATTTGAACACGTCAAACAAAACCAAAACTCACATCAAGGCATTATTGAGACTCTACCAAATTCAAGCAAAAATCTAGTTAGTTTCATATCAGGATTCCAATCATCCTTCACATTGAAACTATACAATTTGTGTATCTTGATAGAAGAATAGTCTACATCAAATAGTGGTTATCAACCATCCCTATTTTGACTACCTTTTAGCTCAAGAACAACTTGTTTGGACAAATAGGGTCAATAGAAAACCTTATCAAAATATTACCAAAACCATATCCAACCAAATTCACCCTCACATCATTTTCATACAAAAATATCAAACCTAGTCCAATCTTCATTCATCAAAATGGTTGTGATCATCAACAAATCTAGACTAACTCCAAAACCATACATACTCCTAGGTGGCCTAAAATTTGGTCCTAATGATGATGAGAACTTTGTATATCCTAGTAATGATGAAAACTTTGTAGAATCCTTAGGTCATCTTACTAATACTCTAGACAAGGGAAATACCACCTTAAGTTTAGAATCATATACCCCTCCATCTACTAGTCCTCCATCACCATCCCATAAAATGCCTATCTCAAAGCATACTAGTCCTACACCAACACCTCCATTAAACTTCCCATGCTCTAATCCACCAACCAAAGAATCCTTGAATGATTTTCTCCAAATATTCTTTCCAAAATATAAAAGCGAAAGAAAAGCTATGGAAAAATCCAAACCCACCCATCCATTACCTCATTCATCTACCCATACACCTACGAAGGATGTGATCCAAGGGCTGCTAGAAGGGAGTCAACCATGTCTCCAAATTCATATCCTTGAACTTACAAAAGACTCTTCCAATGCCATGTTCAATCCTACAATCCCTTCATAAAGCTCACAACCTCTTGAGCTTATTAAAGAACCTCCTATCATGAACCCAAGTCAAGACCCATCATACCTTCATGTTGTTGACCAAGAACCCTTCCAAGAGTCATCTCCTTTCATTCATGTAAATCAAGGTATATGTCAAGAGTTTAATCCTAAACAGGTGGAAACATCAACCCCTTGTCTAAATCAATATCAAAGCATTTCCATTTGAAACCCATCCATAATATATATCTTTTTCATGATCAAGATGACCTCTATAATGAAGAACTCATCCATGAGGAACTTGATCCTATTAATACCCCCACAACCATCCATAAACAAGACACCCAAGACCTACATACTCCATTTAATAAAAATCTTGTTGACCTACTTGAGCACTCACCTCGTTTCAGGGCCTTCCTTCAAAGCGAAGAAACTTCTTCTTCATCTATCCCTACCCATGATCCACAAACATTCATTTCCCTTGATGAGACACCTGCCTCCCAAGTGCACATAGATGATCAAACCAATACCTTGGATCTTAGTGAGCATAATGATAACCAAGATCCTAAGGATCTTCCCTCATCCACTATCAACCTTGTTGCAAATCCATTATCCTCTCCCCTTGGTTTCACTACCTTCATCCATGAATTTTCTTCCTTAGGAGAGCAACAACCATTATCTACCACATCACCTTCCCCATCAAATAATGAGATCACATCTAGTGTTCAAATCACTCATAATCCCATTTTCCACCACATACTCCAAAAAATGAACTATCAAGGTAAAGGCTTAGGCCTTCATGAACAAGGTATTTTGGAGCCTATCCATGTCAAAGTCCCTCTGCACTCAAATGGCCTTGGATACACACCCCAAGGTAAACAATCTAATGATGTTGGTACTTCCTCTATAAATCCTAAGTCCACCTCTTTCCATCACAAATCTCATCATATCCTCAAAACATATGTTGCCATTCCACCTCCATCATCCTACAAATGTCAAAAGCATGTGACCATTCACCTTCCACCATCCACTTTACCTCTGCTTCTTCCAATTCCTAATATCCCCCCATCTAATCTGCCACCACTTCTACCAACTCCTAATTATCCATTCACCCATAAATCTTCTAATCCTAATCATGCCAATAAATGCACACATTGTCTAAACATAAAGATTTCACTCATTCCACAATGTTCATGGGATTCAAAAATAAAAATTTGGATGCCTCTATCTATAAAGTGAAAAATCCTAAGGGTCCTAATGCCTTAGGATACAAATGCAAATAATCAAAGAAAAATCCATTCAAAAAGCTATCCAAACCCCTACCTTCACAAGCAAAGTCAAAAACTAAAATGGTATGGACTCCCAAGCAAAAAGAAGCAATCAAGTCAAAAGAGCCATCCACCTCTTAAAAATCCCTACCATCCTCTTCCATCCATTCCATTCAACAATATCACATTCCTTCACCCCACATCAAAAAGGAAAAATTATAAGAATACTAAGCCCATGTAGGTCCATAAATCACTCCATCAACCATCTCCTAAACAAACAACACCATTGCTTCCTATACCACCCTCCAACCAAAAGATTCAATGTTTATCACATTGTGTGCAGCCATTGGTCATGGTTCCCTTCCATCCCACGACACTTCCACATACCTCCATCTCTCCAACTTATATCCATTAACCCAGATATTTCACCCATCATATCCCTATGGTCCATGTTTTTCCATATCTCCATCATAATCCAAAATCCTTCCATCCATAATCCACACCATAATCCACTATCTCCCATCCATCTTTGCATAATCCTTCCATACATCATCTACATCACAATCCATTATCTACCTACTTCATCTCTCTCTCATGCAATCCCCTACCAACAGCTAGGAGCAAAATAATGTTTGATAGGGTCCATGTGTGTCATCTGTGTTTAAATGGCACTATCACCTTTAATGGAACTAGATTCTTGAGTCCTTCTTATCCATATCCACCTCTTCCATCCAAGTATTCCAATGAAAATATACAAAAAAAAGAGAGAAAAAAATCAAAATATTAAAGAGAAATCCAGGTTCATCCAACGGTGAAAACTTGGTAAATAGGCGCCATGGATAAGTACCACAATGAAAACTTGGCAAATAGGCATCATGTGTAGGTTGATTATCTACGTGTCTTACACTTGGGGGCACGTTGTCTCATCAAAGCTATCGTTTCCTTCCTCATCCTATTTTATCCTATCTTACCATCCTTAGCCATTATACCCACATACCTATCCCATCTACCCATCCTATCATTTATTCTACCTACCCTTCCTCATATCTTTTGTATCCTTTATGTCCATATACTTATCCCTTCGATCCACTTCATCCTCCATTCATTCTATTGATCTTGATAGAGATAGGGGCAAAATGTTGAAACAAGATTTGGACAATTCTTGATGTATCTACTACTTCCAAACATATCCTACCATCATATCATTGCAAGCATTGTCACGCTATATCTTGAGTCCAATATCTTGAATACGAAATGTTATTCTTATGTGACATAATCCTTGGAGATCATATCATGAATTCTCCCATCCATCTCTCCTTCATGCATTTTCGATCTATTATCTCCTATAGTCCATCCTTCTACCTACCTATCCATTATCCACTATCACCCATTCATCTCCTTATCCATGGTATTCCCTTGTCATCAATATCTAGCATTTAGGCTATCCAAATTGCCAACCAAAAATCCCACAAACATCTAAACATTAGCAAAATCCAAAAAATCCCAAAAACATCAAATCATCTGCAACCCCATCATTTATACCATTGTCGAACTACATCACCTCTAAGCTATCATGTAGGCAAGGCCATGACTAATGAGCCCTCGAGGCTTCCCTTCCATCTGTATCCCTACTCTTATCATAAACCTTTGCATATCTTCCATTCATCCATCCACTAGTGTCAGCCTTCAAAGTCAAGCTACGTCACCTCTGAGCTATCACGTAGGCAAGGACATTTATCAATGAGCCCCTGAGGCACTAGGTCAGTCCCTTAGGGCCTATCACATCACGTCTACCATCAGTTCATCCCTATGTTTCATCCATAATAAATAGATCCTTCACTTGACTAGGGGCAAATCGTCAACCTAGTTAGTGAATTAAATTTTTGAATGCTACAACTCAGAGGATAACAAACTAGATCGTGGTTTTATCACTAGATAACAAAAAACACAGCAAAGCACACTTTGAAACATTGTCTTGGCAAGAAGACATTTAAACTAAACCTGACAAATCCCTACCTCCCTAAAACTATCAAACATAACTCTATCAGTTATTGCATGAAAAATATATCTATGGCAAGAAGGTTTAATGGTTGTTTTAAGTCTTATATCATGATTTTTGTTATTATGTCTTTTTATTCTACTCAAGGATATCCAAAACTAGAGGAGCTATGATGGGGGCATAATTATTTTATTTGTTTGTTGTTGTGGGTTTATCTTTAGTAATGTGAAGCTTTGTCTAAAGACATGATCAACATAATGATCATTGAGAACATCAGAGGTCTAAAAATGAAACACGTGCAATCCTTGTCTGTTGATATATGCAAGCAATACTCAGGTCATCTTGGTTCAATTATACTTAGATTATTGTATTAACTTGATAAATCAAAGTCCATGTAAGAGATACTCAGGTCATCATGGTTTAATTATACCTAGATGCCTATATTTTCTTACAACATTTTAAAAGCTCCATGATGAAACAAAGTACTTCACAAACTTGTATACGAAGATGACAAAATCCACATCCATATCTACCAAATTGCATTTCATTTCATCTATAACCATTTCATACATATCATTTTCCAAGTGGCTTAAGATCCAAGTCATTTCTTTATCTACATCTCTTTATCTACTCACCTTTTTCTCTCTTTTCATTTTGAGAGCACACCAATTATTATCCCGAGGGGGTATCATCATCATTCATCTTATTTTTTAACTTACCATTATCTTTCCTTGTCACCCTCACTCTTGAGTGACTGGGGCATCACCAATCACCAATCCAATCATTCATCTAATCATCAAATCAATCCAATCAATCCAAGAAATGATCCAATTGCAAGTCCATCCTTAATCCATACCAATCGAGTAAAGCAATCTTGTCAAATTATCTAATCGCAATCAATGGTCTTGATCCTAATCTTGTTGTGAACCAAATCAATCAATTGTCATTATTAGTGGGATATATCTTTCCTGCATCTTTGTGTTGATCTAGGGAATATCATTCCCCGCAATGAAAAACACTATCATCAATCATTATCAATTAATCATTAGTTTACAGCTTGACAGGGGCAATACCTTGTTTGTTCTTGTGTCATTTGTGCATACTTGTTTTCTTTCTTGTGTGTGTTATCATTTTATCTTGCATAACATGTCATTCAACTCTTTCATCCATCTTTTATATTGCATCCTCCATTTTCTTAGCCATCCTTTATCATTCTTCTATATCGTGAGATCATCCGTCATCCTATCGTCACACTCTTCCCATCCAATCTCCTGAGGGGGCATCCTATCATCATAAAACCTGTACTAGGGGCAAACTGGGGCACGTATCATAGTAAAAAAAAAATTATTCTTTGAAACAATGTGATAAAACACATTGCATCAAAGAGGGGAAAAATGTATACACCCAAAATTGGCATTTGTCGAACTAAATAAATATTTTAATATTTATTTTATTCTCATTCTTCTATCAATTAAATAAATATCCTAATTTATTTAAATGGTTCACATCCCTCTAATAATTAAATAAAATCAATTTATTTAATTAAGTCGTCTTAATTCCTCTAAAGTCTCATATAATTAAATAATCTTATTTAAATTATTTAATTAATCCTAAATTCATCTATCCCAAAGTCCTAATTTCATAAATCCACATCACCTTTACACCTCACCATGTTGCACACATAATTAAATATGTTAATATTTAATTAGCTAATATACTCTCACCCACATGTCCTATTTATCATCCAGTCAAATTAGTTAATTCATCAGTCAAATCAGTTATCTAATCAATCAATAGAGTTCACTGATTAATCAATTCAATCAACTCTCCAATCAATTCACTTAATTGGTCAATCTATTCAGTTAACTTCTCAATCTCTTCTATTAACTCCCATAACTCATGAGAGAAAACATGACACATGTCTTCTCCTGATTCACACACATTCCCTCAAGCTTCCTCAATCATACACCTCACAGGTAATTCCTCCAGTCATGGATCTATTGACACTTGGATTTGGCCTCTCCTTAGCCTATATAAGCAAGGTCTTCACACTCATTTTAAATATTCATCTCAAGATTTTGTAATCTTACTCTGCAGAAATCCTACCAGCATGCCTTTGGCAAAGTTTCCTCATTTACATTTGCATAATCCCATTATCATCATGACCATCCAACCATGTCTCCATTATCAATCATCCATCTCCATTAGAATTGCATTATTAGTTTAGTCTTCATTGCACATTCTAATCACAACCATTCTCCTATTGTCATCTTCAACAGTAAGGAAGCACACACTTCTAAGAGCTAAAATCATACACAAGATCGATATGAGATAGGAAACAATGGAATCACATGGTAAATCTAGTTGCAAAGGTAAATTTGGTTGCATTTGTCTTATTTCCATTGAGTTATTGGATATTTAGTTGTTTAGTACTATTGTTCATATTTCCTCTAACATTATTTGCAAAAATAATTGTATAGAAATATAATATTTTTCTTTTGTGTACTCTTATTTGTAATTATAATGGTGAAAATTGTATACTTATGATGTTTTCCCTTACATTTTAGATTCACAATGACTAGATTGTCTAACTAAGTTGTCTATGTTGCATGGAAGTTGTCAAATAACAACATCCATTCCTAAATCTTGACATTACTTGAATCCATAAAAATTATCTCTTTCTCTAAATATTCCATTGAGTGTGCAACTAATTAGGATTACTTCCTTTGGCAAATGTAAACCTCAAAATCTCAAATTTAAATTTTAAAATTTATATTCTCATCATCTTTTCCTTTTGACAATTATGAGTTGATTAAAGTGTGAATTTTTCAAATTGCATGTTAGGGTGGTGTAATTAAAGACTAACTCGAGAATGATAATAAATCATCTAACACATATATAAGATCAAGGAGTTATCAATAGAGAAAACCTACAATTTTGTTGTAAATGGATAAAATACATTAGATCAACACCACATCATCATCCTATGTGCATATTACATGTTTGGTTGTTCTTGAATTTAGTTCATCATTGTTGAATTAGTCCATCTAGGGTTATGATTGAGGAGAACTTGATCATAGTGATCCAACAAGTTCCCCAAAGGTGAATGTAAATGTTTCTTATCTTTAGACAAATTTAGATACCAAATATTAAGGTGAACAAGTTTTAGTCTATAGAACTATTTTGGACTAGATCTTTGAGTTACAAGTTCATATCTGCACTTTGGGTTCCGTTCCATACATAGTGATCACTTCTACCAAGGTAAACTTTAAGAACTGGCCCCTAGAAAATTCTATAGAAATCCTGGTGAATCCCCAATGTAGAAATATAATTGTCTCGGCAATTTTTCCAAAAAATGAATAGAATTCATAGAGTGGGTGGCTATTTTATGTTAAAACACAATTTTAAAACTAAATTGTGGGTGATTTGGAAACCAAAATTCATTCTTGTTTTTAATCAATTTGGTGAATGAGGACCTAAGTTTTCCATAGAATTTTAATTGAGATGGTGAAAGAAGGCTAATTTTTAGCTAAAATTTTAATTGAGGTGGCGAATAAAGGCCAAATTTTTTTATAATATTTTAATTGACATAGAAAATGAAGCCTAAATTTCCCATAAATTTCTTAATTGAGGTAGAAAATTAAGCTTGAGTAGGCAAATTAAAACTTAATGTAATATAATTTTTTAATTGTGGTGGTGAATTAAAATCTAATGTAATATAAATGTTTAATTGTGGCTAATTGTAAAAAATAAAAATATTTGTACATCTTATGTAACATCAGTGTCTTGGGTTGCAGACATCATTAAGAAATTGATTTAATTCACTTGTGAGAAGATGACCTTCATCATTTTTAATGATACCTATGTGATATAGTTCATAGTGCATTTGTGCATTCATGAGGCTAGTTGTGTGAGTTATCATTTCAATTTTTTTGGTGGCATTGCAGTGTCAAGTGATAGTTTCCCCATCTGCAACCATCTCTTGGAAAAATTAAGGAAGGTGGTGATTGAGGTCTTCTTTTTGTGTAGGTTATCTTCAACAACGATAGGTATTCAAATAATTTAAGGTTCATTCACATGTGTTTTCTATTAGAAAAAAGATCGAAGAGATGAATGCAAGTATTGAATCCAGAGTGAAAGAAATAAAGTTGCAATGGATAAACAATGCAAAATAGCAAGTGCATATAGATGAGAGAGGAAGTTAGTTAGTTGGGGAAAGAACTCCTAAACTATGAGTGGTGGTGAATTCCTCTCTGAAGACTAGCGTGAGTGGCTAGTTAGTAGGCAACTTGGTGACACCTCTCCTAATAGCCCAACAACCTTGACACCTCAATGAGGCATGTGTCAAGATTGTATAAGGGCACATGTAAGTAGGCTTATGCCTAAGTGTATAAAATAGATGAAATATATATACACTAACACCCCCCCTTAAGCACAGCTTAGGTGGGTAAAAATAAGGATGGGTCTTAGAAACTGGGCCTGATTAGGTACCCATATACAATAAAAATCTCTCTTGAAGTGGAGATAAGGTAGAAAACCAGGTGGGAAAAAACTACCCTCCAAAGAGGGAAAAGATGCATGAATTTGGAAGTTACTTGTGTACCTTGATGTCAATATTAAACTACGACTGAAATGCCTCTATAGAAGCCAGTATCATGAATATTCAGGAACATTAACCAAATTTGAGATGTGATCCAATGCAAGATTCAAGTTCACTTACCATAGGCTCTCAATGTGAGATGTGAACTGATGTGAATCCATTGCAAGATTATGCATCATTTACCATAGGCTCTAAATTTGAAAAGTGTTTGAAGGATCAATTTCATCCACCTATTTCTCAATCCCCCATTATTTTAGTTGCAACCTCATTGAGTTAAATTATGTGACATAATCCTCTATAGTATTAGAGTCTATTAGACATATACTTATGAGGTCTTAGCTCCTAACTTCTTTGTCTGTTGACCTTACCATTGGGTGTTTTTAAGGTCCCAATATGAGTAGAAGTACTTTAGACCTGATCACACTTATTAAACTATCTAAATGAGATGTATGTTGTAGACTTAGATGGCTTGGAAAGAAAAGACTCAAAGACACCCCCTAAATTTGTGGCACTTTGTCATGTAATTCTATAGGTGTAAGTAGGTTGATATAATCGAGCCCTAATACTTATCCTTTTTACAAAAAAATGTAATATAACACTCAATTTTAAAAGAAATCTAATTTGCCCTAATTTTTAAATGCCCTGCAAAAGTTTGGCATTGCATGAATAATCCCCTATGCATATTTTGTCCCCCCTAAATGTGGCACTTTATAGAAGTAGTGCTTTTAAACTAGTCCAATTGGGGAATAAATAGACACTTTATAAGTTGAGTGCAATATTATGCCCAATGGATTCAGTCTTAAAAACATATACAAAAAAATGCAATCTTAGGGATATGAAGGGAATTTGGGAAATGCAATCTTGAATTTTCTAAATCTACCTCTAATTTAAATGCCCCCCTTTATTTTATATTTTTATATCATTGGCTTATTTGAGACAATTAAAAAATGCCTAAATGTAACATTAAAATAAAATTTTAAATTTTTTCCACCAAAAAATAAAAAATACTTAGAGGCCCAATTAGGGATAAGGCCTAGATTAGGGCATAAATCTACCAAAAATTGGTAGGGGCAGTAAAAAATGAGATTGAATAGGAGTGAAATGGCAGATTTAGCAGTATGCAAACCAGAAAACTAGAGATCTTCCTGTCACAACTCATAAGTCTACATCTTTGCATCATGTTCAGGACCTTTTCACTGTAATGCCTTTTGTTTGAGTAGGGTTGATATGTTTGTGGATAGAGGCATGAGGATTGTGGTACAAGGGTAGCCAAAAAGGCAAGGACATGCAACATAGAGGACCTAGCAGGGTGCATGGGTGTGGAGACTTTGTCGAGTACCTTTCTTTGGTTGTATGTCACCCAACTAGAGGCATTTTAACCTCACACCATAGGTGTTCCAACACCTTTCCAAGTGCAAGACCACAACCATTTCAACATCTTTCCTAGATACTTTTCACACGCCTCTTTTCTAGCCTCCTTTGTGTAGAATGTGATTTGACGTTGCTCTCAAACACACATAGGCAGGGCCTCCATGTAGGGGATGAGAGGGGGGTTGACCTACACTAGGTTCAGGCCATGTGAGATCAGCTTCTAGAGTTGAATCAATGCCTCTTTAGGGTTCTGACACCATGCCTGGAGGTAGAGATCAGTCACGCACTCCATTGGAAAAAAATTAGCCCTCTTTAGCACCACAATGCATAAAATGGCTAGGGTCACCTCTCCCATAGTTTAGACTACTTCACCTTGCATAGACATAGTCTTGTAATCAAAGAAAACAAACTCATAAAATATTGTGATCCAGCATTCAAACTAGATTAATGCAAAGAGGAAACTCTAGATACTTTGAACTAGCAACTAAACTCAGTTGGCTCTGACACAATATTAGAAACAAGATCAAAGAGATGAGTGCAAGTATCAAATCCAAAGTGAGAGCAATAAAATTGCAATGGATAAACAATGCAAAATAGAAAGTACATATAAATGAGAGAGGAAGTTAGTTGAGAAAAGAATTCCTCAACTATGAGTGGTGGCAAGTTGCCTCCCTAAAGACTAGTGTGAGTAGCTAGTTAGTAAGCAACTTGGTGACACCTCTCCTAATTGCCCAACAACCTTGACACCTTAATGAGGCATGTATTTGTAAGCACAAAAATCATGCACAGCCTCCACAAGGACCCCTATGATGATATATGATCCTTGTCATATACACATAAGCATGAACTAATGTCCTCTAACTAGCAAATCTCTTGGTGACGAGTCATTTCTTTTGTCTTGTGTTGTTTCTTCTTTGTTGTTTTCCCTCTGTCTTTGTCATCAACACTTTTTGACACTTTTACAACACCTGTTGATTTACATTTTCTGAGCTTTGGACCATGTTCCTAAGACTTATGTGCATCTTGTAGGTAAGTTTTCACCTTTCCCCTATGTTTTTCACCTTCTCCACCCCTAGAATCCTTCTAGAGGTCCCCAGGACCCATCTCCCACTTTTGGTTTTTAGTTTCACTCAACCAATCCAAATCTCCCCCTATTATTTCTAGATCTCCCGCCAGGATATCCTACTTTGCAAGTGGATATTTGGATTCTTACACATGATTGACCTATTTTTAAAGGCAGATCCCCTCCTTTTCATCTCCTCTACCATCTCCCATCATGCATTTCCTCCTAGACCCCTTTCTTTCTAGATCTCCCACTAAGTGACCCTCAAAAAGTAACATCTCCCCCTGGGTAACCCAGGGTCGCCCCCCGGGAGGCCCATGGGTGACCCTACTAGTGAAAGGGGCAACCCATGGGTGACCCTGTTGCATTCCTTGCCATAGAAAAACTCATACTAACTCATTTGACTGTAAAATATGACAAAACTTTCTGACGAAAGATGTATAATTAGATGTATCATCAGGTACCTATGTATTTAATGTGAAATTTTCAAATTTTTTTTAAATTTATGTCCGAAATTCATCGAACTTGCGATGCCCCATAATTTTAATCGTTATTTTGACATACACTTAAATTCAACCATCCCCTTCCATCAACTTGTGGGCTGACATATGGTTAGCCTCCTTAATTTGTGGGCCGACAGGTATATGGTTAGCATTCGTCAGGGTTCCGATGAATGTTTCTTAATAAATAGAAGTGAGTTCAACAATTTATCTATACTTGTGAATTTTCTATACTTGTGACAGTTTGATATTTTTAATTATTGGAGTGTGAGTTTGATATTTTTTGAAGATCTAAATATTCAAGCTTGGTAAAGAAAAATCATGTTAGATAATATTAGTGCAGAACAAAATAAAGACACTTGCTAGATTGTGGGCTAGATTGAAAATAAAGGGTGATGGGAAATGTTATTGTCCTTGCAATAATTGTAAGAGCTTAAAGACGAGAAGACTTTTATTCACAACAGCTGAGAAACATTGTAGACAGCATGGTCACATTGAAGGGGGGCATGATTATCGTCCATTGGTAAGTTGTTCATTATATGCCTTTATATTGATTGAATTTGTAAATGTTTATATCATTTTAACATTTTTTATATATATAAAAAATCACTTGGTCATGATCATGGTTTATTTGTGTCGATCATTATTATAAAGGTGGGGCACCCTAGGGCACATGATATGGATTATCACGGCCCAGAGAATGTGGTTTTGCAAGAGGAGGAACATGGAGCTGTGAATATCGAAGATGAAGTTAATGATCCTATGGAAGAAGATGATCATGCACCAGAAAACACAATTGAAGATGATGGTACAAATACATTGATCCATGACACATTTAGTGGCATAGCTAATCATGATGATCGAGATGACTTTGATGATGTTCATGATTCACCTGTACTTGAGAAGGCATATGATCTCCTTTATGAAGGCTCCCAAACAACTCTTCTCTTTGTTGTATTGTTGCTAGTGAACTTGAAGGTTATGAATGGTTTATCCAACATAGCAATCTCATGGATGTTAAGGTATGTCATTTATGTCATTTTTTTCATCTATTTTTGTTGTTAGTTCATCACTAGTAAATAAAGGATGAAATATGTACCATTAATATTCTTTATATTAACAAATTATTTTTTTATTATAGATTGATAGGTGAATTTTTGTTACCACCATCAAATATTTTACCTCGCTCATACCAAGATTTATCTGCCATTATGAAAGATATTGGAATGGAGTATTAAGCAATAGATGCATGTCCCAATGATCATATTATATATCATAAACAATATGAATTTGCAACAGAATGCCCAAAATGTCATATCAGTAGATATCGAACAGATCAACTAACAAAAAAGATGTCTTGCAAGGTTCTTCGTTATATTCCCATTATTCCACGTATGCAACAATTATTTAGGTACGAAAGCTTAGTGCAATTTATGGATTACCATGCATGGAATAGAAGTGGAGATGACATTCTTCGAATGGCCATACTTTAAAGAAGAACCTCGTAATCGAAGGCTTTCATTGGTAGTGGACGGTGTCAATCCATTTGGAGAGATGAGATCTATTTGCTCGGTGTGGCCTGTTTTTGTTATCTACAATAACATTCCTCCATGGATGTCAATAAAGAGGAAGCACATAATGTTGGCAATGATTGTTCTAGGTATTTGTTTACACCAATATTCTTTAATGTAGTAGCATCTCATTTGTCTTATTTGTTGCATAATGACATATTTTTTTCATTTAATTGTCAGGTACATTAATTTATATATATTTCACAATAAAATGGCTATGATAATTATGTAATGTTTATGTTCATTCAACTAGGTAAGTACCAAGTTAACAATATGAATGTATATATCAAGCCTCTTATCAACGAGTTACTAAAGTTATGGAATGGTGTCACTATGTATGACGTCTCTAGACCAATAGGACAAAGATAATTTCAATTCCATGCAATGCTTGTATGGACAATTCATGATGCCCCAGGGCTAACACATTTATGTGGTATGTTATAACATTCGACTACACTTTAACGATATTTAATTTTATGAAGTAGCTATCATGCATGTTTTTTAAATAATCTATTCATTATATATAATTATAAAAATTGACATATTTAATCCAATTATATATGATCTTGCAGGTCTTCAAACAAAGGGAAACTTTGCATGTCTAGTTTGTGGTCCAAAGATGAAATCTCGTCATTCAACAAGTTTAGGAAACTAGGTGTTTGATGAGTATAGGCACTTCCTCCACATAAATCATAAGTATCGAACTACTGAACAACATCTTTTCAATGGGAAAGAAGAGACTACATCAAAACCATGAAGAATGACACCCTGCCTATGGAAGTTGGAATGTAATAGAATTAATCGTCAAGGTTATACATCGAATCCAATTGTTTATCTATCATATATGATATGTTTGGAATTTATATTTTTATGTTGTGTTTTATTTACTCATGTTGTAATTGACAATGATTGTCGTTGTTAATTTGTTTAACTTATATGCTTCATGAAGGTCGTCAAGGCATTAATGGCCGGCTTCCACAGGGATTGAAAAGTTATCCTAGACAATTTATTAGGTTGCCCTACTATGAGCAGCTACAAATTGTGCATTTGTTTGATACAATGCATATCAGAAAGATTATAATAGAAACATTATGGAAAATATTGGATGAAGGGCATGATAAAGAAAAAATTGTCAAAATTTGTAGTGACATTTAGGAAGCCAATCATGCAATGGAAAATGTCATTCAATTAAATAGCGATGGAGACCAAATTAATATAAGCACTATTCCTTGGTTATTAACAAAGCAATGGTATAAAAGAAGTCATACAAAAATTTTGATTTCCCACAGGATTTGCTACAAACATAAACAATATCATAACAAAGAAAGGTGAATTTGGGTCAAGGATGAAAATGCATGATTGGCATACCTTCATTAAGGTAATTATTCTAGTATCTTTTATTTATATTTATATACTGCATGTACTTTTCAGTGTATTATGTTTACTAGTTTTGGAAAAATAATGAAAATATCATTTTATAATTGTTCCAGTACGTTCCACCTCTATCTCTCCCAGACAACTTTGACAACAATGTCAAGAAAGTTATATATGATCTTGGAAAATACATGAGGTAAGTAGCGATATTTGTTCAATTCATTGTATAGATCTTGTATTTTCCATTTGTTTTACTTGTTATGTAATATATTGTATATTTTTGTTAAATCTCGTTAATATATTTGCGCCTTGAATCACTTGTAGATGGCTTTCATCTAAAGAAATCCATAAAGAAGATATAAATTATTGGAGGAGAAAAATTCCTTGTCTAATGTTTGAAATACAAAATTGTCTACCTTCGACATTTTTCAATGCACAAGAACACTACCTCATACACCAAGTTGAGGAGATTGAATTATGTGGACTTGTACACACAAGTCAATGTGGATGGTTGAGAGGCACTTGAAATTTTTGAAGGCTTTGGTTAGACAAAGAGCACATCCTGAGGGTTCTATTGTGGAGGGATATATGGTATACCAGACCATGGTGTACATTATTGAATATATTCCTAAGTTTGCAGCAAAGATCCATGTAGATCGCATTTGGGATCCCAACTCCATTAACAAATTTGAAGGGGAGTACTTGCTGGGGAAAGGTAGATTGAGGAAAGTGGGAGGTAATTATAAGATGGTCATGGAGATTAATAAGAATACATTTTACATTGCCTTCAATTGCTTGAAAAGATACAATAGAGAACTAGTCCAAATGAAAGAATCTTCCACACACAAATAGAAAAGTACTAGTATTGTATTACTCTAGAAAATAAGCCTTTCACTATTGAAAAGTATTAAAATCTTAAAAAGTGCTGATGATCAAATATTACAATTTGAATTTCATATATATAAGAAGAAGACCCAACAAAGTTGTGTCTTCAGATTGTTTTTTAGCAAATAATTAAACTACTGATCTTAATTAAACTTATAAAACAATTTAATCTTCTCCTAACATTGACTTAGCCACTGAGAGATGTTTTTTATACTCCTCCAAGGTATGGGTATCCACATCATGCACTGCATTTCGGGCTTCATATTTGAGTTTTATCATCAATTCCATATGTTTGCATGCTTCATCCAACAATAGCCCTTCTGCTTTGACAATATCCAATGCATCCTGAAGTATCATATTGCATTCATCCATCCAATCATCTCGTTGCTTCAGAAACCCGTTCTTATCACATAATTTGGGTAATCCCAACTTCACAGTATCATCAAACCCTGCATTTTCTGAGTGTAAGTCTTCATCATATTTGTCATGCTTTCTCATGATTGTGTCAATGGCGGAGATGGAATTGGTGTTAGATCCCTCATGTAGTTGAATATCATATCTCTTAGTACCCAATCTATTTTTCACTCTCCCATGCTCAAGAATGGCTTCATAGTTCTGTTTGTGAACATGCCAAAAATCATCAAGGCATATCTTCAGGTTTGTAAATCTCTTGTGCAACATTGTTGCCACAATGTCAAACTAAAGGTCCTTCATCTTTTCTACTAGTTGTTGATGTTCTTCATGCAACTACTCATATTCACTCCGCAATTCTGTATCAGTTCCAGAGGTGATCCTCATTCTGGCATCTTTCATGGCAGTAATTTCCAAATCTAATTTTTCACTTTTCATTTTGTAATAAATTATTTCTTTCATCAACTGTATTGTTTGTGCCTTGTTGAACGTGGCAATGCTTATGCCCATGTATGTTGAAGCCACAGGGTCAGTTTCCCCAACTTTAAGGGTCATCATGTGTCCAAAGGCTTTTTCTATATTGATGATCTTTGGCCTTTTGTGAGGTGGGTATAGTGCCCATATCAACATTGAATTTTCATCAGGATTGAACCTTGACCCTATGTAAATTTCCTTCACACCCTCTATGTTTAACTTGTATTCTCCTTGTTATGCAAAAAACTATCAAAAATTAAAGAGGCACTGAGGTTCCAACTAGGAAATACTATTACACTAGCTTCAAGTAACAACTGTCTACCCCTTTCAGGGGTCATGTTTTGCACTTACTGTTTATATCATTTTTCAACCTTTTCATCAATTGCTATTCATTTTTAGGGGTAGTATTTGGGATGGATTCCCTCAACCTTTTGCCTTTGTAATTATATAAAAAAGATTTAAATTCTCTTGACTTGACAAAATCATTATTAGAAATAAAGGATTAATAGGTTGTAAGCATGTCATCTTCATCTACATGCAATTCATTGGCTACTTGTAAGTCCCTATCAGGGAGTTCTTCATATTCATCATTCATCATGTGATAGATTGTTCTCTGTTGTGATTGTGCTTCATTTTCTCCTGTAGATTCTTCTTCAGATGAATCATCCATTTCTTGCAACCTTTTCTTTTCTTTCTCTAACTCCTTCTGTTGGGTCTCAAAAATGCAGGTTACAAGTCCTAAGAGGATGCCAGGCTCTATGATCAGACTTCTACATGCAATTCATTGGCTACTTGTAAGTCCCTATCAGGGAGTTCTTCATATTCATCATTCATCATGTGATAGATTGTTCTCTGTTGTGATTGTGCTTCATTTTCTCTTGTAGATTCTTCTTCAGATGAATCATCCATTTCTTGCAACCTTTTCTTTTCTTTCTCTAACTCCTTCTGTTGGGTCTCAAAAATGCAGGTTACAAGTCCTAAGAGGATGCCAGGCTCTATGATCAGACTTGCAACATTCTTGAGCCAATTGATAGAGTTAACCAGTATGGTTAATGACTCTATACACTTTAGGCTCTGCAAGACCTAGGCAGGTGGACCTTAATAGTTGAAGTAGATTGGTTTGATGTGCAGTTTTTATCTAAATAAATGAATCTACCCACAGTGGCGAATAGTGTGGAATAGATGAAAGTTTGTTGACTACTTCTATTTCTAATAGGTAAATATGAAATGCGAATATTCAAATGAGATTTTATGGAATTTTGAAATGAAATGATGGTAATTTGGAATAAATTGTATATGCAATATCAAGGTAAAAACCCTAAGTTAGATTGATGGAATTTCTAAGTAAGATGGAATGGGTGAGACTAGTGCCTTGTTGGGTAAACAGAGTCAAGTGAGAACCTGGGATTAATGGTGTTACCTGGCAACAATTCTAACTGTTTGGCACAATGTTTCTAGTTTATGACTTGCATAAGCATGCAGGGATGTGACTGGAAGACTCTTCTTATTGATCCAATCAATATCTATTAAATTATTGTGATCTATCGAAGAGGATTTTAATCCTTCCTTGAAGTAACCAGTTAAGAGGGCTCACACAATGACAACAAAATGTGCACCGACAAAATGAAAATATACTTGATATATTTAATTTTGAACAACTTAATAGTATTGTCTAGAGATAGAATAATAGCCTTCAATTATAGACTCTCCTTATCTATCCAACTGATATTTCTAAATTACTATAATCTATTTAAAAGGATTTTAATTCCTACTTGATGAAAATAGTTAAGCAAATTACACAGGAACAACAAATGTGTTTGATGAATTGAATATTCTACTTGGAAGAAATTCAAATAATAAGGAATACCAACTTGGAGACAGCCAAATAATTGCTTATCTTAACAAACAGTTGATACTAGTATAGAGCCACTGAATCTAAGATCTTCAATTGATTTCCTCAAAATATTATGTGCAACATGGTCTTTGGATATGATTTAAAACATTTTGATAGTGAATAGAATGGATGAAAGCTACTACTAATGGTAGTAATTCTAATCTAATCTTTATGATGATCCAAAAGATGGACTTGGGTTCCCTTTATATATTGGGAAGCGAACAAGCTTCAGGCCGGTTATAATGGAAGAGTCACATCTTTTCATAACTAACTGAATTAAGAAAATAAATAGAAATATAATTAAAACACTAATCCGTTACTCTTTGAATAGAAACCCATGACCATTCAAGGCCTGAGAAAGGTTTTCTATTTTCTCATAGGATGTTTCATCTATGTGTTGGTCAATCTACTCCTTCTGAACAATAGGTGCATCAACTGATCTACTAAGAAACAAATTGACGAAACAAACACAATTAAGCCCTACTAATCCACAAGTAAATCTGAACAAGATGATCTAAGTATTTATGGCTCAGGTGTGTTTCAATATATTCAACGGTATCCCTAATGTCCACCTCCATTGAGACCATCTTCTCCAAATGCGAGCAAGCCTCCTTAGATGTTGAATCTTCCTGTTTCACAATTTCTAGGGCTTCTTTCAAGATTCCCTAACACTCCTTGATCCATTCATCATTTCTTTTCAAATCTTTGTCATTTTTGAGTAGCATAGGTACACCTATCTGTGAAGTCTCCATGCATTCTTTTACTTCATCCTGGAGCCTATCATGATATTTTTTATGCTACTTAATAAGATTGTTAGCATCGAATATGCTTGCACTGTCAGAGGCTTGTTTGTCTTGTATCTCTTGTAACTTATCTCTTACCCTATTATCCAGTCTCTCATGTTCTTGAATGACCTTTTGATTCTCAAAACAAATGTTCCATAATTTATACATCTATTTCATCATATGATCATGCCTGTTCTACAGGACTGTAGTGAGTGTATCTATTTTGACTTGTGTCATTTGATTTTTTGAAGGTGATTGGGCTTGTTGTGAGCTCTCTACCTATGTAATCATTTTGAGAGGAACTAAATCCTTTAAAAAATCATTTTCCTTTTTCAATCTCTCCCAACTCTTCTTGTAGGTATCCCTCTCCTTTATCAACAGTTGAATCTGAGCTTTATTTAACTTTGCTACATTTACTCCAAGCTTTGATGTGATAACTGGATCAGTTTCTCTAGCTCTCAATGTCATAACATGACCGAAATCTTTCTCAGTATCAATGATTGCAAGCTTATTATTCGGGTGATATAGAGCCCATATCATGAGAGAATTCTCATCTGGATTGTATTTTGTTCCTATATACACTTCAGCAACCCCTTCAAAACTAAGATTGTATTTTGTGTCATCACTATGCAAAAAACTATCAAAAACAAGTGTTGATTTCAGATCAAGTCTTGGGAATATTATTACACCAGATTCTCTGAGTACCTCTCTGCCTTTCTCAGGAGTCATGTCTTATATCTCCTTTTCAACCTCTATTTTTAAAGGATTCATCAATTGTGCCTGGTTATCTGGTGTAACATCTAGGACTGATTCTCTAATAGCCTTTCCCTTGTGTCTGTACAAAAAAGATCTAAACTTAGGAATATGAATGAATTGGTCATCTGAAATAAAAGATCTATATGCAACCTATCTAACATCATCATCCCTTGTTTCTTCAATTTCTAATTCTCTTTCTGGGGGCTGATATGGTTCAATTCTACATTTTGAAATTGTATCAGGTAGGTCATGGGTTTCAGTGGCTACAAACCCTTCACTGTCGGAGGACAAAACTTCAATTTCTTGTGTTTTTCTTCTCCTTTCCCTTACTTCTTGATTATACTTATCAATGGCTATTTCAACCTCTGCTTCTTCCAAATTTTTTATCACATCATCATGAGGGAATGGTAAATGAGCATATCCTCCTAGTTTTTGCTTCTTTTTAGCATAATCAATAAAGCCCTCCGAGTCAAAATTCTTTCTTTGTATCCCTTTCCCAAGATTAAAATGAGATAATTTATCAATAATAAGATCATAACCTTCTTTAGCCAACACAGTGAAGTCACCAAAACATAAGGTGCTCGGCATAAAGGATTGTTTATCATATGCACTGAGATGCATCACATTTGAGTAATCAAGTTGTCTAACTATTTCCAAGTATGCCACCCTATCTAGTATAGTTTTTGGCAATAAAAAAGGGGTATCCTCCAAACCATACACTCTGATCATTATGGAATCATAGAAACTATACCAATCCCCCCAATTGTGGTTCATAGCAGGTGGCCCATCAAAATATTTGGGTCTCACAAACCTTTTAATTTCCTTAGACAAAGTATAACTGCATGGGTAGCCATAACATTTGTAGAAGGTTTTCACAAAGAATTCTTCAAAATAAACATAACTAGAATTTCTAAACCTACTGTCCCAAACAGAGGTCCATAACTGTGGAGGCAGAGGCTAACCATTTTTAACAATTTGTGAAATTTTTAGCTACTCTGGCCATAAATTTAATTCTTGTCCAAAATACAAAACCATATGCATGAGAATAGAATAGTGTCTGAGGTTGACTGTGGAGGAACTATTTTTTATGGCCTTCAGACCTGAGTCTATTTCCTTAAAAATAAAAGTAGAATAATCAAATGTCCTATCTTGATGGCACTGGATATCCACAAAGATAACCATGGGCACTATAGACATAAACTCCAAAACTTCAGTCCTCAACACCTGTCCCACTGAGTAATATGTGTATCTCAAGTAAGGTTCTAACAAATCTACATGAAACAGTGGTTCATCCCCTTCTTCAAATGGCACCAGACTCCCTTCATTCTATGGCCTATGTAATGGTAGTCTCCAACCCTTATATGTTGTATCCAATTTGAAATATTCCTTTTCTAGGGCTTCATGCACAATTGGGGTGTTGTATGTGTCATTTAAGTCAAAAAATTCACAAATTGCATTTTTGGAAACATGAAATAGGGGCTTTCCTTGTAGATCGCATATGGCTTTTTGGTCAGGGTCATAATGGTATGCCAATAGTTTCAAAAGGTTGATATTAACAAAAACATTTGTAACTATCAATCTCCCCAAATTGAGTTGCTAGGGGTTGTAGACAGGTTCCATCCTATGTCTCCTGTGATAGTGGAACATAAATAACTTGTATCCTTGAATAGGAGTCCATACCATTCCTACGTATTTGTATTTATCTTTGAGTTTTTCCACATTTTCTCTTAATTATGCAGTTCTTCTGACCTTCAGCCCTAAATCAGGCAACTAGTCTACAAGGTCTTGGTTCAATTTCCTCTCTGGTGTTTTCTCTCCCTTTACTGTGTCAATTTTCTATTTTTTACCCTTGGTTTGGCTCTTCTCAATTTCTTGCCTCTTCTTTGTTTCAGAGAAACCTTCCATTTTTGGTGACTATCAGAACTTGACTATTCCAGAGAGAGTTCAAGGACTTACCCGTATATGCTCTGTGCAATCTCCTTGGCTCTTGGTGAACTCCTTCTCTATCTACAACCCTTGTATTGATCTCAATTGAATTCAATCTGGTTTATACCTCTTATGTTCAATCAACCATTAATGGTTACCACTTGAATTGAATGCAGGGAGTTCACGACTTTCAAAATGTTAGGGTGATGCTCGTTTATTCATATTGGTGAGACTATCGTATTCTTTTACCAACCTTCATATTTCCTTGGCACCATTTTCATTCATATGTATCTAATTGGTCATCATGGGTACATTGGTGTCTCCTCGAAGCAATTTTTAACCTTTATCGTTATTTCAAGAAGATATTTCAATTTTCATCTCGACAACATTTGGTTAAGTTGGATTAATATTCACCCTAGCATCAGTGAGTGTTTCTCTGATGGATAGATATTAGCTTGCCGTTATCATCATGATAATCTTCATCGGCAAGAAAATATGCAGGTCTCCTGACAAGTCATGTCTTCCCAATGGTCTTATTTCCTTCATTCAACTTTACTGGAACATATCGGAGAGAGTCTTACCGAAAAGCCTTTTTCTCCTTATGTCAAGGTGACTTTTATGATCAGAGAAGCTTAAGGATTTCATTCTCACTATATGTGTCACGTCGATAGCCTTATCATTATGCATCAAGGAGAGATTGCTTGCCTTCATGCCAATAAGTCATTGATCGGTGTGACTTAAAGGCTCGATGTGACTTCAGGACTTTTCTCTGATTGTTATACTCATGCTGATGAGAATGTATCGGTGATACATACCAAATGTCTCCCCAAAATTTTTAACATATGAAATCTTGGTCATTCAAGCATTGCACATCTCTCACTGATTATCATATTTTCTTCCAAAAATGTATTTTACCATTCGGTGTTACATGAGGTCTTGCCGATATGGATGAACTAGTATTAGAATTGAGTTATGGTCACAGAGCTAGCTATGTTCATGGGATCTTTTATGTGTGGACTTTGATATGGATCTTGTCATGCTATATTTTAGTGATTGGTCTTGGAAATGAGGGACATTACTAAATTCTTTAGCAGATGAAAAATTTGAATTTTTTAGTTCTAATAGTGACTTTGCATTATATTTCACGGATGCCCACTTCTTCCATCGATGGATTTCCTTTTCTTGGTCTATCGGTAGGATTCTGTATGTAGTTACTTTGATATACCCTAGCTCAGCCGATACTTATCATATTGGTAATGCTTTTCAGTTATCTCAGGCCATTGGTGAAACTTTATCCTTGGTTCCACTGATCCTTATATGTTTCAGCGATGCTTATTGTCCTTGTGGGCTTTTATCAACATATTAGGGGAACTTGTATATAAGATCTGTTGAAGTCAACATGTTCCAGCTAACTTGAGTTCATCGGCTCATTGGTGAAGGTGTGATGTCTATTCCACCAAAGTCTTTATGTTGCAGTGATACAATTTGCTTTTACCAATTTTGTCAACCTATTGACGGGACCATGATGTGGTTTCCACCCATATCTACATGTTATTCCAATAAGTTCCATGTGTTTAATTTTATCTATCTATCAGTAGGATGACTCAAAAGTTACTCTGATAGGTCATTGTCATACCAATATAATACTATCTTGTCTCTATCAGACCATCAGTGTAGCATAATGAAAGGTTCCAATGATGGGGCTATTCTAGAAAGATATACCCTTAGCTCATAAGATTTCAAATCGTGTGTAAGTTGTTTACTTCACGAGTCTAAATCCTTGCTACTTTTTGGGTTGGTATGAAGGGTTCAAAGTCTTGTTGAAGTAGATGTAATGGTATTTTGGTCAGTTGTAACTAAGGCGATGGTACTAATGGTTATAGGTGGCTATGCTATGGATCTTGTCACACAAATGATGGCTCTCATAATACTAAATTTTGTAATTTAGGGTATAACACTTTTGAAAATTTTTAATTTAGGGTATAATACCTTCATGAAATTTTCTATAACCTCATCTACTTCTTTGTATTCTTTGTTCTTAAACACATCTTCCCCTGGTATAGGAACTAAGGTTATGCTTTTTCTTACAAGAGTGTATGTACCCTTCAGGGTCATAATTTATTCTTTGTGTATACTCCTTTAATTTGAATTCATCCAACAACAAAAGATAATAAGATCATTGGTAGTGGGATATTAGGTTTTCAGGTACATCAATTATAAATTAAGGTCGTATACCGTGGTAATTAACTAATTATACATCATTTGTGAATTTTATTTTTTTTATATAGTTGGTCAAGAGTGGGATGCACTACATTTGTATGTCGCAAACAATCTTGATTGGATGACGGTATGGATTGAACGGTGTCAACAATCCAGTCATGCATTAACATGGGAAGGTGTGGCTTCATTGGTTAAAGAAGCTCATCGTAATGGAGATTCCAATGTTACACCAAGGGAAATTGATTTAGCATATGGTTTAAGAGATAAATAGGTACATATGAATATATTAATCACCCATATTATTTAATTATTTTAAATTATATTGATGTATATATATGTTGAGTTTTTTTTTCTTTACATACATTCGGCCAAGAATAAATATGTTTATCAATTGACGATGCAATAAGTTTTATATGTTTGATATATTGCAGATGAAACACCACAAGGCTATGTGGTGCAATGGTCATAAATTTTGAATCAAAAAGTTGGATGACACGAAGAAAATTTGTGATTCTAGGATGACTATAGTCTTTCAAGTAACTAATGTTTCATCTAGAAGCGACATACATCTAGAAGTCTCAGAAAATTAATACTATGGAATTTTGGATGATATACTTGAGTGTGACTTTACATCCTTCAAATTATTTATGTTCGTTGTCCAATGGTATAGGCTACGATTGAATGAAAATGATCCCGAGAGAACTGTTATTAAATATAATAATGGATTTACCATGGTTAATACAAGGTCAATTGAGTAAGATGGAAATGAGCCATATGTTCTTCCAAGCCAATGTGAGTAGGTATTTTACTCAGAGGTTCCAGGTAAACTGGGTTGGTTATTTGTTGTTATACATGATCCAAGAGGAAGGCCGGTAAATTATAATGTGGTGGAAGAAGAAGATACCAAAGAACTAGAAGATGATGTAGATGATGATCAAGATCAAGAGTTAGTTGATGATGTGCCTAACAAAGATGTCGAAGAAGAGGAACTAGATCATGATGATGTAGGAGTTAATGTTCATGAAGATGATATCCATGTGGATGATGACATTATCAAAACTAATATCAATGACGATGATGATGATATGACCAATCCTTACAATGTTGAATCTGGATTGGATGATATAGACAAAGAGTTGGATGAAGAAGAAGATTAATGACATTGAAATGTATGAGTTATGAAATTATATTATCTATTGATATTGATTTCTTGATAGAATTATATTTGACTTATATGGTTACATAATTAATTCATGATGTTTTTAATTTTTATGCCATTACATAATTAATTCATGATGTACTTTTTAATGTTTTTAATTCATGATGTTACAACTATTGTAGCTCTCCTAGAAATTTCCATATGATCAAATCCTAATTACTCTATGACTATTTATGATTAGATATTATTTGATCATATCTTTGGTTATTTCATTCCCAAAAAATTAGTGTTTCCTCATGTTGACCCCACATAGTGACATGTGAATGAGGCCAACGTTGAATTTTTTCAATTTGTGCTTGTATGGAGTGAAACTTGACATGGTTAGCCTAGATGCATGTGTTGATGATATGGGAGGGTTTTGAGACTCAAACATGAGGTCATGCTATATAAAGGCATTTCATCCTTCCTAGGATAGAAGAAAACTTGTTATGCACAAGGATAAGAATCAAAGAGACTAAAAGAATTGATTCACTAGATATGCTCCCCATTACTATAATAGACCAATGGAAAAAAATAAGTCATAACAAGAATAAGACCAAAAAAAACTAGGAAAAGAAACCTTGTAGGCTACATTAATAAGATATTGATTGCAAGCATTTCTTCCATGATGTTTAAATGACAAAATATCAGATAGCTCAATCTTTAGTCAAGTAGTATTTCAATCACTGATTCTTAGACATCCATCATGATTAAACATCACATATCATAAGCCTTTTTAACAATCACTAGGACTGTAGATAATATTCAATAATGTCATAGGAAATAAATCATCAAAAATTATAAAGAAAGAGAAAACCAACTATATAAGCTCAGCAAGTCACCATACAAAAATTATATTTTGTACAAAATAAAATAAACTATATGTTGACATAGCATATATATTTTGTATATAAACTATATGTTGACATAACATATATATAAACTATATATTTTGAATTTTGGCCCTGCACATGCAAGAGCACGACATAGCATACTGCACTAAGATCCTAACTGGAGAGTTGCACTGAGAACCACTGCATCCAACCCCTAAGTGGAGAGTTACGAAACTTCACTGGACAAGTGCTACAAGGTCATTGAATCAAGGAGGAAGACTAGGAACCATTTGGTAGGAGGAAAGCTAGAGCGAGAGGTGAGGGAACTTAGAAAGGGAAAATCGACCAAGGGACAATGACTATAAGTGATTTTTCCCCCATATTTAGAAATCTTGTTGCAAGTATAGTTATTTAGACTCTGTTTATTCCCATCAAGGTGTTTCATGTTATATTTTGGTCAATTCGAGCCAATGTCTCATTGACAAACCCAAGTACTACCTAGTACTGGTGTCTGGTTAGTTTGAACAGCCAAGCTTTGAGATGTTCAATCAATTGGGTGGCCATTTTTGGCTTGTGAACTGCAGTTTTTGTATCTTTCTTAGCATATTTTTTCTACTATAAGATTGAAAGGAATTCTCATCACATAATAGCACATGAAGTTCACTAGGGTTTAAATTTCTAAACTTTGATGAAATAAATTTACATATTGAGGTCCACAAATGATCAAAGGGACTGAAAACAATACATGGTCCATGAGTGCAATGAAAAATGCCTAGTGCCTGTCCATAAGAGAATGTATAGAAGTAGATGATGTAGAGTCAAAGGAAGGAAACAAACTCACACAATCTCATTTGACAAGTCACAAACAATCTTGAACTTTCCTTCTTTTGACACACTTATTCAACTATATTTCCCTTCACAAAACTCAACACAAACACTCAACTTTTTCTTTAGAGTTCCAAACCATTACCAAACCTTCAAACACCTTATTCAACTTCATCTTGATCAAAACAAACAATTACCTAGTCTTCCCTTTCATTTTACCATTAACTCTCTTAATGACTGTCTTAAACTTCACAATTTCAACTCAACATAAAGTAATCTGACCCAAAATAGTATTTAGGCTAATATAGACCACACAATTTCCATTCTATTTCACTTAAAACAAATGTAAACCATCTCCCATCCTTTATTCTTGACAATTTAACAAAATCATATACTGTACTTTCATTTTAGTCTCCAAAATAGGGCTATTATTAGATAGATCAGTCAAAGCAATGGACTTTTTAACTTCATGCTTACACCAAACCTTATATCAAATGAGATCAAATTATACCTTGGTAATCTCTTAACCAAAACAACCAAGAACTCACACTTAATCATCAAAATCCTTAAAGTTCTTACTATCACTGGTTCCTTCATACCCTGTTTGCAACGCTTGTAGGTCTGCCAACCTATTTGTCAGGGCTTCATTCACAATCTAAGCACTATTACACAAGTCTATCCAGACTTTTCAATGCCCTCCTTGCAGATCTAAAACATATTCAAAATGGGTATCAAAACTTTTACAACACAAGCTTCAAATATTGTTGTCTCAGACAGATTTAGGCCTAATTAGGCCTGATTTGCATAAGGGTTTGTTGCTTTACTAACTCTTGACCAAAGTACACTTGTCTAGTGCTTGGGACATGTTTAATTTGACTGGTATATGCTCTTTAAAGCATCAAATTCTATTTATAAAGTATTTTCACAAAACCCTAAGGGCTTAACCTTCATAATTACTCTATTCACAGACTATACACATAGTTTTTCAGTCAAGAAACTTCATTCCCTCGCATCTTATCTTTATGATTTTGACCTAAATCCACTAAAACATGAAAGAACACTCATAGTAGGATAATCTCACAAGAAACTAGAAGATTCCACCAATTAATAAAGGAGAAACATAATTATTTCTATCTATGCTTACCCTAACTAAGGGTTTTAGCAGTTTGAAGTATATCCACAATAACTCACACAAATATTAACTAAAATGTATGAACTTTGATGTAACAGGAGGATGATTAAGATTATTACCATATCCAACCATTCTACCATGCCTTTAAGGCCGTACAATTCCATACAATGCCTAGAAATGGCTTTAAAACACAAGGTTGGTGACCCTACAAACCATTCCCATGCCTACAAACTATTGTTACCTCCACATGCATTTGACTAGTAGTGACAACCTTGGTTTTTAATCCTCCAACCCCATACCTTGGGATCACATCACCATGAAAGCACTTCATCCAACATCCTTATGAGTGTAGATACCACCAAATAGGTATTTGTTAGATCTGTCTTCCTTGAATGAGGGAAATTCTAAAAGAGAAGAGGAAAGCGAGACATGTAGTAGGTCTAAAAGAGGGAGATCAACTAGAATTCAAAAGATTAGAAGAAAATTCCGTAAATGCATGGAATTTTTTCTTGCTGAAGGGGGGTCATGTTCTTATGATGATGAGAGCATAGGTGACATTGAGGTGCCCTTGAGGTACAACCATCTATGGAAACAATGGGTACCTAAAGAACTTCCTCTAATAAACACTAATTTTTGTGTCAACGAGAGGATATATCGCATAGCACCATTGTCATTACATAGTTTGGACCTATTTTGCATGGATAGCATAAAGGTCTGTTATGACAAAGTTACTGAATTGATGGAGTTTGTCAGACCCTGTTATAGTTACAAAGATTGGATGCAGCTGGTTCGATGTACACGAAGTATGCGTAGGTATGCACTGTCAGCAAATTATATACAACTAAAAGATAAGGATCAAAATAAAGGAATGGCTATGTACAATGATGGAAGGCCAAAAGCATCAGGGAATATTGCAAGGTTTATAAATAGTACATGACTTGGGTGAACAAATAAGAAACCCAATTGCATATTCGAGGCGCTCAAGAGAAACCATGTATTCATATGTGCAATAAAATCAATAACTATAGGGGAAGAGTTGCTAATTGATTACAATTTGAATCACATAGATACAAACACAATTACTATGGGGGTGGTACGTACTATATACCATTTTACTCAACCTCTAATTAATGACTCATGTGATCTATGAATCAAAATGAAAGTAGAAATATAAATCAAATGCAAACACAAAAGATTATACCTTCACTTGACCCACAAATCCAAGATAGCAAGGAGTTGCACCCGATAGCTCCTCAAATTTTACCCAATTTGATGTAGAATGTGGATTGCTCAATGCTTTCAACACAATGTAGACAAGAGATTGGATGATAGATTGATAGATTAGAGGGAATGGCTAGAGTGATTTTGTCATTATGGTGTTGGGATAAGAGGATTTTGGAGAGATTTTGGCAGAGTTTGGCTGCAAGAAGAAGTCCCCCCCAATGGCTTAGAGAAGGGTCTCATTTATAGAGTTTTGAAAAGAGGATGGAGGGTGAGGATCAAAAGTTGAAATCAAGGGATAGGAATGAATGAGAGTTAGGGTTAGGATTGAAGCCATAGCCTTGTGACAAGTGTCACAAGGGGAGTGGATGAGAGAGATCAAGGGTTGAAGCTTGGTCAATGGGATTGGAGGGTTCTCCTTATTTGTGAATTTTAAATTCACATGGGGAAAGGTGTGGAGGACAAAAATGAATTAAAGATTCATTTTTGGGAACAGTGGACATGACATGTGAATTTTTAATTCAACTCATGGGGGAGTGTGAATTAAAAATTCACCTTTATGTGGAGATGTGAAGATGTACTCTTACATGTGTAAGAGGGTGATAAATGAGAGGTAAGGAGGATTTGACCCATTGAATAAAAGATTGATTTTCATTTAAAGGTGTGTGGGAGGATGGGCTAAGCAGGGTTAATTAAGTGTTTAGCTTAATTAACTTAGGTCTAGGGGATAGGTAGGCTAGGGTAGATTGATCAGTAGGATAGATTAATTAGATAAGAATGATTTATCTAATTAATAGGGATTAGGGAGATGTACAAAATAAGTATTAGAAATATTTATTTAATTGATGAGGATCAAGGGATAGACAGATGGTTAGGGATAGATTAATTAAATAAGATGAATTTATTTAATTAATAGGGGGGATAAATTAGTGTAAGAGGTACGAGAAATTGATTTGAAGAGCAAGTCGATTTTAGGTGTCTACATTTTCCCCTCTTTGAGATGGTGTTGCGGCTAAGTAACATCATTTCAAAGAAGTTAAAACATAGAGTTGGATTGGATAGAAAAAAGATTTTGGCTTAGAAGAATAGGGTAAGGTTTGGGGATAATTGGTAAGGGTGATGCCCCCTCGAGAGGATAGGCAGGTTGCAAGAACATGGCTGTGCTCTCGAAATGGATGGAAGGGATTAGTAGAAGTGGTTGGAGGATAAGGGGCGAGATGAAAGTGTGATAATGTTGGGAGATTGATTGGTGGATGATCATTGTGCTAAAAAATGATTTAGAGCAATCCTAGGTTTGATATAGCAAAGTGGATATTTTCACCAAGATATAGAAGACCAGAGTGATGATGTTTATCCAACATTTGCATGGACTAGACACACAGACAAAGGAATGATCTCATGCATGCCCAAGATAGTACAACCTTGTCTAGATGAGGGAAGGGGACTCATAGCATAAGCCATTAATACACAAAAGGTATGATGAACCTTAGATGCATAAGGAGATAAATATGCTAGAACCGACCCTATGATCAACAAGATATGAATACTAGCTTAGAGTAATGAAATCAGCCCACAAGCATAGCATACAAAAGCAAGACTATGCCCCATTCTAGATGATTTCCCCACATACCATGATATAGTGAGATCAAGGTAGCTTTGATGTGATCTTCGAATAGGACAAAAGATAAAAATCAAAAAACAAAAAGACCAACGAACCAAACAAGTAGCCATTGTATCTCTTGCCAAGATGGATGATGATAGGATAGATTCTGCCTATCGTAGGAATGATATATCCTAAGGCAAGAATTGATTGATGATTAGATCATGCTTAGTTGATGTTGTAATATTGGCTCAAGATATGATGGTGACCAGTTGTGGTTGATGCTGATTTGATAGTTGATATTTTTTATTAAGGGATGATGCTTGGATCTAGTGTAAGCTCAGCGGGTTGGATAGGTGCATCTTATGGACTTGAGTACTGGAAACTTCTTACGTATTCCAGACTACCTACATACCCTATATCCACGGGATCAAGGCACACTAAGATGCGGGTGGTTATGATATGTACTTCTGATTTGTGATGATGATGTGGGATGGTTGAGGATAGGTGTAATGATGTTGGAAGATGATGTGTTGGATGATTTGGGTGATTTTGAGGATGTTGGAAGATGATGAGATGTTGATGGAACAATGTTGATTTTGTGATGGATTTCCTTTTTTTTGGGGGGGGGGGATTTTATGGATTTTTTTTTGGTGTTTTTGGATTTTGTATTGTTTTTTGATTTTTTGATTTTTGATTTTTTTGGTTTTTCATGTTTTGGAAAAGGAATGGTTTATTATGAGATGGTTGCATTGGATTTCGTGTGGATAACCTTTATGCTAGATACCAATGACAAGGGAACACCAAGTCTAGAGGTGAAAGTGATGGGGTTGGATAGAGGGAAGATAGGGATGAGGGATAGGGTAGGTATGCATGATATATGGATGGGGGGTTTTAGGATTTTCTCCAAGGGCTAGGTTGCAAGGAATCATATGCCCCAATGCTTAGAATTTTGCATGATGGGTTCATGTTTGAATGGATGGACTTTGTAGTAGGATGGATGGAGGATATTCTTACAAAGAGAGTATGCCAAGAGGTCTCCAAAGCATGTTGTTGATATTTTGCCCCTTGTCTTTATCAAGATCTAAGGTGGGGGATGGTAAAAAGAAAGATATAATGGATAGGATGGATGGGACATGATAGGATAAATAGGGGGTAGTGGATAGGAATATGATAGGATAAGGATACATGGATAGGATATGCAAAAGGATGTTATGGATGTGGATGATTAGATGGTTTTGCCCCCAAGTGTAGGGATACAAAAATGGATGGAGAAGTGATTACGCATGACACCCACAAGGGGTTTTCATCAAGGTACCTACCCAAGGCGCCATGAGGAGTGGTTTTCACCATTGGACTAATTTTTCTCTTTACTATTTTCTTGAATTTTTTTTTTTAATTTTTTGCTTTTTTTGATGGAAGGGGGGCTCTAGCGTCTGTTTCCATAGCACGGAGAAGATGGTCCCATATTGGATAGCATTTTGGATGATGATTGCATAGATGTTGGTAGATAGGAGAATATGGAATGTATGGTGGGTAGTGGATTATGGTGCAGATTATGTGGATTATGATGTGGACTATGTGGATTATGTGGATTATGATGTGGATTATGATGTGGATTATGCAATAGCATGGACCATAGGACTGTGATGGGGAAGATATGTAGGATAGTGGATGAAAGATGGAGAAATGGGGGTATGTGGGAATGTCAAGTGGTGGAGGGGAACCAAGACCAATGGTTGCACACACTGTGATGTATTTGGAAGCTTGTACTTTAGATGTGGAGTTGGGAGTAATGGGGATCAGGATAGGGGATTTTTGGATGGTCGATTTGGGGTGTTATGGACCCAAATAGATTTAGGTTTTGGGGGATTTTTAGATGGGGAGTGGGGTGTTGGGGATTTTGGGGTGGTTTGGGATGTGGATGCCTCATTAGAGTTTGGTGCCTTTTACATAGGGACCCACACCATTTTTGTTTTTTCTTTTTCTTGTGATGGTGTGGGATTTGATAACCTTTTGGATTTTTTATTTTGCTTGGAAGGGATAACATCTTTAGGCTTTTGTGCTTTATGAGTCAAGGCATTCAAATTTTTGAATCCCATGGATTTGGGGGAAGCTTCATGTTTGGATGATGTGTGTTTTTGTTGGTCTTGATTGGGGATTTTAGGGGATTTATGGGTGGAGGGGTAAAAAGTGGATTTATGGATAAATGGATGAGGGGATTTGATGATGGGTATATTAGGAGTTGGGAGGATGGGAGGATAAGAGGATTTATGGATAGGGATGTTTAGCATTGGTAGGATAGGAGATAGAGTGGATTTAATAGGAATATTTGGAGTTGGAAGTAGTGGAGGTAAATTTGATGGAGTGAGATGGATGGTCACATGCTTTTGTAAATGATAGGATGATGGAGGGGGGATGGAGACATTTGCTTTGGGGGTGCGATGAGATGCACTATGTTTGGGATTGGATGAATGGATTTTAGAAGGTGGGTGGATGGTATCAACATGTTTAGATTTTTTTTCTTGGGGTGTATAGCCATAGCCATGCAAGGATGGATGGAATGTGGTGTGGATGGGCTCCAAGATGCCTTGTTTGTGAAGGCCTAAGCCTTTTCCTTGATAGTTCATATGTTGGAGCATGTGACATGCAATGGGATGTTTGGTGCTTTGGAAACAAGACGCAAGTCTATTATTTGTTGGAAGAGGATAGGTGCTGGATGGAAGTTGTTCACCTCCTACAAGGGAGTCACCATGGATGAAAGTGCTTTGTCCAATTGAATAGGAGGGTGGATTTGGGATGAGATTGGTAGATGGAGGTGAAGGATTCATTGGGGATGGTAAAGGGGCGGTAGAAGATGGTGTGAGATCAATAAGTTGATCAATAGATGGGAGGGGATTAGGGATGGGATTAGATGGGAGGGTTAGATCTTGATTAGGAGAAGGGGTTGATGTTTCAACATGCTTTGGATTTGATTCTTGACATAGCTCGTGTGCTTGGATAGAAGTGGGAGTGAATTGGATATATGTGATGGGTGCTTGGATGGATGTGATAGGTGCTTGACTTATGGGTTTTTGAACATGGCTGCATGATGGTTCTTGACCTATGATAGGGGGTTGTTCAAGAGGTTTGGTGGGTGTTGGATTGCATGAGGGTGTTTGATTCCTTGCTAATATCCAATGGATGGAATCCTTCATGAGTGTATGGGTTGAAAAACAATATAATGGATGGATAGTGATGGTGGATGGTGTAGGATTAGGATTGGGATTGGATAGGTGGGTGATAGGATTAGGTAATGATGGTTCTTGGATGGGTTCAAGGATAGGATTTCAGAGATAAGGTGTGATAGATTGGTGTTCCCTTGATCAAAGTTAGCATACAAAGGTTGGGGGATGGATAAGTTGGATTTATTGATTGATTGGATAAGTATGATGGCATGGATGTGTAAGGGGATGGTGATTGATATGAGGGTAAAGGTTGATATGATGAAGGTTTATATGATGGAAGTTGGTATGAGGTTGATGGTGTGGATATGTAGGATGTTGAAGGTTGATATGATGGAAGTTGGTAGGAGGTTGATGGTGTGGATATGATGGAGGTTGATATGTTGAAGGTTGATGGGAGGTTGATGGTGTGGATATGTAAGATGTTTGTTAATATGATGGAGGTTGATATGATGAAGGTTGATGGAAGGTTGATGGTGTGGATGTGTAGGATGCTTGTTGATATGATGGTTGAAAGAATGAAGATTGATATGATATGGATGGGGATGATGTGTAGGGTGTTGGCTGATATGATGAAGGTTGGTATGAGGTTTGGGATTCTCCAATGATGAGGTGTGCTAAGGGTATATCCTTAATGTCATTTTTACATTTTTCCTTAGCATTAGGATCCATGTTCTCATAGACTTTTCTAAGTCTTTGTAATTGTTGCATTTCTTCATAAGGATCCATTTTGTGGGAGAGATATGAGATGAAATGGAGGATAATGGATGATTGTGATGTTGGGGACCAAATTTCAAGACCTTAGGATGATTCAATTTGCTTCAAAGGATGAATGATTCTCTATACTTAAGGTGGACTAATGACACTTAAGTAATAGAGTTGATTTGGGTTGATTTGATTAGATGATCAACTAAGGTCTTGATTTTTGAGTGGGTTGATTTGGATTTGGAGTTTGATAGCGATGTTGGGGAACTTGGATGATGATTGGGATGGATGTTGATGTGATGTGATGATGACTTGGATATGATTAGGGTTTGATATGGAATGATTAGGGATGATTAAGATAATGATTAGGATGATGTTGATAGGATGAGGATGAAGGATGGAGATGTGACTAGGATGTGCTTAGGGATGATTGGGATTGAGGCTGATTTGACAAGAATGGACATAATGATGATGTGTAATGATTAGAATGATGTTGTTTGGATAATGATTTAGATAGAATGATGATGATTTGATGATGATTTGATGATGTAGAGTGACAAGGATATGATTAGGATTTATTTAGGATGACTTGGATGTGATTAGGAATGAAGTGGCTAAAAATGGATGATTAGGATGAATGTATTGGAAGAATGAGGTGAATGACTTGTCTTTATGTGTTTGGTGTTTAGCTTGATTTGGTAATGTTCAATTAAATGATCACATATGTACAATCATGAATCACTCACACAAGACACATAAGCAATTCTAGATTTGAAAAATGAAATATAATGATGATTAAACAAGAACACATGCAAGACACATCAACATGCCCTAATGTCTAGTTTGATGGGGTATGGCCAATTAGGTTTTGGGCAATGTTTACACGAGGTTGACTAGGAATTGAAAGTGAAATCCTGTCACACAGCTGGGAGAAGGGGGTAACCCACCCTTCACCTTCACTTCCCAAAGGTAGAAAGTTCTTTGGGACTTAGCCAAGAGTGACAAGATTCTGATTTCAATGAGGGTGTCTTTTGATTCAACCTCGAATGAGGTCATCCCTAGGGGTGATGAAATCCCCTAGCAGGCCTCCTAGGAAAGGGTAAACAAAAGTGAATCAAGCAAGGTGTTTTTGATCTCCAAGATCACCTTACGGTGCGAGGAGAGAGCATACACACACACACACACACACACACACACACACACACTTGACTCACACTTGCAGTGGTTAATTGCCCTTAGAAATTGAAATGTGTGAAGAAGACACTTCAAGCAGTGGTTCTTTTTATGTCCAAAATCCAAATGTGAATGGAAAATACTGGTTGATTTTATGTGCCCAATTTCAATGATGTGTGATCAATCAATGTTTGTTTTAGAAGCCCAAATCGAAGTGTGTTTGCAAACAATGATTCATTTTATATCCCAAATTGAAGTGTGTTTGCAAACAATATTATAATGAAATAAAAAATAGAATGAGTGCATCTGATTAATTCACTATCCAAGTTGCTATGTTTTCTTATCCTGATGTTATTCTAGCCCCGAATGATCACCTACAAGTCACAAAATTGAAAGTGAAGCAAGTAGACTAGCGAAGATGATCGTTATGCAAAAATCAAGAATCTGATAAAATCTAATGCAAACTAAACTAATATAGAGAAAATAAGTTATAAATAGATTCTAGATGAAATTCTATGCAATTTGAAAAAAAAATTCATTGAAAAAGGATCAAATTTGCAAAAGATATGAGCATTTGAAGTTTTCATGCATGTTTGACTTTGACTACGAAAAAAGATGATGAAACAGTATAGTCACTTGATAAAATCACCACCGTTGTCAAGTACTCTGAATCTCCTTTCCAGTGCCACCAATTTTTTGTGATTTCATTACCGTATGCAAAAGTTGTGATCAAGAGAACAAATCAGCCTCTTTTGGCATGTAGGAGGCACAAGAGGTCAACTTGACAGTTTAACTTGACTATTAGCAGTTTCCTGTTCTCGGTCACATGTGAAGTTTTCTCCTGGTGGGTAGTTTTAATGCTAGTGGTCAAGTTTTTATGGTCAAGTTTATAGCAGATCCCTTGGTCGTCAATATGACCGAGGGCTAAGAACAAAGCAAAATGAAAGGGGGCTTTGCTGGCCACCACGGTCACCAATATGACCGTGCATTGTTCCCTACGATCACCAAGAAGACCATGGGCTTATCTAAGCCATCAAAAATGACTGTGAGTGTCCATGATGGAGTGGATTTATTTCTCTCTAGCTACAGAATTAAATGACATTTGACTAAGAAGGGAGACAAACATCATTTAATGGTCATGGGCAGGCACATGGAAGGTAGTGTACCTATGAAAGAAATGAATAGAGGCATACCATAGTTTGGAGGAAATATTAAAAAATGAACAGCTACAGGGAACCATTGATAGTCTAGAATGGACTGCGATAGGGGATTCAGACTGTGACAAGGGAGTACAAGGATCTGTGGGCATAGACTAGAATGAAACCAGTAGTGGTGACTCCAATGCACAGGATGACAATGTAATGGCAGAGCAGCTCAAAGAGTGGCAACAGTATATTAAGATATGAGTAGTAGTATGGAGTCGAGGGTGGATTTCAGGGTGATCACTGAGGTGTGAAGACATAGGAGTTTCGGTAGTAAAAGGATTTTGAACTGAGTGTGGATATCTATCAAGCCATGATGGAGGACGACAATAATTGAGGAATGATGGATGGACATTAACACACAAGTGATGGGGAGGAGTTGGCAACGGTGGAACTACTTCTAATGATGTAGCAGAGGATTATGGTGTCATCTCAGTAGAGGAATATGAGTGGTAGGAGAGAAGCTGGTAGCAGTGGTGTATTTATGCTATAGTGTTGATGTTTCGATGAGATGCAAGATGGATTGTGACAAGGATGTGAGCGGATGTGGTGTTTTGACCCGGTAGATCTGTCCTCTGTAGATAAAGAGAAATTGCTTCAGTGTTTGCTTCCCACCATGTGGGATCCCACAACAAAGATGAACGAATGTGTGACGGTTTAAAGGGGGATGGTCGATGGTCTGTAGAGAGTGGAGAGCGAAATTGGGAGATGGGTGTCACAGAGGATGCCAACCAGAAGATTGAAGATGGGTGGATTGGGTGGATCAGGAGATGGTTGGATCTGATAGATAGGAGGTCGGGAGTATTGATCGGGAGGTGGAGGTTGAATAGTCCTAGCAAGCAAATGATGAGATAACTGGCAGTAATGAGTTTAGAGCATGGCACAGATATTAGATGACAGTGATGGTGGTGACAGTTTAGATCAGAGGCAGGAGACTTTTAATGATGACATGGATCTTTCAGTGACGCTAGGACTTAGAAAAGATTAAACAATAATTGCAGGTAGAAGAAAGGCTATGAAATGATGATGAATAGAAATATTTAGATGGCAATGGGTATGAACTTAACTATGATGGTGATCAAGACTTGGGTAAGCGGGAGAAGATCAAGACTTGGATGGCAACCAGAAATGTGACTGGAAATTGTTTGGTAAAGATGACAAAGTATTTGGATCAGTTATTTTGGAACAATGACTGTGTTTGGGGATCTGACAGAGACCAAAGGTAGAATATGAGTGAAGTGGAGGAGGTTGAAGTTCTCAAGGTGCTAAACGAAGTGTTGTTGGATGGTGATGAGAGTCGAGGCTTGTGTGGCGAGAAGGTAAAATGATGGGGACTGTATACAAGGCAAGCAATAACTGAAGATTGGAGAAGGCTGAGGGAGTGCAGAGAAAATGAAGACGGGGACTCTTTGAATGCATAAACAATAACAAAAGACCAAGTGGGGATCAAGAAGATATGAACCAATGGGGGTAGTTTAGACAAGGTCGACGGGCTTATACCAGTGGCCGAAGGGGGGTTTTTAGTAGTGGCTTTTGGAGTGATGGATGAGAAGATGGTAAGATTTCAATGGCGGTCAACTATGCATAAGTGACAATGATGATATAGAGAGAATCTTTTACTGTGGTTCAGTGATTTATGAAGGCTTCAGAAGGAAAGATGGCCAGATCTGTGGAGATATAAGGATTTTAGGAGGGTTCAGGCTGTGAAAGACAATAGAGATGAACCTAGGGTTTTGCCATTAATCCTGCAATGAAAAACATTGAAAACCTACAATAGAACACCAATTGTTAACCTACGACCAGAACAATCCATCCTACAAAACATGAAACCTGAAACAACAGTAGAGATCAATATGCACAGGGGTCGTGGGACCCGTATTGTACGGATCCGTATGGTACAGACCTGCAGCCCTAAATTTTTTTCAAAAATTCCAGTCACAGAACATAGTCAAATTTATGGTTAAAAAACTCAAAAATAGCATCCTGATCACAATGGTGAGGTCATTTTTTGCCCAGGATGCAACCTGCAACATCTCACCCACAAAACTTGCCACAACTAGGGTTAGAAAATGAAGATTTTGACAACAAAACCTCCACAAACTGACGATTAGTTCCAAGACCGGGCATGCCAATGTGATCTATGAATCAAAATGAAAGTAGAAATATAAATCAAATGCAAACACAAAAGATTATACCTTCACTTGACCCACAAATCCAAGATAGCGAGAAGGAGTTGCACCTGATAGCTCCTCAGATTTTACCCAATTTGATGTAGAATGTGGATTGCTCAATGCTTTCAACACAATGTAGACAAGAGATTGGATGATGGATTGATAGATTAGAGGGAATGGCTAGAGTGATTTTGGCATTATGGTGTTGGGATAAGAGGATTTTGGAGAGATTTTGGTAGAGTTTGGATGCAAGAAGAAGTCCCTCCCCAATGTTTTAGAGAAGGGTCTCATTTATAGAGTTTTGAAAAGAGGATGGAGAGTGAGGATCAAAAGTTGAGATCAAGGGCTAGGAATGAATGAGAGTTAGGGTTAGGATTGAAGCCATAGCCTTGTGACAGGTGTCACAAGGGGAGTGGATGAGAGAAATCAAAGGTTGAAGCTTGGTCAATGGGATTGGAGGGCTCTCCTTATTTGTGAATTATAAATTCACATTGGGAAAGGTGTGGAGGACAAAAATGAATTAAAGATTCATTTTTGGGAAGAGTGGACTTAACAAGTGAATTTTTAATTCAACTCATGGGGGAGTGTGAATTAAAAATTCACCTTTATGTGGAGATGTGAAGATGTAATCTTACATGTGTAAGAGGGTGATAAATGAGAGGTAAGGAGGATTTGACCCTTTGAATAAAAGATTGATTTTTATTCAAAGGTGTGTGGGAGGATGGGCTAAGCAAGGTTAATTAAGTGTTTAGCTCAATTAACTTAGGTCTAGGGGATAGGTAGGCTAGGGTAGATTGATTAGTAGGATAGATTAATTAGATAAGAATGATTTATCTAATTAATAGGGATTAGGGAGATGGACAAAATAAATATTAGAAATATTTATTTAATTGATGAGGATAGTGTTGTAAGGTCTAGTGATAAATTAAGTGAATTAATTGATCACAATGGATAGACAGATGGTTAGGGATAGATTAATTAAATAAGATAAATTTATTTAATTAATAGGGGGGATAAATTAGTGTAAGAGGTACGGGAAATTGATTTGAAGAGCAAGTCAATTTTAGGTGTCTACAACTCCAATATACCATTTTATTATTATGTTTTTTTCATAGGTCTATTGATTTCATTTCGGTAATATTTTTTATATTTAATTTTTGTCACAGCAAGACATTGATCATAGGGGGAAAGCTTTGGCCCAGAGCATAGATCGTGATGCATCTTTAGGTGTTTCTACCCATAGGTTTACCTCATTGTAATTATACCAATTAGATACGAGCAAAATATTTTATTATTATGTTTTTTTCATAAGTTTATTGGGTTAATTTCGATAATGTTTTTAATATTCTTGTCTCAGTTGAATGATCAAGGAAAGGCACCAGCAGTAGAGGAGAGCATCCATAGGGAGGTGCAGTCACTATTATGTGATGATGACATCACATATTCCTCAAACCCTTTAGATATGATAAGGAAGACCCAAAAAAATGTAATGAAGAAATCTTTCAGTTGTTATTTATAGTGCCTCAAACAGATGAGATAAGAGAAAAGGTTAAAATATTAACTGAGAGAGCAGGGAACTAAGATGTCATGAGATCTTTAATTATAACATAAGTTCATTCATGGTTTTATATTTTGTACTCTTTTATGTCATGAACTAAAATATGTGTTGTTTTTATAGGATTTTTTGCATCCTCATGATGTTGCTGGCCATGATCAGGGTACTGCAGGTGCTACCTTAGGAGTAAGGGTTGGTACAAGTGTCGATCTTGATCTTCCTATACATACATCACATCATCCAACCCCATCATCCGTGTCTATATTGTCGACTAAAATGTTAGCAACACATAGCATGCAGGCATCAGGTAGTGCACCCTCTAGTAGCAAACACATGCCAAAACATGTGTCAGGACATATACCTACGGATGCAGAGGCCACTAGTACTAGTGATGTTTTAGCAACATTTCCTGGATCTACCAATATTACTAGTAAGGGAACATTGCCGGTCACATTTGTGGTGACCAAGGATTTCATTCCCATAAAGATAGAGAAGGTCCCAGGTACTTTAAGAAAAAAAATATTATTATTATATATAATCCAATTGAAATTTACTTATTGATCACTCTTTTTAGACTAATGATCCCATGATCATTTTGTAGGAAATGATGTTGTTTATAAACATCTAAATGATACTACATTAGAGATCTTCAGGCCCACCATACGTACACGGTGGAATGCCCAAAATCAAGATTTAAAAGATGAGCTCATTAACTGTTTAGTTGTATTGTTCAGTAATAACACATTCAACCGAACCAAGGTCCTTACGAAAGCTAGTACCTATCTAAAGTATGTGAGGGACCAATATAGGTCACATTTAGAGAAGAGCAAAAAGTACGAGCATCCCCCCATGACTCTGGAGAGGGAGTGGAAGGACCTGGTGTTAGATGGAAAGGAGAAGGTTGAAAGGAAAAAAGGAAAGACACCACTTGTAGACACCTAAATTTGTCCCAACTTTGTCCATGTCTAGCAACACCTTGTCAAAAACATTATCCTAGATATCATGTAGCATTTTGTCCTAAATCCCTCTCTTAACCCCACTTATCCCATTAAGCCAATTAATTAAATAAACTTTATTTATTTAATTAAATCCCATCTTAATCCCATCCTTATCCCACTTAGCCAATTAATTAAATAAATTTTATTTATTTATTTAATTTCACATGCATAATCCCACTTTCCAATTAATTAAATAAATTTTATTTATTTAATTAATTTCCACATCATATCTTATCTCATCCTATTCAACTTGTCAATTAATTAAATAAATTTTAATTTATTTAATTAATATCCAAATCATATCTCAACTAATTCAAATATTTTATTTGAATTAAGCCCTCATCTTTCATCACATTCCAACACTTGTCCAGTCAATCATGTGTTACAACTTTTATCTTTCACATGCACAACTAATGGGACCTAATTTTAGTATTTATCTACACAAGCATACCTAAGCCTTATCTTCCTTTGCCACATGTCAATTGACTACAATTTCTTGATGTGCAAGGAAACCTAACTTAATCCTAGCCATCCACATCAATCATTTAGCTTTTTAATCTCAACCATCCATTGGAACCAAGCCTTTTCTATAAATCAACTCCCTCATAAGCCATTAGCATGCATTGAGCCTCAAGTACCCTTATTCTGCCAGATTTTCTAAAATGCATTGATCCTCAAGTATCCACATGTTGTTGAAATATCATTAGAGCCTTTGCATCCTTCATCTATCATTCATTCTAGCATCTTCATCTTAATGTTATGCTGCAGAAGTGAGCACCCAACATTCTTCCAACAATAATCCTTCAAAATCTTGCATGCTCATGCGAGGTGGAGAAGAGCAATGGAGATAAATCGAGCATAGCGTGGAGATCGGTTTGCATTTACATTTGTTATTTTGATTTTCATGTTGTCTTGTGCTTCATTGTGCATTGCTAGGGTTTTTATCATTGCTATTTATTTATTTGCTCTCATTTGCAATTTTACCCTGACGACATTTGGCATGCCCAGTGGGACTCACGTCCCTGATTAACCCTCTTGTTTGAGTTGTTTTTGTGAAGATCAGATTTCTTGGAGCATCAATCATTCATTTTTGCAGGTTTATACACTTTGATTTGTAGGTTGAAGATATTTTATATTGCTGATTTTTTTTATTTAGGACCAGATCTGTTGCAGAGGGTTTTTTGTTTTACATAGGTTCTACAAAAAAGAGATCTTAGATTCGTTGGAAAGAGGACTTCGAGAGCTTTCCGAAAAGTGGTTACATTAAAGATTTGGCTTAGTATTCAAAGAGTTATGACGATTTGAAGTTGACCCTACAATTCTAATTTTTCAGAAATTTTTGACGCGCAACTTTTTGCTGTTTTTTTTTTTTAATTTATGACCAGATCTGTTGCAGAGGGTTTTTTATTTTACATAGGTCCTGTAAAAAGGAGATCTTAGATTCGTTGGAAAGAGGACTTTGAGAGCTTTCCAAAAAGTGGTTACATTAAAGATTTGGCTCAGTATTCAAAGAGTTATGGCGATTTGAAGTTGACCCTATGATTATAATTTTTCAAAAAAATTTGACGCGCGACTTTTAGAAAAAAAATCATATCTTCCAAACTAGCGAACCAAATCACATTTTATTTTTTGCAGTGACTTGTAAGTGAATCAAAGGAGCTGGAGCAACATTTGGATCAATCATAATAGCAACTTGGAAAGCAATTTTTATGAGGTGCACTCATTCTAATCTCTCATCTCTAATCATTATTTGATCACACATTTGGATTTTGGGCATAAAACAAACAACTTGTTTGTTATCACACTTGGATTTGGATTTTGTTAAAATGAACAATTGTTTGCAAATTCACATCAAAAAATTGGGCTAAAACAAACCATTGTCTTCCATCACATTTGGATTTGGGTTTAAAAAGAACAAGTGCTTGAACTATTTGTTACACATTTCAAGTTTCTAAGGGGAAATTAACAACTGCGAGTGTGAATCAAGTGACAGCTCACTTGGTTTGCTTTTGTCATACCCTTCTTAGGAGGCCTGCTTGGAGACACACCACTCCAAGGGATGACCTCAATCGAGGCTGAATCGAAAGACACCCTCATTGGGAGTTGGAATCTTGTCACTCTTGGCTAAGCCCCAAAGAACTTTATACCTTTGGGAAGTGAAGGTGAAGGGTGGGTTACCCCTTTCTCCTGGCTGTGTGGCAGGATTTCACTTTCAATTCCATAGTCAACCTTATGCAATAGATAGCCTAAGACTTAATTGGCTATACCCACTTGACTACACATTAGGCTTGTTGATGTGTCTTCCATGTGTGCTTGCATAATCATCACATTTCATTTTCAAAGTCAACAACTTGCTTATGTGTCTTGCGTGAGTGATTCATGTGTGTATATGCATAATCATTTATTTGAATATTGCCATATCAAGCTCTAAACACCCAAACACATAAACAAATCAATCTAAACACATCATCTAAACATTCCACATCATCATCCAAATCCCTAAGCAAGTACTTGTTAAAAGGACTTAAGACAAACACTTGGTGACAACATGTCTACACTAGAAGACCCAACAATCAAATTCCAAAGATTCCTCCAAAATATTTATCAAGGATTACAACCCATAAACCAAGATGCCATTGAAATATTACAATTCTTCATCCAAAGAGCTCAACCCCATGCAAGCCAATCACCTCAACTACAACACTTCATAGCCCAAGTCCAACACCTTTTAGCCGCCAGTCAAGCTCGACAAGTACAACAATCCTTAGCCACTCCATACCAACCTAATCCACCTCATAGCCACATGTCATATCCATCCACTGCATATCAACTTAATCCACCTATCCACCAAGTCAATACCACATCAACCTATGAACATCCACCTCAAGCTTATCCAATCCCTCATACCACCATTCCAATGCACTACCAAGCCCATCCACAAAGCCATCAAGTGATATTACAAGAACAACATCCAAGTCCCAATGGCTCTTTGTACATAAATCAAGTAAGTCCAAATACACCTTTTCAACAAGACCACCAAGCACCATTGATAGATCTAAATCCACCTTTCCAACAAGAATCATATCCAAATCCCAATGGCCCCTTGTACATAAATCAAACAAGCCCAAGTTATCCTATGCAAGATCCAATAACCTTTGATAAGGGAGATACCAATCTAGAGTGGCCTTCATCATCTAATCACACACCAACACATGAGCCAACTAATCCTATCCCAACACCACCATGTGATCCTATTCCTAGTCCATTGGTCCATCAACTCTCCAAATCACCAAGCCCTTCATTACCTTCCTCGCCATGTCATTCTAATCGTTCACCAAAGGATGCGGCTGAGAGAGTTTTACAAAGGATGCTTGAAGCAAAACTCATTGAACTTCCTAAAGTCAAACCATGTGAAAAAAGTCCATATGATGAACATGATTATTGTGCATACCATAGGACCAAAGGCCATAATACAAACCAATGCCCAATATTTCTCTCAATTGTTTACAAGGTGTACCCACCTATAATGGGAAATCGTTCCACATCACCCCCATCTAGTCCAAATTCTAATCCACCCAATCCAATTAGCTCTCAACCTAATCCTCGTCCTAATCCTAATCCAACGCCATCTACCATTATCATCCATCCATTATATTTCCCATCCACTCATACACTTGCAAAGGATGTGATCCAATGGCTACTAGATAGGAATAGACTACCCCTATGTCAAACACCAATTCATGAGCCTATCAATGAACTTCCAAAGGTCATGTCCAATCCTATAATCTCATCATGTGGTTCACATATCCTTGAGCCTCTTCAAGAGCCTTCCATTAACATGCCTAGCCCTTTAAGCCCATCATGTGATCTACAAGCCAACAAGTCTATTCAAGAGTCTCCAACCACAAGCCTAAGTCAAGAGCCATCATGCCTTCATGTTGATAACTATCAAGAGCCTATCAAGTCCACTCAAAAACCTTCCACTTCCATCCAAAGTCAAGAGGTATGTCAAGAGCATAATCTTAAACATGTGGAAATATTGAACCTTAATCTTAATCAAGATCAAAGCACCTCTAAGTTCCACCTATCCATGACCTACTTATGGGTTGCCCTCAAGCTATTAGCCATCACCATGACCTCATTCATGAGCAAATTTATCCCTTTTATAGCCCACTTAATCCTACTTTTGCTCGTAGTTATGATCAAGGTTCTAGCTAAAATCATGAAAACCATGATGATCCATTTGGCAAAACTTTATCTATCTCATGATCAAGATGATATCTATGATGAAGAACCTATTAAAAAGTACCTTGATCCTATCCATAATCCCATAACCATCCATGAGCGAGATATCCAAATTGCTCCTAGTCATCCTCCATCTAGCCCTATCCATAATGAGCAAACATCCACTTGTCATAATGAGACATGTGCCTCTCAAGAACACATTAGCATAGAAGATCAAACAAATAACTTGGATCTTAGTGAACACAATGCTAATGATCCTCCCTCCATATCTACCATCAATCCCATTTCAAGTCCACCATCATGTCTTAGTGGTCTTACCACTTTCCTCCATGAATGTTCTTCCTTAGGACAACAACAACCATTGACCTCCATTTCATCTTCTCCATCCAATAAAGAACTCAAGTCTAGTTCCCAAAACACATCTAGTCCCATAGTCCATCGCATACTCCAAAACATGAACTACCAAGGAAAAGGTCTAGGCCTTTATGAACAAGGTATTTTAGAGTTGAATCATGTCAAGATCCCTCCATGCTCATATGGCCTTGGATACACACCCCAAGGTAAACAAGGCCAAGATGTTGGTAATCCTTTCATGCATCCTAAACCTACCACTTTCCATCACACCCCCCATCATATACCCAAAACATATGTAGCCATTCCATCTCCATCATCCTATAAATGTCAAAAGCATGTGACCATACACCTTTCGCCATCCACCTTGCCTCCACTTTTACCAACTCCAAATATCCCTCCATCCACCTTGCCACCATTGCTTCCAACACCTAACATACATATCATTCATAAGTATCCTTACATCCCTAATCATGGCCAACAAAAGCACACATCGCCTAAGCATAAAGCTTCCAATCATTTCATCCACTTCACCCACGCCATGGGATTCAAAAGCAAAAATTTTGATGCCTCTACCTATAAAGCTAAAAGTCCTATAAAAAATCCAAAGAACTATCATGCCTTAGGGCACAAACATGAAAAATCAATGCAAAGAACTAAAGCAAAGCAATCCAAAAAGCTATCCAAGCCCATACCTCCAAAAGCAAAGCCCAAAAGCAAAATGGTTTGGGTTCCTAAGCAAACAGCTAGCAAAGCGAATGAGGCATCCTCATCCACATCTAAGCAACCATCCAAACCCTTACCTCCAAAAGCAAAGCCCAAAACCAAAATGGTTTGGGTTCCTAAGCAAATAGCTAGCAAGTCAAATGAGGCATCCTCCTCCACATCTCAAGAATCTCAATCACCTACCTCCATCCAAAAGCCTATTTCCATCCAAAACTTCCATTCCTTTCAAAAATCCCACAAGCAAAGCAAAAGAACTAAAAATACTAAATCTATGTGGGTTCTTAAATCACTTCATCAACCATCTCCTAAGCAAACATCCCCATTGCTTCCTACACCACCATCTCATCAAAAGCTTCAATGTTTATCACGGTGTGTATAGCCGTTGGTCATGGTTCCCTTCCACTCCGCAGCACCGCCACATAACTACATCTCCCCATCTTCCCTCCATTATCCTACATATCTCCCCCATGCAATCCCTATGGTCCATGCTTTGGCATAAACTTTTCATCCATCTTCATTCCATAAGCCTATATAAATCCACATCATAAGTGACTAGCCTACCCTACCATCATTCCCTTCATAATCCACTATCTACCTAATCCATCTCCCATCCATATCTCCCTTACCAACATCTATGAGCATAACAACATGGTCCATGCAAAGATGACATCCATCTCTAAAGGGACAATATCATCTCTCATAGCACTAAACACTTGAGTCCCTCCTATCCATTACCATGGTGAAAACCTGGCAAACAGGCGCCATGTGTAATTGTCATCCCATCCAAAAAAATTAAAAAAAAAAAAGAAAAAAATAAAAATCAAAAAATCAAAAAAGTAAAGAAAAATCCCTTCGTCCAATGGTGAAAACCTGGTAAACAGGCGCCTTGGATAAGTACCATGATGAAAACTTGGCAAACAGGCATCATGTGTAGGTTGATCTTCTATGTCACTTACACTTGGGGGCACATTGTCTCATCCAACCTATCCATTTCCAAACTATCTATCCCATTATATCATTTACCATCCTACCATCCTTAGCCATTACATAAACAAGCCTATCCTAATGAACCCATTTATCCATTCATCCATCCTTTTGCCTTTTGATTTTGATGAAGACATAGGGGCAAAATCTTGAAACATGCTTTGGATATCTCTTGGTATACCTCATACCTTCCTTATCAATCCATATTATCATTATCCACCTATCATACACCTTGTCATGTAAAACCTATCATGTCATCCCATGGTCATGAACTTTGTCATGTAAAAATCCTAAGCATTACCACCTAGAATGGGGGCAAGTTCTTCCTATGCAACATAGCCTTTGAAGATCACATCCTAGCTCCCTTATGATCCATCCAATATGGCATATCCTTATCATAAGCTTTCCATCTTATAGCTTATCCCCATCCATTTATCATGAGCTTTCCACTATAGCCTACCTATTTGTTTATCATGAGGCATGCATCCATCCCTTTTATGGCCTATCTTTTTATCCATCCATATATCATGAGCCTTCCATCCCTTGTTGCCTATCCTTTTATCCATCCAATCCCATTCATCCATCTTTGCACCTAGACTTGGTTTTCCCTTGTCATTGGTATCTAGCACAACAGCTACCTAAATTGTAAATCCATTAACATCCCAAAACATTTCAAAAACTACAAAAAAAATTAAATATGTCAAAAAATCCAAAAAAATCAAATATCCAACAAAAAATCCAAGCAATAAGATCAATTCAATCATCATCCAAAACAATCCACTCCATCAACATCAATCAAAATCAAAATCATCATCATCAATTCTTCTTATCAATAACATTTAATCATCCATTTCAATCAATCACTTCTTCCAATCATATCAATAATCAATCTAAGGAATGATCTTAAATCCAAGTCACACTAATCCATATCAAGCAATCTAATCAATCAAGGAACATTATCCAATCAAATCAACAGGTTTTGATCCAAATCTTGTCATGAGCCCAATCAATCATCATCAATCATCATCAATGGGATATAGCATTCCCACATCTTTGTGTTGATCTTGGGATATAGCTTTCCCCACAATGACAACACTAGCTATAATCATCAAACAAACAATCAATTATTGGTTTATGACTTGACAAGGGCAACACCTTGTTTGTTTTACATCCTTTGAGCATACTAAGAACGCTTGTTTATGCTTATATTGAATCGACACTCTAATCATCACAGCATCACTATCATCATTCAAAACAATCCAATCATCAAAACAATCAGCCTAGCAATAGCAAACATCACAACTAAAGCACATCAAGCCAACCATCAAAACAAAATCCAATCACTTCAGCAAATCAAAAATAGCTCAATCCACCACACATCATCCCATCATCAACATTTCATGAAACCAAATCAATCTAATCAGTATTTCATCATCTTCAAATCAATCTAAGCAATGATCCAAGTGTAAGCCCATCCTTAATCCATACCAATCAAGTTAATCAATCAAGCCAAGTTATCCAATTGCAATCCATGGTCTTCATCCTAGCCTTGTTGTAAGCCAAATTAATCAGTCAACCAGCCAACCAACTCAACAAACAACCTTGTGTTGATCTAGGGATATAGTTTTCCCTGCAATGACAACACTCTCAACTATCATCAAACAATCAATCATTGGTTTACAGCTTGACAGGGGCAATACTTTGTTTGTTTTGAATCATTTGTGCATGCTTGCTTGCTTGCTTGTGTGTGTTATTATTTTATCTTACATTTGCATCATATCAGTATCAATTCAGCTAATATTCATATCTTGTATCCAGACAAGGTTGTATTATGTTGGGGCACGAAACACATCTTCACCCTGGTCCTTATACCTTGGTGCATAACGTCTAGTGCTATATCAAACATCATGGTTGCTCACATTCATTGCAGCATAACACATCTTTATTTCTTCTATCTATCCCCTATCTTTCTTTTTGCAGCCAAGCCATTTCTTTTCGAGAGCCTACCCATGTTTGTCCAACCCACCTATCCTCTTGAGGGGGCATCATCATCCTATCTTTCCATCATCATCATTATTCTTTTCCTCTATCCATACCTTAGCTTCTTTGAAATGATGTTACTCGACATAAATCTTATCATCTCGAACATCATCTCAAAGAGGGGCAAAATGTAGACACCTAAATTTGTCCCAACTTTGTCCATGTCTAGCAACACCTTGTCAAAAACATTATCCTAGATATCATGTAGCATTTTGTCCTAAATCCCTCTCTTAACCCCACTTATCCCATTAAGCCAATTAATTAAATAAATTTTATTTATTTAATTAAATCCCATCTTAATCCCATCCTTATCCCACTTAGCCAATTAATTAAATAAATTTTATTTATTTAATTAATTTCACATGCATAATCCCACTTTCCAATTAATTAAATAAATTTTATTTATTTAATTAATTTCCACATCATATCTTATCTCATCCTATTCAACTTGTCAATTAATTAAATAAATTTTAATTTATTTAATTAATATCCAAATCATATCTCAACTAATTCAAATATTTTATTTGAATTAAGCCCTCATCTTTCATCACATTCCAACACTTGTCCAGTCAATCATGTGTTACAACTTTTATCTTTCACATGCACAACTAATGGGACCTAATTTTAGTATTTATCTACACAAGCATACCTAAGCCTTATCTTCCTTTGCCACATGTCAATTGACTACAATTTCTTGATGTGCAAGGAAACCTAACTTAATCCTAGCCATCCACATCAATCATTTAGCTTTTTAATCTCAACCATCCATTGGAACCAAGCCTTTTCTATAAATCAACTCCCTTATAAGCCATTAGCATGCATTGAGCCTCAAGTACCCTTATTCTGCCAGATTTTCTAAAATGCATTGATCCTCAAGTATTAACATGTTGTTGAAATATCATTAGAGCCTTTGCATCCTTCATCTATCATTCATTCTAGCATCTTCATCTTAATGTTATGCTGCAGAAGTGAGCACCCAACATTCTTCCAACAATAATCCTTCAAAATCTTGCATGCTCATGCGAGGTGGAGAAGAGCAATGGAGATAAATCGAGCATAGCGTGGAGATCGGTTTGCATTTACATTTGTTATTTTGATTTTCATGTTGTCTTGTGCTTCATTGTGCATTGCTAGGGTTTTTATCATTGCTATTTATTCATTTGCCCTCATTTGCAATTTTACCCTAACGACACCACTAGGCCAAGGAAGGTATGTGATACTATCAACAATGTAATTATATACTGATTACTCTTTCTTTCTACATAATCTAATGTATTTCAAATTTTTCATAGGCTGCCCAACACATCGAAGGCAACAAAGGCAAGACTAGAAAAACATCGGCAGCACAAACTTGGCTTTGGTGGTTATATGAAATTAGCCACACAAATTATAAGTATCAATAAATGAAATATTGCATCCAAATAATAAATTGCAAACAATTTTGGTTTTATCACACCATAGAAGCAAAATTCATGATCTTATGCAAAAATGTAGGGCTGTAAATTCAAGAGAGTGCCCATAGAAGAGGACATGAAGATTGCCTTCCAACAAGGGTATGGAGCCATTGTTGAATGCCTAAGACTCTTGACTAGGCAAACACAAGCTTCCACTGCATCCGACACACAGGTAAATAAACTCAATGAAGTTTATTTAAAATTGAATGCTTGTGCAATCTATTCAATATTAATTTCCACCATAAAGTAATTATGTGCCTATTTGTTTTAAACAGGCAAGCAATAATAATACTGCACATGACATTGGAATGTAGCCTAGTGAGGGTGGAGCACAACCTGCAGATGAAGGTCATGGTGTGCATCCCAGTACTAGATGTATTCATGTGCTATACAAAATGTAGTATGGATTAATACAATTAAACATCTTTAATTGCAATTGGTGTATTAATTAATGTAGCCTTTCATGTTTCAATTTTAGAGCATGTAGAGCGTGATCAACATGTTGAGCATGATCAGGCTAGACGAGCAGGAACATGATGTGGCCCCATCAAGTAAAGAGGACCACTATAACATTCTTTTAAACATATTTAATTACAACTGGTGTATTAATTAATGTAACCTTTCATGTTTCAAATCCAAAGGATTTAGAGGGTGTTTAGCATGTTGAGCATGAGGCTATAAGACAAGATTAGGAACATGATGTGGCCCCATCAGGTAAAGAGTACCACTCTAATGTTCTTTTAATTAATGAAATACTTGTGACAATAATAATAAAACATATCAATTTTAACATTTCTTTGTTATTGCAACAGACCCCCCCTTGCAGCGGCCTCCACGTCGTGACTACACAGCTAGGCATACATTAAGATCATGAGCAAAGGGTAGAACAACTGAAGGGGGGACAGATGATCTAGAAAATGATGCTCCACTTCTTTTTTTAACTGTAAGAAAGAAACAAAAAAAAGTGATTGTAATCATATTATGACAACCATATTTTTGATAATATGTAAAAACTGAAAGAATGAATGTTATATGTTAAGAAATGAATGTGAATATGTTAATGAATGAATGTTATATGTTAATAAATGAATGTTATATGTTATCAATGGATGAATGAATGATTAATGTTATATGATGAGGTATGGGGAATTAAGAGTGATGTGAGGGGGGAGGGGCCAAATGAGCTTCCACCGTCATGTGGTTGGCCCTGTTAAGTAGAGAATATTAAACTATTCTCGAAACAAAGAGAAGCTCAATAAGGTAATGCACTTTTCAATATTTCATTATGCTACACTTTTAAGCTTATGCAATTTTCATTAGTTCTCTTTGCTTCAATATGTTACCCTTTGTACTTATTTTACTTTTTAACACATCTCATATGTTACCCTAGATGACAACTTTTGAAGGGGAAGCTATCCATGGATGGATCCCGCATATGGGGATATACGAGTTTGGATAAGACAAACTTGGGATGTACTCATGTAGCACAAAAACAAAAGAGAAGAGCCTAGCAATTTCAACACAAGAATTGGCTTGAGACTGGTACTTGGTTCAAACTAGGTTTGGGTATGAGGGGTCCAAGAGAGAACCCTATAACATAGTTGGTATTAAATCATTAAACATACAGATATTGTAATTATGTGGTTAATGCTAAAATCATCCACAATTCACTATATGATGAGTAGTTAGTGATGATGTCATGCCATTGTTTGGTAGGTTATTGATTCTGTAGTTGCTCCCAATAATCATCTCTAGTTGCTTACATGCTATTTGATCCATATGAGGGGCACCTTTTAATTTGGGTAGCAATTTTATAGATGATTCTCTTATTTTGTGACCAATGGAATAAGTGAGTGGATGGATTGCTCTAGTAATCACCTATCATGTGCTTCATGCATTGATGATAAAATAATTTCATTGGATATAATTAATATAGTTATGTATTATATGTTGCTGGTTTGGTTTTTGGTTTGGGTTTAACTATTATTTTTATTTGCCTAGGTATCATATGAGAAAGCACGCACATATTTTTCTAGAGATCCATCACAAAAGTGACCTCTATTTCTCTCTCTCTCTCTCTCTCTCACACACACATACACACACACACACACTCACTCACTTTCTCTCTCTCTCATACACACAACTGACCAAAAATAGAATGTACTGTTTGGAAATCATTAGTTGTGGATTTAATTTCTATTTGAACTTAATTATAATCAGGTGGGATTCATAAGTTACGGGAACAATACTTGTTTTGATTTGTGAGATTGGTTTACAGTTCAATGATGGCATCAGCATACTTGTATGTTGTCTTTACACTAACTTTTGCCTGTAAAATGTTAACATATTTTACTTTATTCCACTATGAGAGAAGAAGGTGACTATTAGATTTTTTCCCAAAGAGATCTTCACATATTTGAAATTTTACCATAAGTCTTCCATTTTTTCATTCACACCTATCTCAACTATTAAAACTGATTTTGTGATTAATCCTTTCAAATTAGTAGAAAATTGTTTACTTTTTGATTGGTTAATGAGGGTTTTTATAGGGATTCCACAACCTTAAGACACAAATTTGGGTCCCTAGTTTCCATATGTGTGTTTTCAACACTATGTCCATATGCTTTGGGACTTGCATTATTGCAGATCATGTGAGACGTATCCAACAATTTCTATGGTAGTTTTTGCCCAAGTCTTCATTGATGGGTCTTCTACCATTGTTCTTATAAGCTATTTACTCACTATATGTATTCAAGGCCCATTGTTCACACATTTCAAATTGAAGAGATATAACATATCGGCCATGTAGTATCTATGTCACCCTGATCATGTTTTATGTTTATATTGGCACGATACAATATATCGACACAACAACTAGCAAGCTTCACAAATAAAAACATTGTAGGAATGGCCTATGTGAATGAGGAAGCACATTGTACAATATCGGCATAGGCACATTACATTCATATCGATCGACAGAAGAAATTGGGTTGTATATTTTGATTAAAAAGGAACAAATAGAGAATGTAGAACCATAGGAAATGCATATCGGCATAACTCATGAAAGTTTCCCTGACAAAATACTCATCGGCCATCGGAAGCCTAACAAGTGGTAATTTTGATCTCATATACTACTCTGATGAAGATAAAAGGCTTGTATAGGGGACACATTCTTTTTGTTCTACCGATGGGTTATTCAAGAAAGTAACAGATAAACTCACTCAGGATTTCAGCATGAGGTACACCGATATATTTCATTGAAGGAACACATTGATATCAGAACAACAAAAAATGGACCTTTCGATGAAACATATTACACTTATAACATTTAGTCGGGAGAACATATCTCAAGTTACGCTGACATAGTGGATAAAATAAGGCACCATCGGTGAAAGTAAAAGATGTTTGATCAAATTTTTTTTTTAAACTGCAGGGTTTCATTGCAATTTCGACAAACATAGCCTAACAAACCACAAAAATTTGTGACAAGGTTGTTGTTCACATGACACAGTTTTCATTGTAATGGCAACAATGGTTTACTCCACCTCATCAGAAAATGGACAAATGTTTGGTGTTTTTTTGATGATTTCAAATAGGTGTTCTACAACATTTTATGATTTTTTGCATCGATAGATGGATGAAGTTACGTCAATTTGGTGATGGACACCACCAATATTCTTCATGGTGGTGCCCGATGATGCTGGGTCGTGGTTTTCTCCACCTTGTCAGAAAATGGAGGAACATTTGGTGTTTTCTTGATGATTTCAAATGGGCATTCTACAACGTCTTGTGATTTTTTGTGCTAATAGATGGACGAAGTTACGTCGATTTTGCAATGGACACCACCAACATTTTCTATACACTGACTAACGATGATGGGTCGTGATTTCAACATAAAAAAATTGGTCGTTAAAGCAACAAAATTTAAATCAGTGTTGTGTTGGTAAGTCGATAATATTTTGTCGATATGTCATGAAACATTCATCAGAATTTGTAGTCAAATACAGTAGTGTCGAGTTTCTAACTCAAAATAGCTCCATTTTTGCCTATTTTTCTTCTAGTTTGCATGATTTTTTATGCCTAATATGGAGTTGACTATTTCATGCATCCACACATGCATAATTAGCTCTATTTTATCTAAAATTAACAACTCGTTCTCTTGCATGCATTCTTCTAACTACATTTCTTCTCTAGTGATAAGCTATTTTTGCATTATCACTCCCAAATTAACTGAGTTTACTGGGTAATCAATCCAATTCACTCCCTAATCAATCCTTGTTAACTCTTCAATCAATTGAGTTAACTTCTCAATCAATTCCATTCTTCCAACCTATAAATACCCCCCTCCCTCAAGCACAAAGGGAGGTAAATTCATTGTGCACACAACTCAAGTGCTAAGTTTTTGCTCTCCAATAAGCATTCTCATGCTCACACAGGACGAAGGTGCCTTTTATTTGTTCATTGTTCATCAAGATTTCACATAAAGCTCTTCAAGTGCTCTTACGCTACTTCAATCAAAGCCATTGTGCTCATCAACAACTCTTATTGAGCTTATTTCACAAAGCTTCTAAAGATTCTTTCACTTCTTTGTGTTGTCTTGTCACCAAGAGGGCTTCCTGCTACTTCAAGTGGATACGAGGTTGCCATAAAGGATCTCTAAGGGTAGTGGAGGCTCATGAGTCTTCTTTATTTTAGGTTCCTCTATGCTTTTATCAATTAATAGTAATTAGAAAATTGAAATTGCTCTTGGGAATGGTAATTTATTACTTTTTCCTTGATAGAATAGCCAGATCTAGAATTTTAGAAGTAATTTGCATTCATAGTTTTATTCAATTACTTGCAATTTCCTTTTCTAGATTAAATCATTTTAAAACATTTGAAAACCCCAAAAACATTGAATAATTGCATTAGCTAAAATTCATTCTAGTTGCATTCATAATTCCTTTCTTAGATTAAAAAGCATCTTTATTTTCCAAAAATACCAAAAAAGCACAAAAATAAGTTTTGCATGTCATATAGTTGCATTCATAAATATCAAGAAAAGAACAAAAACATTAAGTGAATAGATAATTTGCAAACCCTTGATACCATCACTAGGTCTACCATGGTCAACTATCAAGTCAAACCCTTGATAGCATCACAAGGTCAACAAAAGTCAATGCACAACAAAACCCTAGGTCAACTCAAAACCCTAGGTCAAAACCTAGAGTCTAGTCAAGGTTATTCCACATACACCTTTCTCTTGTCTTGGCTCACAAATGTGCCTAGGGTTAAGAGGTGAGTGGATGAGGGTAGTCCTCTACCAGGGCAGTCCTCAACAAGATCCGCTTGTCTTACAACAATTAGAATCATTTAGACAAATTCAAATACAATGTACGATCATCCAACAGATTGAAAGACAAGAAACCATCAATGATAGTAATAGCTTACCCACACAGAGGTGGAACAGTAGAAACCCTAACAGAAGAAGAGTAACTAGTGACCCTTCAAGTCATAGGGTTATCTCTACAACAACAATCATTGAATGAAACATCTAAATTAGCACACAAAAACATAGGCCCGGGACATGCCGACCCCTCTCTGCAAAGTCCAGCTCTCCAATGAGCTAGACCACAATCGTGTCTTGCCTCCTCTCAACTGGCTACTTCCATGAGAGTGAGAGTGGCATGGAAGTTCAACCCGTGGCAAGGAAGGAATGGTCTATGTGTGTGCTGAAATATGACTCAACAACCCTAGGCAACCAAAGTCATGATTTTGAGCATACATATTTTGGTGAACCCGACGTGAAGAGAAAAGGCTTTTGTTTATGATCTTTTGTGTTCCAAACATGCAGATCACATCACAACTTGAACATTCAACACTTCAAAATAAAATTTGACAAGGCACTTCCACTACTTTAGCTTTTGTCACCTTTGCCATCATCCATTCCATTTATTTTGTGGTGTCTACAGCACCCCCAAATATGATGGAACCTAATCTAAACCAAGGGAATATTCCCTCAAGTGAACCAGAAACTCCATCTTTTAATAGGTATGTGTTGTCACATCTAGATGGACCAATCACCAACTACTATGATTAGGAAGACTCAGATTACGAACAAGACCAAAGAGACCAAAGAGAATCTAGGCATTCTCTATCTTTCAACAACCTAGCTTGGGAACACAATTTGGCCATACCAAATGCACCACATAAAGCTAGGAGGGTAAGGTTGGAAACACATCAACCCGACCAACCTTCCACAAGCAGATCAAGTACTCACCTTGATGAGGAAGTGAAACAATTAGAAAGACACTTGCAAGAGGCAAAAGATGCTAAAGAGGCATTGAGAGTTGCCTTGAAAAATGTTGCACGAGAAGAAGTATACCACCATGACAACACTTAAAGAGAAAATCCTAGAAACAAGGTGTTAAGAAAAGTGTCTCAACCTTGCAACTTTGAAAGATTACTATGGTTCCCAATTTTGGTCTTTCTGAATACCCTTTATCTTGGATAATGGTCTGAAACTTTCAAAGTTTCCAAACGAGCTAAAAATAGTGAGACTTACTATTTTTAGTAAGTCCTTTGATTAAGCTCAGATTGACCTAAAATTTTTCCTATAAGGTGTGGAACAGCTAAGTAAACATCTCGGGTGAGTTTCATCTCAAGATCATATCTAGATCATGAGATATTAAAGTTTATGTTTTTTGAAACTACCAAAAAAAGTCTTTGAACTCAATTACTAGAATCAAAACTTCTATAAACATCCTACAAATGGTCATAACCAGTGTAGAGGGTTATAGGATGATAGATCTCTTCATGAACTTTTTGACGCATTAAATGGTTTATCAATCGGACACCCAGATCAAAAGTTATGGCCTCTGGAAGTTGGACCTTCTATTTTTGGGAAATGTAAAAACATGTTGGACACATAAAAGAGCTGTAAAGGGGAGAGTTACATGTGTTGGTGTGTGTTTTGGCACATCACAAGGCATCTTTGATTGGAGATAATTTGGGCACCACTTTTGGGTGATTTTAGCTGATGGTTTTGTAATTACCGTTGGCGGTGTACTGTATTGTATCTCCTATTTATCAGGAACTTGAGATGGAGGTTGTATGTAAGAATCTTATAGATGTCAAATTATCTTCTGGATCTCTATTTGGATATACTCCTATAAAAGATTGCTCTACAAGTATATTTTAGTCTTCATAATTCCTAAATAATATATTGGGCGGCTTTGGAGTGTGGGGTTTTTTACCTGAAAGGGTTTTCCCCATGTATATCTTGTGTTGTGAGTTTTGTGTTTGCATTTGGAAGTTGTTATTATCTTTCTGTTAATGTGTATCTTAATCTGTAGCTATAAAAGTTGAAATTTGCATAAATCTTTCCTCAGTAGATTAGTGTAGGAAGTGTTTTCTGCGTACCTTGCTTCCTTTCAATTGGTATCAGAGCCTGATCACCTTTGGTTCTAGTTGTTGGGTAGAGGATTTTTTGAGCCGATCTTCATTTGAGTGGAAGCTTATATAGAGGATTTTGAAATCTTTGTTGCAGGTAAGAGATGGCGAGCACATCTGGGAGGTTTAAGATAGAGAAGTTTAATGGCAGTAATTTCAAGTTGTGGAAACTTAAAATGGAGGACATGCTTGTAAATCAGGATTTATGAGAAGCAATATCTGGTACAAAACCAATGGCAATGTCTCAAGAAGACTGGGATCTCAAAGATCAAAAAGCTAAGGGCTTGATAAGACTCTATTTGGTTGATTCAATGCTCCAAAATATCCATGAAGAAAAGACTGCAAAGGAACTTTGGAAGAAGCTTGGAGATGTTTATCAGGCTAAATCCTTGGTGAAGAAGTTATTCCTATGAAATAAATTGTATTCTCTGAGGATGGAAGATGGAGGATCTGTCACTGATCACTTAAATACATTCAATATACTTGTTGCCTAGTTGACTTCTGTTGGTGTGAAGATGGAGGAGGAGGATCGATGAATGAAATTACTGTGTTCCTTACCATATTCATGGGACCACCTTATTATGGCCATTGGGAGTACCACTACCACCTTCAAGATGGATGAAGTGGTTTCTTCACTGTTGTCTAAAGAGATGCGGAGAAAGTCTTCTGAATCGGCTAAGGGGGCTCTTACAGTTCGTGGTAGATCTAAAGAGAAGGGAAAGAAAAAGGATAAGAAGGAAGAAAAAGGAAGATCCAAATCTTGTGGGAGATCTAAGTCTCTTGGAAAGTCCAAGGCCTTGTGTTGGAACTATGGCAAACCTGGTCACTTCCACAAGGAGTGAAAGGAGGAGAAAAAGAAAAAGAAGAAGAATTATGATTCAGATTCTGACAAGTCCTCTCAAGATGAAGGAGAAGCATTTTTTGTTGCCTTGGAAACACATGCATATGAGGATGTGTGGCTTATTGACTCTGGTGCATCTTTTCACATGACCTCACATTAGGGCTGGTTTTCAAAGTATGAAGAATACGATGGTGGAAAGGTGTACTTGGGTGATGATTCTCACCTAGATATTGTTGGCCATGGAAGAGTCTTGATTCAATTCCCTAATGGATGAGTAAAGGGAATCAATGGTGTTCTGCATATCCCTGGTTTGACACGAAACCTTCTTTCTGTATGTAAATTGAATGATGTGGGTGTGCAGGTTGTTTTCTCAAATGGAGGATGCAAGATGACTAGAGGATCTATGGTGTTAGCTAAGGGTGTTCAGATTGGCACTCTATTTCAGCTTGATGCATGCATAGTTCAGTGCAATAATGCCTCTATTTTGAAGAAGAGAGCTTCAGAGTCTACATCCTCACAATTGGAACTAGCAATGAAGAATATTGTTGCATCTACTTTCGATGGTCATGCTTTCTGGGTACCTAAGGGTGCTCATTCTATGGATATGAAACTTCTAGCTGAGAAGACAATGTTATGGCACCAAAGGCTTGGTCACATTGGTGAAAAGGGTTTGAGGACCCTGAAGAATAAAAATCTTGTTGAGGGTATGAATGATTGTAACCTTGAGTTTGATTTCTATGAACATTACATTATGGAAAATAAAATTGTGTTTAGTTTTATTCTAGTTCTCACAAATCTTCTGATGTGTTGGACTTGATTCATTATGATGTGTTTGGTCCTGTTAATGTTCCTTCAGTTTCAAAATTCATTTATTTTGTTTCATTCATTAATGATTATAGTAGGACATGGGTGTATTTCCTTAGAAGTAAATCTAAACTCTTTAATAGATTCAAAGACTTCAAAGCTCTTATAAACAATCAGAAGGATAGAAAGATTAAGTGTTTGAGGACTAACAATGGTGGTGAGTTCTATTCAATAGATTTTGACAAGTTCTATAAAGAATAGGGGATTGAGAGGCACAAGACAACTCCGTATAGCCCTCAACAGAATGGAGTTGTAGAGAGGATGAATGGAACATTGATGGCAAGGGAAAGGATTATGCTAAGTGGAGCTGGTCTTGAACAAAAGTTCTGGATTGAAGCTATTGCTACTGCTTGTTACCTAGTTAATAGGTCTCCTACATCAGCGCTCGTTGATAAGACACCTATGGAGGTATGGTCTAGTAAAAAGCCTTCATTAAGACACATTTGAGTATTTGGTTGTGAGGCATATGCACATGTGCCTAAGGAGAAGAGGTCTAAGTGGGAGAATAAGGCTATAAACTATATCTTCATTAGTTATGGCATTGGTGTGAAAGGGTACTAGCTTTGGGATCTAGTAGCTGAAAGAGTTTTGTATAGCAAAAGCGTGATCTTTAGAGAGCTCAATCATTCTTCTATTTTCTTGCAGCCAGAGAAAGAAGAGAAGAAAGATGATGTGGTTTAGCTTCCTTCCACCCCTGAGAAAGTTGAACCAAAAACATCAGTTGGACCTGATAATAAGGAGAGCTCTAGTAGCTCTAAAAGTTCAGAAGAAGATGAAGAACCTAAAACTCAATCTTTGAGGAGGTCCATGCTGATAATGCAACAACCTGATAGGTTTGGTTATTCATTGCATGATTCTAGTTGTATTTTTTCTTTGATTTCTAACATTGATGAGCCTAGAACTGTGAAAGAGGCTATGGGTATGAAAGATGCAGGTTCCTAGAAGGAGGCCAGGGAAGAGGAGATGGGTTCTTTGGAAAAGAATAATACGTGGGACTTAGTGCCTTTGCCTGAAGGATAAAAACTTGTTAGATGCAAATGGGTGTTCAAAAAGAAATTTGGTGTAGATGGCAATGTTGAGAAATATAAGGCTAGATTGGTTGCGAAGGGGTATTCTCAGGTGGAGGGAATTGACTATGCTGAGATTTTCTCTCCTGTTGCAAAGATGACATCTATTAGGTTCTTGTTATCTCTTGTAGCAGCGTATGATGTAGAAGTGGAACAGATGGATGTGAAGACAACATTCCTTCATGGTGACTTAGAGGAGGAAATCTATATGTCATAGCCAAAGCACTATGTGGTGAAAGGTAAAGAAAAGCTACTTTACAAGTTGAAAATTCTTTATATGGTTTGAAATAGTCTCCTAGGATGTGGTACCAGAAGTTTGATGCCTTTGTGTTGAGTATTAGATTTTAGAGATTGAAATCAGATAATTGTGTTTACTACAAGTTTGACAATGACCACATTCTCATTGTTTCATTATATGTCGATGGCATGTTACTCATTGGGAATGGTAAAAGTTTAATTTCTGATTTGAAGTCTTAGTTGTTAGCACAGTTTGAGATGAAAAATCTAGGGGCAGCCCGGTACATTCTGGGAATGGAAATCAAAAGAGATAGAGCAAATAGAAGACTTTGGTTAGGCCAGAGTAAGTATGTTAACACTGTGTTGGAAAGATTCGGCATGATGGATTGCAAACCTTTGACTATTCCTGTTACAATGGGGACAAAGTTATCTGTTGAAGATTGTCCAAAGTCTCCTAAGATACAGGATATGAGTAGAGTTCCTTATGCTAGTGTAGTTGGTAGTTTGATGTATGCGATGGTTTGCACAAGACCAAACATTGTCCAAGCAGTGGGAGTCCTTAGTTGATTTATGGCTAATCCTGGACGGGTACATTGGGATGCAATGAAGAGAGTGTTTAGATATTTGTAGGGTACTTTTGAGTATTCCTTATGTTATCATGGTTATCCTACAGGACCTTGGCATTCACTTTGTATTCGTGGATTTGTGGATTTAGTTTGGGTAGGTGACATTGATAGTAGGAGATCCACCAGTGCTTATGTGTTCACTATGTTTGGTGGTGCTATTAGTTGGATGGGTAAGCGGCAACATGTGGTTGCTTTGTCCACTACTAAAGATGAGTACATGGTAGCAACTTATGCTTGTAAAGAAGCCATTTAGCTTAAGAGATTGTGTTCTGATGTTGGGTTTGATGTAGGGAAGATTACTATTTGTTGAGACAGTCAGAGTGCCATATGTTTGGTGAAGAATCCTACTTTCCACATGAGGACTAAGCATATTGATGTCTAGTACCATTTTGTTAATGACATGGTAGAGGATGGGAAGGTAAACTTGGAAAAAATTGACACTTTGATGAATGTTGTAGATTCCTTGACAAAACCTGTGAGCATAGAGAAGTTTAGATGGTGTTCAGAGTCTATGGGCCTCACGGCCCTTAGAAATTAAATCATGGTGTTGATACTCCCTTTTCTCTTGCAAGGTGTTCGACAAGTGGGAGAATGTTAAGAAAAGTGTCTCAACCTTGCAATTTCAAAAGATTACTATTCTTCCCAGTTTTGGTATTTTTGAATACCCTTTATCTTGGATAATGGTCTAAAACTTTCAAAGGTTCCAAAAGTTTCTAAATGATCTAAAAATAGTGAGACTTACTATTTTAATATGTCATTCGATTAAGCTTGGATTGACCTAAATTTTTTCCCAGAAGGTGCAAAATAGCTAAGTGAACATATTAGGTGAGTTTCGTCTCAAGATCATATCTAGATCGTGAGAATCTATTAAAGTTTTTGTTTTTTGAAACTACTAGAAAAAAGTCTTTGAACTCAATTACTAGAATCAAAACTTCTCTAAACATCCTAAAAATGGTTATAACTAATGTAGCCAGTTATAAGGTGATACATCTCTTCATGAGATTTCTGACGCATTAAACAGTTCATCAATCAGACACCCGGATTAAAAGTTATGGCCTCTGTAAGTTGGACCTTCTTTTTTTGGGAAATGTAAAAATGTGTTGGACACATAAAAGAGCTATAAATGGGAGAGTTATATGTGTTGGTGTGTGTTTTGGCACATCACAAGGCATCTTTGATTGGAGATAATTTGGGCGGCACTTTTGGGTGGTTTTAGCTCATGGTTTTGTAATTACCATTGGCGGTGTACTGTATTGTATCTCTTATATATCAGGAACTTGAGATGGAGGTTGTATGTAAGAATCTTATAGATGTTGAATTACCTCCTAGATCTCTATTTGGATATAATCCTGTAAAAGGTTGATCTGCAAGTATATTGTTATCTTCGTGAATCCTCTATAATATATTGGGTAGCTTTGGAGTGTGGGGTTTTTTACTTGAAAGGGTTTTCCCCATGTATATCTTGTGTTGTGAGTTTTGTGTTTGCATTTGTAAGTTGTTATTATCTTTCTATTAATGTGCATCTTAATTTGTAACTGTAAAAGTTGAAATTTGCATAAATCTTTCCTCAGTAGATCAATGTAGGAAGCATTTTCTGCATACCTTTCTTCCTTTCATGAGGAAACACCTAGAGCTGCCACTCCTGCAGACTTAATCATGACTCTAGTGCAAAGGATTATAATCTTGGAAGCAGACCAAGTTGCTCCTAAAAGAAGGCAAAAATCCCATGAACAAGACTAGGGGGCATCTCAAAATTCCCCTATCTCAATGACTATTTGTGAAATGCAAGTAACGACACATGTATGAATGAGAATCCTCCTATTTAGAACAATCCAACAGTGTTGAGAAATCCAACAAATTAGACAATGGGTTATCAGAACCTTCCTACAAGGTTGTTACTATCAACCCCTCAATCTCAAAGCACCTTTCTCAAAACATATCTTGAGTATCTAAAAGAACCTCTTGATCAAAATATAAGGAACATGTAGTTGCCTCGACCATTGCCTGATCGCCCAAAATTCAAAGGAGAAGGAGATCCAAATTCACATATTAAAGCTTACACCACTACGATAAGAGAACTCCTCCCTTGGGATGGGGTTGTTGCCAAAATCTTTCTAAAAACTCTTAAAGGAATAGCTTTGGAGTAGTACTATCATTTTCCAAAATCTTCAATTCACTCATTCAGACAACTAATTAGAGAGTTTGTCATGAAATTTAACATGAACAAGCTCATCAAAATATGAATTAGAGAGTTCCTAACCATGAAGCAAGAATCTAATGAACCTGTAGCCCATTTTGTGACCAGATGGAGTCAAGTCCTCTACTCCTCAACCAGTGCTCCGAACATGGACCATCATGAATTATGCGACCTTTTCTTGCATGCCTTGAACAAAGGCATGAGAGAAGATGTTCAAAAATTACCATACAGATCCTATGAAGAAGCATTGGAAAGTGCTTTGACGATATATCAAGATGCCATTGACAGTGGCAAAAAGGTCTACGGGTCAAACTAAAAGTTAACAAGAGAAGACATAGGGAACAACACTCATGTCATCAAAATTCTTAAGAATGACAGAAATGCAACCACAGACGGGGTGTAAAATCAACCCCCAGTCAAAAGGGTAAGAGACAATTACAATGGGAGAGATTATTATCCTCCTAATGTCAATGCGATTGATCGACCCAGAAACAATGGATACTACCATAGGGACAATTACCAAAATTGGAACCACAACGAAAATGGAAATGATGGAAGATATGAGAGACCCCCATATGAGTACAACCAATTCTATTATTTTCATAGAACAAGGGGGCATAGCACAAAATCCTATAGAGAATATAATCGATTCATAGCGAGGTTTCCAGAAGACCAACAATGGTTGTTCATAGAAATGTTTTTGAACCCACAACAAGTCACATCAGATAACAAGGGTACAAGGCAAACCCAAGCCCCAATAGCCCCATAAAATGTAAACATGAGAATATATCAAGATCCCTTTCTCATGCATAAGAATTTAAAAACATCAAACCAAAAAAAAGTAGCCCAAGGTAGCGACACCGACCTCCCACTACAACTAGGGTAGAAAGGAGAAGCTAGGATGATGGGATTGTTTGAAATAATCCATAATGAAGAAGAAGAGGAGGATCATTAAAATGAAAAAAACAAATGGAAGTACATGAGGGTACCATCTTGATAGTGGAACCAATGCCAACTTTGATTAGACCTTATAAACTTATTGAAGACCTAAAGAAGACATATGCTCACATATCTTTCATTGACTTACTTAGGAACTCCCCTTCACATCACTCTATGCTACTAAAAGCAATAGGGTTGGAATATCTTGATCAAATCACTCCTCTGCCTAGCAAGTGGATGAACCATGTGGACTATGACATTAGTCCATCAAATTTGAAACTCAAGGATCCATTGTTCTTCTTCAACCTAAAGCAAATGCCTTCCAAAGTAGAGTTAACTAAGAAAGGAAACCCTGCATTATACTTACAAGTTTGGATTTATGACACTTGAATTAAACAAACTTTAATTGATGATGGAGCTATAATGAACAGAGTTCCATTCTCCCTTTCAGAGAGGATGGGTTATGCGCACACAAATATCACCACTTCATGAGACACCCTGAGTGGGTACAATAACCTAATGGCTACTACGATAGGAAAGATCATGCTTCCTATGGCTCTAGGGCCCAAGACTATTCCAACCACATTTTACATCATCGATAAAGACACAGGATACAATTTGCTCCTTCGAAGACCATGGATCAATAGGATGAAAGATGTACCATCAAACTTATTTCAAGAATCTCGATTCCTACACCTAGGGAAGGTATACATTGCGAAAGGGGATCCAAAACCATTTAGCATGTTGAAATCAAGCACATCAAACAAGCATGCAGGCATCCCCATAGATTATGAATTCCCACCAACAAATTGACTATCCCAAGTCCTATGCCTCAATCAATATGCATCAATCGAATCAAAACTCTAGAGAAGACCATAAACACTATGGAGATGAAAACCTTAGAAAATTAGGTACTGCCAAAACAAAAGGAAATTGTTCCCAAGGAAAAGATAGTTAAGATCATGGAATGGATAGAGAAGGATGGACCTCTCCAATTCCCTCTAGAAGTAATCATGATCAATTTTCAACTTGCCTACAAGCTCTTCCCTTGCATAGGGGATAAACCTCATAGAAATGAAGGTCCAGTGTTTGAAACCACTACATTAAATTTGACAAATGCAGACCCACACGCTTTCTCAGATCCTAAGGAAGACATAACAGATAGTTACACTCGTTTGTCACCCTGAAGGGAATCGTGTGTCCCCAAGACACTAGAACAAATGGAATCATATGAGCCTCTTACACCATTAGAGGATTCATATAGACCATTGACACCCATGGAGGAGGTGCATTCTATTGACAATGAATCAACCAATGCAATAGGAATGTTACCTAAGATGTTCATGGTGTCTCAACCACAAGAGAAGCCAACCATTTCTGCCTTGGTGCAATCAAATGAACTTGGCGAGTGGGAAGTATTGCAAGTATGGGTCTAACCAATGTTTTCATTGTTGTCAACATACTCATGTTGCATAAATGATAAGGATTGGATGAGCTGTGTGCTGAGGATATTGAGAAAATTAGTCTCAATCAGGAATAGAGAAGAATAGGGAAGATAGTAAGGTAAAAGTTCAAGATAGGATGAGGATCAGAGGATGCAGATTAAAGGGTTGGTAGATTTGTGTCTTAAGATGATCTAGTAGAGATTTTAGAGGTCCACATGAAGATATGAAGAAGTTGTGACCGATCAAGTTAAACTGGTTCTGGCAGGTGTTCAGTGGTGACAGAGTGAGATAGATTGGTCTGGTGAGATCTAGAATTGTATTATCCTATTCTACAGATTTGAGGGAGTGATGAGGACATCTCTATGAAGTGACAACTAGATTGGTTTGTGGTTTGAAGGTCCACAAGCATCTATTATTTTATGACAGTGATGATAATTTGTGTTCTTGAGCTTCTGAATGGAGAGAAGGATTTCAGTAAGTAGATGAGGTGTGGATGTTCACAGTGATTCAGGCAAGCTTGTAGAAGTCTTTGGATCATGTCCAGTCCATGTTGGTGGTCTGCATTAGAGTTGGAGCCTGAAATTGAAGAGTAACTTCCTGATGTTGGTATTCTTCTTGTGACTGGCTGACCAGATGAGTTATACATCTTGTGGATGTTCTTGTGGATGTTTACCGACTTAGATGATTGTTCCTAAGTTGATGCCTTGTATAAATAAAGAATTGCGAAGTCATTTCAAAGGTGCATTTTGGAGATGAGTGTGTGGTAGCGAAGAGGAGAGTGAAAGGCAAAGTAGAAGTATTGGACTTAATGGAACAAACTCAAGCATGGTGAAGATGCTACTTTCCAATTCAAGAAGGTGATACTTATTTCTTTGTAGATAGTGTGTCTCTTGTAGGCAGTGAGCCTCTTGTGAGCAGTGTGCTCGGGAAGTGAGCCCTAATTGGCATGTGCCATTTTGTTCTTACTATTCTTCTAACAGAGAATATAATCTTGGGTTAATCACCCCGTGGTTTTTCCCTTAACTAGATTTTCCATGTCAAAATCCTAGTGTCTCATGTGTTGATATGTTTCTATCTTTGAATTAAATGCATTATGTTTCATGATTGATATATTGCTAATCACTTAGAGGATTTAAGTTTGTGATTGAGAGAAAGTTTTGGACAATTGATTCACCACCCCCTCTTAGTTTTGTGCCCTAAATCTAACAATTGGTATCAAAGCTAGGTTCCTCTAAAAGGAGCTTAACTACTTGAGGAGATCTAGCATGTCATCCTACAAGAAGGATAGTTTGAAGTTTGATGGAACCAATTTTAGTCTGTGGAAAGGTCAGATGAAATGTCACTTGCAATGTATGGGAATGGCATACTGGTCCATGGCTACAATACAGTATGTATCTCCACAAGGTGGTCCGAAAGCTCCAAATGAAATCACAGATACTGAAAACAATCTCCAGACTATAGAAGCTCTTCTAAGTGCATTATTTGATTCAAAACTCTCAAATGTTATTGACCTATCAACTGCTTATGAGATTTGGAAAAAACTGGAACTTTTGCATGAAGGAGACCAGTATGTTAAATGTACAAGGTTACAAAGTCTGAAAGGGAAATTTGAAAACCTGAAGATGAGAGATGGTGAAAATATTACCTCTTTTATGCCAAGAGTAAATGAGTTTGTTTGTGGAATTAGAAATGCTGGTGGAGTCTTGGATAAAAATGAGATTGTTGGAAAAATTCTCAGATCCCTTCCTACTTCTTACAAAATCAAGGTTGCTGCCATTGATGAATTCAGAGCCCATGCAACTGTTACAAGAGATCAACTGGCTAGAAAATTGGTTGCATTTGAAATGTCTAAATTTGGAGATGATCCTCCCAAGACTAAATCTGCATTCAAAGTTAGTGCCTCTGTAAAAGGTAAACAAAAGTATGATTCAGGAGAGAACTCTTCAAGGAAACTATCATGGTATGAAAAAGAAAGAAAAGACCTAGAAGAAGAAGTAGAAACTGCTCAACTTGAAGACCTTATTGCAAAGAGACTGCCAAGAGGATCTGGTAAGTATGAAGGGAAATTGCCTTTTAAGTGTTTTAACTACAATAAGATTGGTCATTTTGCCTCAAGATGTCCAGAAAGATTTTCAAGGCCAAATCCTAACAGATCAAGGTTCCAAAAGAATTGTTACTATGTTCATGAAGAAGTAACAGATGATGAATTAGAGACAGGAAACAAATCCAGAAATGAATGGGTGTTTATTACCATCAAGGAAGAAGAACCAACATCCTCTGAATCTGTAAATCATAAAGTTGTAGAAAGAGCTCTGGCTGCCCAAGTTGAAGAAAAGGATGACTGGGTCATTGACAGTGGATGCTCTCACCATATGACAGGTGACAAAAAAAAGTTTGTAGATTTGGAAAGGTATGAAGGAGGAGTAGTAAAGTTTGGTGATAACTCTGCTGGTAGAATCATAGGTAGAGGAACTATTTATTTTGATGGAAGAAACAAAACCAGAAATGTACTGTATGTTGAAGGTTTGAAACACAATCTTCTCAGTGTTGGTCAGTTGGTGAACGAAGGCTATGATCTCTGGTTCAAAGATGGAAAATGCAAGATCTTTGAAAGCTCTAGAATAGAGATTGCATCCGGTACCCAAACTAAAGGTAATATCTTCCACTTGGTTGGTACTGGTAAAAGTTTCTTATTTGTTCAAGTTGATCAGAGTTGGTTATGGCATAGGAGGATGTGTCATGTGAATTCTGATAATATCATCAAGATAAGCAATACTCAGGCTATAAGAGATCTTCCAAAATTAGTAAAACCTACTAATAGCTTGTGTAAAGAATGTTAGTTGGGTAAGTTAAACAGAGTCTCATTCAAGAGTAAAGAACTATCTTCTACAAGATTATTGGACTTAGTTCATACTGATCTTTGTGGTCCAGCAAGAATCAGGAGTTCATACTATTCCTGGATGATGTGGGTAACTTTTCTAAAAGAGAAATTAGAAGCTTTTGAGAAATTTAAAATATTCAAGGCTATGGTAGAAAATGAAACCAGATTAAAATTGAAATGTCTGAGGTCTGATAGAGGTGGAGAATTCACATCCGGTGAATTCTTAGAGTTCTGTGAGAGACATGGAATAAAGAGATAGTTGTCTGCTCCTAGGACTCCACAGTAGAATGGAGTAGTGGAGAGAAAGAACCGGACCATCCAAGAAGCTTCTAGGACCATGATGATGGAAGCAAATGTTCCTCACATCTATTGGAGAGAAGTTGTCAGCACTGCAGTCTATACTCTTAATTGAGTTCAAATCAAAAGCAATACCAATAAGACCCCTTATGAACTTTGGTTTGGCATCACTCCCACTGTAATGTATTTTAGAGTTTTTGGTAGCAAATGTTACATTAAAAGAGATGAAGATCTAGGAAAGTTTGATGCTAGAAGTGATGAAGGAATATTCTTTGGTTACTCTACTCAAAGCAAAGCATACTGGTGTTATAACAAAAGACTGGGAAAGATGATAGAAAGTACAAATGTGAAGGTTGATGAGGGAATTGAGAAACCCTCAATGTTGTATGAATTTGATGAAGATGATTAGAATGGTGTTCTAACTCAAGGAGCCCAAGCCTCATCTATTAGTCAGATTCAAACTAATCCTGTAAACTAGGAAGAAGAAATGAGTTTCAATGAACCTGATCAAGAATCAGAAGTGCAAGAAATTCCCAATGTTCCCAAGTATGTAAGACTAAACCACTCTGAAGATTAGATCATAGGTGATAAAAGAAAAGGAGTACAAACCAGAAGGAGAATTGCTCAAGATTCAGAAGAGTATTGTCTAATTTCAAAGATTGAACCTAAGACAGTGAATGAAGCTTGCAATGATGAAAACTAGACTAAAGCAATGGAGGAAGAGCTGGTGCAAATAGAGAAAAATCACACTTGGGATCTTGTTCCCAGACCTAGAAACAAGAATATGATTGGAACAAAATGGGTCTTCCGGAACAAACTAAGTGAAGTTGGTGAAGTAATTAGAAATAAAGCCAGATTGGTCTGCAAGGGTTACTCTCAAATAGAAGGAATTGATTTTGAAGAAACCTTTTCTCCAGTGGCAAGAATTGAAGTAGTCAAACTATTTCTTGCATTTGCTACCTTCAAAGATTTCAAAGTGTATCAGATGGATGTCAAGTCTGCCTTCCTGAATGGTGACTTGGAAGAAGAAGTGTACATTGAACAACCGGATGGATTTCAATTATCTGATCATGGTGATATGGTCTGCAAGTTGAAGAAGGCATTGTATGGACTGAAGCAAGTTCCAAGAGCTTGGTATGAAAGATTGGATAAGCATCTTTTGAAGATTGGTTTCAACAAAGGTACTGCTGACAGTAATTTGTATTTCAAAATTGGTCATGAAAACATCTTGATTGTTGAAGTGTTTGTTGATGATATCATTTTTGGAGGAAGAGATAGTATGTGTAAAACCTTTGCAAATCAAATGAAAAGTGAGTTTGAGATGTCCATGTTTGGTGAAATAAATTTTTTCTTAGGTCTACAAATCACTCAAACAAAGAAAGGAATCTTTATTTCTCAGACCAAATATGTGAAAGAGTTGTTGAAGAAGTTTGGGATGGAAGACTCAAAACCAATAAATACTCCCATGGCAACTGAATGTAAATTGAGCAAAGATGATGATTCTCCTAAGGCTAATCAGACAAAGTATAGGTCAATGATTGGAGGACTATTGTATCTCACTCAAACTAGACCAGACATTATGCAAGTTGTTGGTCTTGTTGCTAGATTCCAGGCTGATCCTAGAGAATCTCATGTCATGGAAATCAAAAGGATTTTTAGATATTTAAAAGGGACAGTTGAGTATTGTTTGTGGTATCTTAGAGATCATGATTTCTCTCTTCATGCATACACAGATGTGAATTGGGTAGGATATGTGGATGAACGAAAGAGTACTAGTGGTGGAGCATTCTTTTTGGGGAAGAGATTGGTTTCTTGGCTAAGCAAGAAACAAGAGGCAATATCTCTGTCTACAACTGAAGCAGAATATATTGCAACAGTAAGTAGTTGCACTCAAGTTTTTTGGATGAAGCAGATGCTAAGAGATATGAAAGTGGAGTATGAGGAACCTATCACAATCTTCTGTGATAATTCAAGTGCAATAAATATATCCAAGAATCTGGTGTTGCATTCAAAGACTAAGCATATATCCATCAAGTTTCACTTTTTGAGAGAGCAAGTGAACAAGAATGAAGTCAGATTGGAGTTTGTGCCTTCCAAGGATCAGATTGCAGACATCTTTACTAAACCTCTACCTAAGGATTCTTTTGAGTATCTCAAGGAGAAGCTAGGGGTCATTGCCCCTCTGGTGATGAACTAAGGTGTACTAAGGTGCATCAGTTCTGTGGTTACCATAGTCATATCTTGTGATCCAGATTGATGATGGGGAGCTGCTACTCAGGGGGAGCAGCAGGTTTGTTTCTGAAGGGTTAGGATTGCAAGTATGTGCCCTTTGCCATTGATGTCAAAGGGGGTGAGAAGACATGTGAAAAACAAGTGGTTGCTGATCAAAGGGGAAGAAGTTAAGGGAGACAAGATAGGTGAATGGTTGTTGCTGATAGGGGGAGTTGTGACAGTGAGGAGAAATTATTGTCTTGATGGTTAAAACAATTTTTCACATCATATGTTGAGATCAATGACAAAGGGGGAGATTGTTGCAAGTATGGGTCTAACCAGTGTTGTCATTGATGTCAACATACTCTTGTTGCATTAATGATAAGGATTGGATGAGATGTGTGCTGAGGATATTGAGAAAATTAGTCTCAATCAGGAACAGAGAAGAATAGGAAAGATAATAAGGTAAAAGTTCAAGATAGGATGAGGATCAAAGGATGCAGATTAAAGGGTTGGTACATTTGTGTCTTAAGATGATCCAATAGAGATTTCAGAGGTCCACATTAAGATATGAAGAAGTTGTGACCGATCAAGTTAAACCGGTTCTGGCAGGTGTTCAATGGTGACAAAGTGAGACAGATTGGTCCAGTGAGATCTAGAATTGCTTTATCCTATTCTGTGGATTTGAGGGAGTTATGAGGATGTCTCTATGAAGTGTCAACTAGATTAGTTCATGGTTTGAAGGTCCGCAAGCATCTATTCTTTTATGACAGTGATGACAATCTATGTTCTTGAGGTTTTGGATGAAGGAGAGAAGGATTTCAGTAAGAAGATGATGTGTGGATGTTTGTAGTGATTTAAGCAAGCTTGTAGAAGTCTTTGGATCATGTCTAGTTCGTGTTGGTGGTCCGTATTAGAGTTGGAGCCCAAAATTGAAGAGTAACTTCTGGATGTTGGTATTCTTCTTGTGACTAGCCGATCAGATGAGTTATACATCTTGCGAATGTTATTGTGGATGTTTGCCGACTTAGATGATTATTCCTAAGTTGATGTTTTGTATAAATAAAGAATTGCAAAGTCATTTCAAAGGTGCATTTTGGAGATGAGTGTGTGGTAGCGAAGAGGAGAGTGAAAGGTAGAGAAGAAGTATTGGGCTTAATGGAACGGACGCAAGCATGGTGAAGATGCTACTTTCCAGTTCAAGAAGGTGATACTTATTTCTTTGTAGACAGTGTGTCTCTTGTAGGCAGTGAGCCTCTTGTGAGCAGTGTGCTCAGGCAGTGAGCCCTAATTGGCATGTGCCATTTTGTTCTTACTATTCTTCTAATAGAGAATATAATCTTGGGTTAATCACCCCATGATTTTTCCCTTAACCAGATTTTCCACATCAAAATCCTGGTGTCTCATGTGTTGATATGTTTCTATCTTTGAATTAAATGCATTATGTTTCATGATTTATATATTTCTAATCACTTAGAGGATTTAAGTTTGTGATTGAGAGAAAGTTTTGGACAACTAATTCACCCCCTCTCAGTTGTGTGCCCTAAATCTAACAGGAAGCACCTTTAGTACAACTTGAAATGGTTGAAAGACTTCAAGATGAAGATAAAGAAAGTGAGGGTATGTTTCACAAAGAATGGAAAATGAGATTGTCAGTTGGCACTAATGATCTTGTCATTTTTGAGTTGCTAGGAAGTTACATCGGGTATTCCATGGATTTGAGACCAGAACCAAATGGGAGGACTAGTATAAGCTTTGTCCCTCCTAATGAGCAAAGGGAGCCATAAACTCCCCTTGAATTGTTTCAATTCTTACAAGGTATTCAAGATAGACAAGATGTGAAAATCTACATGCAAGAACAATTTGACCTATTAGCGGAGTTATTAAAGTGTGATGGACTCCTGTATTAGACCCCTTCCCATCAACAAGCCTTTCAAGACTTACTTCATCTCACACTGCCAAGGGAAACCACTGAGTTGGAAACAATGAATAGGAGAACTTGTCCTAAGAAGAGGTAGCATGAAGAATAAGAAAAGAAGATGAAAAAGAGCCTTTTCAGAAGATTGGAAAGGAACCTACATGGTTAAAGAAGACCTCAGAAATAGTGCCTATCTCTTGTGCACAATAGAGGGAGAGGAATTTGGCTAAACATGAAATGCCTTTCACCTCAAAAAATACTATCTAAAAAACCAAAAAAAATCATAAAACATTAAAATACAAAAAATATATAAAAATAAAAAATGTCAAAAACAATTTGTTTCTTCCATTTCAATATCATTTTGTTCATCTTGCATTATAGTTAGTGAATTTCTCTTATATTATTTTCATTTCAATAAAGAGTCTAAGGTTGCCTAGATAGACGCCATCCTTTCAAGACCTAGAGATTCCCCATTTTCACAATCACCATATCCCCTTTCATTCCTAGTGATTCTAATCAAAGCCTAGCTCTTAGCTTTACACTGATCTCGATCTTAATGAGCCAAGATATTAGGTCTAAACAAAGTTAGTATTCAAACCTACAATGTTCAAAGGAAGCTTGCAAGTAGATCTTCTTAATTCTTTCCTAGTAGAAGAGAAGTCCGACCAGATTACAAAAACTTTAGGTGGCACTCAGCCCCTTATCTTTCCTAGCCAAAAACATTAGGAGGATCAAAACTCTAAAAGAAGCAATCTAAAATCTAAGTGAATAAAAAAATTGAGTGGTCAAAATAAGAGTATTGAAAAGTGAGAATTGAGAGATCAAGCTATTGCATATCCAGAGTTCCAAAGGCATTCATTTCTTGAAAAGTTAAAAATCCAATAAAATGAGAAAATAAAGTGAGAAAATACAAAAAAAGTGAAAAAGAAAAAAAAGAGACAAAAAAAGAGTGAAAGAGAGAAGATTGTTGAATGTCTGTACCCTTGGGTGGAGATTAGTCTAAGCTTGAAGCCTTAATGGTGACATTCTAACAGAGGAAATAAAAAGAAAGGTACAAAGCACACACATGCACTAGCTAAGAAAAGCCAAGAATCTAGTAACTTCTTTAGGATCATCTTCTATCTAGGGACTTGTTATGTCAGAAATTGTCCTCCTGTATGGAATGGTACAATTTCCCATAGTTTAGCTCCTCTCCTTTGGTGACCTTTTAACCTAGTTTATTTCAAACCTTCCTGAACCCTGACTGACTTAGGTCTAACTGGAAGAATGTCATATTTTGGAGTAACTGAAGACTCAGGGTGAAAATTAAACTTGAATTTGGGGTCCCCTAACATCCTTGAGGTAGTCCTGAGTGGGAAATTAGGGCTTGGACTTGGGCGCTAGCACCCTTCTCCTGCCTTATTTCCTAGGGTCCTAAATTTTTGGAGGGATGTCGGCTATTGCCATGCATTCTGGGATTCCGTTCTCAAATTTTTGTTTTTACGCGATGTCAACATATTATTTTGAAATTTGAAATTCCTAAGGTTAGATATTTAAATACATTTGAAAATCATTTTATCACACACAATTTTGATGCAAGCTTTATGCCAAAACTTTGCCAAAATTGTCATTAAAGATCAATCACTTATTGAAGCTCTTGAAATTATTTGAGGTTATTTGAATTTACTATCATGGAGACAATGGATGGAGATTAGGAATCAAGATCTTGAGACTATCTTTCTCTTCCTAGGGTTTGTACACCTTTTGCATGATTCAAAGAAGGGTTGAAGCCTATAAACATCAAGTTTAGAGATCCTCTACAGAAAATGTTGACTCACCTTCTTGTTCATGCAAATCTTCATTGCTTTCATCTCCTTGAGGCAAAGTTGTGTTTGTTCATTAAGTTAAAGCAAGTCATTGATCTTCCCTTGATTGAGACATCTAGGGTTTGATATTTTTGCATACACTTTGTTAGGTTTGCACACACTTCTGTAAATATTTATCTCTGGCTATTGTTGAGGTAGGAATACTAAAAATGGGGCTTGATTGAGGCAAGCTCATATATAACCACAACCATCTTTCTCCTCCTTTTGCATGTGCAGGTTGTATTTATTGAGATCCAGTGGAAAGGAGTGACAGGAAGACGAGTATTGTAGACACAATCATCACAAAATTTGAATTTCATGATTCTAAGACTTTCAAGACACTGGGACTAGCGCCCTAGTCCAACTGGGTGATTTCTCTAGGATCTGGAAGCCTCTAGAGAGTGAAAGGTAGCTGGTCCAAGAAACCTTGACATTCAGAAACCTTTGGGACACTAGGTCTAGCACCTTAGTCCAACTGCTCTTAAGTTTCTAGGTACATAGTCTCTAATATGTTTATATTTTTGTAATCATTTCTTTGTTGTCTATGCTAGAAATTAAGTTATTGCACTTTGATTTGTAAATTAAGGTTTTAAGGTTAGAGATAGACACTAGCTTGTAAAACCTAATTCAAACAGTCACAAAGACACAATTAACATGAAAAGGGAACATTGGAAATCAGTAGTTTATCCCTAGAAACTCATCCTTTGCTTCCCTAATGCTTTAACAAGTGAAAGTGTGGGACTCAAAACCTTCCATGTAGCTTCCACATTTTCACCCTAAATATTTTGGTGAACCCGTGCCCTAAAGATTTACATCCTTTACAAACTCATATCTTAATTAGTTTTTTGTCCTAAAATATATTTAGATTACAAACCCTTTTTTGTGAAAGTACATGCATTGAAATTTAGTGATCTCCTTTAATCCTTTGATTAAAAGAGTTTAAAATTACAACTTTGTGTGTTGTGTAGTGTTATTTTGTTACATTTTCACAAAGTTTATACTTAATCATTTTACATTTAAGTCTTGAATTAATTTGAGCATGTTAAAATGTCTAATTACTTTTTACAAGACTTTCATGTGTATGATGAGCCGTTTAGTTGTGATGACTTCAATATGTCAGATGAAGCCCTTGAGGACTTTATCTCAATTGAACATTCCACTATGAATCCTAAACCATTGTTGTTTCAAAGATTTGTAAATGCAATCAATGTTTCTAAAACTAAGGAAGAACTCGTTAAACCGAAAATAGTGGTCATCACTTTGTGTTCAGATACTATTCAACCTCATTCTAAACCAGTGCTCACTGTTAGAGGTCCTTCACCTTCTTCCCATCCTCCTAATTACATTTATAACTATGCTAAATAGATAACACATCAAAATTTACAACCTAGTCATACTGTGGTTGCTCATGCTTACAATACTCAAAATAACAAACAAAACAAACAACAATCAAGCATTCTAATATCTTTGCCACCTTCTCAACCTATGCTTCCTCAAGCACATCATTTAATGCATAAGGTTGGTCAAGATTATGATCTTATTAAGTAGCTTCGTGATACTTCTGCAAAGATATCTCTTTGGGAACTCATACAAACTTCACCTACATACCATGGAATGCTCCAAGAAGCTTTACAAAAGGTGATTGTACCACCTGCTATTAAACCTAATGATGTAGCATCTCTTCTCGATTGTATGCATGTGACAAAAATAGACATTTTGTTTCAACAACATGAGTTACCATCTCTTGAAGTTCAAAATCAATATGATCCTTTGATTATATTCATTACAATAAACAAGAAACTAATTAAATGAGTTATGATTGATAATGGATCAGCTCTTAATGTTTGTAGCATCAATCTATTGCATAAGATTAAAATTGATACATCTTTGATCAAACTAGATAGGATAAGTATATGTGGCTTTGATAATGTTGGAAGACAACCTATAGGCACTATAACTTTACCTATACAAGTTGGGCTTGTAATTCTACCTACCCTGATTCATGTCATGCCTTGTTCTTTATCATACAACATGATTCTTGGTAGACTGTGGATTCATGCACTAGGGGCAATTCCTTCTACCCTTCATCATTCAATCAAGTTTATTCATAAAGATAAACTCCATACTATTCATGCTAATCCTGAACCAGATCTTTGTTTACAAATTGAATCATAAAAGTAAGTTGTTCAACATAAGATCTTAAAAAATCTAAGGGTTTACTTATCAACCCCTCCTATTATAGATAATGTTGTGCAAGAATCAAAACAATCAAATGCATTTCTTGGTGACAATTGGGGTTCATTAGATTTTTCATCTCCCTATATAGGTGAATATAAAATTAACAACTCTACTCCTGAGACATCAAGTGTTGCATTGATCTCATCTCATCACTTAAATACTAAAGTCTCTTTGATAACAAATATAGATAATACTCTTACTTACACTACAGATTATGAGACTTATGAATCCCTACCTTCTTCCAAAGAAATGGCTTCACTCTATGGTCAAGGATTTCAGATCCTTTATAAGAATTGTGATTGTGTAGGTAATGGTTACGGTATTAATCAACAAGGGATTTGTGTACCTATAGAATCCGCTTCATGACATTACTCAAGTGGTATTGGATGTAACCCTTTCAAGGAATCTAAAGCCCATAAACATCCTATTGTTAATGTGAATACAATATCTATGCTTAACTTGATCTTCCCTAAGATGATTGACACTAATTGTCCTCCAAGAGAGATCCCCTTAAACATCTTTTCAACAGATGAAGTGATAATCGAATTCTTGGGTGCTTATGACAATATTCCCTGTTACCATCATAAACGTAGATTACCTTTTTGTTTGAATAGTGTTGTATACTTTGGAAAGTCTCTTAGCATGATAAACACTACTCTAAAATCTGAAGACGAATCTGAAGAATTATCACAATCACCCAATCTCCTAGACCAAAGTACTCTACTTAATGGAAAGACTATTGATTTTTTCATGGAGAAAGATAACACCGAAAAAGTTATGCCTATAGGTGATTGCTTAAGTGTAGAAGAAAAAGAAGACATGACAAATATGTTACACAAATTCTCTGAATTATTTTCTTGGAACTATTCGGATATGCCTGATATTGATCCTCATATTGTAACACATAATATCATATTACAACTAGATGCTAAGTCATTTAAACAAAAGATTCATAAAATTAATCCTAATATAGTGTTACTTGTTAAGGTTGAAATAGAAAATTTGTTACAAGATGGCTTTATTCACCCTATTGACTATCACTAAACCCGATTGTCATATTCGCATGTGTACCAATTTTAGAGATTTAAATCTTGCATCTTTGAAAGATGATTTCCCACTTCCTAACATTGATATGATTGTTGATTCAATTGCCAGCCATGAATTACTTTCTTTCATGGATGGATTTTGAGGATATAATCAAAGTTTCATAAACCCTCATGATCAATTATAAACTACCTTTATAACACCTTGGGGTATGTTTTGTTGGGTAGTCATGTCGTTTGGACTTAAGAATGCTAGAGCAACTTACCAATGCACCATGACTTATCTTTCATGATTACATGCATAATATCTTAGAGGACTATGTAAATGATATCTTGGTGAAGTCCATTCATTGCTAAGAGCACGCCATGACTATTCGATAGATCTTTTAGCGAATAAAGAAATACAACATGTGATTAAATCCCTATAAGTACGTATTTGGTGTCAACAGTGGAAAACTGTTAGGATTCATAGTCTCAAATCATGGTATTGAAGTAGATACAAAAAAGATTGACATGATTGTTAACATGCTGCCACCTAAAAACATATCTGAACTTCTTAGTTTGCAAGGGAAGATACAGGCTATTCATTGATATGTTTCACAACTCACGGATAGGACTCACCCTTTTACTCAACTACTAAAGAAGGATTCAAAATTTCAATGGAATTTGGAATGTCAAAAGGCTTTTGATGACATAAAATTTTACCTCGCTAAACCTCATATTTTACAACCTGTCATTCTTGATAAACCTTTTACACTTTACACTTCCACATCTAATAGTGCTATTGCATCTTTATTAGCACAACATAATACTGAAGGCAAGGAATGTGTTGTTTATTATATCAGTCAAACATTGATAGATTATGAAGTGTGATATACTATCATTGAGAAACAATGCTTAGCCCTTGTTTTCATAACACAAAAGCTTATGCATTATCTCCTAAATGCCGAGATACATGTAATAGTAAAATTTGACCCTTTGAAACATCTCTTTGCTAAAATAGATATTTTTGGTCACCTTGCTAAATGGATTATGTAGTTAACTAAATTTGATCTCAAATTTATATCTCAGAAAGTGATAGAAGGACAAGCATTAACCGACCATTTAGCTGAGGCACCCTCTCCTTTTGCTATATAGAATTATGAGACATTCCCCAATGATCAAATATTAGCTATTAATATAGAAGATAAATGGGAATTGTATTTTGATGGATCAAGATGTTGAGCCGGCTCTAGTGCTGGTGTCATATTGGTACCCCTTGTAGGTAAGTCAATTCCTATGCCTTACCGCCCAAGCTTCTCATGCGCAAACAACATTACTGAATGTGAAGCCCTTATTGCAAGACTTTGTGACGCTTTGGCTTTAAACATCAAAAACCTCACTATATATGGTGATTCACAACTAATTGTAAGACAAATAAATGGATGATATCAAGATAAACAAGACAAATTATCTCAATATCATGATTTTGCTTTGTCTTTATTAAAGTATTTTCAATCCTATTGTGTGGTTGCACAACACACCCCATTTTACCTTAGCAAAATAGGGACCCAACTTTTTGTTTCTACTTGTTTTTTCCTTTCTTGCTTTGGGTAGTTTGGTAAAAGTTAGTTAAGTATATCACCCCCTGCGCATGCATGTGCCTCACAAGAGGTCAAATGTCAAAGTCAAAATTTACCATCATAAACCTTATAATCTGGAAGAACGCAAAATTCTAAGTAGGTTTGCCTTTTAGATCAACCTGATATTCCTTAAGGATAAAAAGTTATGCCTGGTCAAAGTTTGGTCAAACCTGATATTCCCATAGGGTCACATTCGTTAATATCAGTCACATTTGCTAAATCACCTTAACATATGAACATCACCTGATATCCGCATATACTTCAATATGTAAATGTCAAAGTTAAGTGCGAAAGAATACATAACCATCAAATACCCATGCATATTCCCAAAGGGTCATATTTCTAAATATCCATCATATTTCAAAATATCCCTGACCTTCACAAATATGACCATGACATCATCTTGTTCTGATTTATAAAAGAACTTGATATGATGATGATGTCATCAATATGCCTGACACCTACAGGGTCATTAGTATAGGAGCACCTATCCCATAGTGGCCTACTTGAGGCATTTAATTGTTTTAATCTTGTTTTTATGTTTTCAATAAAGTCTTATAAGACTAATGCAATGTAATAAGGTCAGCTTGGACCAATGCATGTTCAGTTAGTTGTATTTAGGATCAAGTTGTAAGTTCCAAGATCATTTGTTGATCTGTAGTTTGTTAGGACAGCTAAGTTTATTGGATCAAGGGAGGTAGTTAGCTCTCCCAGCTGCTTGGAGATAAGTCTGTACTACTCCTTAAGAGTAGATAAATACCCCCAGATTGGGTCATTTTAGGGGGACATACATACTGAGAAGTTACATTGTGATGTTGGAAAACAGAGTACTGTAATCACAATTTTTGAAAGCAAATAAAGACTCTGTTGTGTTTTAATCATTTGATTTCATTGTATAATTGATTTATTGTTTTGGTGGCCGAATGGATTCTTCCTTCCATTCCATCGGTTGATTCCTACAGAATCAGTGGAATGGCTATGTACAATAGTTTAGGTTTTCATTTTGTGTTTCTATTTGTTTGCACACATGTTTGTAGGATCGCAGTCGAGAAGTGTTGAAGAGCCCTAGCATGGGTATGTGCTAGGTATTTTAGGTTGTATTGGGTTTGAGAAACTAGCCAGGAAGTAGACCAGACCATCGCAAAGTTTGATAGGTCGAAGTGGTATGTGTTGAAGGCATCGGCGTGAGGAGGCACATTGGCGGGAGCAATAAATGTTAGGCCGATGGTGAACGTCACACCGATGGTCGCAAGCGTAAGGTTCCATCGGCGAGAGAGTAAGGACCGGTAGAGGAAATGAAGACTTCGCTGATGGGAGGAGTCTCGGTGTTAAGGAGTTGGGCGTTCGGGGTGACAACAAGCGTTCGGGGTGACATTTCTATTGGAGGTCGACAATATTAGGTTTGGCCGATAAGCAAAGTGTATCGGGGAGAGTTTGACCATTAGATGGAGGCATTGGTGTGTTGCCGACAGTAAAAGTCTCAGCAATGGAAATGGTTGTTAGAGTCATCGGTATGAGAACAACCATCGAGGAGACTTCAAGCAAAGTGGCCGATAGATAAAGTGTTGCTGATAGGCAACCAAGGGCGATTCATCGAGGAGACAATAGTGATCGGCAAGAAGGTTGGAGGTGTTCACCGATAGTTCATGTTTTGGTGATAGGAGTTGATACTATGTGTATCGGTGGGAGATCAGTGGTTAGGATAACATAGTGGAGGTCTCGCCGATAGGCGAAAAGTTGATTCCTTATCGACACAAGGAAAGTGATCAGGGAAGTAATGTTTTGGTCGGCCGATGATGCTAGGTCTTGCCAATAGGCAAGTAAAGTAAAAACTAAACAAATGAATGTATGGACATACAATGAAAAATGTATGTTAGGGTTTTAGGGTAATGCAGGCATAGAATATATGTGGCTCTGCAACAAATTGGTATCAGAGCTCAGCAAAAGGTCTGGGCTACTTGTGTGTTAATTCTGTCACTGAGAAGACAAAGGTAGAGGAGTGAGAGGTTGACAAAATGCCTCAGAAAGGTAATGGTACTGCAAGGGAGTTGCAGGAGATGAAGGAAAAACATGCCAAAGAGATGAGGAAGATGAAGGAGCTTGCTGAAGCACTGCAAGCCAGGCTTGTAGCCTTGGAGAAGAACAAAAAGAGGGAAGTGGAAGACAGTGAATCTGAAAAAGAAGATGATGCTAATGAAGAATTTGAAGAGGTAGATGAAGAACTAAATGCTGAAGATTAGAGGTTTGCAAAATTGTTAAGGGCAGTTCAAAGTGACAAACCTAAGGTAAAGATTGATGTTCCTAGGTACACAGGAAGTTTGAATGAAGATGAGTTACTGGATTGGATTGCTGCATTAGATAATCACTTTGAATGAGAAGATGTTGCTGAGGATCAGAAGGTAAAGATTGCAAAGACCAAGTTAGGAGGTCATGCTTTAGTATGGTGGGATTATGTATAATTCGAGAGAAGGAAACAAGGAAAGTCAAAGATCCCTTCATGGGACAAAATGGTAGCAAGGATCAAAGGTAAATTCTTGCCCAAGGATTATGAAATTCAGATGTTTAAGAAGCTGCAATTTTTAAGGAAAAAGGAAATGGATGTGAAGGCGTACACTGAGGTGTTTTATAAATTGAGTATGAGATCTGGTCATCATGAGAATGAGATAGAAAAGGTGGCTAGGTACTTGGCTGGTTTGAGATTGAACATACAGGATGAGTTAGTTTTAGCTAACCCAAGGAGTGTGGAGGATTGTTATCAAATGGCAATCAGGATTGAAGAAAAGATGAATAGAAGACAAGATAAATCCATGAGAGGAAGAGGCAGCAATATGAGGGGAAGAGGATCAGCCCCTACAATAAGGCAAACCAATGAGAGTCAAGAAGACACTGGTAAAGGATAGGAACAGTCTAATTTCAGAGGTGGATGGAAGGGTACTAGAGGTAGATTTGGAGGTGGTAGAGGTTCTACTACATTTTCAGGAAAGTGTTACACCTGTGGTGAGTTTGGTCATCCATTTTTAAAATGTCCTGAAAGACAAGCTTCATCATCTAGAGATGATAGAACAAATGACAAGAGAGTACAACTTGTGCAAGAAGATAAAGTAGAGGAAAGTGTGCAAAGTTCAAACACCTATCAAAGAGATAGAGCTCCTGATAATTATGGGTATCCAGAGGAGGGAGAAACATTGATGTTAAGAAGGACAATCTTGAAGACATCAAAGGATATGATGCAAAGAAAAGCTCTTTTCAAGACCACATGCAAGAGCAAAGGTAAAATATGTAAGGTTGTAATTGATTTTGGCTCAACAGATAATATGGTATCTCAAGAAATGGTGGATAAACTAAATTTAGAAAGGATTCCACATCAAAATCCTTACAAAACATCTTGGGTAAGTGATAGCCAATCACTTTTGGTATATGAACAGGCATATGTTGATTTTCAGATTGGAGACTATCAGGACAGAGTTTTATGTGATATATTGCCCATGGAATGTTGTCACCTACTGTTGGGTAGGCCATGGCAATTTGATAGGAGAGCATTGTATGATGGTTATGTAAACACCTACACCATTAAGAAAGATGGAAAAACTATTATGTTGATACCATTACAGGAAGAAGCTACAGCACAGAATGCAGCAAAAATCATTTTAGTGGGAAAGAAGGAATTTTTGAAGATGCCTACAGCAGGAGGCATAAAGGCAGTTGAGGATACTGCAGGGAAAGAAGTTGTTCAGGACAACAGTTTGAAGAAAGGTTCAGTTTTGACTGACAGAGGTCACCAGCAGTTTCAAAAAAAAGGTTTATGAGTAGCCAAAGATTGATTAGCAAGAAAAGGATGTGATTGTAGTTGGGACTATTGTTTGTCCTATAAAAGTTGACAAGAAGATAGATTTGAACATTGCAGAAGTTTAAGCAGCCATTACTAAGGTTATTCAACTAGGTATTCAGACAGAGGTGCTAGTAAGCCAAACTGACAAACACAGGGTATGTGTGAGAAGGGCCTACATTGATAGGCACGAAGGTTTACTTGCAAGACAACAAGTTACAGTTCTGAAATCTTGGAGCAGCCAAGAGACAATAGAGTATAAAGCTGGACAAGGTCAGAACACTGAGATGGCATAGAGTAAAGGTGGAATTCTTCCACAATCTAACTCATGGGACATGAGTTCTTTTTCTGTTGTGGAGTATGGTGCAGGAACACCTATCCCACAGTGGCCTACTTGAGGCATTTAATTGTTTTAAGCTTGTTTTTATGTTTTCAATAAGGTCTTATAAGACCAATGCAATGTAATAAGGTCAGCTTGGACCAATGCATGTTCAGTTAGTTGTATTTAGGATCAAGTTGTAAGTTCCAAGATCATTTGTTGATCTGTAGTTTGTTAGGACAACTAAGTTTGTTTGATCAAGGGAGGTAGTTAGCTCTCCCATTCGCTTGGAGATAAGTTTGTACTACTCCTTGAGAGTAGATAAATACCCCCAGATCAGGTCATTTTAGGGGGACAGACATACTGAGAAGTTACATTGTGCTGTTGGAAAACATAGTACTGTAATCACAATTTCTGAAAGCAAATAAAGACTCTATTATGTGTTGATCATTTGATTTCATTGTATAATTGATTTGCTGTTTTGGTGGCTGAATGGATTCTTCCTTCCATTCCACCAGTTGATTCCTAGAGAATATATGTGGCTCTGCATCAGTCATATTTCCAAATATCCGTCATATTTCTCAATATGATGATGACATCATCCTAACCCAATACAAAGAGAACACGACAAGACGATGATGTCATCATGACCTAGATCCAAGAGGGTCATATTTTGAAACATCACTAAACTTAACTAATATGATGATGACATCATTTCCTTGAACAATTTCAAAGCCTCATAAAAAGGGTAATGTCATCCTCACATTGTTGAATAGGGTAATATTTCATAGTGTTGAATATCCAGATATTTCCCAATATCCCTCATATCGACCCTTGAGACCTGAGATGCAGAGATTTCCAGTGACCAATTAAATGATGTCACGTGGCACATCAACCTGATCATATTGATACAATGTGTTATCACAATTATTAACAAAGGTATAGTGACCCAACTTTAGTCGTTGGTCAATAGTTGACCTTCCTCATGATGACATCACCCTCATCTTCCAAATATCGGTCATATTTCCAAACATCCCTGATCTCTACGAATATCACCCCCGCATTAAATGTAATTCCAACGGTAGGTCGAGCCTTCAAATTTTCAAATACATGCCTGCCACTTGTCAACATCTAGAAATATCATGTATCAGTCAAAGGACATGAATAGAAGGACACTAAGCACACCCTAATTTGCCATGTTAATTAGTTAAAAGTGAAGATTTGGGTTCATTTTGAATTTACCATATGTTTAAGCAAAGAATTATAGAGCTTCGATGAGATTAAAACATCACTGCAACTTGCAAATGGAACGGGATATGCATTCAAATGAAATAGAAAATAGTAATTGCAATGTGATCACACTCATCTAGATATCACTTACACAGTAAAAGGGAAGAGATTATCAGGTATGTAATGATAAAACCTTCTTTTGTCATTTATGGTGAATGAAGAGGTAAAAATGGTTTTAACAGAGTTAATTGATATGATGATGCATAAAATAAACTAGAATGATAGAATTATCACCATGAAATACATGTGATCACTAAACCATTGCTAGAAATCACATGTTAGGGTAAGATACATATGCTTTATTGCAGGATCCAATGGCAGTCAGCAAGAACTACTCTGACACTAAATTTTTGAAGCCTATGTACATGCAGCAGAGGGAATAGCATTAAGATATGGGAAGATTAATGATACACATCAAGGAAATACTTATCTTGATGTATGGACAACAAAATTAGAGAAAGGAAGTGGGAATCCTTTGCTCATGAGCATATATAGTTTAGGAATGTGGAACACAGGGGGATTTCCATATGCAATGGAGGCCACTGAACTAGTGGTAGAATGTGCCTATAATTACAATGTGGATACCAAAAGGGTAGAAAAAATGGTAGAATTTATGCAGACTTTTCAACTACAGGCATTGCCTCAGCGTTCAATCTGCCTAAAGGACCTAATGTGGTTCAATTAAACCTGGGAAAATTGGAAAAAGAGAATAATAGCAAGTAGAAAGAAGCTAGAAGGATCATGTACCAATGGAGGGCCAAGAATAGCACATATAAGGCCACTACCAAATTATCTGTACATCTCTTCAAGTTTGATTTTGCTCCAAAGTATTAGTACATGATGGTAATGCTCAGCAGGATGACAGGGAAACCAAATGCTAGGTCATTCAAAAATTGGATGTATGGTATTATCAGGATGGTAGAATGTTCTGATGAGAAACCCCTATGGGCAAAGATCATAAGTGATAGCCTAGATGACAGAAGGAGGAAACTAGGGGGGAAAATTAACATGTTACATATGACCTCCTATGTAGTATATGCTTGTGCATTTAGAGGCACCTTCAATGGATTGCAAATGGTAGGCAGGGTTGGAAGTAACCCTAGAGATGTGAACATCTGGGAGCATTACCCACAATTGAAAAGAAGAGAGTCTCTCCAACACTATTAGAGAGTGAATGATTCATTGTCTATGCACCTTGTTAGGACCATGGAAGAAGATAGAGCGAAGAGATTGAGTGTGGAAGCTCAAGTTGCTATATACAAACATGGGGTTCGGTTCATCCAATTCCCTAATTTTTCATACAAAAGAATGGAAGGTTTCACTGGGCAACCTCTCATGTTACCGAGATATCCCAATGACAAGGTCATCCTGATGGAGTTTGCTATACAGATATTAACTTTGGCAGAAGCATATATTGAAAAGGGAAAGATACCAAATGTTTTGTTTCTAGTCATGATTGGCTAGTATATGTGTCCTGATAGGGAGAGTGTTAAGGATGTAATTGGAGGATTGAATTGTTGGAATTGGAGGTGACAACTGAGAGGAGGTGAATTAGTTGTCTTAAAACTTTAAAACTTGTAGCAGTTAATTCCTATTTACTACTTCATTAATAGATTAATAATGTTATCATGAAAAGAAAGAATCAATAACACATGAGCAGAAGTAGAAATAACACATTTGACACCTAGATTTTTGACGTGGAAACCTGGTTAAGGGAAAAACCATGGTGGGGGTTAACCCACAAAGATTATACTCTATTAAACGTATTACAATGGAGAATGCACATGCATTTGAGCTCACTACCTACAATAGGCTCACTACCTACAGGATAAAGATTACAATGTGTTTGAACTAATAGTTAGCATCTACCAATGCAAAGATTTAGTTCCGGTTAAGCATAGAATACAGACTTGATATACTTCATCTTTGTTTTTCCCTATTTACTACTCTACCATAATCCGAATCTTAAATCTCTTCTCTTTCGCACCCTTTTTCTACTCTTTTCGTATTTACTTCATATTTGTACACACACATCTTCAACACTTGAATCCATCGGCTATATATATCTACTTCAAGTAATTCAATCACTTTTATGTTGGCCTTATGAAGAACTTAACTAACAATATAAGTACTCTGCTCTGTCGGCTGAATCCATGCATAACTTGTAACGTGGACCAAAACTTGTGCATTCACAAATCATTAATCATGTCAGCCATTATCATTGATCATCACAAATCATCCAACTAAAAACTTCCATTTATCTAGAACCAAGATCAATTACAAGGTTGGCATGTTCTTCTATTGTCTGCACTATCAAACTATAACCCCATACTCAGATGCAAATAACTTTTGAATCCTTCATCACCGAAGGTTAAAATTCTGGATTTAGATTGCCCTGACAATCCTTCTGACTCCTTTAGATCTATAGCATACTCTGATTTACCACCAGAGAGATCTGGACCAAGATACCAGACCCTATCACATGCTCTGTCAATGACAACACTTGTCATGCGAAGTAGTGTCTCTTGCCAACAATCTCCCCCTTTGGCATTGATGGCAACACTTAGTGAAAAATGACTAAGTGTTACTCCCCCATACTCTATACTCTTATGTTCTCCACTGATTTCAGAGCTCCCCCTTTGCTAGATTCCTCATTTTTCACTGTTCTTTACTCTCCCTTTGACATCAATGGCAAAGGATGGGGTCTGCAAGCCAAAAATCTCAAAAATTATGTATACAGTGCCGCATATGTACACCTAATCATTAAGTTATATTTACATGAACTTGAGAATATCTGCAAAACTACTTTTCAATTGCTCAAGTTTAGAGGCCCAACTTCTTTTCATGCCATCCAAAATTGAGATGTGTCCACTCAGTAGAAATGTGTATGCTTCTGCCTTTGTCAGATCTAAAGGATCACTTGTTTGAACTACAGTTTGAGCTTCTGATAGTGCATTAAACATTATTTCTAACTTGGGGGCAATCAATCCCTAGAGCTCACACATTCTCTTCACAATATTTCTTTTTTCTTTAACAAGCTTCTTCATTTCATCGGTCAAGCTGATTACTTGACATTCCTAACTTATAGGAGAAACTGTTAGAGGATCAAAATTTTGAGATAGATTTGACAATTTTTGTTCTTCTTCCTTTATCTTCTTCTCAATATCCTCACTGACTTTGGGCCAGGATAGACAAAATTTGTATATATCACCTCCATCACTTAGAGCATTTTGAATACTCTTTATACAAATACCATGTATCATCCTATCATTCCTTATTAGGCTCTTTATTTCACTAAATTTCTTATCCAAAAATTCATTTCTGATTTTAGTCTCTACAGACTTCTCAAAAGACTCAAAATGTGTACTTATAGAATTTATAAGATTCTTCAGATGTCCGGAGGGAGAGTTAGATAGATTCTTCTAGAAGGTTGTCATTATCTTCTCTAATACACCAGATTCAAGACTTAACATCTCACTATCCTCTATGTGAGATTTCAATATCTATTCACTTTATTTGGCTTGTGTGAAGGATGCTATCTTCATCATTTGGACTGGAGAGAGTATCCAAGTTGATTGGTCCTTGAATCATTTCTGGTTCATCAAACTCTAGCATCTCTTTACTCAGAAAACTTTTCACTGCATTTGCAGTGTCTCTTGCCACCATTTCTGGACCACTTTACTTTCCTTGAGTTTTCATAGTATCAAGACTATCAACATTTGCACCATCTTCTTCTACTTTATCTTCCTTATCTTTGAATTCTTCTTCTACTTCACCTTTCTCTATGTTATCTATAGTCAGATTCTTTCCTTTGACCACACTATTTGCAATCTATTCCTGAGGATCTTGTGTAGCGGCATTATTCTCAACATTATCTTTTTTTCTGGATTGATCAGGAGAAGTTAGAGTATCTCCTGCATCATTAGTTTGGTCCACCATCTTTGTATCTTCTTTGTTTATTTGTTCCTCTTCCAGAACATAGGATTCATCAACCTTGATTTGTTGCTCATGAGTTTTTATCTTTTCAATATCCGGGATTGATGAATGAATCCCATTATTTGTCTCCTCCTCAATAAAAGGAAGATTGTGTCTCTTCAATGCACTTAGAAGTATTTCCTATGTTTCTTTAACTATTTGGTCCAATTCTCCAAGCATTAGTTTGTTCATTCTCTTCTTTCTCTTGAATTCATCCTTCACTTCTTTGAGTATCATATTCATTTGAACTTGAGTGATTTGAGGGCATAGTTTTATCAATACATGCTCTCTAAGCTCTATATCCTTGCCTTTTGCATTTTCTTTCCTCAACTCCAAAATGTTTGCAAGACTTGGAGGGATCTCAAAAGTTATTTCAATCAGGGCCTTATTATAGATATTCAGATATCTAATATTTGCTTCCTCTAACATCTTCTTATCTATGTCACTGTTGTGAGGCCGACTATCTTACCTCCCATATTTTGATCATTGTGCTATTTAGTAGTAACTATGTTCCATTATGTAGACTTGATGTTTTATCTCACTGATTTGATATATGTGATTTGATTCCATCATATTGGATGATATGTTGTAGTTCGATATATGGGATTTATATTAGATGTTATTGTGTTATGAGATTCTAGTTATTTATGTGATGTGAACTAATTGACATGTTATGGAAAATGCAGTTTAACTTGTAGTTATGTAATGATGTTTATTTCCATTTGCGTGGAGTTAATTTCAGTTGTTCAGCTATGACTTTTCTGACAGGACTGACACTTGATCGAGATGTGCAGGTTTTACGTTCCCTAGCCACGGGAAATTGAAGGTAGGATTACACCATGTTATTCTCGGTTAAGCCGATCCGTTCCCAAGAAGGATAAGGATCACGTGTGAAATTGCATGATGATTTATTGTGCTTGGTTTAAATTTTATTTATTTCTAAGCCTTAGTACCCCCTCTCTTTCTTATTTTGATTAATATTAAGTGTTGTAAAATTTTAATTGATTTATGTCAATTGGTATTTTTATTATTTTATTTGGGCCATTTATATGTGGATTTTTTACCCCTTTCATGACCCCTAGGGTCCCAAAAGTTACCCTAGGTGGTCAACCATGAGTCTAGGGTCAACTTGGACCACCCAACCCTAGTTTTGACTCACCTTAGGTCACCCTAAACCATGGTTGAGTCAAAGTGACGAAAATTGGAAAGAGGGAAGATGAGGGATGGGCCTTGCCTTGGGAAGAACCACCTCCCATCCCTATGTTTTGGGAAGTATTCACAAGGAGGACTAGGGAGGTCTCCAAGAGTCCTCCCAAACTCCCAAGTGAGTGGGAGCACCACTCAAGGCCATTGTATCCTTGAGGTGTGAGTGGGAATCCAACTCACCACTTGTCCCCCTCCCACTTGTGTGGAAGCACAAGTAGATGAGGTGGAGATGGAGGTGGAGGGAGAGGAGGAGATTTGTCATCCTCTTACCTTCTCACTCTTAAAAGTGGCTTAGGAGGAGGGAAGAGATGGTGACAAATGTCACCTTCTCATTCCCTCAAGGCCAAGTGGATGGCCTATAATAGCTCCTCTTGTAGAGGAGTGGGGGTTCTTCCATTCTATTCTTTTTCCTTGCATTTTAGAGACTTCTTACAAATTTAGATTTCCTTACTAGTTTGGAGGAGTTAGAGAAGGTTGGGAGAAAATATGAAAGGTTGGAAGGCTTGGGAAGGCTTGGAGCTCTTCACCAACTTCTACTTCCAATTGTCAAGACCCTGAAGGTAGGCTCTTAACTTGCTTCTTGTTTTTGCTTATATGATGTTCCATGTTTGAATTTTGGTTGTAGGTTTGTTTGTAATGTGTTGTTTTGCATTTGATGTTGGGGTGGGTGTCATGGTGAGAGCACCTCCAATGGAGGAAATGCTCAACTTGTATGGGTAGGGGAGAGGAACAATCCTTGGGGGCTCTCCCACAATATGTGTTTATGTGTTTATGCCTTGAGGGCCTATTATCATTTGAGGAGGAGATATCTATATGGCAAGAGTGCCAAGCAAATTGGTGCGAGATTCTTGTGGATTGAGGTGTTTAGAGAATTTGGCTAGAGGCCATGTGTTGAGATTTTTTTAATCATTGGGAGCCCCTTTAAGTTGAGAGGTCTAATCCCTACCCTCACCAAACTCATTTTTATGAGTTGATGTAATGTGTTAAGCCTATGGGTTGCTTGTGTTTAGTGTTTGTTTTGCTATAGAATGGAACCCTGTGTAAATTCCCTACCTCCCTAGCTCGGGGGTGACCCACTTGCGGGTCTACAGTAGGGAGGAGAACTTTCCTTTCTCAGTGGCTACTTTCTTGGTTGTTTCTTTGCTGTGATTTAGTTGCAGGTAGTTATGTGAAGAGATGGAGCTATTTGGAAGCTCATCATGGTGTTCAAATGGTTCCCCATGTAGAATTGAAGAGGTTGGTTTAGCCTTGGTCCTTGTGGTCTTCTTGCCCTGTAAATTCTTGTTAATATTGCAATGAAAATTGCCATAGAAGTTGGCTGTGAAAGCATTGTAATGTGAACATTTTGTATTAGGAAAATGCATGGAAAAGAAACTTAGATGCTTTCTACCTTTGTTCTTCAAAAAGATAAAAAAAAGAAGAAGGGGGGTTTCATGTATGTGATATAAGTAGCTGTTTAGATTTTGATATAAATGAAAGGAAGGAATTGAAATCCCTGGTTAGTTTATGCTGTCACTATCTATTGTGTGGAGATGTGAAGTTGTGAAATAGTTGTGAAAAGTATATATATTTAAAATTTTCTGCCATTATAGTGTCAAAAGAAAATATGCAAGTGTCAATAGGTTGCTGACCAGAATTGTTTGGGATGTAAGAAAGAAAGGTGCAATTTTTCTGTTTGTCTTTATCTTGCAAAAAGAAAGATATATATATATATATATAGTTGCTATTCTTGATCAGTGTCTAAATCTAAAAGTCTTCCTTTTTCATTTTAGGACTTAACAAGTGATTATTTTGTATTTCAAAATGAAAGCAAATTTTTTTAAAAATATATATATATATATATATACATTTTGAGTATACTGCTGGTACATGAACTGTATATACAGTTAGAACACTTATAATGTTATGTGTGTAGTATTTTATGCAAAAAAAAAAGCTTATAAATTTATTAATGTTGTTTAGTGAATAGGGTTTCGATTATATTACTGAAAGGAAGATATATTTCTTTTTATAAAAAAAAATATAAAAATATAATAATAATAGATGAATAAATTCAAATAAGGTTAAATACTAATTATGTAACTGCTGGACCATATTACTTTTCATATAATGTATATATATATATAGAAGAAATATATATATATATATATATATATATATTTATATGAATGAAGAATATATAAATATATATATATAAATAAACATATATATATATATATATTTAATATATGAATAAATATAATGGTACAGAATAAAGTATAAACCTATAATGAATGCTGTTAGAGATTTAGGGTTCATTTTATGTTTTTTTTTGAATATATATATTTAAAAAATAAAAAATAAAAAATAAAAAATAAAATAAAAATAAAATATATATATATATATAAAGGAAGAGAGGCATGGGGGATGGTAGCCATGACAGCCGCTGCCCACCATACCTTCTGCGTAGCAGACACAGGGGGTGTGGGGAGGGGGCCGAGCCCCCACCCACACCCAAGGGTTTGGGTGGGCGCTCGGCCCCCTCCCCACACCCCTTACCCTCCAGAAAAACCCCCATAGGGGTGCGCCTGCTCCTCCTCCTCCCGTTACATCCGCTGTTGTCTCCCCGCCGCCAAATACCCCGCCGTCAGCCGCACCACCTATGCTCCACCACACACAGCGTCGCCCCCACGGTGCCCTCCGCCTCCCACACACAGGCGCCGAACACCTCCTGTGCATGGCGCAACCTTCACACTGCCCCTCTACAATTCGCGCTACCACTGCCACAACTCTTCCTCCTCCGCCACCACACATCACCACTTCCCTTTCGGCCCTGCAACAAACCCAAGCCCATTTCATCTTTTAACAAAAAGATGTGTGTATAAGTATTACACACACAAAAATAAGGAATATAAATATATTTTTATTGGTATCACAGAACTATGCATACCTCCGGCCGACAACTATATCCTCCATTGATGCCCTCCAACCCTAAACCTGCAAGTTGAGGAAAAAGAAATAAACAAAACAAGTAAAAGAAGATATGAGAAGGATATGGAAATAGGTTTAGGGCAACCTTTATTTGGAAAACTATTCTTTTATTGTGTTAGGATTTTTAGGTTGAATTTTCATTTTATTTTGTTTAATAAATACATATATGAAATATTTACCTTATATAAAAAATATCATACATATATATGTAGAAATATATATATGTGTGTAATATTGTTTACAAAAGAAAAAAATGGGTAAATTCTTTTAATTAACATATATATGTATAACAGATAAAGTCTTTTTTTTATATAATTAAAATATTTATTTCTATTTATGTAATATTTTTTCTCTAGTTATGATAAAAGGAAGCCTATTAGAATAGAATTAAATAGGGGTTAAATCTTATTGCCAATGTTTATATATGTATATTAATTACGGGTATAAATTATATAAAGGGGGACATGATTTTCCTAACAAACAAAAAAAAAGTGATAATTTATATATCGATAATATATGCATAATTATGTTAGGGAATTATAAAAATATATATATATAAATATATATATATATATAGTACGTTCAAAATAAAAAGACCAATTATACGATTATATACATATAAAAGTCTATCTAAAGAAATTGTGAATCAGGAATTAAACCGTTTATTCAAAATGTAAACCAAACAAGAGTATTATTCATAACGAAATTATTTATCCTTGTGAATTTATTTTGAGTTGACTTACGTATGTTACCAAAGGCTAACCAAGTTAAACTCGTAAGTTGAGAAACATCCTATGGAGGAAAGGAGAGATAAATTAACTTAATTTTTCATCGTTGATTTTGTCCTAGGCTAATTTTTACATTTAATCATGGTATTTATGCTTAATTATTTTTATTTAATTATTTAAAATTGAATTAAATATTTTCCTTGCCCTCTAATGGCATTTTAATTTAAGATTTATTTTGCGTCAACGACAATGCGTTATGCTGCCAAGTTTTGGTTAGGCTTGTAGGGTTTATTTTATGCGTTGAGATAATTAACTTTCATTCCCCCACCCAAGACTTAATCACGTGCCATCTGGTCATCAAAACTAATACACTTGTCGTTCCAAGTATAATTAGGGTTCGTTGCGGTCAACTTCATCATCACCTAGGAGACTTAGGGTCCAGGTTTGTTTAGTCTAAACGTTGAAGTGACACACACTGAGTCGTATACCCCTAGACAACTTACACCTCATCGAATATGTGGTCATGTTCACGCCTCAGGCGTGTTACCACCGAGCACGCAAACACGTGTGAGGTGGTTTTTAGGGTTAGGGAGAAATTTTTTTCGAGGCCCGTGTCAAGACCACATGGTAAATGTGGTCATGACATGGGCATTTGTGTGTCGTGTCTGCATGGGAGATGCAGGCATGATATTTGGTATCAGAGCAGGGTTTTTAAAACACTGGGCTTGTTTTAGGCACATTACTATTTCCACAACTATGATTGACTTGTGGTTACCTCGTTTTGTAGGATGCCTCCTAAATGAGTTCGGCGAGCGCAGACCCACTGCACTCTAGCCACAAAGGTACGCATTGATTCATCAGCTGTGGGACCGGGTCAGCTAGATCCACAGGGTCAACCAGATCCATAGGGCCAGCCAGATCCACAGGGTCAGCCAGATCCATAGGGCCAGCCAGATCCACAGGGTCAGCCACTCGTACAGCCACAACCAGTTCCTCAAGTACCACAGGCACCACTGGCCCCACCAGATATGGGACCACAGATTTTGCAGGCCTTACAAGCGATTCTAGATAGGCTCCCACCGGTAGTAGCAAAGCCACATGTCGAGCCCCACGAGGATCCGTGAGAGGAGCCCTGCATAGAGCATCGAGGGGTACCACATGAGGAGCCTTACATCGAGCTACCAGAGACAGAGGAGGTTGGTTCGGCCAACAGGGCCCGTAGTAGGAGGCCCCCACATCTAGCTAGACAAGATGAGACTGCGTGTAGAGCACTTAGGTCATAGGTCTTATGAGTATCGTGCAAATGAGACTATTCGGGGGCATAGAGATAGAGGAGATCCCATCAGGGACATATTGAGGTTGAACCCTCCTACATTCATCGGGACCACCGAGGGAGCTGAGGCAGAGGCCTGGCTAATCAGTTTAGATAGGTGCTTCATGTTGCATCCTTACGAGGGCAACACGAAGGCCCGTGTGGCAGTTCACTTATTGCAAGACGCAGTAGCTACCTGGTGGCACACTGAGGAGTGCAAGCACCACCTTTCCTTCGACACTCTCACATGGGAGACCTTCATTAAGTGCTTTAATGTATGCTATTTATCAGACCACTATAGGCAGCATCATCTAGATGAGTTCTATGACCTCCAGCAGAGAGGACTTACAGTGGCTCAGTATGAGGCTAGGTTTACAGAGCTATCTAGATATGTGGAGTATCTCCATGACGAGAAACTCCTGGTGCACAAATTTATCACAATATAGCAGGGCCTGTTCGGATGGCAGACCCCCAGACTTTGAGTGATGCTGCCGAGAAGGCATACATCACTGAGGAGATTCAGGGATGAGGACAGAGTTCTTGCCCTTAGTTTCAGGATTGGTGACAGTAGCAACATCAGCAGAGTTTTCATAGACCATCGCAGCCACCCCACAGAGGAGGATTCAGTTTAGCATCTTTACCTCCCAAACCCTCATAGCAGCAGCAGCAGCAGAGAGCTAGGACACAGCAGAGGTCACAGGGGGGACATAATAGGGGTTGGTAGCAACAGGACCCGCGCAGAGATCAGAGACAGTAGGGACCACCTGCAGGACCCACGAGGTCACAGCAGTCTTATAGGGGTTCACAGGGGTCTACTGGCAGATCAAGTTAGCAGCAGACAAGTAGGACCCAAACTGTATAGGTACAGGTTAGGGGCCCTTGTTATGTTTGTGGTGGAGCAGGACACCTAGCTAGAGAGTGTCCACAGGGTTATACAGCAGGGGGACATCCTTGTGTAGGAGGTTCAGAGTAGACAGTGGGTGATTTGGGTAGATCCCACCGTATGTTTGCAGCGGTTGATAACCGCTAGGCAGATTTTTAGGCGCCAGTGATTGAGACATCAGGTATGATTGGGGTTAACCCCATTTCTATTCTCTTTGACTCTGGTGCTACTGATTCATTTATATCTCCATCATTAGTGGAGCGTTGCAGGCTGGTGGCCTCTAGACAGGGTGATAGGTGGGAAGTTGAGTTGGCTTCAGGGGCCAAACTGACAGTAGATACCTTAGTCCATGATTGTGAGATTGCTTTGGGATCCTTCACTACAGTATGCAACCTTAGAGTCATGACACTAGGATCCTATGATGTGGTGTTGGGTATGGATTGGCTTGCGGCTCATCGAGCCAAGCTAGATTGTCGCCGAAAGGTGATCAGCTATTTAGATGATCATGGCACATCAGTTGAGATTGTGGGCATACAGAAGCCCATTGTAGTGCGAATGATATCCACTCAGCAGCTTAAGCGCTGCATGTGGAAGGGATGTCAGTTGTTTGCCATCACAGTGAGTGACAGATCAGATGACGAGCCAGAGGCATCTTTGGATGATCATCCCATCCTTAGAGAGTTTGCCGATGTTTTCCCAGCAGAGTTACTAGGGATGCCTCCCTGATGTGAGGTAGACTTTCACATAGACTTAGTGCTGGGTGCCGAGCCAGTGTCTCGTGCACCCTACAGGATGACCACACATGAGCTCACTGAGCTCAAGCTACAGTTGGAGGACTTGCTAGAGAAGGGGCACATCCGACCGAGCATTTCACCTTGGGGCACTCCTGTCATCTTCATGAAGAAGAAGGATGGGTCTCTTCATTTGTGTATGGACTACAGGTAGTTGAATAAGGTGATGGTGAAGAACCGTTATCCTCTACCCAGGATTGATGATCTTTTCAACCAGATGCAGGGAGCCAGGGTGTTCTCTAAGATAGACCTGAAGTCCGGGTATCATCAGTTGCTCATCGCAAAGGTAGATATCCATAAGACCACCTTCTGGACTCGATATGGACACTATAAGTTCACAGTGGTTCCCTTTGGCTTGATGAATGCCCCTACAATGTTCATGAGTCTCATGAATGGGCTGTTCCGTACCTCTCTAGATCAGTTCATGATCATTTTCCTCGATGACATTTTGATCTACTCACGGACCGAGGAGGAGCATGAGAAACACTTTCATTAGGTCCTATAGTGTTTGCGAGAGCAGAAACTTTATGGGAATTTGGTGAAGTGTGCATTTTTCAAGACAGAGGTTCAGTATCTGGGACATATCCTTTCTGGCGATGGAATCTCAGCAGATCCATCGAAGATCAGAGCTATCAAGGATTGGCTAGCACCTATTAGTGTGACAGAGGTTAGGAGCTTCATGGGGTTGGCTGGTTATTACCGTCGTTTTGTTGAGGGCTTTTCTCAAATTGCGCACCCCATCACTTCCCTTCAGTGGAAATGGAAGAGCTTTCTTTGGATTAAGCAGTGTGAGAGGGCCTTCGGGGTCCTCAAGGAGCGTCTTACCAGCACTCCTATTTTAGCAGTTCCTAATCCTGTAGCAGATTTCATGGTTTGCACAGATGCATCACTTGAGGGATTAGGAGCTGTACTTATGTAGGGTGGTAGAGTGATCACGTATGAGTCACAAAAGCTCAAGACCCATGAGCTGAACTACCCCATGCATGATTTGGAGTTAGCAGTAGTGGTTCATGCTCTAGTCCATTGGAGACATTTCTTGTTGGGTCGTCACTTTGAGCTCCATTCTGATCATCACAGCCTCTAGTATATCTTTACACAGCCAAATCTAAATGCCCGTCAGCGGCGTTGGATGGAGTTCCTATGCGAGTATGACTTTGATGTCCACTACATCAAAGGGAAGGAGAATGTGGTTGTTGACGCATTGAGTCGGAGGTGCCATGAGCTCTTGACCTTGACTTTGTGAGTGGACTTGAGGGATCGCATTTTACAGCATCTGCCAGAGGATGGATGGTATCTAGAGGTGCAGCAGGAGATCAGTTCACAGAGGGCCCTAGTGGGCAAGTTTGCAGGGTATACACTTGACACAGATGGTTTACTTCATCATCAATAGCGCATCTATGTACCCCACGTAGGTGACCTGTGTACTGTGGTGCTATCAGAGGCTCATAGGGCACCATATGTAGTACATCTGAGGGTGAAGAAGATGCATGCCAATCTTCGATAGCTGTACTATTGGGCAGGTATGAGACGAGATATAGCAGAGTTTATTGCTCATTTCCTTGAGTGCCAGAGGGTCAAGGCCGAGCATTAGCATCCAACGGGTCTTCTATACCCACATGACATACCTGAGTGGAAATGGGACACCATTTCCATGGATTTTATTGTTGGTCTTCTTATGTCTTCACATCACCACGATGCCATCATGGTGACAGTCGACAAGTTGACCAAAGTAGCTCATTTTTCTCCTGTGCGCATGATGTATAATGCGCCAGCTATGGTGAGGGTATTCTTGGATGACATTGTGAGACTACATGGAGTACCCCATTGCATCATCTCAGATAGAGATCCAGTGTTCACTTCAGCATTCTGGAGAGCCCTACAGCAGGCATTGGGCACACAGCTCAATTTTAGCTCCGCTTATCATCCTAAGATAGATGGACAGACAAAACGGGTGAATCAGGTATTGGAGGACATGCTTCGGATGTATGTTACAGACCATTAGTCTAGATGGGAGGAGTATCTTTATCTAGTTGAGTTTGCCTACAATAATGGGCATCACAACTCGTTAGGTATGCCTCCCTTTCAGGCTTTATACGGCAGACCATGCAGGACACCATTGAGTTGGGATCAGATTGTGGACAGAGTCGCCATTGGTCCAGAGCTAGTTCAGAATATGGAGCAGCAGGTCACATTGATTAGACAGAGGTTGTAGGAGGCACAGGATAGGCAGAAGAAGTATGCTGATGCTAAGAGGATAGATCAGATCTTCTTAGTGGGAGATAGGGTATTCCTTAGAGTGCGGCCACAGAAGAGTCCAATCCATTATGGAAAGGGCTCTAAGCTCGCACCACGGTTCGTAGGTCCCTTTGAGATTTTGGAGCGGATAGGACCAGTTGCCTATCATCTAGCTTTGCCACCTAGCCTGTCACGTATCCATGATGTTTTCCATCTTTCTATTTTGAGACAGTATATATCTGATGTATCTCACATTCTGGACTGGAATGCTTTACAGGTAGAGGCACACGGGTAGTTGGTACTGGAGCCAATTCACATATTGGCTCGTCAGATGTTGGGCGTTAGAGGTCGAGAGCTGGACTAGGTTAGGGTCCAGTGGGATTGATATGACGAGGTCACGGTGACTTGGGAGGATGCAGCTAGTTTGAGGGCACACTATCCTCACCTTTTTGATGACTTCCAGGAGGAAGTTCAGTCTTAGGGGGGGAGGATGTGAGGCCGACTATCTTACCTCCCATATTTTGATCATTGTGCTATTTAGTAGTAACTATGTTCCATTATGCAAACTTGATGTTTTATCTCACTGATTTGATATATGTGATTTGATTCCATCATATTGGATGATATGTTGTAGTTCGATATATGGGATTTATATTAGATGTTATTGTGTTATGAGATTCTAGTTATTTATGTGATGTGAACTAATTGACATGTTATGGAAAATGTAGTTTAACTTGTAGTTACGTATTGATGTTTATTTTGATTTGTGTGGAGTTAATTTCAGTTGCTTCAGCTATGACTTTTTTGAAAGGACTGACACTTGATCGAGATGTGCAGGTTTTACGTTCCCTAGCCACAAGAAATCAGAGGTAGGATTCACACCATGTTATTCCCAGTTAAGCCGATCCGTTCCCAAGAGGGATAAGGATCACATGTGAAATTGCATGATGATTTATTGTGCTTGGTTTAAATTTTATTTATTTTTAAGCCTTAGTACCCCCTCTCTTTCTTATTTTGATTAATATTAAGTGTTGTAAAATTTTAATTGATTTATGTCAATTGGTATTTTTATTATTTTATTTGGGCCATTTATATGTGGATTTTTTACCCCTTTCATGACCCCCCTAGGGTCCCAAAAGTTACCCTAGGTGGTCAACCATGAGTCTAGGGTCAACTTGGACCACCCAACCCTAGTTTTGACTCACCTTAGGTCACCCTAAACCATGGTTGAGTCAAAGTGACGAAAATTGGAAAGAGGGAAGATGAGGGATGGGCCTTGCCTTGGGAAGAACCACCTCCCATCCCTATGTTTTGGGAAGTATTCCCAAGGAGGACTAGGGAGGTCTCTAAGAGTCCTCCCAAACTCCCAAGTGAGTGGGAGCACCACCCAAGGCCATTGTCTCCTTGAGGTGTGAGTGGGAATCAAACTCACCACTTGTCCCCCTCCCACTTGTGTGGAAGCACAAGTGGATGAGGTGGAGATGGAGGTGGAGGGAGAGGAGGAGATTTGTCATCCTCTTACCTTCTCACTCTTACAAGTGGCTTAGGAGGAGGGAAGAGATGGTGACAAATGTCACCTTCTCATTACCTCAAGGCCAAGTGGATGGCCTATAATAGCTCCTCTTGTAGAGGATTGGGGGTTCTTCCATTCTATTCTTTTTCCTTGCATTTTAGAGACTTCTTGCAAATTTAGATTTCCTTACTAGTTTGGAGGAGTTAGAGAAGGTTGGGAGAAAATCTGAAAGGTTGGAAGGCTTGGGAAGGTTTGGAGTTCTTCACCAACTTCTACTTCCAATTGTCAAGACCCTGAAGGTAGGCTCTTAACTTGCTTCTTGTTTTTGCTTATATGATGTTCCATGTTTGAATTCTGGTTGTAGGTTTCTTTGAAATGTGTTGTTTTGCATTTGATGTTGGGGTGGGTGTCATGGTGAGAGCACCTCCAATGGAGGAAATGCTCAACTTGTATGGGTAGGGGAGAGGAACAATCCTTGGGGGCTCTCCCACAGTATGTGTTTATGTGTTTATGCCTTAAGGGCCTATTATCATTTGAGGAGGAGATATCTATATAGCAAGAGTGCCAAGCAAATTGGTGTGAGATTCTTGTGGATTGAGGTGTTTAGGGAATTTGGCTAGAGGCCATGTGTTGAGATTTTCTTTATCATTGGGAGCCCCTTTAAGTTGAGAGGTCTATTCCCTACCCTCACCAAACTCATTTTTATGAGTTGATGTAATGTGTTAAGCCTATGGGTTGCGTGTGTTTAGTGTTTGTTTTTCTATGGAATGGAACCTTATGTGAATTCCCTACCTCCCTAGCTCGGGGGTGACCCACTTGTGGGTCTACAGTAGGGAGGAGAGCTTTCCTTTCTCAGTGGCTGCATTCTTGGTTGTTTCTTTGTTGTGCTTTAGTTGCAGGTAGTTATGTGAAGAGGTGGAGTTGTTTGGAAGCTCATCATGGTGTTCAAATGGTTCCCCATGTAGAATTGAAGAGGCTGGTTTAGCCTTGGTCCTTGTGGTCTTCTTGCCCTGTAAATTCTTGTTAATATTGCAATGAAAATTGCCATAGAAGTTGGCTATGATAGCATTGTAATGTGAACATTTTGTATTAAGAAAATGCATGGAAAAGAAACTTAGATGCTTTCTACCTTTGTTCTTCAGAAAGATTAAAAAAAAGGGGGGATTCATGTATGTGATATAAGTAGCTATTTAGATTTTGATATAAATGAAAGGAAGGAATTGAAATCCTTGGTTAGTTTATTCTATCACTATCTATTGTGTGGAGATGTGAAGTTGTGAAATAGTTGTGAAAAGTATATATATTTAAAATTTTCTGCCATTATAGTGTCAAAAGAAAATATGCAAGTGTCAATAGATTGCTGACCAGAATTATTTGGGATGTAAGAAAGAAAAGTGCAATTTTTCTGTTTGTCTTTATCTTGCAAAAAGATATATATATATATATATATATATATATATATATATAGTTGCTTTTCCTAATCACTATCTAAATCTGAAAGTCTTCCTTTTTCATTTTAGGACTTAACAAGTGATTATTTTGTATTTCAAAAAGAAAGCAAATCTTTGTTAAAAATATATATATATACATTTTGAGTATACTGCTGGTACATGAACTGTATATACAGTTAGAACACTTATAATGTTATGTGTGTAGTATTTTATGCAAAAAAAAAAAATAGCTTATAAATTTATTAATGCTGTTTAGTGAATAGGGTTTTGGTTATATTATTGAAAGGAAGATATATTTCTTTTTATAAAAAAAATATAAAAATATAATAATAATAGATGAATAAATTCAAATAAGGTTAAATACTAATTATGTAACTGCTGGACCATATTACTTTTCATATAATGTATATATATATAGAAGAAATATATATATATATATATATTTATATGAATGAAGAATATATAAATATAGATATATATATATATATATTTAATATACGAATAAACATAATGCTACAGAATAAAGTATAAACCTATAATGAATGCTGTTAGAGATTTAGGGTTCATTTTATGTTTTTTTTTTAATATATATATTAAAAAAAAAAAGAACAAAAAAATGAAAAAAAATTAAAAAATATATATATATAAAAAAAAGGAAAAGAGGCATGGGGTACGGTGGCCATGACAGCCGCCGCCCACCATACCTCCCACGTAGCAGATAAGGGGGGTGTGGGTGGGGGCTCGGCCCCCTCCCCACACCCCTTACCCTCTAGAAAAACCCCCGCAGGGGTGCGCCTCCTCCTCCTCCTCCCGTTACATCTGCTACTGACTCCCCTTCGCCAGAGACCCTGCCGCTGGCCGCACCACCTATGCTCCGCCACACACAGCGTCGCCCCACGGTGCCCTTCGTCTCCCACACACAGGTGCCGAAAACCTCCCGCACATGGCACAACCTTCACACTACCCCTTTGCAATTCGCGCCACCACTGCCACAACTCTTCCTCCTCCGCCACCACACATCACCACTTCCCTTTCGACCCTGCAGTAAACCCAAGCCCATTTCATCTTTTAACAAAAAGATGTGTGTATAAGTATTACACACACAAAAACAAGGAATATAAATATATTTTTATTGGTATCACAGAACTGTGCATACCTCCAACCGACAACTATATCCTCCATTGATGCCCTCCAACCCTAAACCTGCAAGTTGAGGAAAAAGAAATAAACAAAACAAGTAAAAGAAGATATGAGAAGGATATGGAAATAGGTTTAGGGCAACCTTTATTTGGAAAACTATTCTTTTATTGTGTTAGGATTTTTAGGTTGAATTTTCATTTTTATTTTGTTTAATAAATACATATATGAAACATTTACCTTATATAAACAATATCATACATATATATGTGTGTAATATTGTTTGCAAAAGAAAAAAATGGGTAAATTCTTTTAATTAACATATATATATGTGTAACAGATAAAGTCTTTTTTTATATAATTAAAATATTTATTTCTATTTATGTAATATTTTTTCTCTAGTTATGATAAAAGGAAGCCTATTAGAATAGAATTAAATAGCGGTTAAATCTTCTTGCCAATGTTTATATATGTATATTAATTACGGGTATAAATTATATAAATGGGGACATGATTTTCCTAACAAACAAAAAAAAAGTGATAATTTTAATATCGATAATAAATGCATAATTATGTTAGGGAATTATAAAAAAATATATATAAATATAAATAAATATATATATATATATATATATATATATAGTACTTTCAAAATAAAAAGACCAATTATACGATTATATACATATAAAAGTCTATCTAAAGAAATTGTGAATCAGGAATTAAACTGTTTATTCAAAATGTAAACCAAACAAGAGTATTATTCATAACGAAATTATTTATCCTTGTGAATTTATTTTGAGTCGACTTACATATGTTACCAGAGGCTAACCGAGTTAAACCCGTAAGTTGAGAAATGTCCTATGGAGGAAAGGAGAGATAAATTAACTTAATTTTTCATCATTGATTTTGTCTTAGGCTAATTTTTACATTTAATCATGGTATTTATGCTTAATTATTTTTATTTAATTATTTAAAATTGAATTAAATATTTTCCCTGCCCTCTAATGGCATTTTAATTTAAGATTTATTTTGCGTCAACGACAATGCGTTATGCTGCCGAGTTTTGGTTAGGCTTGTAGGGTTTATTTTATGCATTGAGATAATTAACTTTCATTCCACCACCCAAGACCTAATCACGTGCCATCTGGTCATCAAAACTAATTCACTTGTCGTTCCAAGTACAATTAGGGTTCATTGCGGTCAACTTCATCATCGCCTAGGAGACTTAGGGTCCAGGTTTGTTTAGTCTAAATGTCGAAGTGACACACGCCGAGTCATATACCCCTAGACAACTTACACCTCATCGAACATGTGGTTGTGTTCACGCCTCAGGCGTGTTGCCATCGAGCACGCAAATGCATGCGAGGTGGTTTTTAGGGTTAGGGAGAAAATTTTTTTGAGGCCCGTGTCAAGACCACATGGTGAATGTGATTATGACACAGGCATTTGTGTGTCATGTCTAGACAGGAGATGCGGGCATGACAACTGTATTCATCATAAAATTCAGTCATGGGTTTTAGATTTCCATCCATAGTGACTGATTTTATTACATCTTCCATGGAGATTGTGAGCTTCTCAACATATGTATATATCTTCTACCTTTTTCTTGCCTTTTTGCTTTTGGAGGGCTTCTCCTTAGTCACTTTGGCAGATTTTGTTCCAGAGGCTTTCAACTCCTTTACCTTAGCATCAAAATCAACTTTTGTGCTCTTATAGGTTCTTGTGGGGCCTTTGTTTTCACTCTTTTTCCTTCTTTTTTAGATGATTTGCCTTCCGGTATCTCAGGATTGGCAAGTTTTGGAGGAACAGGGGTAGCAACAGAGCTTCTAGTAGTCTTTGATGTGGAGGAGGATCCTACTGGAGCACTTCCTTGTTTCTTATCCTACTTCTCCTTTTCAGCCTTTTCAGTTCTTTCCCTAAATTGCCTCATAGCTTCCTTTGTGAGACCTAGATTCTCGGCCAACTTCTCAACTTCTTTTCTTACTTTTCTGTTGGTTTCCAGTTCCTTGAGCTCAGTATGTAGTTTTAAACTTATCTCCTCATATGTCCCAAATCTTTCAACTGTTGTGTCTTTTGGCTTGCTTAGAAGATGTTAAGCATACATATTCAAGATTTTTCCATCTACTTCATACCCCATGGGAATGATCCAAACAGTTCTGGGTTCCATTGCTTCCATTAAGCACTGATTAGTGTCAACCATAAAACATATTCCATTATTGTACTTCTCAACAATTGTTGTAGGGATTTTTTCCCTTGAATGCATCATACTCTGAAAGTTCTTGAAGTATCCCTAGATTGCAGTTTTCTATGCTTTATAGTTACCAATGTTGTGTAGGTGATCTCTAAACTGAATAGCAACTAGCTCATCATTAGTCCAGTGTACACCCTTTACTCCATGTACTTCATTCATATAGTAGAAGAACAAACATAGAACCAATGTACCATATTTAAAAGTATTTTTCTTATCTTTCATGATTTTGTTCAAGTTCTTAATCAGCTGGTTTTGTAATAGCTCACCTAAGTCATAATTTACATTTTCCTTCAACGGTTGATATGTTGCATATATAGTAGTTTTGGAGACTGAATTCTCTTCTAGAGTGATAGATCTTGTAGCCAATAACCATGGAAGCAAACTTCACATCCAGTTCTATAATCTCATTTATGGTCATAGCCCTCTTATCAAATTTTACACCGATTGCATCAGTAACAGTTTGGTTTTTCACAGATTTCAACATGGGTAATCCACCAGTTGAGTTTAACCCTGTCACAATTTTGATAACATCCTTGGTAATCTTGAATGGTTTTAATAGCCATATGAATTCATCATGCATCTAACTCAAAACATATCAGACCCATTCATCTTCATCAAATGTTGGAAACCCCATAATCTGAATAAAATGTTTACCATGCAGTGCCTTGTACTCGGGTTTAAGATCATGATTTCCATCCATTAGTTGACTCTAACAATTCTACAAACCTTGAATCCCCAAATTCATCTATGCTCGCATGAATATAAACCCTAATATCTTCAATATGCAGCACACCATATGGAATACTTGAAAGTGCACCTAATGGGTTGACTTCTATAGATTTGTGTGGATGTTTCTTAAATTTGGGTCGAGGCCTTTCAGTAATGTTAATGACCAAAGGTGTAACCATTGTAAAAGGATTATAAGTTCAAAGTTTCACAGATAAATACATTTTTCATGAGATTAGGGTTGACGGATAAATTCGCCGGTTGCACTTGAATTCCTTGTAATCTTAGCTCAGACACTATTCTTCATGCTTTCTTTGAGTGTAAAGTGATTCAAATGAGGAGTGAACATTTTTTATGCTTCGTAAAACCTATTTTTCCTTTGTAATAAATAATCTGTCCAAACTTCATTTGGTTACTCTGTTTCTTGAATAGTTTTCATGAATCTCTCCGTAAATTTCCATATCAACATCTTTTCTTTTGAAAATCCTTCCAAATGTTTTGAAGCAATTCAAAATATCTTCTCTCATTGTGCCAGATCTAGGCACCCACTTACTAGCTAGGAGAATTTGATTTTCAATGCAGTTCCCCCTGAGCAAGAGCTCCAAATTCAATTCCTAGAGGAATTCTCAACACCAGATTCCAATACAGACCCATTATTATTGTTCACAATTGTTTTCTTAACCCATGTCTTGCTCATTTCATTCTGGATCTCATTCACATCAATTTTTCCTTTGCCTTTGTCTTGTCTCTGCTCATCTAATTTTTTGTTTACTAGATCTCTTCTTTCATTATTCCTACTTCTGCAGAATCTTGCAATATGACCAGATTTATTGCAATTAAATCCTTTGTTCATATACTTGATTTCATCTTGATCTGTATTGATTAGCCATGTGTCCAAATCCATTGCAATAAAAATAGTAGCCATTGAAAGAATTGCCATTTCCTTTATTGTTAGGGCAATTCATTATCATACTTCTGCATTCATTCAATTTGTAACCATACCTCTTGCACTTGAAGCATTGATCAGAGAAGGATGGATCATTTTGATTTACTCTGCTTCTACACTGAGTAGCTCTATGACCAAATTTATTGCAATTAAAATAATTTCCATTGAATGATGGATATCTTTGAGCGTTAGGCTGTCTTACCAGAGGTCTTCTAGGTCTGTTTCTCCCATTCCTTGGTTGAAAATTTCTTTGTTCAGATCCAGAGCTGTCACCTTTCTCATATCTAAGACCATGCTTGTCATCATCCTTTTTCTATCCTTCAAGCAGTGCTTCAAGTTTAGCTAAGCTTATCTTGAACTTCTCCTTGTATTCATTTGCAACTTCTAGGTCATGTCTGAGAATGACAATTTGCCTTTCAAGTTCTCTCTCATTGTCTCTACTTTCTTATAGATTAGACTCTAGGAGGCTAGCTATTCTATCCAATCTACAAATTCTTTAGTTCTTTCTTTTAGATTTTAATTCAGGTCTTCTTCAATTTTCTTTGGTTAGCCTCATCACCCCTGATTCCATCTCATGTTTTAGGACAACAACTTCTTTGGCTAACTTCTCACATTCCTTTGTCTTATCTTTTAGAGCCTCATCCTTGGTGTTCTTTTCATAATGATTTCTTGGTTGAAGAGGTTGTTCCTTCCTCTTCTCATTAGATTTGCTCAATTTTTCTTTTAAAGTCTCAATGAGGTCTTCAACAATTTTAAGGCTCTCTTGTAGCTCTTGGACTTCTATTCTGGACTGCTCAAGATCTTCTAGAGTGAGATTAAGTTATCCTTGGAGGTTATATTCATCCATTTTAATGCCTTCCCAGATCTTCTCAAGCTATTAAACTTTTTCAAAGGAACCTTGCTCTGATATCAATTGTTGGAATTGGAGGTGACAACTGAGAGGGGGGTGAATCAATTGTCTTAAAACTTTAAAACTTGTAGCAATTAATTCCTCTTTACTACTTCATTAATAGATTAATAATGTTATCATGAAAAGCAAGAATCAATAACACATGAGCAAAAGTAGAAATAACACATTTGACACCAAGATTTTTGACGTGGAAACTTAGTTAAGGGAAAAACCACAGTGGGGGTTAACCCACAAAGATTATACTCTGTTAAAAGTATTACAATGGAGAATACACATGCATTTGGGCTCACTGCCTAGAGATCACTACTCAAAGAAAGGCTCACTACCTACAATAGGCTCACTGCCTATAGGAAGAAGATTACAATGTGTTTGAACTGATAGTTAGCATCTGCCAATGCAAAGATTTAGTTCTAGTTAAGCACAAAATATAGACTTGATACACTTCATCTTTCTTCTGCCATGTTTACTGCTCTGCCATAATCTAGATCTTAGATATCTTCTCTTTCACACCCTTTTTCTACTCTTTTCACATTTACTTCATATTCATACACACACACACACATTCAACACTCGAATCCATTATCTATATATATCTACTTCAAGTAATTCAATCACTTTTCTGTCAACCTTATGAACTTAACTAACAATATAAGTACTCTGTTATGTTAGTTGAATCCATGCATAACTTGTAACGTGGGCCAAAACTTGCATTCACAAATCATTAATCATGTCATCCATTATCACTGATCATCACAAATCATCCAACAAACAACTTCCATTTATCTAGAACCAAGATCAATTACAAGGTCAGCTTATTCTTCTGTTGTCTGTACTATCAAACTGTAACCCCATACTCAGATACAAATAACTTTTGAATCCTTCATCATTGAAGGTTAATATTATGGATTTGGATTACCCTGATAATCCTTATAACTCCTTCAGATCTATAGCATACTCTGATTTACCAACAGAGAGATCTGGACCAAGATACCGGACCCTATCACATGCTCTATCTTTGGCTACCTAGACTTAGATAAATTATGATTCTGACTTCTGGTATAAACAAATTATGTTATGTGGATGAGTGGAATAGTCTTAGTTGCCATCAATGACAACACCTATCATGCGAAGTAGTGTCTATTGCCAACATGAACTTGATGCACTTGCATCCCTTCTCACTGGCTAGGCAATATGATCCTTATGATAGGATGCTGGCATTACATAAGAAGCCTATGCATTAGAAGCACATTGAGGATTTCTGGGTTGACTGTGATGATGAGGTAGAAGTAAGAAGGAGAGTTTACCAGAGGCTTACTCTGAATCATATATGCACCTTAGATTGCATGTCAGTGCCTACTCAGTTACATGAAGATGATGGTAGGATCATGTCCCAAGAATATGAGGATAATAAAGTATACAATAAAACAATATCAGCTCTGGAGTGGAATCAGCCAAAGGAGACTTCCTTAGACCAGATAACTTAGAAGGTCATACAATTGACCAAGGAGTGGGTAGAAAATGAGATCACCTAGCTAAAGAATAAAGGAGTGGCACTCACCGTGGACAACAAAAGAAAGAGGCAAGAATTATTAGATGAGGAATATGATGATTTCCTCAAGGAAAAGAGGTAGTCAAATGGAGAAAGGAAGCAAAGTAAAAATAAGAAAGGAAGCCAAGTAGCTGGGGTGATGGTCATTCGACAACCTCTGTCAGGAATTAAGGTGTCTCAACCTTTGCAAATTCCTAATGTTGTATTTATTTATACCTTGTTGAGTTGGCATAGTCGGCACCTTATGTACATGTAGCAGACTAAATTTTGGTGACTTTGGCAGCCATGGTTTCCCCCTTGAATAATTAATAGGGGTTTGGGGGCAGCACCCCCAAGACGGGGTCAAGGGGTGGAGTATCTTTGCACGAGATAAAGGCATCTTTGGGCAGTCAAGGAAGGTTATGACAAGTTGTAAGAGGAATAAGATATTTTTAGTCAGTGTATGATAGATTCTCTTACAGCTGTAAGTGCTGTTAGTTATGACAGATTCTAGATAGTTGTAAGGTGCATAAGAGCATCCGTCATAGCCTATTTTGGGATAAGGCACCCACATTGGGATGGGATGTTCGACAAGTGTCCTTAGGCGTGGGTTTTGGGGCATGAGTTCAAGATGGACCCCCATCTCTAGAAGGTTCCATATTTGCCTTGTAAACTCTATAAAAATAGGTGCTTGGATGAGAGATATGTAGTTTTTGTACAGGTACTATTATGTTGGTGGAATATCTCCATATTCAACATTTGAAGACTCTTGAAAGAGCATTGGCTCTGAAACTATATTATAATCTGTTATTGTTTACTGTAATACATTTGAGCTATGTTTTGGAGTGTGGGGTTTTTCACTTGTAAGGGTTTTCCCCACGTATATCTTGTCTCTCTCTCTCTCTCTTTTGTCTACTTTCTGTGTGTATGTGTATTGTTGCAATGTATCTGTTAGATGTTCTATGTTGCTATAGTTGTAAGAATTAAAATTGAATTTGCATACATCTCTCCTCATTAGATTAGTGTAGGAAGCAATTTCCATACACCTAGCTTCCTTTCAACCTCAACCAAAGGAAAATGTAGCTTCCACATTAGTTGTAACATCACCTCATACACTTGCAAAGAAAAAGAAAGCTGTTATAAAGCCTGCCCTTTCTATTGTTGAGGAGGAGGAAGAACCCTTAGATGATGATCTCTTGATCAAGAGGAAAAAGAAGAAGGTCCAAGCACCACCTCAAAAGAAACAAAAACCTGTTATGAGGGGGGTTGTGGATATAAACCCCATTCTATTGAGAGGAGCAGGTGGTGAAGGTATTTTGAAGAATTTTCAACATGAGGTTCCCATTGCTGATATAATACAATTTAAGATTGAAAAGGCAGAGGAACAAAGAAAAAAGATGTATAGTTCAAGAAAAGAGCCACCTTTTCCATTAGATGATATAGTGGACTTATCTGATGATGATGTAGTCAATGATGTTTCTTCTCATTTTATGGAGACCTTAGTGGAAAATATAAAGATGACCCCTCATGGTACTCCCATAGTTCAAAAGGAATTTCATCATGAGGAAGTTGAAGTAGAGGAAATTGAAGAAGATAACCCTAAAGTGGTGGCAAAACAAATTGGATTGACAATCTTGGTCGATCAAGTCACCAGCCCTACAACAATAGCCCTGACTTATCAGGGTGATGGGGATCAAGATAAAGACAAAGATTTACCTCTGAAACAAGAAAAACTAGAAGTCAATGTACATATGGAGGATGATGAAGAGATGCTTGATAAGTATGATGATTAGGATAACGAGCCAGCACCAGAAGAGGGAACAAATGAAAAGGAAATAGATAAAGTCCAAAACCTTAGAGAAATAGACACATCAAAAGATGGAGAACAAAATCCTCAACAAGGTGATGATCAACAAAAGGAAGAAGAAAATGTGAACAAGAATGATCAAGGTGATCATCCCTATAAATTTGATCAAAATGTTCAATCTCCTCATGAAGATCAAGCACAACAAAATATGCAGGATCAAAATGTGAATGCATCACAAGAAACTCCTACACAAGAAGAGATCCCTCATGAGGAAATTCAAGAGGATAAACAAAGGAAAGAAAGTTCTCCACCAAGGGTGGAGTGGAATGTAGAGTCTCAATATGCTCACATTGAGCAAACATACCAACAAAGGTCAACTGATGAGATACCATGTTGGCTGCAGTAGGAGATAAGCCCACCTCAAGATAATGATGTACCTAAGTTTGATGTTTCTAAATTATTCTCAACTGATATGATTAAGCCTAAGAGAAAGGCAAGAGCTACATCTGTAATCAAGAGAGATCCTACCACAAGCAGAGAACAGCTCATGTAGCTTTACAATTAGCAGATAAGGCAAAAGGAGAGATAACTATTAATGAATTTCAAATAACTAATGTTGATCTAGGCTTTGCTACTGAGGAGCAGGAGGGCCAAGAGGCCTAGGATATTATTGAATCTCTGATGAAAAGTGTGACAAGGGAGAAGGACAAAAATAAAATGCATAAGGAGCACAATGCTCAGCTACATACATTTATAAAAGGGTTAATTGACCTGAATCACATGGCAATCAACACAGCCACCCCCTCGACCATCATTGTAGACACCCAAATTTGTCCATGTCTAGCAACACCTTGTTAAATCACTAATCCATTAGCCAATTAATTAAATAAATTTTATTTATTTAATTAAAATCCTATTCTCATCCACTTAGCCAATTAATTAAATAAATTGTATTTATTTATTTAATTCCACATCATGTCTTATCTCATTTTATGCATTTATCCTATTAATTAAATAAATTTTATTTATTTAATTAATTTCCAACTCATATTCCAACTAATTCAAATATTTTATTTGAATTAAGCCCTCATCATTGATCACATTTCAACACTTGGCCATTTCCCATTCATCATGTGTTGTAAGACAACTTTCATTTAAAATCCTTCACATGCACAACTAATCGGACCTAAATTTAGTAACTTTCAATCCTAGCCATTCACATAGCCTCTGAATCTCCACCGTTGATTGATCTTGGTTGAGTTCTATATAAACACCCTCTCATTCCATATGAGACATCCAGCAATCCAGCAATCCAGCAATCATATAGCACCTACATTATCATCTTGAGCATTTGAGCATTTGAGCTTTTATCATCCATCATGGCAGCTTTCAGCTTTGTAATTGCTTATTGTTGAAGAAGCAGTCCACATCTCTCTCTCAAACAAGGAATCGCACAGTCTAGGTGATGTTATGCTTGAATCGCATTATCCTTTGATTTCATTTAGGTTAGATTCCTTGATGATGGTAGGGTTAGGGTTTCATGACTATGTCTGATCTTCCACACCTGACTTTCACCTATCACATTTTGGCATGCCCGGTGGGACTCACGTCCCTGATTAACTTTATTTTTTGGAGTTGTTTCTTTGAAGATCAGATTCTACAGGTGCTCGCAGAAAATTCAAGTCGCTTTTGAACGAAAATCTGCCGCTTTCAAATTTTTGCGTCACTTTTAAGCTGGAACAGGCTGCATTTTCCTCTCTGGATCGCCTTTAAACAAACAGTCGTCGCTTGAGGTAAAACGGTATCGCTTTTGTTCTTAAAATGTTCGCCTGTTATTTTTGTGGCTGCTTTGACAGTATTTATCGCTTTTGACCTAACATCTGCCGCTTTTACACATAATCAGGTCGCTTTAGACATAACAGTGGCCACCTTTGCAGATGTTCGCGTCGCTTCTGATCTAACAGTACTCGCCTTTACACTGATCTATGTCGCTTATGAGCTAATAGTAATCGCCTGTGCAGGTTAGGGTTTTAGCTTTTGCTTGCAGATACAGGTCGCTTTTGTCTTGCAACAGATCGCTTCTGGGTATATCTGGATCGCATATGAATCGACAGAGGCCGCCTTTGACTTCATTAGTATCGCTTATGGACTGATAATACTCACCTGTTAGACTAGGGTTTTTGTTTATCAGCTGTGTTTTTGCAGAAACAGTTCGCATCCAGCCCTTAATCGATCGCTTATGGCCAATCTGCATCGCTTATGAGCTGACAGGTGTCGCATCCTGTGTTTTTACGCATCGCATATGATCTGCAGTATTTCGCCTCTAATATAATGGAGGTCGCTTTTGATCAGCAGTGAATCGCATGTGGTAAGTTCTGTTGTTTTCAAATCTATTTCAGTTCCAGTTTGATTTTTGGCTATTAACTGGGTATTTGCGCACTATCTTATCAATTTGTCCAAGAAAGGAGGTTATCAAACTACTGACATATCTATTGCAGGTTCGATCGGTCCAAGATTTGTGGTTTTTTTCACTAAATTAGGCATATTTGGGCTTGGTGCTTAAAATGAACTACTGTTTGCTCCGTGCTTGATTTATCTTTTTGATTGCTTGCATGTGCCTGATTGTAACCCAAATTTAATGACAAAAGTATCCTCTCCCCTTGCCTATCAAATGGATCTTGGGTGTATGAGAACTTGTCATTATCTTTAGAGGGCCTGCCTTCCCGCTGTGAGAAGGGATACGACCCAAGCGGTAACGGGCTAAAGCCAAGTCCTTCCGAACCGCTATATAAGAAAAGTGTTTGTGTCGAAAGCCACAAACAACGGGTGCAGTTGTGTTATACCGATAGCCAACCTCCCCCAAAACCCTCCAAGGCACAACCCTTGGAGGCTGGGAGACTCCATAACGGAGAGTAGCGCCGCCGCACGTATAGCCACCCGAATGGATGCCCTTATTAGCAACTTTGTGTAGTAGCCAAAAACCTTCTATCTATTGACGCAGAGGGCAAAACCCTTGAAGCGGCCCCGATTCATGCGGTTCTTAGCCGAGGTAGCAGGGACAATCTAAAGGTTTGGAGAGGGTCAAGCCTTATAAGAATCCCAGATCTTGGTATGCGTGAGAAGTGTGTGCAAATGTAAGGAGGAGCCGGTGCTACCAAGATCCTGGAGCTACCTGCTTTGAATAGGCGCAGCTAGGGGATTCAACAGATACTGTCCTATCCTAGCCTAGGTTGTATCAGTTTGTGCTTGTTGTGAGTGTGAGTGACTGTTATCATTGTTTTCTTGCTGAAAAACTACAAAATCTGACAACTTTTACACAAACACAGTCTCTTTTGAACCTAAACTGCTCGCATACACCACAGACATCGCTTCTGAACTATAATAATTCACTTTTTGCTTGAATTGCATCACTTTTAAACAACAACTGCCTGCATATCACCTGAATGGAGTCGCTTTTAAACCGCAGTTGATCACCTTTTGCTTGAACGAAATTGCTTTTGAACCACAGCTGATTGCCTACTATCTGAACCAAGTCGCATCTGAGTCATAACCAATCGCATCTTGTCTGAGCCAAATCGCTTTTAAGCCGCAGTTATTCACCTGATTCCTGAACAAGCTCGCCTCTGAATAACAGACTGTCGCCTATAGGGATATCTGAGTCACCTCTGATTAACAAGAAATCGCCTTTGAACCAACAGTCATCGCCTCTGGCATAGCATTCGCTTCTGGTTAGCACTATCATTTTTCTGTCAAAACTAAACCAGATCGCATCTGAGCTATCATTGATCGCCTTTAGCATCCTTTGAGTCGCCTTTGAGCTATCATCAGTCGCCTGTAGCTAAAATCCTTGCAAATTTCAGTGCATCAGCTGAGTTAGCCACAAGTCCAGCTTGCTTAAGTCTCAAACATCAGCTTTCAGACTTCTCTTTGATCAACAGCAAATACCTGGACTTTGCCTTCTATTTTGAGCTTATCAATCAATCACAACTCATGAGCTTTTCCATCTTTTTGAGACCCCAACCAGAAAATCAGACATCAATCCAATCATTTCAATCAGCAAACATCCTTCAGCTGTAGCTTCAACACACATCATCCTTCAGCTTTAGCTTCAGCAAACAACATCTTTTAGCTTTAGCTCCAACAACCATCAATAGCAAACAACATCTTTTAGCTTTAGCTCCAACAAACATCAACAGCAAACAATCTTTCCCTTGAGTGATTAAGCTACCTCTAGGGAAAACCAACAACAACTCAACCAAAACAAACCAACCAAGCGAACTAGCCAAACCAGCAAACCAAACCAGCAAACCAAAACAACAACCAATCAACCAACTAGCCAACTACCATCTTTTGGGTCTTAAGACTTTGACAAGCTTAACTTCATCATCAACATCATGCCTCAAACTAGGAGTCAATATCGAGCTGAAATAGAAGCCAAATTGAAAGCTGAAATGGAAGCCAAATTGCAAGTTGAGATGACACAATTCACAACACCTCTTAAGGACGCAACTCAATTTACAACTGGTATGCCTTCTCATATGTTTATACCTCAAGGATACACTATTGGCGAGTCATCTTCACAATGAATGCAACCTCCACCATCCTTGGAAACTTTCGAAGAACAATCTCAAGACGACTCATCAGAATTCCAAGATACCTATCTATGGGACCAAGTTGAGAAACTCATGATATCTGAGCCTGATCACTGTTTTCTCCAACTTGCTCACATGGGTGCTAAACTACCTAAAGACTTTGATATATCCACTATTAGAGAGCAAGATCCCAACACTACTGTTGTTGTTGCGAATAGACCATCTACTATAGTCACATCATCTCCAATTACATTGCAAACATCGTCCTCATTGCCTATTGTTGCTTCATTTGAGTTACCACGATCAGAGCATACTTTAGAACCATTGATAGTGCCCACCAATGTGCTCTCTCTCATGTCACAAAATCTCAACATTCCACCTTTTCATGTCCCTCAACATATCTCTCCTTCTACCATGACTATTTCCATGCCTCAAGTAACACAAGCTGTTCATGCAACACAAGCGTAAACACTTCGAGCATCACAAGCCATTCCCATATCTTATGGTGTGCATACCTCTCAAACCATTCCAACAACACATGTTGTCCATACTTCACACCCATTACACTCTACCACATCTCATATACCAACTGCTAATTCCTCCATGTTATCCTATAATCCCAACGTTAGTCTCATTGACATGAGTGATCCCCTCATTTCTCAAGCCAATCCAAACAATAAGTTCACTTATGTTGATCAGCTTACATCCATGCTGTCCTCTTCTTCCAATCCTTCACACACTATCAATCCATCTTATGCTACCCAAGGCTTCTCTAATATCACCCAACACATGACATATACCAATCCTCATATTGTCCAAAATACCAATCCCAATGTTCATCCTTCTGTCATATCTACCAATCCCTCCATCACTTACCATGTCATGAATTCAATCCCAACTTCCCAACCATCTGCTACTATCAATCCAACATCCACTTCTCATGTGATGCACACCCAATTGCCGCTTGTGTCTGAAGGACAGCAATCCTCCAACACATACATGTCACATACCACTCCTTTGACATATATTGTCGGCACACAACCCCAACAAACAGTCATAGCTTCATATATCCCACAACCACAACAAACAGTCACAACTCCACATATACCACAACCGCAACCACAATATGTCTCATATTATACTCCACCCCCTTCGCAACAACAACAGTTATCTTCAGCCAATATCCAACAGATGATCGATGAAAGGGTAGGACAAGGCAAGAAACCTTTCTCTCTCGAAAACATATGCGCCTATCCATTTGACAAGTCTCTTAATATGATACCTTTTCCACCACACTTTGAAATCCCACAATTTGATAAGTACAAAGGGAAAGGAAATCCGGACGACCATCTTCGAGCCTTTTTCGTGGCATGTCTCGATGTTGCCTATGATGATACATATCTTTTGAGACTATTTCCTCGAAGCTTAGCAGGACAAGCTCTCGAATGGTTTTCTCATTTACCTCCAGGAATTAAGACTTTTTCAGAATTGGCAAACAAGTTTCGATCACACTTTGCCTTCAACATTGAACATGAGGTAAACATGAATGACCTTGTCAACAACAAACAATGCAATGGTGAAACCTTTTCCTCATTTACCCAACAATGGCGTAATATGGCTAGCAAGTTATCATGGGAAATCCCTGAGAAACAATAGCTTGACATCTTTGTTCAAAATCTTCATCCTGAGCTGTCATTCCAATTACAATTGCAAAGTGCTAACACCTTTGACGAACTAGTTTCCAAAGGAGTTATTATTGAACAAGCCTTAATTGCCAAAGGAACTATCAAGATCTTTCGTGATAACAAAGATTCTCCCCAAAATTCCAATGATAAGTCTCTCTTTTGGAACAAGAACAAGAATGTTGTCAATGACGGTATTGTCGATACAAAGAATATTCAAACTATGAGAGCTCCCATCAACATTCAAGCAGCCTCTACACCAAGACAGCCTTTTCCACAACGAAGAAACCAACACCAAACTTCCCATCCACGCCGATAATTTACACCATTAGTGGAACCCATGGAAGTTGTTCTTCAAAAGCTACTTCAAGCAGGAGACGTTATTCTACCCGATGCACCACCAAATGGCGAACCACTCTTTCGAGCTCCTTGGTACAAAGAGAATGAGTATTGTGATTACCATCGAGTTAAAGGGCACAAAACAAATGGTTGTATGCGCTTAAAACATGTTATCCAAGACTGCATTGATCAAGGTTTAATCAACGTCACACCTTCAACAGCTCAACCTGCTCAACAATCCACATCAAACTATGATCTAGAGACTTTCAAGAATCCACTTCCATCTCATGATCAGACAAATAATCTTCAAGTTGGAAATGTTATTCCCTATAACTATGCATCATCTACTATCAGCCGCATCGATCATGCTCGCATTTCTACCATTACTGTCCAAGGGAGCGCACCTGATTGTGCCGTAACCACGCGAAGAGGTCGAGTTACTATTCAAGGAGCACCTCCTCATTCTCCTCGATCTCTCTCTGACTATAACCTCTTGGATCACCTTGGTAAAACACCCGCACACATATCTATCCTTGAGCTGCTCTGCATATCCCCCGCACATAAAGCTATCCTTGATAAAGCCTTACAAGAGTCTTCGGTGCCTAATAATATTAATATCACACAATTCCAATCTATGGTTGCTAGCATTGCCACCCCTTGTCATCTGACCTTTTCAGACAAAGATCTTCAGCCCTCCATGCATCCGTCACATAACGAAGCCCTCCATATTGAAGTATTTGTTAAACAACGCCGTATCAAACAAGTCTTGATAGATGGGGGAGCTGGTCTAATTATATGTTCTTTGAAACTTATCAAGCAATTGGGATATTCTGAGAAAGATGTTGACACTTCCAAAGTTATAACTATTAGAGCATACGATGACGCTGAAAGAGATACCGAAGGGATCATCTTATTGCTTATTCAAGTTGGGCTGGTCATTACAGAAACTCGTTGTCAAGTCCTTGATATTGATCTGCCTTACAACATCATCCTCGGTCGCCCTTGGATCCATACCCTTAAAGCAGTTCCATCTACATATCACCAATGCCTTAAATTTCCACATAAGGGTGTTTAAGTTACCATTCAAGCTGATCCCAATCCATTTGAGTTTTGCCGGGCCTTTCAAGCTAAATATTAGAGCCCGAACCATATCCCTATCAACACCGAGGCATATCCATCTTCCTCCTATGTAGATCCATCCGATCTCCTCAAACCTTCATCTAGCAAAGCCGCTTCCAACCTCCATATCAAATATACCGAACATGGCCCTGGTGAATACAAATTGCAGGAATCCTATTGTGTGGGTACTCTTCCATTATCTTCTAAATCCCACGGTAAGCCCTCTACATCTAAGCCCACTTCATCCTCCGCTGTTATCAAAGCTCCCCCTACCGTATTCATTAAAGGTGGTTTCTTGGATGATGAAGACATTGAGGACATCAATTCTTGGATATTCTTTGATGAAAATGACCAAGTTCAACTTGAAGTAGAGCGATACAACAACGGGTTTTGTATCATAAAGAACATGGGCTATAAAGGACATGGCGGCTTGGGATCACAGGAACAAGGACCTATTGAGCCCCTTATTGTGTCTAAGAAGTTTAATAAGCAAGGCCTTGGTTACCAACCAGAGATACCGCAAACCAAAGACATTAAGTGTATTTCCGATATTGACGTTGGACCTTCTTCGGTAGGAGAGATTTCTAACTCAGATACCATCGATGACTCCTCCCTTCATATCACCGACCTTTTTCAAGAACATTCCATCTTCATGTTTTTCGCAACCTCTTCTAGCCATCACGATCCCTCCATTAGCCTTTCACTCGTATATCCTGACCTCATCGATTGGGACCAACAGGGGGCACCGATATTAGATACATTTGAAAATGACGAAGCCATTGCCGAATTCATGGGTTTGAGACAAGGTATTCCACTGGGTGATCATAAAGTAGGTTTCATGATGGAATTACCTAAACTAGCATATTTTGGCGGAAGTATCAAATCCTTCAGTCGCAAAAGTGAAATAAACAAAATTCAACAAAATAGGTCATTAGGTGAAAACCGCAAGGCACCTCTTGACCGTGAAAAAGTAAAAATAAAGAACATATCCGAAGGTGAAAACCTCTCTGAGGCGCCTGAGGATGAGGGATTTGATCTTCCTGTTGCCACTGATTACCATGAGAAATCAACTGTGCTAGTTGAAAAATCACAAGACATGAACTTGGGAACAGAACAGAATCCGAAGATTACTTTTTTGGCAGCATCACTATCAGAGCAAGAACGAAAGAACTTCATAGCATTTTTCCTGAGAAGAGCTATAAATTTTGCATGGACGTATGCAGACATGCCAGGACTAGATCCTTCACTTGTGGTACATCATTTAGCAGTATTCCCTGATGCAAAGCCTGTCAAACAAAAATTGCGCAAAATGCATCCACAAGTTGCCTTATTGGTCAAAGCAGAAATTCAGAAGCTGTTAGAAGCAAAGTTCATAAAGCCTATTGATTATCCAGAATGGGTTTCAAACTTAGTACCTGTAGCAAAACTAGATGGACAAGTTCGCTGCTGTACAAACTTTAGAGATCTTAACAAAGCATGTCCTAAAGACGATTTTCCATTACCAAGCATAGACAACATTGTTGATCTTACAGTAGGACATGAAATGCTATCTTTGATGGATGGATTTTCAGGTTATAATCAAATCAGAATAGCAGAGGAAGACCAAGATAAAACATCTTTTATTTGTCCATGGGGCACGTATTGCTGGGTTGTAATGCCTTTTGGTCTCAAAAACGCTGGAGCTACCTATCAATGAGCCATGACAGTTATTTTTCATGACCTTTTTCATACTATCATGGAAGACTATGTTGATGACATCCTGGGAAAATCTAAGACAAGGGAAGGACATCTACAAGTGTTGGCACAAATTTTTGATCGATTAGAAAAATATCAAGTCAGACTAAACCCAAAGAAATGTGTATTTGGCGTAACATCAGGAAAACTATTGGGATATATTGTGTCTCGACGAGGAATAGAAGTGGACCCAGCTAAGGTAAAAGCTATCATAGAAATGCCTCCACCAACGAATCTCAAACAGCTCCATAGTTTATAGGGTAGGCTACAATCTATCCGCAGATTCATCTCACAACTAGCAGATAAATGTCATCCTTTTCAGCATCTTCTTCGTAAGGGTGAACCTTTTAAGTGGGATGAAAAGTGTCAATAGGCTTTTGATAAGATAAAGGAATACTTGGGAACACCTCCTGTGTTAATACCTCCTGTACTTGATCGTCCATTACTGCTCTATATATCATCAACAACCGCAGCATTGGGTGCACTTCTAGCTCAACATGATGATTCAGGAAAAGAACAAGCCATCTACTACATTAGCAGAACTCTTGTGGGATATGAGCTCAATTACTTGTTCATGGAAAAAGCTTGTTTAGCATTAGTGTTTGCTTCCCAAAAGTTGCGACACTATATGTTGAACCAAACAACTAAGCTCATCTCTAATGTGGATCCCCTCAAGTATCTCCTTTCAAAAGCACTTCTCACAGGGAGATTAGCAAAATGGGTTATGATCTTGAGTGAATTTGACATACAATATGTGAACCGTAAAGCTATCAAAGGACAAGTCATTGCTGATCAATTAGCTGCAGCACCCATCACAAACATTCAGCCAATATATCCAGAATTCCCTGATGAAGGATTGTTTAATTTACATTCTCCAGCACGATGGCAGCTATACTTTGATGGATCATACACTCAACACGGATCTGGAGCAGGTATCTTGTTTGTCACTCCCCAAGGAGACTGCATACCTAAATCATATAGAATAGCATTCCCATGTACCAATAACATAGCAGAGTATGAAGCTTTAATCACAGGTTTGCGCATGGCAGTACAATGGGCTATCAAACAGTTACAAGTCTTTGGTGATTCTCAGCTGGTTCTCAAATAGGTCTTGGATGAATATCAAACAAAAGACGAGAAGCTTCTTCCATACAAGTTAATGGTGGACGATTTCAAGCAATATTTTGAGGACATTACCTTTGAGCAAATTCCAAGACTACAAAACAGAGCAGCAGATGCCATGGCTATGATTGGATCCCTTTTAGACATGCCATCTAACACCCATAAATGTGAATTCTTGGTCGAACAGCTTTTGATCCCAGCATTTGAAGTTCCACAGTCTGAGCTCATATGTGAGATTGTTGGTCCCAACTCATCGTGGTACAAGGATATATACGAGTATCTTTGTAATCAAACCTTGCCTCTTCAACTATCCAACACCCAGTGTAAAACTTTTATCCGTCGAGCCTCTCGTTACACTATCTTAGGAGACACCCTTTATTGCCAGAGTCTTGATGGTATCCTTCTTAGATGTCTTGATTCCGAGGAAGCAAAAACGGCCTTACGTGAAGTACATGAAGGTGTCTGCGGTTCGCATTCCGCTGGCCCTGGCCTTGTTAAGAAACTTCTGCGAGCAGGATACTATTGGCCAACTATGGAAAAAGATGCCCAACAATTTGCAAAGCGATGTTTACAATGTCAGAAACATGGAGATCTCATACATTCACCAGCACATGAGCTTCAGCCTATTGTCACTCCATGGCCTTTTTCGCAATGGGGACTTGATCTTGTGGGTAAAATCCATCCTACTTCATCAAATGGTCATAAGTTTATTATCACTGCCACTGAGTATTTCACAAAGTGGGTAGAAGCCATACCAATGACCTACATCACAGGTAAACAAATAGCTAAATTCATCTTACATTACATTATCTGCCGTTATGGAGTTCCTCAAGCTATTGTCACAGACAATGGGCGCCCTTTCAAGAACAAAGAGGTTAGAGATCTTTGCAATAAGTTCCATATTCAACATAGGTTCTCTACGCCTTATTATCCTCAGAGCAATGGTCAAGCTGAAGCCTCTAATAAGACAATCATCAAGATCCTTAAAAATACTGTTAATGAAGCTGGTCGAGATTGGCATCTACAACTGCATCCTGCTTTATGGGCATATAGAACAAGTGTCAGAACTCCTACTGGTGCCACACCCTATGCTCTCGTCTATGGCACTAAAGCTATCTTTCCTATCGAGGTTGAGATTCCCTCTTTGCGCATATCCTTGCAACATACTATCTCAGATGAAGAATATCAAGTGTCCAGACTCCATGATCTTGAGCTATTAGATGAACGCCGCCTTACAGCATTGAACCATCTTCAAGTCTATCAAAACCGGATACGCCGCAGCTACAACAAAAAGATCAGAGAATGCAGATTTCAGGTTGGTGACCTTGTCCTTAAAGAAAACCAAAGGAATCAACAGCATCGAGAGAAACAGGGCAAGTTTGAACCAAATTGGCTTGGTCCTTTCATTATCACAGCAGTCTATGGATCTGGTGCATACACTCTGTCAACACCTGAAGGCATTCCCTTGGATGAACCCATCAACAGCATTCATCTCAAGAAGTTTTATCCATGAATCTCAGTTATCCCCCCAAAAAAGCCAAAAAAACCAAAAAAAAAAAAAACATTCAATAAATAATCCGTCCTCTGGTGAAAACCTGGTAAACAGGCACCTTGGATAAGTACCATAGTGAAAACCTGGCAAACAGGCGCTATGTGTAGTGACCAGCTTCCCTCATTTGTTTGGTTCGTTTGATCATTTTTCCCACTGCATCTTGTATAAGCCATATTCATAAGCCCTATCACAATCTCACACATAGCCTTTCATCTTCATCCTTTGCCAATGCTAGCTATCATACTTGAGCCATTGTCGTGATATCTATATCTTTTGGCACCTTAGCATCTTGGCTACATCTTTTCTGCATTGTCGCTTCTGCATAATAAACCTCATCCCGCACTGGGGGCATTTGTTGAGTCTTATTTGGAAGTGGATCCTGTTATCTCTAGCTCATAACACATCAAACAACTCAGCTTATAACACAGCACACCTTATCAACTTCAGCCATGGCACATGTCCACCGACAAATATGACCTAACAACTTGCAACCAGGACTCATACCTTCGCAATCCATCCACATTCATCCAACAATCGCAACAAACATCGCTTGATCAAACATCCAATCGATTAGCCACATCAATAAGAACTACATCTAGCTCTATCGTTGACGCCTTGATCCCGTAGATACAGGGTATGTAGGCAATCTGAGATGCGAAGGAAGCACTCTGATTCAGGCTAAGACGATAGCCCCTTTCACCAGTCATCTTTCATCTTTCTTCTAAACATCCTTCAATCTTCCAGCTCACATTCTTCTATCTTTCATCACTTACATCATCAATAAAACCCAGAACTACATATTCATCATGTCTCATCTTCATCGTAAATGTGCTTTGATCCCGTGGATATAGGGTATGTAGGCAGTATGGAATATGAAGGAAGTTTCCAGTACTCAAGCACAGATGATCCACCCCATCTTCTTCATCTTCATGCATCATCCATCTTCTTCTCTTTGATCAGCTCAAACAAGAAGCAATCCATGTGTATATTGCAAGCTCAAGCACTTTAATCAATCAAAGGTACGCCAGAAGCTATTTGTCCGCATGCCTTAAGCCAACATTTGCTATAGCCGTTTATCAACAACTTTAGCCTTCAACAGGATGTAGCTTTCCTTTTAACAAGGCACCAGCTTGATCCATCCAAGAGCACCCCAAATTTGGCAAGAGAACATGATGACAGTATCTTTTGTTTTATCTTTTGATTTATCTATTGTCCCTTTTCTATACCTAATCAAGACTGCCTTGATCTATTTATATCTTGGTATGTTGTGATGAAGTAAGGACTGGGGCATGGTCATATAGCTTTCGTATGCCGTGTTTGCGGGATGATCTTATTCTCTTCCTATGCGTATTGGTATCTTATACGTGTTGGGATTAGCATCTTACATATCAATATCTCTAGCATCTGAGAAGCTAAACAGTCTCTTATGCATTTGAGACTATTCTATGTTAAGACTAACTCCATACATATAACCAGCAAGCTATCATTATGTGTAGTGGAGATAAGCTCAAACCATTGTTTGTAGCGTCAAAGTCCAACACTAGCTGTTATTCATATCTTGTGCATGTTGGCTCCACATCTTGACCACATGCGTTCAGACAAGATTGTAACATGCTAGTTACGCATTGGATACCTTGACACCTTGGTTTCTTATACCCTGGTGCATAACATCCATATGCTATATCAAACATAAGGACTGCATTTCTTTTCATTTTGAGCAATTACTTGAAAGCTGCCCATCATCATCTTACTTATTTATTCTATCTATCAATTTGTTTCCATCATTCTCAGCCAAGGTCGATCATATCTATCATCTTTTCTCCATATCCCCGCTCTTGCAAAACAAGTGTTAGACATACATAAGTCCATTATATATCTCTTTCATTACCATCTACCTATAGGCATACATCTATTCATATCATTACCTTTTCCATATTCATACATTTTCTATTCCATTACCATTTGCATAAACATCCATCCATAATCCATATATAATCCATACACATAACATGCATAGCCATCATAATATCAACATCACAATCATTATAACATCATATAGATCGCCAAAATTGCCATATATATATACATGTGTGTCAAAATACAAGTGTCTACAATACAAGCTGAGCCCTAAAAAGAATGAATGTACAACAACGGCTCTAGGCCTCATCATAATACAATATAAACAAGGTATGCCCTAGCAACTACTGCCAGCTCCCTCGCCCTGACCACCACCACCACTAGGTCCTATACCTGGTGCTCCATCTCTCGGTGGCCCCATCACTGAGGCTACTGATCTAGATCCACCCGACCTCTATGAGCTCAACGCCCCTGACCTGCTCCTGAAGCTAGGCTGTCTCTGCTCTGCCGGCACAGCTCCATAATATAGGCCTCTGTAATACTCAGCCTCACCCTACACTCTCCGCAACTCTTCCTGTGCTGCTGTCAACTGTGTGGCCAAGTACATGGTAGCTCCATCAGTCCCCAAGGCAGCCACTGCTCTATCTCGCTCACTAGTCATCCCCTGCAGCTGCTGCACGGCCCTATCTCTCTCAGCTTGCAGACCATCTCTCTCTGCTCTCATAGCCTACTCCTGCTGTACTGCAGTATCTCGCTCAAGCCTCATCATCTGCTCATGCTGCCTAGCTGTATCCCTCTCTCCTGTCACTCTAGCCAGAGCACCGTCATCCTGTCCATCTCCTCTCTATGCTCCTAACTATAGCTGAGCCTGATATGTCTGTGCCTGTGCTCTAGCATGCCAAAGACTAATCACGGCCTGATGCTTGTCCATCTCCACTCTCCTCAACCGCATCTATGCCCACTGCCTCCATATCCTCTCCTCTCTGATCCATCTTCGCAGCTACTGAATACCCACATCATCTCCTGCTCCGATCTGTGCCTATGGCTATGCTAATATAGCAGCCTGACCTGGCACCTGCCCTGGCATCTATATCCCTGGTGCAGCTGGCACTACTGCCTATGCTGGTGGAGCCCATCGTCATCTCCTCCGAACTGGCCTCTCCATCCCAATCTCTCCTATCTCTCCATCCCGTGTCAACCGAGTCGGCCTAGCTGTCGCCCAGTATGCATCATACTCTGGCAATGTGCCTGGATCTGCAGGACCCTGTCTCCACTGCCATGCTACTGGCTGTAGTCCATCTCTCTCTACCAAAGCTGTGTCAACCACAACCTCTGGACCCCAATCAAATACCTCCTACCTCATCCTCCCAAAAATGGCATCACCAACAGGTACTGCCTGTGCCTCTCCAAACTGTCTCAGGGCTCTCTCTGGCAAATAGCGCTCTATAATGTACACGTCGCGTCCAAAAATGTATCTCGCCTATCTAGCATAGACAAGCTCCACATCCTCCTCCTCCCACTGCTCACATCCTAGCCAGGGCCTCCATACAATTCTGTCTACCTCATCCAATCTCCGCCACCAATATACCACTCCTCGACGCTGGCGATAAGTCAATGCTCCTCTATACATCCGTGCAAATGGCTCTCCTGCTGCTCTAGCAACCCATCCCTCTGGTCTCGTCACCAGAATGTGCTCATATGCCCATACATGCAAAACTGTCACCCCTGCTGACATACTAGCTCCGAACATGTACGCACAATCATGCAGGTAATGATAGAGCTGTCCCAACACGCACTCTGCCCACGCATATCTCGTGCCATAAGAGAACATGCCCTCCATCACTGTCCCCCATCCTACAGGGAAACCTCTAGCTCTCCTATCACCCACTAGCCATCTAATGATAGCCACTACCACCCGCTGTAATCTGTCACAGAGCTCCTCCATCCTCCCCATCAGAATCTCTGAACCCTCTACTCCGATGTCTGGTGTGCCAAACAATCTCCTGAATGCCGCTGGGCCCATCTTCGGATCATAATCTACACGGTCCCCATCTACCGGAATCCTCAATATCCGGAACACATCCTCTAAGGTAATGGTCGCCTCTCCTGTCGGTAATAAGAATGAACTATGCTCGCTCATCCATCGCTCCACCATCGCTGTCATCAGCCCTCGATGTGCCTGAACTGGCTCTAATCGGGACACATGCTCTAAGCCCAGGATCTCCAACACCAGTAGCTCCTCTGCATCCAACTGTCTCACCAGCCGCAAATCTCTCAGATGGGGCTCCTGTGATAGCAATGGCGGTAGTACATCCTGCATCATCCATTTACGCTTGTCAGTTCATTTCGTTAGCCATTCATATCAACATCTGCTTCCCTATTTGCTATTTTATCCTACACCTACTATAAGCGGTCCATTTTACCACATGCGACCCTTTCCTACTCACTAGCGACCCCCTTTACCACATGCGCCTCTGTTTTGCCTATATGCGAGCTCTTTTCCATCATGCGCTTACTGTTTCACTAGAGGCGAGTTCTACTTCTATAAGCGCTGATTCTTGCTTTCTAGGCGTGCTATATGCTATAGGCGGGTCTTTTTTCCCTAAAAGCGAGCCCTTTTTCTAAATGTGCCTATCTTATTACCATAAGTGAGCCAACTCACAAACTGCGACCATTCTAGCTTTAAAAGCGCGCTATAAGCCTTATGCGAGCCATTTCTATCCATATGCGAGTTGTCTTACCCTATGCGGCTGTTATTTGCTTATAAGCGACTCGTTTTTCTCTATATGCGCATTTTAGCCGATATTTTCCCGCCGACAGGATGCGACCACTTTTCTCCTAAGCGACCTACCCGCGCTCATAAGCGACCCGACATACTCTAAGCGGTCTATTTCCCTCCATAAGTGACCTATACTGACTATTCCCTAACCTAGTCGCTTTTGGTGACGTGTGTGCATTAATTACACTTTTAGGCTATTAATTACATGCTTTTGGGAAAAAGTTTGAAACATACCGGTGCGCCTGCTCCCTCTGGTCGTCCATGTGTCCTCACTCGCTCCGCACGATGATCTCTGCGTGGAATCACCATCCTGCTAGCTCTACCACTCTCACTCTCTGGAGCTCTAGATTTCTCTAAGTTTCTAAGCACAAATGAGCACAAATGAGCCTATTTGCCCTTGAAGCACCTACTTATAGCCCTTCTCCAAACCCTAATTCTTCTATGCCATAGCCTATTTTCTTCCATGCAACCCCATTTCCTTCGCGTCTGCCCTCTTTTCAGCCTTTTTCTTCTATCGAGAGCCAACCCAGCCCTTCCTGGTTCGCCTGGCTTACCTCTCGAGGGGACATCACCTGCCAGTTACACTGGGGCATAACTTGTTTATCGAACGCATCTCACATCTTCTTTGACACAATGTTCTATCGAACATTGTATCAAAGAGGGGCAAAATGTAGACACCCAAATTTGTCCATGTCTAGCGACACCTTGTTAAATCACTAATCCATTAGCCAATTAATTAAATAAATTTTATTTATTTAATTAAAATCCTATTCTCATCCACTTAGCCAATTAATTAAATAAATTGTATTTATTTATTTAATTCCACATCATGTCTTATCTCATTTTATGCATTTATCCTATTAATTAAATAAATTTTATTTATTTAATTAATTTCCAACTCATATTCCAACTAATTCAAATATTTTATTTGAATTAAGCCCTCATCATTGATCACATTTCAACACTTGGCCATTTCCCATTCATCATGTGTTGTAAGACAACTTTCATTTAAAATCCTTCACATGCACAACTAATCGGACCTAAATTTAGTAACTTTCAATCCTAGCCATTCACATAGCCTCTGAATCTCCACCGTTGATTGATCTTGGTTGAGTTCTATATAAACACCCTCTCATTCCATATGAGACATCCAGCAATCCAGCAATCCAGCAATCATATAGCACCTACATTATCATCTTGAGCATCTGAGCATTTGAGCTTTTGTCATCCATCATGGCAGCTTTCAGCTTTGTAATTGCTTATTGTTGAAGAAGCAGTCCACATCTCTCTCTCAAACAAGGAATCGCACGGTCTAGGTGATGTTATGCTTGAATCGCATTATCCTTTGATTTCATTTAGGTTAGATTCCTTGATGATGGTAGGGTTAGGGTTTCATGACTATGTCTGATCTTCCACACCTGACTTTCACCTATCACAATCATATCTCAAGATGAGATAACAAGGTTGGATATCATGAAGCATAAGGCTCATGTGGTGGATAATTGGTTTATTCTTTTCATTTTTGAAGAAAAAAAGGTGATAAAGACCTCCCTCACCAATTGGAACTTGCTCAACATATTGAGGAGCAAAGTAGATAAATTACAAAAGGAGGTTGGAAAGAGATCCATCAAAGTAGAGAAACATTTGGATGCTCTGGCTAAAATGAAGCGCATAGATATGAAGGTGCTCATATATACTAAGGTATTGGATAAAAATGTTGCATAACTATTAAGCATATGGTATGAGGATATCAAGTTTGAGAGTGATATCTTGAAGAGATGTAATGCCAAGGTTAGGGATATCAGTGTCAAATTGCATCATCTTATGGCCGAGGAGATAAATATCTTGGAAGCTCTTGAAGGCAATGTAGAAGGAAAGATAGAAAATTAGGATGTTGATTTTGCAATTGACGCCTTCCAAAGTAATTTTAAGCAGGCAACAAATGACCCTCTCCACCATTTGACAGAGGACATAGTTGATAAAGCCATGAGGATGAAGGCTAAGGTGGAAGGATATAATGAGATGTTAAATAGAAGAAAGAGCAAATGATCTACACTACAGACACAATTCCATTCCCAAAAGCACGCTATAGTAAAATCTAGAATTCAATATGGAGGAGAGATTGAAAGAATAATACATGCATATGAACCCATGAGGGGGATTATTAGTACTCATGTAGGATATGACCCCCAGACTGATGAAGAAGATGAAGAAGATGAAGAGTAAAAAGAATGAGTGAGGATGCCTAACGATAGAGTCATATGCATAATAATACAAAGAAGTGATCGAGTCCCACTAGACAGTTCCTAGTTGGCAACCTGTGCCATGTTTGATATTTGTTGACCAGGTTAAAGAAGATATGGACTGTTGATTTATATAGATAAATCCTTATCTTGGATCATTTTTAACTACCTCCTCTCTTTGTCCTATAAAAGGAGATGTAGTGCACATTGTATGATTATTCAAAAATTAATTGACATTAGATTGTTGAATACTCTTAGGACTAATTCTTGAAGCTGATTATAGATATACATGTCTTTTGCATAATTAATGAAAGTGAAGATCTAGATTACATATAATTGTATACTTTGAGTAATGTGTAGATGAATTCTTGGTGTGTTCTTTGATTTTCTACGTCCCTTGGAGTGCAATTCATGTTGTGCATGTTGTCTTCATCTCTTTTCCATCAAAGTTTGCATCAACCATGTTTAGTTGTGGAACACCCTGGTGAACCCATGGTTTGATTTTCTTCCTTTCATGATAGTATCTAGAATGTATGTGGACCAATAGATGAAGATTCATTCAATTTAGTAAAAATTAGAAAGTATTTAACATAATTTGTTTAATTTCATTCAAATCACCATAAAAATTGCAAATATATAGATAATCCTAAGCAAATTCAAGTAAATATGCAGATATCCCGAAGGAAATTGAATATTCTTAGCATATTTGAGTTAATCAGCATGTGTAATTGAAAATATCATGCAAATGCACATAAATGTCAATAGTAATCATACAAATATTAGCTTGTAGGCACATTATTTAGATAAATTCATAGTGCAGAATTGAAAATTAATCAATGATAGTTGATGTTCAGAAGAATTGATCAAAATTAGAAAATATGATCATCATCTATTGAATGCAATAGGAATAACCTTGTTTGTGAGGAAATTTATAGAAAGAAGCTGTAAAACCAGATGTTCAGACATCAGCTCTTGGTAGAAAAATAATGTAAGGCCCCTTGAATGGAAAACAACATATCACATCAACCTCTAAGTAATGTCATATGATCATGACCTAATCATTGAAGACTTGAAGTCATCAATTTATCCTAAATTGATCATACTTTTCAAGATAATAAAGGTTTATTGTGTAAACTTTTATTTGTGTTGTTTTGACTAACAATCATCACCAACATAAATTGGTGCTAGAAGGAGGGCCATCCATTCTCTTTTGCTACTTGAATTAGTCAGCTACATCTAATTCCTGTGTATTTACAAGGTGATATTGTCAAAGTTCAATAAATTTGGTTATGCTTTGAACATTTGTACAAAGATTCACTTGTTTCAGGTTGTTTCAAGAGTATTGATCATAAATATTTCAGTATAGTGCATGAATGCTTTGATCTTTGCAGCTAATTACTTGAAGTCTTCAAATATTGAGTTGTTGTTCAGGTTTTCCTACATCATGTAGTAACTTGCCTTTGTGACCAAATATCCAATCATTACTGAGTCTTGGCCATAAATATCTACCCTGGAAGATCATTTTCTTTGATCTTTGCAAAGATTCAGTCAAAATATCCATATTTTGTCCTAAGTTGTTAGAATCCTGGCTCATCAGCCTAATACTAGGTCTAGATCTAGTGGACTATTTAAGGAATTGCCTTTTCATCGACTCATACCTTGTACTATTGATATTCATCATACTCCTCAGTCTAGTGCATCAAGATCTTCATCAAGACATACTATAACACCTCTAGTATCTCCACCTATACCTCAGACACCTCTAGGATCACCAATTATACCTCAAGTGTAGCAAGCACCAGTCACAATGTCATGCTTTGTTGTTGATTCACCCTTAACCTTTACTACATATCATCCTTTGCCTAAGAACCCTGATAAAATTTGCCCTAAGTATCATCCATATCAGGATGCAGATGATCATATCTAGACGTTTAAGGAAGTTGGCTTTAGAGCAAGGATTGAACATTAGGATGTAGTATGCAGATTGTTTCCATACTCCTTGGGAGAGGAAGCATACAATTGGTATATTAGCCTTGCTCAAAGCTCAATAGATTTGTGGGAAACATTAGAAATAGATTTCAAAGACAAGTTCAAGAAACCTATAGATCCTGCAATGACTTATCACCTTTTTACTACAATCAAAAGAGCAGAAGGGGAACCTATCTCTAACTTCAATGCTAGATCCCAAAAGATGTACTCTAAGTTGGTAGCTCCATACAATGTAGGAGATAAGCTAGCCAGATTGATATATTACTCAACCTTAGATCCCCTAACCTCCATGTTCATAAGGAGAGCACATCCTAGTGTCACAATCTCATAGGAGCTTTTGTAGAGGCAATAAAAGTAAATCAACAATTAATTCCTGCTACAACACCTAACTTAGCATATCCTACATATCCGACATATCATGCTCAACCATAGACCAATGGAGTCATGATGCCTTCTGTTGCAATGCCCGGTCCATTACAAGTACCTCCCCTTAGTATCATGCCTCCTCCAAATGGGAATGGTTAGATGATATAGTATCCAAGACATGTCCAAACACCTTAGGATGTGGGACAGAATAATAACAATGGCTCTTCTTTCTTTAAACCTCAACAAGAAAATGTAGTAGATAAAGTTTGGGAAGAGAAATAAGATATCAAAGAAATATCTGTATAGTTGAGAAAGTTGACAACTAAAATCACACACATGGGGGGTCAAAACATCTATTCCTAGTCAAACCAAAGTAGAGGAAATAACAATCATAGATCTAGATATCTTGATAGAGGATACAATGATAAGAACTTCAACAACAATAATGACAATAACAATACTGCACCTAGGCAATCTAGAGTATGGAATACTAGGCCAAACAATGGTTCTTTACCATCACCCTTGGATAATCAGCCTCCTAATGAACCAAAATAGACTACTAGAGTTAATCTAGCAAAAGCAACACTTACAAATTGGTGTAGAATACACAATACTAATGCACATGCTGATCTAGATTGTCCCCAGTTCAAAATAGCAGCCACTATCTTTTAGGATGAAGTGTCTAACACCACAAGTGACCCTCCTTTCATTGAAGGGAATGAGATTGTTCCCTGCGGATATGATTTTACCCTTGTACTTGAGAGTTTTGTAAATTAGCCTCATCACCAAACAACTACAGCTCATGAAAACTACACATTAGCATGTGAAGAATCTACCATGGCATTTGAGATAAATTATGTGTTTCCTTTTGAGGATGAAAATGAACCATCGGTAGAACATGAAGAAGTTCATTCTTGTCAGCAACAATATTACGGTAGGCACAGTTATAACATTAGGAGCAATCCCAATAGACCGCCTAGTCCCTTAACCACATCCTTGCCTCCCAATAACTTCAACACTCCCCCAAATCCAAAAGCAAGAAATAATCCTGGTCCTCCCAAGGTTAGTACTTAGTATTTTGCACCTCAAAATACAGTGTCAAAAGCTAGCAATCAATCTCTAGAATCTGACAAGTTAGTCACATATTTAGCAGAGGAGATGAAGAGACTTGAAATCAGCCTATCATTGTCAGAACTGCTAAAAACTCCAACCATCAAGAAAGCTTCATGAAGTCCCTAGATGAGTCCACACCAAAAGATGATAATCATGTGCATAATTTGAGTTAGATTTTGAACAAAGATCATGTAGCCAAAGAAAACAATGTGAAACATAAAGTTCCAGCCATTATTCAAGCTGCTGAGACCTCACATATGACTCTCTATAGAGATAAGATTGAGTCACCCCCATTCTTACTCACATTGAGGATATTTGGTAAGAACTTACATAACTACCTAGTAGACTCAGGTGTATCAACCGATGTGATGCCCTTATCTATTTGCAATGCCTTAGGGTTACATCCAGCCAAGTCCCTAAAAAAGGTGACACAACTAGACAAAACTAAAGTAAGTGTAGTGGGAGAATTAACACATATACACATGCAGTTAGCATCAGATCCAAGGATTCAATATTACATTGACATCCAAGTGGTAGATATCCCTAATACTTATGGAATGTTTCTTAGTAGGGATTGGTCAAAAACACTTAATGGTTATATGTCTACTAATTTTAACCACATGTGGTTACCGTGGAAGGGGATTCCTAATCAGATTAGGATAGAAGCTGGACCTAGGATGAAGCACATGATCACCAAGTATAACAAGACCAACAAGATATTGTACATAGATGTCAAACTAGGGGTTTATACCATCAGACCTCAAATGGTTAGGATAGAGGAAGTTCTCATGTATAACACACCCATTCATATAAATGCTCATCAGGATAACAAAGTGATCATATAATCTAATTATAATTTAGGAGATGATGATGAAGTTGATCATTTCAAAGACTTTGAATTGTACTTGTCCAGAGAAATGAAATGTTGCCAAACATTAAACATATCTAATCAAGATATTTTAATTGAAGGTTGGTGCAGGTTACATGATGAAGCACATTCAATGAAAACTTGTCAGGCTTGCCTAGATATGATGGAGTTGGAACAAGCTTATAGTGGGAGGGGATCATCTTCAACTGAGGTAAGCAGTACATTTAGTTATGATGATTCTAAATCTTCTTTGTCATCTATAGATACAGAACAAAGCATACATCATGATGAAAGTTAGACTTACAACCCATAAGAGTTCCTGATGTATGATGAAGATACTTACGAGGATAAAAATAATATCACCCCTAGAATTGACTATTTAATTGAATCAGATTATGAAGTGTCAGATGAAGACACAGGAAGTAACTTGACAAAGTTTGAAGAGTTTTTATCTAAGAAAATTAAAAGGCTTATATTACAAGAGATCCCTCCACATCATGCTCTAATTGAAGGATGGTGTAGACTACATGAAGCACCACATTCAGAGACCACATGCTCATTATGCTTGCATATACTGAATAAGCAAGAGTAGCTTTATTCAAAGAATCAGTTATGTAGTAACAAGGATATACCAAGAGATAAGAAGAAAGAGATTGAAGTACAATTAGATATTGATTGTGATGATACTACAGATGTTAAAAAGGGAGGGGTATCAGGTTCACATCAGCCACTAATAATGACAAAGAATGATCGTCACAAAAGTTAAAGTGGACATCAGGTGGTGGAGCTTCCAGAGCTAAAAAGAAAAGAGAAGCCCTTGATAAGCCATTAATAGAAGATAAACCATGGATCCTTAGGTTTGATGGATCTAAGTCTAAACAAGGAGCTAGAGTAGGTGTAGATCTTATTGATCCAGTAGGAAAGTCATATTTGGCAGCATACAGATTGCAATTCCCATGCACCAATAATGTGACAGAGTATGAAGCTTTAATTCATGGGTTTCTATTTGCTCTCAAGAAAAGAGTTAAGATTATGCATGTCTATGGAGACTTAAAATTGGTGGTAAGGCAAGTGAGGAGTATCTATGCTTGTAATTACAAGAAATTGTCCAACTACAAACATAGATTTTGGGACTTGATAGAAGAATTTGATGCATTTAATATCACCCATGTTCCCAGAGAACAAAACCATAGAGCAGATGCTTTAGCACAACCTACTAGCACCTTGGATCCTTTCTCCATTTCTGGATTAAAGAGATTTTTAGTTGAACTAATATCAGTGCCCTCTATACCATACAATGTCACTAATCTTCAAGTGTTTGATGATGATCAACATATTTTGGATTTCATAGCAAACAGAGATATATTTGATGCACAAATCCTAGATGAAAGAAATTTAGAGGATCATATTTGGAAGAAGAAGAGATCATGGATTTGCCAAGCAATAAGATTCCCAAAGGTATGATAGAACTAGAAAAGGCATTTGATCTGCATAACATGCTGAAACAAAAGGATCTTCCCAAGACTAATGGAGGAGAATATTTACCAGTCAATATAGGATAGAAGGAAGATGTAAGGAATGTCTTAATTGGTAAAGTTTATACTGAAGAGGAAAAGGTAGGAATAACTCAAGCTTTGAAGGATTACATCCATGTTATTGTTTGGACCTATGATGAGTTAAAGACATATGATATATCAATCATCACCCATACTATTCCATTGAAACTAGATGCTAAGCCTTTCAAACAAAAGCAAAGGCCTGTTAATGCCCTGTTGGAGTTTATCATCTTTGAAGAGGTTAAGAAGTTGCTGAACAGTAGGATCATATTTCTTGTGAGACACTCAACATGGGTAGCCAATCTGGTCCTTGTAAGAAAGAAAAATGGAGATATACACCTAGGTGTGGACTTCAAAAATCTAAACAAAGCTTCTGAGAAGGATAATTATCCTTTACCTTCACTAGATGAAGTCTTGTAGATAGTAAATGGAGCTCAAATGATGTCCTTCCTGGATGGTTTCTCAGGATATAACCAGGTGATGGTGGATAAAATAGATAGATTAAAAACAACATTCACCACAACATGGGGAATATTTGCTTATAGATGCATGCCTTTTGTCTTGATTAATGTTGGAGCCACCTTCCAGCGTATAATGTACATAACATTTAGAGGCCTAGTTGGAAAATGCATATTCATATACATGGATGACTTGACCAACTTTTCAAAGAAGAGGAGTGACCACATAGGAGACCTCAGAAAGGTGCTCAAGAAATGTGAGCAATACAGTATCTCACTCAATCCAAAGAAGTGCATATTTGGAGTAACCACGGGTAAATTACTAGGTCACCTAATATCAGAAAATGGGATCACCATTGACCTTGCTAGAGTAGAATCAATTATGAAGCCACAACTTCTTGGAAGTAAGAAAGAGCTTAAATCTTATTTTGGTAAGATAAACTTTGTTAGGAAGTTCATCACCAGGTTTGTAGAGATTGTCAAACCACTGAATGCAATGCTTAATAAAGATGACAAGATCAAATGGACACTTGAAGAAAAAGAGGCATTTGAGGATATCAAGAAAGCCATATCAGATGCACCTGTCCTGATCAGCCTAGATTACACAAGAGAATTTGCATTTACTCATTTGCTTCAGAACACACATGTGCAATAGTCCTGACACAGAGGAATGAAGCTAAAGAAGAAAAACCCATAGCTTTCATGAGTTGCCCATTCAAAGATGTATAACTTAGATATATGGATGTTGAAAGACAAGCTCTTTCTTTAGGCAGTGCAGTGAAGAAATTTAGACATTACATCTTAAGAAGTAAGATAATTGATGTAGTACCAGATGCAACAATGAAAATGCTCCTGATGTAGAGTGAGCCTGGAGAGACAAGAGCCAAGTGGATAATGGTTCTTCAAGAATATGATATGGACATAACACCCATGAAATTGGTAAGAGGGCAAGCCTTGATCCAGATGATTTCTAAGAGTGAACACCAAAGAGAACAAAGAATGGTATTTTGATATCAGACATATCCTGATCACTGGGGGATGTCCTTTGAAGATGCAAGCTTCTCAAAGGAGAGCTTTAAAGAGAAGATCACAAAAGTACATGATCAAAGGAGGAGTCCTTTTCAAGAGAAATTATGAGGGGATATACCTTAGATGCCTAGATAGACCAGAAGATGACAAGGTATTAACTGAACTACATGACAAATTTGGAATAGCACATGGTTCTTACTTAGCTACTGCACATGCTATCCTAAGAGCGGGATATTATTGGCCAACTATTTTCAAAGACATTGCTGAACACATCAAATATTGCCATACTTGTCAAGTCACTGCCAACAGAGAGAAATATGCTGCCCAATCCTTGCAACCAGTGATGGAGATGCATCCATTTGCTCAATGGGGCATGTATTTCATAGGTCCCGTCAACCCTCCATCATCTTCAAGCCATAGGTATGTTTTGACAATCACTGATTATTACACAAGTGGACTGAAGCAGTTAGCAGCAAACACATGCACTGCAAAAGATGTAATCAAATTCCTAGAGAACAACATAATAACCAGGTATGGAGTTCCATATGCCCTAGTATGTGATAATGGACCAGCTTTTACATCATTAAGATTATCTAGTTGGGCTTTTGATTATGGAATCATTTTGAAATATTCTTCAAATTATTATCCCTAAGGAAATGACTTAGCAGAGTCCACAAACAAAAACTTATTGAGTATCATAAAGAAACTGATAGAAAAGAATCCTAGGGAATGGAATACCCTACTTAAGTATGCCTTGTGGGTGGACTGAACCAAAATGAAGGTTGCATTAGGAAACTCTATTGATTTTAGGATAGACAACTGACAGCAGGGGTGAATCAGTTGTTACCAGAATTTTTGTTCTTTAAACACTTAAAGCCTTCTTATATTTCTATAGCATAATGATGATTCAATCATGGAAACACAATACAATAATTTAAGAATAGAAATAGATTCAACACATATGACACCAGGATTTTAACGTGAAAAACTTGGTTAAGGGAAAAACCACAGGGTGACTAACCCAATATGTATTCTTTGTTAAAAGAATAAGAAGAAACGATGGAACTTGCCAATTAGGGCTCACTGCCCAAGCACATTGCTCACAAAAGGCCCACTGCCTACAGGAGACACACTATCTATAGAATAATATAAATACTACATACTTGAACTAGAGATTAGCATCTTCACCATGCTCGAGACAATTCCAAGCTCAACACTTTTGCTCTGCTTTTCGTTCTTCTCCTCTCTACCACTCTCTCATCTCGACCAAGATATTTGGAAATGTCTTCGCAATTCTTATTTATACATGACATCAACCTTGGAATGATCATCAAAATTGACACAACATACTTTATTTTATTATAGAGTAGTTACAAATATACAACCTGATTTGTTACAAAGACTTCATGCATATCACCACACTATTGGCCACACATGTCTGGGACTTCAATCTTCCTTGAGGAACAAGCCATGCTTTGCAGAACATCTTCAAGATCATCAACAAGTAAAATATCTGGCCGGCCAAGATTAGGAAGAACACCATCACCCGAAAGAAAATCTTAAATTTACGAGCTCAATCTTCAATGTGGACTGCCAACACAAACTAGACACACCTTAGAGACCCTCACAAGCTTTCCTAAATCACCAAGAACATCCACACCACTTTTGCTTACTAAAATCATTCACATCTCCATCTAGAACCTTAAGAACACAGTCTATCATAACTATCTCATTAGAATAAATGCTTGCAGACCTCCAAACCATGAACCAATTGAGTTGTCAATTCACATTAGCTTCCTAAACATATCACCAGATCCACAGAAAAAATTATTGCATTTTCAGATCTTATCAGACCTATTTGTGTCACTCTGTCACCTCTGAATAGCTACTAGAACTAGTTTTACTCATATGGCCATAACTTCTCCAAATATTCATGTGGATCTCTCAAATCTTGACTAGATCATCTTCAGACACATAGCTACAAACCCTTTGAAGTGCATTCTCTGATCTTCATCTAGCTGGGATCTTCACTTCATAGAGCTCCAGTGTCTTCACTGTTCTTCTTTGTTTCTAATAGGACTAATTTTCTCAATATCCTCAGCACACAGCTCATCAAATCCTTGACATCAATGCAACAAGAGTATGTTGACATCAATGACAACACCAGTTAGGCCCATACTTGCTACAATCTCCCCCTTTGTCATTGATGGCAACATATGGTGTGAAAAACCATTTTAACCATCAAGACAAGAACTTCTCCTCACTAATTGACATAGCTCCCCCTATCAATAGCAATCATTCATATGTCTTATCTTTCTTTGCTTCTCCCCCTTTGATCAACAACCACTTTTGTTTTTCACATGTCTATTCTCCCCCTTTGACATCAATGGCAAAGGGTACATACTTGCATCAATACTTCAAAATCATACAGACTGCTCCCCCTAAGTAGCAACTTCCTATCATCAATCCAGACCACAAGATATGATTGTGAGATCCACCAGACTGATGCACATCAGTGCACCTTAATTCAGAACCAGAGGGGTAATAACCCCTAACTTCTCCCTGAGATACTCAAAAGAGTTCTTAGGTAGAGGTTTAGTAAAAATGTTTGCAATCTGATCTTTTAAGGGCACAAACTCTAATCTAACTTCATTCTTGTTCACCTGCTCTCTCAAAAAGTAAAAATTGATGGATATATGTTGTCTTTGAAGACAACACTAGATTTTTTGATATATTTATTTCACTTGACTTATCATAGAAGATTGTGATAGGTTCCTCATACTCCACTCTGATGTCTCTTATCATTTTCTTCATCCACAATACTTGAGTGCAACTACCTGCTGCTGTAATATACTCTACTTCTGTAGTGGACAGATATATTGCCTCTTGTTTCTTGCTCATCCAAGAAACCAATCTTTTCCCAAAAGGAATGCACCACCACTGATACTCTTTTGGTCATCCACATCTCCTACCCAATTAGTATCTGTATATGCATGAAGAGAGAAATCATGATCCCTAGGATACCATAAACCATACTCAACTATTCTCTTTAGATATCTGAGAATTCTCTTGATTGCCATGACATGAGATTGTCTAGGATCAGCTTGGAATCTGGCAACAAGACCAACAACATTGATAATGTCAGGTCTAGTTTGAGTAAGATATAGTAGTCCTCCAATCATTGACCTGTACTTTTTCTGATCAGCCTTAGGAGATTCATCATCTTTTCTTAGTTTACATCTGGTTTCCATGGGAGTATTCATTGGCTTTGAATCTTCGATCCCAAATTTCTTCAACAATTCTTTCACATATTTGGTCTATGATATGAAGATTCCTTTCTTTGTTTGAGTGATTTGTAGACCCAAGAAAAAATTCATTTCCCCAAACATAGACATCTCAAATTCACTTTTCATTTGATTTGCAAAAGTTTTGCACATACTATCTCTTCCTCCAAAAATGATATCATCAACAAATACTTCAACAATTAGGATATTTTCATGATCAATCTTGAAGTACAAGTTACTATTAGTAGTACCTTTATTGAAACCAATCTTCAAAAGATGTTTATCCAATCTTTCATACCAGGCCCTTGGGGCTTGTTTTAGTCGATACAATGCTTTCTTCAACTTGTAGACCATATCACCATGATCAAAGAATTGAAATCCATCTGGTTACTCAATGTATACTTCTTCTTCCAAGTCACCATTCAAGAAGGTAGACTTGGCATCCATCTGATATACTTTGAAATCCTTGAAGGTAGCAAAAGCAAGAAATAATCTAACTGCTTCAATTCTTGCCACCAGAGAAAAAGTTTCTTCAAAGTTAACTCCTTCTACTTGAGAATAACCCTTATAGACCAATCTGGCTTTGTTTTTGGCTACTTCACCATCTTCATTCAATTTATTCTAGAAGACCCACTTAGTCCCAATCACATTTTTGTCTTTAGGTCTGGGAACAAGATCCCAAGTGTGATTTTTCTTAATCTGCATCAACTCTTCCTCCATTACTTTAGTCCAGCTTTCATTATTGCATGCTTCATTTACTATTTTTGGTTCAATCTTTGAATTTAGACAATACTTTTCTGAATCTTGAGCAATCTTTCTTCTTGTTTGAACACCTTTGCTTCTATCACCTATGATCTAGTCTTTAGAATGATTTAGTCTTACATACCTAGGAGTTTTGAGAACTTCTTACACTACTATCTCTTGGACAGGTTCATTCAAACTTATCTCTTCTTCCTATATTTCAGGATTCTCCAGATCAATCTGGATCTGAACATTAGAAGGGGCTTGAACTTATTGGACTAAAACATCACTCTAATCATCTATTTCATACTCATAAAACTTTGATGGATTTTCAATGGCTTCATCAACCTTCACATTTGTACTTTCTACAATCTTTCTTAATCTCTTGTTATAGCACTGTTATGCTTTGCTTTGAGTAGAGTAACCCAAGAATATTCCTTCATTACTTCTAGCATCAAATTTTCCAAGGTCTTCATCTCTTTTAATGTGACATTGACTACTAAAGACTCTGAAATACTTCACAGTAGGAGTGATGCCAAACTGGATTTTGTAAGGGGTCTTACTAGTATTGCTTCTGATTTATACTCGATTAAGAGTATAGATAGCAATGCTTAAAGCTTCTGTCTAGTAGATCTGAGGGACATTTGCTTCTATCATCATGGTTCTAGATGCTTCTTGGATGGTCCGGTTCTTTCTCTCCACTACTCCATTCTACTATGGAGTCCTTGGAGCTGATAACTATCTCTTTATCCCATGTTTCTCACAGAATTCCATGAACTCTCAAGATGTGAACTCACCACCTCTATCAGACCTAAGACATTTTATATTTAACCTAGTTTCATTTTCTACCATAGCCTTGAATACTTTGAACTTCTCAAGAGATTCAAATTTCTCTTTTAGGAAAGTCACCCACATCATCCAGGAGTGGTCATCAATCAGTAACATGAAATATCTATCACCTTGTAGACTCCTGATTCTTTCCAGTCCACATAGATCAGTGTGTACTAAGTCCAACAATCTAGTAGAAGAATGTTCCTTACTTTTGAATGTGACTCTGCTCTGCTTACCCAACTGACATTCCTTGCACAAACTGTTAGTAGGTTTCACCAGTTTTGGAAGATCTCTTATAGCCTGAGTGTTGCTTATCTTGATGATATTATCAAAATTTATATGATACATTCTCCTATGCCACAACCAACTCTAATCAATTTGAATAAATAAACAACTTTTACCAGTACCAACCAAGTGGAAGATGTTGCCTTTTGTTTGAGTACCGGATGCAATCTCGATTCTAGAACTTTCAAAGATTTTACATTTTCTATTTTTGAATCAAAGATCATAGATTTTGTCCACCAACTACCCAACACTAAGAAGATTGTGCTTCAGACCTTCAACATGCAGTATATTACTAGTTTTGTTCTTTCCATCAAAAGAAATAGTTCCTCTGCCTCTGATTCTGCCAGCAGAGTTATCACCTAATTTTATAACTCCTCCTTCATATCTTTCCAGATATATGAACTTATTTTTGTCACCAGTCATATGGTGGGAGCATCCACTGTCAATGACCCATTCATCCTTTTCCTCAACTTGAGCAGCCAGAGCTCTTTCTACCTATTTATGATTGATAGATTCAATGGGCATTGGATCTTCTTCCTTGATGGCAATAAACACCTAGTCACTTCTAGATTTATTTCCTATTTCTGATTCATCATCTATTACTCCTTCATCATCATCATCTTCATGAACATAGTAACATTTCTTTTGGAATTTTGATCTATTTGGATTTGTCCTTGAAAATCTTTCTAGACACCTTGAGGCAAAATGACCAATCTTGTTGTAGTTGAAACATTTGAAGGGCAATTTTTCTTCATACTTACCAGATCCTCTTGGCAGTCTTTTTGCAATCAGGGCTTCAAGTTGAGCATCTTCTGCCTCATCTTCTTCTGGATCTTTTCTTTCTTTTTCATACTGTATATGCCTAAAAATGACACGATTCATCCTAAATAAATATTCTAAATATTTATTCCATTCTTCTATCAATTAAATAAATATTCTAAATTTATTTAATCGATTCACTGTTTCATAATTAAATAAAATCTATTTATTTAATTAAAATTCTTCTAAATGCCCTACACAATTAAACAATCAATAATTATTTAATTAATCCAAATTCCTCTATCCTAAAGTCCTAATTCCATAAATCCACCTCACCAATCCACCTCACCTTTTCCACCTCACCATGTTGCACATGTAATTAAATATTTTAAATATTTAATTACCTAATATTCCCTCACCCACATGTCCTATTTCTTCTCAAATCAAAAGTTAGTTAACTAATCAATCAAAAGTGTTAACTAACTGGTCAATTGAGTTAATCCCTCAATCAATTCAGTCAATTCCATAATTCATTCTTCCAACTGACTAATCAAATTTGTTAACTAATCAGTTAAAAGAGTTAACTCCCCAATCAATTTTGTCAAGTCCCCTCTTTCATGATGGAGATGAGACACTTGTCATATTTCTACTGGTTGCACATTCCTCAACCATCCTCAACCATTGATCTTCATATCTCCTCTCAACCATTGATTCTCATTCTTCTGAGTCTATAAAAGAAGCTTCATCCCTCCATTCTATTCACCCAAGCTATTCGTATTGTTACTCTGCAGAAATCCACCCACATGCCTTTGGCACCCCAATACTATTTGCTTGAGATCACCATTGTTGCTTCGAAGCTCATCTTCTTGGCATATTCATTATCACAGCCATTTACTACCGACATCCCACAACGTAGCTAAAAGAGTGCACTCACTGAGGGCCTACTTCATCAGCAAAGGACGGTTGTAATAGGTGAACAACAGAAGCTTTGAAATAGGGAAGGTTTGCATTATTATTCATTTGCTTCATTCCATTCAATCTTTCTTATTTTCATTATTCTGTTGATGTTCGGGTTTGTTATTGTTCATTTGATTAATCCACATTTTACCCTAACATTTTTGGCGCCCACCATTCACAGAAAAATGTATATGCCTAAAAATGACACGATTCATCCTAAATAAATATTCTAAATATTTATTCCATTATTCTATCAATTAAATAAATATTCTAAATTTATTTAATCGATTCACTGTTCCATAATTAAATAAAATCTATTTATTTAATTAAAATTCTTCTAAATGCCCTACACAATTAAATAATCATAAATTATTTAATTAATCCAAATTCCTCTATCCTAAAGTCCTAATTCCATAAATCCACCTCACCAATCCACCTCACCTTTCCACCTCACCATGTTGCACATGTAATTAAATATTTTAAATATTTAATTACCTAATATTCCCTCACCCACATGTCCTATTTCTTCTCAAATCAAAAGTTAGTTAACTAATCAATCAAAAGTGTTAACTAACTAGTCAATTGAGTTAATCCCTCAATCAATTCAGTCAATTCCATAATTCATTCTTCCAACTGACTAATCAAATTTCTTAACTGATCAGTTAAAAGAGTTAACTCCCCAATCAATTTTGTCAAGTCCCCTCTTTCATGATGGAGATGAGACACTTGTCATATTTCTACTGGTTGCACATTCCTCAACCATCCTCGGCCATTGATCTTCACACTTCTTCTCAATCGTTGATTCTCATTCTTCTGAGTCTATAAAAGAAACCTCAACCTCCCATTCTAATCATCCAGGCTATTCGTATTGTTACTCTGTAGAAATCCACCCGCTCGCCTTTGGCACCCCAATACTATTTGCTTGAGATCACCATTGTTGCTTTGAAGCTCATCTTCTTGGCATATTCATTATCACAGCCATTTACTACCGACATCCCACAACACAACTAAAAGAGTGCACTCACTGAGGGCCTACTTCATCAGCAAAGGACGGTTGTAATAGGCAAACAACAGAAGCTTTGAAATAGGGAAGGTTTGTATTATTATTCATTTGCTTCATTCCATTCAATCTTTCTTGTTCTCATTATTCTGTTGATGTTCGGGTTTGTTATTGTTCATTTGATTAATCCACATTTTACCCTAACATTTTTTGTGCCCACTCTTCAATTTTATGTTTTTTGCAAATTTTTGTAGTAAAAATTTGTGTTTCTCTAAACCCCATTATCGAGTTTTGCAAGGATCTATCAAAAGGTGACCTCTTGGGCTGAAACTGACATCACCAACGTGCTTAGAAGGGTCAAAAACCTTAGAATCACCTGTTAATTCACCAAAATCAGACACTGAAAAAAACCTCTGTGATTTTTTTGAGGGTGCATCCTTTTATCCAACGGTCCAAAGGGTGCTTCTGCAGGGTGCATTGCTTTATCCAGTGGCATCCTTTTATCCAACTGTCTAAAAAGATTTTTTTTGCAAGGTGCATCCTTTTATCCAGTGGTCTGAAGAGTACTTCCGTAGGGTGCATCCTTTTATCCAGTGGTCCAAAGGGTGCTTCTGCAGGGTGCATCGCTTTATCCAGCAGTCCGAAGGGTGCTTCCGTGTCCTTTTATCCAACTGTTTGAAGAGTTTTTTTGCAAGATGCATCCTTTTATCCAGCGGTCCGAAGAGTGCTTCTGCAAGGTGCATCCTTTTATCCAGTGGTCCAAAGGGTGCTTCCGCAGGGTGCATCGCTTTATCCAGCGGTCCAAAGGGTGCTCCCGCATCCTTTTATCCAACTGTCCTAATAGCTTTTTCGTAGGGTGCATCCTTTTATCCAGCGGTCCAAAGGGTGCTCCCACAAGGTGCATCATTTTATCCAGTGGTCTGAAGGGTGCTTCCGCATCCTTTTATCCAGTGGTCCGAAAGGTGCTTCTGTAGGGTGCATTGTTTTATCCAACAATTCTCCATCCTACCTTCTTCTACATGCCATAAGGGTGGTATCTTTTTCTTTTTGCCATAACAGGAGCATACGAACTCGTAATCGCGCAAATAAACACTCGTTGGAAAGGTAATTCCATGAACTTCAAATTGGAGTAGGTTTAATCAAGTGATTTTATCATTTTGTCAGATATTTTTACATTCAAAGTTCAGCTATCTTTCCAAGCTTAAATCTAGCATTTTTTCTTGAAAACTAATGATTTATTTGTGCAGCTTGACTTAAACACTTGTCAAAGAAAGGAGAAAAGAAACTTCTGATATATCTTCAACAGGGTTGAGAGATGGATAGTTTTATTTTCCTTAACATACACATCATAGATTAACTAGGGGAAAAGTAAAACAACTTGCATACAATTCTCATCTAGTTCTAATTAGGAAGGAGTAACCCATTGTTCATGCAACTTGCATACAATTTTCACCTAGCTCTAATTAGGAAAGAAGTAACTAGATCATTTGTTTCTAGCATTGCAACACTTTCCAAGTTATTGCTATCTGGGATTAAAACTGAACTCACCATTGATTTCTATGTTAAAATTGAACTACTGCTATCTCGTTGGACCAAAACTTCAAAGCTAACTATTTCATGCTACGAGGATTAAAACTGAACTCACCATTGATTTCTGGGTTAAAATTGAACTACTGCTATCTCGTTGGACCAAAACTTCAAAGTTAACTATTTCGTGCTACAAGGATTAAAACTAAATTCACCATTGATTTCTGGGGTTAAAACTGAACCAATGCTATCTTGCTAAAATCACTTCAAAGTTCTATGCTTGCCCAAGTAGATTAGCCCATTTATTTTTTCTACTTTTAACTAGGTTGGATTAATCAGTGTCTTATGTGCTTGACGAATGATAATAGGCTTATGCTCTCCCCTTTTCTGGGTGATCAGAGTGCCAGACTTGTCATTCTATTTATTTAACCTTTAGGAGGGGCCTACCCTTGGATGCATGCCTATCCAAGTGGGAATGACCCTGAGTGGTAACAGGCTAAAGCTAAGCCCTACCAATCCACTTAAAATAAATGTGCTTGAGGTGAAAACCTCTTGCAACGAGTGCTGTTGTGTTACACCGACGGCCAACCTCCCCCAAAACCCTCTAAGGCATAACCCTTTGAGGCTGGGAGACTCCATAACGGAGAGTAGTGCCACTGCATGTGTAACCACTCAAACAATTGCCCTCATTAAACACCTCCTGTTCTAGTGGCCAAAAACCCTTGTAATCCATTTCAAGCCTAGGATTTTGTCCTTGCTTTTTTTTTCTCTTAGTCCAAATAGAGTAAAAAAAACCACAAAAACAATAAAACAAACTATAAAATATTCTTTGTGCTTCCTGTGTTTTCTTGCTGTTAATTCATAAAATCATATCAAGAAGACCTTTTTTAGGCCAAAAATACCAAAAACATCAGAAAAAAACTCCAAAAATTTGCAAAAAAGTCAGAGTTGCGTATCCATTCTTTATTCTTGTGCATTTATGTCGACTTACCATGCATACATTTAGACTTGCTACGCATATACAGACTATTGCTGCGCATACATTTTCCACTAGTACGACGCATATACTACGACTTCCTACGCATATGTGCATTTCTACTGTGCATCTATTTCAGCGCATCCAAACCAGTAAGCTCTTCCGGTCTTGTGTCAATGGCAAACCAACTAGAATATATTGGTTAAAAAGTCCAATATCTACAATTACAGATAAACTTATGTCCCTCGCCCCAAGCTTGTATAGCAATTTCTCAACAAATCCAAGCCTTACAACAAGAAATGACAATCTTGCAAGCTGAACATGTCAGTACTAGCTACGCCTCGCCCCAAAATCGTATATCCTTTTCCCATACTCATGACAAGGCAAGCACCACGCCAAGTTGGAACTCGTATACCACCCCATCTACTAGTCCTCCTTTGCCACCTTCTAAGACACATATTCCAAAACATACCAGTTCTACACCAACACCACCATCTAGTTCCTCAAACTCTAAATGGATGACCAAAAAAGAATCAAATGAGTTGTGGGAAAGAGTTTTTCCAAATTTATACAACCAGAGAAAAGCTAGAGAGAAAGCTAAATCCCCTCATTCCCCTATCCATACACCTACCAATGATGTGATCCAAGGGCTACTAGCAGAGAGTCAACCATGTCCCCAAATTCCAGTCCTTGACCTTACCAAAAATCCTTCATGTCATTCGCAACCCCTTGAGCTTATCAAAGAACCTCCTACCATGAACCAAAGTCAAGGTCCATCAAACATCTATGTTGTCAACCAAGAAGCTATCCAAGAGCTATCCACTTCCATTTAAGCAACCCGAGAGGTATGTCAAGAGTCTAATCCTAAGCACGAGGAAACATTAATCCCTAGTCTAAGTCAAGATCAAATCACTTTCTTGCAACCTATCCATAACATGTATCTTTTCCATGATCAAGATGATATCCATAATAATGAACCTCTCCATGAGCCAATTGATCCTATCCATCTCCCAACACCTATACATGAGAAGGAAATCCAATTCCATCCCATGCATAACCTTTATCTTTTCTATGATCAAGATACTATCTTTGATGAAGAAGCTATCCATGAGCAACTTGATCCTATACATGAGATGGAAACCCAACTCCAACCCATCCATAACCTTTATTTATTCTATGATCAAGATATTCCCTATGAAGAAGATGTCCTTGAACAACTTGATCCCATACCCATTCGTGAGCAAGAAGCCTCCATTTCTTCTATCCCTCTTCTATCTAATCCCATCCATGATCCAAAAACTTTCACTTCCTCTGATGAGACACTTGCCTCCCAAGTGCACATGAATGATCAACCCAATAACTTAGATCCTAAAGAGCATAATGATGATCAAGATTCTAACAATCCTTCACCATCCATTATTGACCCAGCTACAAATCTGTCGTCTTATATCCTTGGGCTTACTCCCTTCATGCATGAAGGTTCTTCCTTAGAACACCAACAACCATTATCCACTATCTTGCCTTCCTCATCCAATAAGGAACTCGCTGCTAGTGCACCTATACATAATCCCATGGTCCACCGCATACTCCAGAATATGAACTATCAAGGTAAAGGCTTAGGCCTTCATGAACAAGGTATTTTGGAACCTATCCATGTCAATGTTCCTCCACCTTCATATGGCCTTGGATACATACCCCAAGGTGAGCAATCTCAAAATGTTGGTACTTCCTCCACTCCTCCTAAGTCTACTACTTTCCATCGCAAACCCTATCATATCCCCAAAACATATGTCGCCATTCCACCTCCATCATCCTACATTTGTCAAAAGCATGTGACCATACACCTTCCACCATCCAATCTACCTCCGCTACTTCCAACTCCTAATAGCCCTCTATGCATCCTACCACCACTTCTTCCAACACCTTATCCATCCATCTATGAATCCTCTAAATATCCCAATCATGGCCGACAAATGCACATATTGTCTAAACAAGGAGCTTTCGCCAACCTCACTTCCACCATCCCACGGGGATTCAATGACAAATATGTGGATGCCTCTACCTATAAAGTCACAAATCCTAAGAGTCCTCATGACCTAGGATATAAAAGCCAAGAATCAAAGAATTATCCATATCAAAAGCTACATACACCCACACACCTCAATGCTAAATTGAAAAAAGTGTGGGTCCCCAAGCAACAAATGATTACTCCAAAAGCTGCACAAAAGTTGCATACACCCAAACCCATACCTTCACAGGTACTATCTAAAAACAAAATGGTTTGGGTACCTAAGCAAAAAGACCTCAAGTTACATGAGGCATCCACCTCTCAAGAATTCCAACCATTCACTTTCTCCAATTCCATCCAAAAGTATCAAATCCTTCCATCCCACATGACAAACAAAAATCAAAACAATGCAAAGTCTATGTGGGTCCCTAAAGGCCTATATCATTCATCCACCAAGAAAAACTCTCCATTGCTTCCTACACCACCTTCCCATCATCAGCTTTAATGTTTATCATAGTATGTGCAACTGTTGGTCATGGTTCCCTTCCATTCCACAACACTTCCGTATAACTCCATCTCCCCTCCCCTCCACTACTATCCTACATATCTCCCTCATCCTATGGTCCATGCTTTTGCATAAACCTTCCTTCCATCCTTGCATAAGTCCTTCTGCATTCTGCATCATCATGCACTATCGCACCTTCCATAATCTGCTATCTACATACTCATATCTCACTTTCATGCACTCCCTTACCAACATCTATGAGCACACTTGACATAGTCCATGTGACAACATCCATCTAGCGGGACTCTCACCTTTCAGGGAGCTAGATGCTTGAGTTTCTCCTTTCCATATCCATCTTCTCCTATCTAAATATTCAAAAAAAAAAAAATCCCTTCGTCCAATGGTGAAAATCTGGCAAACAGACGCCTTAGATAAGTACCATGATGAAAACCTGGCAAACAGGCGTCATGTGTAAGTTGATCTCCTATGTCACCTACACTTGGGGGCACCTTGTCTCATCAGCATATCACTTTTCTCCTACCAATTTCCTTTCATACCATTTCCTATCTTATCCTCTATCCATTACATACCTATATTGTCCCATCCATCCATCCAATCTTCCTTTCCTCTATTCTTTGGTCTTGATAAAGATTGGGGGCACAATGTTGACAAATGTTTTAGATGTCTCTTGGCATACCTTATCCCTCCAAACCATGCAAATCCTTCAGTATCCTCTCATCCTCCTATCATCATAAGAGTTGCCATTAAAAATCCTAAATATTCTACCTACAATGGGGCACATTATTCTTATGTGACATAGTCCTTGGAGATCACATCCTTGTTTCCTTCTTCCTACCTATCTGTTCCATTCCTTATCACCCGTACATCTACCTATCTATGGTGTTTCCTTGTCATCAGTATTATCTATTCCATATCTGTCCCGTATCATGTCTTATCAGTTCCATATCATGTCTTATCAGTTCCATATTGTGTCTTATCTAATCCATATCTGTTCCATATCTGATCCATATCAGTTCCATATCATGTCTTATCAGTTCCATATCATGTCTTATCTGATCCATATCTGTTCTATATCTAATCCATATCAGTTCCATATCATGTCTTATCGGTTCCATATTGTGTCTCATCTGATCCATATCTTAGGTCCATGGTCCAAGTCCATGAACTACGTTACCTCTGCATCATCACGTAGGCAAGTCCATTGTTCTAATGTGCCCCTAAGGCCCTCCCATGGTCCCATTCATCCCCCTTTCTTGTCATCTTTCTTGTTGTCTTTCTTCTAGTCCATCCATGGTCCATTACGGTTTACCTTGAACTACGTTGCCTCTGCGTCATCACGTAGGCAAGGCCATTTAGCAATGAGCCCCCGAGGCACTAGGTTAGTCCCTTAGGGTCCGTCTCCCCAATAAGGATCGTGCAATCTTCTCACCAAGCAAGTAGGTGCAAGCAGAACCCCCGCTTCAAGCAGAAATCTTGACTATGAACAGCTTAACCTATTCAAACACAAGGCAAAGTACCCAAGGCCTTCTAAATGATTTTATTCAAATTACAGAAAGAAATAAACACATCTAAATGCAAGAATGTTTTGTGGATTGAAATCATGGTTAAGTTATAGTGTCTTGATTTTTGTTATCACGTCCTCCCATGCTACTGAAGGATGCCAAAAGCTAGAGATGTTATGATAGGGGTAGGATCATTTTCTTTGTTTGCTATCTGTGGATTCTGCTTTAGTAATGTGACACCTTGTCTAAGGACATGATCAGCAAAAGATCATCGAGGACATCAAAGGTCTAACATGAACGGGGCAATCCTTGTTTGTTGAAACACAAGAAATATTCAAGTCATCTAGATTCAATTTTGACTAGATGCTTGTATTAACTTGCTAAATTACAATCCATGTAAGTAGTACTCAGGTCATCTCGGTTCAATTATACCTAGATGCTTGTATTCACTTACAACATTTTAGAAAATGTACCAAAAAAAAATTGCCCAATGATGAAATAAAGCACTCCAAAAGCAAACACCATTCGCATCCATTATACATCCATACCATATCCCATGCAATAAAAGCTCCACAAAGTGCAAAGTATCAATGTTTACAAAAGCTTGTGAGTCCTTCTATCGAGTCTTTCTTCTATCAAATCAGATTTCTATCTATCATCATATCTTTCATCAGTCAGTCTGAGCAATGACCCAAATGCAAGGTCCATCCTTAATCCATACCAATCAAGTCAAGTCAATTTTGCACAAATCATCCAATCACAATTAGTGGTCTTGATCCTTGTCTGGTCGTAAACCAACTTGATCAGTTAATCAATCAATTGTCTTATACAGGATGTAACATTGTCGAAATCAGACCAATACACACGTCTTACACGACATGCTTCATTTCCTGAAACCAGACACTATCCTTCATGTTTCTCTAGGGATCTATCATTCCCCGCCATGAGAACATGCCTGCTGTGTTGGTCTAGGGATACATCGTTCCCCGCCATGACAACATTGTTGTATATCATTATTAGTATATCATTGGTTTACTGCTTGATAGGGGCAATACCTTGTTTGTTCTTGTGTCATTTTTGCATACTTTCTTGCTTGCTTGTGTGTGCCATCATTCCATCTTGCATCACATATCATTCGACTCTTTCTTCAACTGATTTCTTCATTCTAACCTAGCTTCCCTTCGTCTTCGTGAGATTGTCCGTCTCACGCCTCCTACCTTTTTCCCGTCCAATCTCCTAAGGGGGCATCCTATCGTCATTAAACTTGTACCAGGGGCAAACTGGGGCATTTATCACTGTCAGACTATCGATTTCTTTGAAGCAACGCTGTAAACTGCATTGCATCAAAGAGGGGCAAAATGTATATGCCTAAAAATGACACGATTCATCCTAAATAAATATTCTAAATATTTATTCCATTCTTCTATCAATTAAATAAATATTCTAAATTTATTTAATCGATTCACTATTCCATAATTAAATAAAATCTATTTATTTATTAAAATTCTTCTAAATGCCCTACACAATTAAATAATCATAAATTATTTAATTAATCCAAATTCCTCTATCCTAAAGTCCTAATTCCATAAATCCACCTCACCAATCCACCTCACCATGTTGCACATGTAATTAAATATTTTAAATATTTAATTACCTAATATTCCCTCACCCACATGTCCTATTTCTTCTCAAATCAAAAGTTAGTTAACTAATCAATCAAAAGTGTTAACTAACCGGTCAATTGAGTTAATCCCTCAATCAATTCAGTCAATTCCATAATTCATTCTTCCAACTGACTAATCAAATTTGTAACTGATCAGTTAAAAGAGTTAACTCCCCAATCAATTTTGTCAAGTCCCCTCTTTCATGATGGAGATGAGACACTTGTCATATTTCTACTGGTTGCACATTCCTCAACCATCCTCAGCTATTGATCTTCACACTTCTTCTCAACCGTTGATTCTCATTCTTCTAAGTCTATAAAAGAAACCTCATCCTTCCATTCTAATCATCCAGGCTATTCGTATTGTTACTCTGTAGAAATCCACCTGCGCGCCTTTGGCACCCCAATACTATTTGCTTGAGATCACCATTGTTGCTTCGAAGCTCATCTTCTTGGCATATTCATTATCACAGCCATTTATTACCGACATCCCACAACACAGCTAAAAGAGTGCACCCACTGAGGGCCTACTTCATCAGCAAAGGACGGTTGTAATAGGCGAACAACAGAAGCTTTGAAATAGGGAAGGTTTGCATTATTATTTATTTGCTTCATTCCATTCAATCTTTCTTGTTTTCATTATTATGTTGATGTTTGGGTTTGTTATTGTTGATTTGATTAATCCACATTTTACCCTAACACATACCATGATAATTTCTTTGAGGAATATTCTCCTGGATCATACCTTTGTTTACCTTTTATAGAGGCACGAGCTTTGAATGCAGATTCAATCCTTAGAGGTGCATCTCCAAACTTAGCTAATTCAAATACAGCTAATTTCCCAACCAATTGATCCCTTGTGATATTTGATAAAGATCTGAATTCCTCAATAGCAACAACCTTGTGTTTGTAAGCAGGAGGTAAGGATCTGAGAACTTTGGTGACAATCTCATCTTCATCCAAGGTTCCACCAGCACATCTAATGCCACAAACAAGCTCATTTACTTTTGGCATAAATGTAGTGATATTCTCATCTTTAGGTTTTCAAATTTTCCTTTAAGACTTTGTAGCTTGGCACACTTAACATATTTGTCTCCTTCATGTAGAAGTGCCAGCTTTGACCAAATTTAATATGCAGCTTTTAAATCCATAACATTTGTTAGCTCTGAATCAGATAAGGCACTTAGTAAGGCTTCTTTAGCTCGAAGATTATCTTCAGCATCTCTGATTTCATTTGTAGTTGTCGGACCATTCTTTGGAGGAATATACTTCTTTATAGTCATGTTCTAATATTGAAATCCCATACATTGCAAGTGACATTCTATGCAGCTTTTCCAAAGAGTGTAGTTTGTTCCATCAAACCTTAGACTATCCTTTTTGTAGGAAGACATCAGAGATCTCCTCAAGCGATTAAGCTCTTTTAGAAGAACTTAGCTCTGATACCAATTGTTGGTTTTAGGACAGACAACTGAGAGGGGGGGTGAATCAGTTGTTACCAGAATTTTTGTTCTTTAAACACTTAAAACCTTCTTATATTTCTACAGCATAATAATGATTCAGTCATGGAAGCACAATACAATAATTTAAGAATAGAAAGAGATTCAACACATATGACACCAAGATTTTAATGTGGAAAACCCGGTTAAGTGAAAAACCATGGGGTGACTAACCCAAGATGTATTCTCTGTTAAAAGAATAAGAAGAAAAGATGGCACTTGCTAATTAGGGCTCACTACCAGAGCACACTGCTCATAAGAGTCCCACTACCTATAGGAGACACACTATCTATAGAATAATATAAGTATTACATACTTGAACTGGAGATTAGCATCTTCACCATGCTTGAGACAGTTCCATTTAAGCTCAACACTTCTGCTATGCTTTTTGCTCTTCTCCTCTCTACCACTCTCTCATCTTGACCAAGATATTTTGAAATGACTTCACAATTCTTATTTATACATGACATCAACCTTGGAATGATCATCAAAGTTGACACAACATACTTTATTTTATTACAGAGTAGTTACAAAAATGCAACTAGATTTGTTACAAAGACTTCATGTGTATCACCACACTATCAGCCACACATGTCTAGGACTTCAATCCTCCTTGAGGAACAAGCCATGCTTCATAGAACATCTTCAAGATCATCTGCAAGATGTGTAAAACATCTGGTCAGCCAAGATTAGGAAGAACACCATCACCCAAAAGTAAATCTTCAATTTACGAGCTCAATCTTCAATGTGGACCGCCAACACAAATTGGACACACCTTAGAGACCCTCACAAGATTTCCTAAATCACCAAGAACATCCACACCACTTCTACTTACTGAAATCATTCGCATCTCCATCCAGAACCTTAAGAACACAGTCTGTCATCACTATCTCATTAGAATAAATGCTTGCGGACCACTAGACCATGAACCAATTGAGTTGTCAATTCAAATTAACTTCCTAAACATGCCACCAGATCCGCAGAACAAGATATTACATTTCTAGATATTACCAGACCTATTTGTGTCACTTTGTCACCTCTAAATAGCTGCCAGAACCAATTTTACTCATATGGCCATAACTTCTCCAAATCTTCATGCAGATCTCTCAAATCTTGACTGGATCATCTTTAGACACACATCTACAAACCCTTTAAAGCGCATTCTTTGAACTTCATCTAGCTAGGGTCTTCACTTCATAGAGCTCCACTATCTTCACTATTCTTCTCTATTTCTAATAGGACTAATTTTCTTAATATCCTTAGCACACAGCACATCCAATCCTTGACATCAATGCACTAGGATTATGTTGACATTAATGACAACACCAGTTAAGCCCATACTTGCAACAAACTCTCCTTACCAACTACTGTATGGTGTGGATCCTATCCTCCCTGTGAATCTAAAAATCCCCACATTGCATTTTACACAAGAATATCTAAGTATAGATAGTAAATAAGAAGTTAGGTTGGTTCAACTTATGCACCTAGAAGAAAAGAGAGATAGAGCAATTAATCAATTCGCTAAACGTAAAGCTAATGTCAAATGATGGTTTGATAAAAGGGCCACAATAAAAGCCTTTAGTATTTCAGATTTAGTCCTAGCATGGGACAAATCACATGAAAAGAAAGGTGATCATGTAAAGCTTGATAAACTTTAGATCGGTCCTTCTCAAATTTTAGAGATCCTAGGAGACAGTACTTATAGACTCAAGACCTTAACAGGTGAGGATGTTCCATTGCCAGTTAATGGACAGTTCCTTAAGCATTATTTTCAAGCTTAGACAAGGTCATGTTAGGATGTTGTACCATAATGTACATATTGTATAGTTGCTTGTATAGCTTTGCTTTGTGTGTTTGTTTGTTTGCTTGTTGTTGTTGAGTCCTTGTTTTGGTTATGCAAGATGATGCACCTTGCCACTTTAAGAAATTAGAAAAATTGTTAGAATTCAAGTGATGAGTACAAATTCTTACATAGGTTATGACTCACACTAAGAAGTACCTCTGATTAGGTCTGTGATGTCCTGTTCATCAGTGATATCCCTTTTCTTGATCAAGGAGATTTTCACAATGACTCACCTAACAGCCTTGGGTTTGTTGAATACCTTAGTATAGGTGTTAAGTGAAAAATGCAAAGGTCACACTTTCTACCATTGTAGTTCCCAACCTAAAACAACAAGTGATCACACCTTGCATGATGAGCTTACATGATGATATCTTATGAACATACAAAAAAAAAGAGAAAAATATATTGAAAATCCAAGAGAATGAAATTTAGGCCATCTAAGTACCTCTACCAGGGCTATAGATGCCTACTAGCAGTGGGGATCTACTTAGGGGAATTGCAAAGATAACCTTGTCAGGGCTATGGAGGCCCACTAGCAAGAAGGCTCTATCCCGATTGGCTATGAGGGATGAACCCAAACTATGTATCTCAACACCAGTTACTAGCGTCTTCAACTTACTTTCAAGATGAGGATTATTAATCACATGCACACACTTGATCCCTTATCAACATTGATATGCTTATGAACCTGACATCATTCAGAAAGATCATGACACTTATGCTTAGAGAGATTTAGAATACTATGTTTCAATGTGTCCTCATCACTTGAATAATTTGAATTTGGTTGTTTTCTTTGGCAGAAATTTGTTGTGTGGTTGCACAACATGACCCATTTCACCATAGCAAAATAGGGACCTAGCTTTCTACTTCTGCTTATTTTTTGCTTTCTTTCTTTGGGCGGTTTGGTAAAAGTCAGTTAAGTATATCACCCCCTGTGCATGCATGTGCCTCACAAGAGAAGGTCAAATGTCAAAGTAAAAATTTGCTATCATAAACCTCATAATCTAGAAGAGCACAAAATTCTAAGCAGGTTTGCCTTTTAGATCACCCTGATATTCCTTAAGGATAAAATGTTATGCCCAGTCAAAGTTTAGTCTAACCTAATATTCCCATAAGGTCACATTCATTAATATCAGTCACATTTGCTAAATGATCTTGACATATGAAGATCACCTGATATCTGCATATATTTCAATACGCAAATGTCAAAGTTAAGTGTGAAAGAATACCTACCTATTAAGCACCCATGCATATCCCTGGAGGGTCATATTTCTAAATATCCATCATATTTCAAAATATCCCTTACCTTCACAAATATGACCATGACATCATCTTGTTCTGATTTATAAAAGAACCTGATATGATGATGATGTCATTAGTATGCCTGACACCTGTAGGGTCATATTGCCAAATATCCATCATATTTCTCAATATGACAATGAAATCATCCTAACCCAATACAAAGAGAACACAACAGGATGATGATGTCATCATGACCCAGATCCAAGAGGGTCATATTTTGAAACATTACTAATCTTAACTAATATGACGATGACCTCATTTCCTCTAACAATTTCAAAGCCTCATAAAATGGGTAACGTCATCCTCACATTCTCGAATAGGGTGATATTTCATAGTGTTGAATATCTAGATATTTCCCAATATCCCTCTTATCGACCCTTGAGACCTGATATGCAGAGATTTCTAGTGACCAATTAAATGATGCCACATGGCACATTGACCTGATCATATTGATACAATGTGTTATCACTATTATTAACAAAGATATAGTGACCTGACTTTGGTCATTGGTCAACAATTAACCATCCTCATGATGATGTCACCCTCATCTTCCAAATATCAATCATATTTTCAAACATCTCTAATCTCCATGAATATTGCCCTCTACATTAAATGCAATTCCAATAGTAGGTTGAGCCTTCAAAATTTCAAATACACATCTGCCACTTGTCAACATCTACAAACATCATGTGTCGATCAATGGACATGAATAGAAGGACACTAAGCGCACCCTAATTCACCATGTTAATTGGTTAAAAGTGAAGATTTGGGTTCATTTCGAATTTACCATATGTTTAAGCAAAGAATTATAGAGCTATGAAAAGATTAAAACATCACTGCAACTTGCAAATGGAACAAGATACACATTCGAATGAAACAGAAAATGGTAATTGCAACATGATCGCACTCATTCGAATATCACTTACATAGTAAAAGAGAATTGATTATCAGGTATGTAACGATAAAACCCTCTTTTGTCATTTATGGTGAATGAAGAGATAAAAATGGTTTTAACAGAGTTAATTGATATGATGATTCATAAAATAAACTAGAATGATAGAATTATCACCATGAAATGCATGTGATAACTAAGCCACTATTGCACATGACACGTTAGGGTAAGATACACATGTTTTATTGTAGGATCCAATGGTAGTCAGAAAGAACCATTCCAACACCGAATTTTTGAAGCCTATGTACGTGCAACTAGAGGGAATAACATTCAGATATGGGTAGATTAATGATACACATCAAGGAAATACTGATCTTGATGTATCGACAACAAAATTAGAGAAAGAAAGTGGGAATCCTCTGCTCATGAGCATATATAGTTTAGGAATGTGGAACACAGGGGAATTTCTGTATGCAATGGAGGCCATTGAACTAGTGGTAGAATGCACCTGAAATTACAATGTGGATACCAGAAGGGTAAAAAAACATGGTAGAATTTATGTAGACTTTTTAAATACATGCATCACCTCAACCTTCAATCTACCTACAGGACCTAATTTGGTTTGATTAAACCTGGGAAAATTAGAAAAAGAATATAATACAAAACATAAAGAAGCTAGAAGGATCATGTACCAATGGAGGTCCAAGAATAACACATATAAGGCCACTACCAAATTACCTATACATCTCTTCAAGTTTGATTTTTCTCCAGAGTATCAGTACGTGATGGTAATGCTGAGTAGAATGATAGGGAAACCAAATGCTGGGTCATTCAAAAATTGGATGTATGGTATTATCAAGATGGTAGAATGTTTTGATGACAAGCCCCTATGGGCGAAGATCATAAGTGACAGCCTAGATGAGGGAATGAGGAAGGTAGGAGGGAAAATTAACATGTTCCATATGACCTCCTATGTAGTATATGCTTGTGCATTTAGAGGCACCTTCAATGGATTGCAAATGGTAGGCAAGTTTGGAAGTAACCTTGGAGATGTGAACATCTGGGAGCATTACCCACAATTAAAAAGAAGAGTCTCTCCAACACTATCGGAGAGTGAATGATTCATTCTCTATGCACCTTGTCAAGACCATCAAAGAAGACACGGGGCTTGGTTCATCCAATTCCTTACTTTTTCATACATAAGAATGGAAGGTTTCACTGGGCGACCTCTCATGTTGCCGAAATATCCCAATGACAAGGTCATCCTGATGAAGTTTGCTAGACATATATTGCCTTTAGTGAAAGCATATATTGAAAAGGGAAACATATCAAATGTTTTGTTTCCAGTCATGATAGGTTGGTATATGTGTCCTGATAGGGAGAGTGTTAAGGATGCAATTGGAGGATTGAACTTGATACACTTGCAACCCTTCTCACTGGCTAGGCCATATGATCATTATGATAGGATACTGACATTGCATAAGAATCCTATGCATCAGAACCACTATGATGACGAGGTAGAAGTAAGAAGGAGAGGTTACCAGAGGCTTACTCTGAATTAGATACACACTATAGATTGCATGCCAGTGCCTACTTACTTACGTGAAGATGATGGTAGGATCATGTCCCAAGAATATGAAGACAATAAAGTATACAATGAAATAATATCTACTCTGGAGTATAATCAGCCAGAGGAGACTTCCTTGGACCAGATAACTTAGGTCATACAATTGACCAAGGAGTGGGTAGAAAATGAGACCTCCCAGCTAAAGAATAAAGGAGTGGCACTCACTGTGGATAACAAAAGAAAAAGACAAGAATTATTAGATGAGGAATATGATGATTTCCTCAAGGAAAAGAGGTGGTCAAATGGAGAAAGGCAGTAAAGTAAAAATAAGAAAGGAAGCCAAGCAGCTGGGGTGATGGTCATTCAACAACCTCAACCAAAGGAAAATGTAGCTTCCACATCAGTTGCAGCATCACCTCATACACCTAGAAAGCAAAAGAAAGTTGTTGCAAAGCATGCCCTTGCTATTGTAAAGGAGGAGGAAGAACCCTTAGGTGATGATCTCTTGATCAAGAGGAAAAAGAAGAAGGTCCAAGCACCACCTCAAAACAAACAAAAACATGTTATGAGGGGGGTTGTGGATATAAACCCCATTCTATTGAGAGGAGCAGGTGGTGAAGGTATTTTGAAGAATTTGCAACATGCGGTTCCCATCCTTGATATAATGCAATTCAAGACTAAAAAGGCAGAGGAACAAAGAAAAGAGATGCATAGTGCAAGAAAAGAGCCACCTTTTCCATTAGATCATATAGTGGACTTATCTGATGATGATGTTTCTGCTCATTCTATGGAGACCTTAGTGGAAAATACAAAGATGACCCCTCATGGCACTCCTATAGTTAATGTATATGCCTAAAAATGACATGATTCATTCTAAATAAATATTCTAAATATTTATCCCATTCTTCTATCAATTAAATAAATATTCTAAATTTATTCAATCGGTTCACTATTATGTAATTAAATAAAATCAATTTATTTAATTAAATTCCCTAAATTCTTCTAATATCTCACATAATTAAATAATCCTAAATTATTTAATTAATCTAAATCCCCCTATCCTAAGTTCTAATTTCAAAAATCCACCTCACCCGTACACCTCACTTTTCCACCTCACCTTGTCCACCTCACCCTGTTGCACATGTAATTAAATATATTAAATATTTAATTATCTAATTTTCCCTCACCCACATGTCCTATTTCTTCTCTAATCAAAGTTAGTTAACTAATCAATCAAAAGTGTTAACTAACTAGTCAATTGAGTTAATTCCTCAATCAATTCAGTCAATTCCATAATCCATTCTTCCAATTGACTAATCAAGTTTGTTAACTGATCAGTTAAAGGAGTTAACTCTCCAATCAATGTTGTCAAATCCCCTCTTTCATGATGAAGGTGGGACACTTGTCATATTTATACTGGCTGCACATTCCTCAACCATTCTCATCCATTGATTATTGTATCTCCTCTCAACTGTTGATTCTCATTCTCTCAAGTCTATAAAAGAAGTCTCATCCTCCCATTCTAATCATCTAGGTTATTTGTATTGTTACTCTGCAGAAATTCACTAGCGCGCCTTTGGCACCCCTAATACAATCTACTTGAGATCACCATTTGCTTTGAAGCTTCTCTTCACAACATTATTTATCAATATAGCCATTTACTACCGACATCCTACAACACAACTAAAAGAGTGCACTCACTAAGGGCCTACTTCATATCAGCAAGGATAGTTTTAATAGGCAAACAATAGAAGCTTTGATTCAAGGAAGGTTTGCACTGTGTTATTCATTGCTTCATTTCATTCAATCTTTCTTAATTTCATTATTCTATTAATGTTTGGGTTTATTATTGTTAAGTTGATTAATCTACATTTTACCCTAACAATTAAAAAGAAAGTTCACCAGGAGAAGGTTGAAGTAGAGGAAATTGAAGAAGATAACCCTAAAGTGGTGGAACAACAAATTGGATTGACAAACTTGGTCGATCAAGCCACCAGCCCTGCAACAATAGGCCTAACTTATTAGGGTGATGGGGATCAAGATAAATACAAAGATTTACCTCCAGACCAAGAAAATGTAGAAGTCAATGTACATATGGAGGATGATGAAGAGATGCCTGATAAGTATGATGATCAGGATAATGAGCCAACACTAGAAGAGGGAACAAATGAAAAGGAAATGGATAAAGTCCAAAACCTTGGTGAAATAGACACATCAAAAGATGGAGAATAGAATCCTCAACAAGGTGATGATTAGCAAAAGGAAGAAGAAAATGTGAACAAGAATGATCAGGGTGATCATCTGGATAAATTAGATCAGAATGTTCAATCTCCTCATGAAGATCAAGCACAACAAAATATACAGTATCAAAATGTGAATGCATCACAAGAAACTCCTACACAAGAAGAGATCCCTCATGAGGAAATTCAAGAGGATGAGCAAAGGAAAGAAACTTCTCCACCAAGGGTGGAGCAGAATTTAGAGTCTCAAGATGCTCACAATGAGCAAACAGACCAACAAAGGTCCACTGATGAGATACCATATTGGCTCCAGCAGGAGATAAGCCCACCTCAGGACAATGATGTACCTGAGTTTGATGTTTTTGCATTATTCTCAGCTAATATGATTAAGTCTAAGAGAAAGGCAAGATCTACATCTAGAATCAAGATAGATCCTACCACAGGTAGGAGAATAGCTCAAGTAGCTTTCCCAATAGTAGATAAGGCAAAAGGAGAGATAAGTATTGATAAATTTTAGATAACTAATGTTGATCTAGGCTTTGCTACTGAGGAGCAGGAGGGCCAAGAGGCCAAAGATATTATTGACTCCCTGATGAAAAGTGTGAAAAGGGAGAAGGATAAAATTAAAATGCACAAGGAGCACATTTCCTAGCTGCATACATTTATAAAGGGGTTAATTGAACCGAATCACATGTCAGTCAACACAGCGACCCCCTTGACCATCATATCTCAAGATGAGATAACAGGGCTGGATATCATGAAGCATAAGGCTCATGTGGTGGATAATTGGTTTATTCTTTTCATTTCTGAAGTAGAAAAGGTGATAAAGACCTCCCTCACCAATTGGAACTTGCTCAACACATTGAGGATCAAGTAGATAAATTACAAAAGGAGGTTGGATGAAGATCCATCAAAGTAGAGAAACATTTGGATGCTCTAGCTAAAATGAGGCACATAGATATGAAGGTGCTCATATATAATAAGGTATTGGATAATAATACTGCACAATTATTAAGCATATGGTATGAGGATACTAGGTTTGAGAGTGATATCTTAAAGAGATGTAACACCAAGCTCAGGGATATCAGTGTCAAATTGCATTATCTTATGGCCGAGGAGATAAATATCTTGGAAGCTCTTGAAGGAAATGTAGAAGGAAAGATAGAAAATCAGGGTGTTGATTTTGCAATTGAGGCCTTCCAAAGTAATTTTAAGCAGGTAACAGATGACCCTCTCCACCATTTGATAGAGGACATAGTTGATAAAGCCATGAGGATGAAGGCCAAGGTTGAAGGATATAATGAGATGTTAAATAGTAGAAAGAGCAAATGGTCTGGATTACAAACACAATTCCATTCCCAAAAGCATGCTATAGTAAAAGCTAGAATTCAAGATGGAGGAGAAATTGAAAGAATAAAACAGGCATATGAACCCATCAGGGGGATTATCAGTACCCATGTAGGATATGGCCCCCACATTGATGAAGAAGATGAAGAAGAAAAATAATGAGTGAGGATGGCTAATGACAGAGTTGTAGACACCCAAAAATGACCAAGTCATCACATCACTTGCATTTCATCAAATATGTCTAATCACCTGCATTTTAAATGTTAATTAAATAATTTAATTATTTAATTAATTTTATCATTTCATCAAATTCTTCCAAATCACTTTTTTTCAACATTAATTAAATAAATCCTCTATATTTAATTAATTTCATTAAATTCCTCTATATTCTTCCAAAATTAAATAATTTTTATTATTTAATTAAATCATTATCCTTTTCAAATTACAAGTCTACATTAATTAAATAAATTCAATTATTTAATTAATTCATCACAAATTTCCTCATACCTACAATTAAATAATTTTCATTATTTGATTAAATCAAATTGTTCTTCTAAATTTAAATAAATCATGCAAATTTATTTAAATTATCTCAATCCTCTAAAAATAAATAAAATCAAGTATTTTATTTATAATCTTCATATTCTTCAAAATCATGCACAATCAATTAAATAAATTCATTTATTTAATTTCAATTATCTTTCCAATTCCTCTAAAAATATCATGTTAACTCATGTGCACAATCAATCTTATTTTTAGAACTCTAAAAAAGGCAAATCTAAATTTAAGTTAATTGGCTTTAATTTATCTTATTTTCATCAACTCGTGAATTAGAAGAAAAAGCATTCTAATTTATGAAATCAAATCTATCTTTATCAAAAAGAAGCAATTATCTTAATAATAAAACCTTTTTGGAGTGACACATGTCATGTGCACATTCAGCATGAGTTATTTAATTTATCTCAACCATTTATTCTATGGATTTATTTCATCCATTGATCAATCATATTTGAAACCTATATAAATCCCCCTCATCTCCTTCACAAATCCTCTTCGATCATTTATTCTCAAGCATTCTTGCAGCGCATTGAGCATACATCACATCGTTGAGGACAATTCTACCTTTTGAGCACAAACACAATCTACATCTACTTGTTGCAAACATGGTTTTGCAATTTGAAGAGCAATCTACATTCGACCAAGAGATCCAAACAATCTAGGTGATAGCTTCTTTGTTCATAATTTGATTTATTCATTGATTTGGTTATTGCTTAGATAGATCTTTTAATGTTATGGGTAATTGAGTTGTTATTATCATTATTTGTGATCTTATCATTCAGCCTCTTGATTTATCCTATACACATTATGGCATGCCCGGTGGGACCCACTAATCACTTTTTCTCTTTAAGAAATTGATTTATTTTTAAGTATAGTACAGAACAGTGCACATCAACATAGAAAAGCACTTTTGGCAATACAGTGCTACACCTCTGGTATAACAGTATAGCAACTTCGTGCGATACTGTAGTGCCTTTGGTAGCATAGTACCAAACTCCTGGTAAGATAGTGTAGCACACTTGGCAAAATAGTATAGTGCTTCTGGTCTATTAGGGTTTCTGATCTTGTTTTTCAATTTGTAGGGTTTCTAACTCATCATATCTATCATTCATTGAATGGCAAGCTGATTTATTTGTCTTTCAATTATCATTTATATTGCCTAAGTTGACATATTTAGGAGTATTATCATTTGTTGAGTTACCCTATTTTTTTATGGCATCTTGTGAGTTGTTCTTGATTCTAGGTTATAGATCTTATCATGTATTACATCTCAAATCCTCAAGTCAACCATGAAATCATCTTTTGATCTAGCTTTTTTGAAGAAATATAACTTTTTTTAGATCTTGGTCAACAAAGTGCTTTTGGTAATACAGTAAAGTGCTTGTGGTAGCACAGTACCACACTTCTGGTAGCACAATGGATCACTTTTGGTGCTGCAGTAACTTGCCTTCAGTAGGACAGTGTAACACTTTTGGTAATACAGTAAGTCGTCTTTGGTAATACAATAAAGTAATTTTGGTTAATTGATTTATTTTTTGCTAACTTTTGAGTTTGTGTGGAACTAATCAACTTGTTATAGCTTCTTATCACTCAAACAGAGCAAATGGGTTTCCTTAACATGTTCATGCAGGACGAGTGTTGAAGAATCTCAATCTATCGAACTAAATCTTAGAAACATATTGCCTTCTTAAGGGACAATTCAACAAATCATCTTTGCAATTTAAGTCTTAGGAACATATTGCTTTCTTAAGGGACAAAACATCTTTTTTACAATCTAAGTCTTAGGAACATATTGATTTCTTAAGGGACAATGGACATGAATACAAAAACACTTCAATTTTCTAAAGGATAATGGACATGAATGCCAAACACTTCAATTTCATAAGGGACAATTGACAACTACAATCGTGTGTAAGCCTAATCTAGTTGCACCTTATTTTTCTTATAATGGGACAACTGAACCTTTGTTTGATGTGCTTGATCTTACATTTTAGTTATTCCTTTAGAAGGGCCTGCTTTTGGATTGTGCTTCATCCAAAAGGGATGACCCTAAGCAAAGTTTTCCTTTGAACCACTATATAAGAAAGATAAGGTGAAAACCAAGTCCTAACTAGTGTTAGCCTTACCTTGTGGTGCCAAATCGAAAAGAGGTGTACTAGCACTTTGTGGAAACAATCTTCACATTGTACAAAGTGTTTGATACTCTTAGTAGGATTGGTCAAAGATTTTAGTAGCTTGTCACATTGCTTGTAATGCATTGGTCCCTCAAAGATACTAAGAACTAATCTAGATAGTGACTACCCAATCCACATCTGAACATTGCAGTAATCATCAGTACAAGGGGAATCAATTCAAGCCCCCAAGATACTCACAATTGCCTCCCTTGAGAAGAGATAGTATTCCCTTGGCCATAAAGCTCTTGTGACCTACTTGAGCTTTCTGAGGGGAGGGTGAGATTATCCCTACCTATCATCTCTTGCAAAGATACAAATGTCTGACACCTTTATGGAATGACATTTGGTGGACAGAGAATTAAGTTGTGATATGAACTACTGCAATGAACCTTTGTCTCTAGGGATAAAAAGTGCTTAATATTGTTTGAATCGTCTTATACTTGTGGAAACATTGGGCTTTTTGTGAGCCTTAAACATACACTATTTGTTGTGTCAGTCCTTTTTTTTCCACCTTGTTTGATGTGTTTTCTCTTGCCAAAGCAAATCCAATCAAAATCAAAACCAAATCTATCAAAATTTTCCTTATAAACATCACTGACACTATTTCAGTGCTTTTGGTATAATAGTAGCTTGCCTTTAATAGTGTAGTCTAGTACTATTGGCATAACAGTACCTTGCTTCTGGTAGAATAGTCCAGTGCCTTTGGTAACACAGTAGCTCACCTTTGGTATAACAATATAGAGCCTTTGGTCCAAAGAACTATCCATCAAACTACTTCAGCAGAAAACCTAGCAAAAGCTCAAAACATATTGTCCTAGTGCATCCCATGGTAACCACTAGACTCCAGCAAACTATGAAGGCTAAACAAGTTATCTGAAGGAAGCATAAATTACCTCCTCATACACCTCACCCAAGACAATCCAACATGACTCCAAAGGGTACTTCAAAAATACCAATGGAAAGACCAACCAACTCTCAAAACAGGCCGCAACATGACCAACCAACCAATCCCCAAGAAGGTAATGTTCCTTTGGTAGATGTAACTCAATTCACTACTGACATGCCTCATGATTTTGCTACACCTAGTTATACCATGGTTCAAGTCCCATCTCAAGAAGAGCGACACTTTGAAGAAGGTCAATCCTCTGAAGAAGATAGACATGAACTTGATGAAATCATGCAAGATCCTAGGGCCATGGCTGCCTTTGACAAAATCCTTAGTGAGAACCAAGATCATTTCTTTTGCTTACTTGCCAAGCAAGGAGCCAAACTACCTCAAGATTTTGATCTATCCAATCTCAAGGAGCCAAACAAAACCCATGACACCATAACTGTGGTCTAAACTATGTCAACTGTGACCACTCCCATACTTGAACAAAGGTCACAAGGGAGAACAATTGCATAATATGAGAATCCTCTTTATCAAAATCCAATGGCAGAGAGACCTATATCACCACTCATGACTCCTATGGAGATCTACAAACACCAACAAGAGACTCTACAACATCAAGTAGAACTAGCCAAACAAGCTACCCCAGCTCGATCAAACACCCAGTAACCTCCTAAAATGCCCACACCAATTGCAAGTAGAACATTGGCTACCCCATCATGAGAAGGTTTCCCACCAAACTACAATCTAGGAAACACTTATGTAGCCATGCAACAAGGGTCTCAAAAAACACCACCCCAACATCATCAACCCTTTGTATCATTAAACCAAACAATGTCATTCAACCCCAACCATCATGAAATGTCAACACAACCTATATCCCTCCACCACAACATTCTTCTACACTTAATCATACCTATCCCCATCTCAATCAACCCCAACCATCACAAAACATCAACACAACCTATGTCCCTCTGCCATAATGATCATCTACACTAACCTTTTTCAACACATATCTCAATCAACCCCAACCATCACAAAACACATCCACCTATGTCCCTCCACCACAATGATCTTCTACTCTCAACCTAACCCACACCTATCTCAACCTGCAACATTCCCAAAACCAAACTTCCCAAAGCTATGTTCCATCACCACAACCAAACCCAACAAAATTTAGCTTTCCTCCACCAAATTCTTTCTTCACACCACCACCGCAATACCAACAACAAAAATCTTATCTACAACCATCACAAAGCCTACATTCTTACCTATCACCACCTCCACTTCCCCAAAATCAAAACACCAAAATCCAGCCCAATCCAAACCCAACATACAACACATATGACCCTAACCAATCATATGATCCTTATAACACTAATGCCCATGGCTTAAACTACAATCTTCCATATGGGCAACAACAACCACCTCTTAGACAACAGGAGATGTTTCCAACCCCTCCCACAACTATGGAGTTAAAAATTGCAGAGGTTCAACAACAACTATCTGATCTTACATTTGTCCACACCAAGAGAACCTTCTCTTTGGAAGAAGTTTGTCCTTATCCATTTGATCGGTCATTACCCATGATCCCTTTTCCTCACAACTTCACTATTCCCAAATTTGATAAATACAAAGGAAAAGGAGACCCAAAAGACCATCTTAGAGAATTCTATCTCGTTTACTTCGAGGTCTCACATAATGACACATATCTTATGCACCTCTTTCCATGAAGTCTTAGAGATCAAGCTATAGAATGGTTCTTGCACCTACCCATGGGTATTAAATCTTTTAATGAGCTTGCAAAGAAATTTGCCACCCATTTCTCTTACAACATAAAACATGAGATCTCCATGACCAACTTATGCAACAATAAACAGAAAAATAGGGAAACTTTCATCTCCTTCCTTCAAAGATGGAGACAAATCGCTAGCAAATTCCCATTCAAGATACCTGAAAAGTAACTTGTTAGCTTATTTGTGCAGAACCTTAACCAAGAATTAGGTTTCCATTTGCAAATTCTTAGTGCTACAACCTTCAACGAAATTATCTACAAGGGCATCAACATTGAAAAAGCCCTCATCACTAAAGGCGTGGTCAAAATCTTCAAAGACAATAAAGACAATGCTCCTCAATAGCAAACAAATGATAAGCCCAAGTTTTGTAACAAAAATAAAAACGTGGTCAATGATGGTGTGGTAGATTCTAAACATGTCCAAACGCTGCAAACACCCCTTCATCTTTCAAAACCAAGTCAACCTCTGCCTCAACAAAACCAACAACAAAGACAACAAGAGTGACCTCAACAAGATTACCCTCCACAACATCAATTCACTCCCTTGGGAGAGCCTATAGAGTTTGTTTTACAAAAACTTATAAATAATGGACTCATCACCTTACCAGATGTTCCCCCATATGGTGAACCTATTTACAAAACCACATGGTACAGAGAAAATGAATACTGTGAGTACCATAGGACCAAAGGACACAAGACCACATCATTCATGAAACTTAAGTATGTGATCCAAAACCTTATCGACGGAAAATAAATCACTTTTGATGATGAACCACCAACTCAAAATACCAATAAGTACCTCAACATGTACAAGGAGCCATTCTCTAACCATGGTCAAGGTCACAATCCTAACAAAGGTAAAGGTGTTAACAAAGATTCAACTTCCTATGACTCTATTGTGGGTCATTTTGAAGAGAGTCAGGTGTCTACCCTCACAATCAAAGGAAAATCTATAGATTGTGTAGTTACAACTCGTCGTGGTCATGTCACCCTTCATGGTCCTACACCAAGTCTCCCAACCCAATCTGATTACAATCTTGTAGAACATCTAGGGAAAACTCCTGCACAGATCTCTATCTTGGACCTTCTATGGTCAACACCCATACATAAAGTTGTGCTAGAAAAATCCCTACAAGAATCTTTGGTTCCTAATGACATAGCGGTCATAGATTTCCAAGATATTATAGGTAACATTGCCTCACCCTACAATGTGGTCTTCTCTAAAAAAGATCTTCCATCTCATGATCCATGTCACAATGATGCCCTTCACATTGAAGTCTTCATCCATAAACACAAGTTCAAATGCATACTTATAGATGGTGGTGTTGGTCTCAATATCTGTTCTCTAAAATTACTCAAACAATTGGGATACTCTGAGGATCATGTCAACATTGATTAAAGTATTACAATCAAGGGGTATGATGATGTTGAACGCTAGTCAGAAGGTGTTATCCACTTGCCTATACAAGTAGGCCCCGTCATGCTTGAAACTAGATGCCAAGTCCTTGACATTGAGTTACCTATAACATTATCTTAGGACGCCCATGGATCCATGCCATGAAGGTTGTTCCCTCCATGTACCATCAGTCTCTTAAGTTCCCATTCAATGGTACAGAGATCACTATCCCAGGATATCCTAATCCCTTTGAATTCTGTCGTGTCTTGCAAGGCAGTTATTAGTGTGTATAGAAAAAATTAAGAGGTTGAATGATAAGATCACAAGTAATGATAATAATGACTCAGTTATCCATAACATCAAAAGATCTATCTAAGAAATAACCAAATCAATGAATAAATCAAATTACAAACAAAGAAGCTATCACCTAGATTGTTTGGATCTCTTGGTCGAATGTAGATTGCTCTTCAAATTACGAAACCATGTTTGCAACAAGTGGATGTAGATTGTGTTTGTGCTCAAAAGGTAGAAGTGTACTAAATGATGCAATGTATGCTCAATGCACTGCAAGAATGCATGAGAATAAATGGTTGAAGAGGATTTGTGAAGGAGATGAGGGGGGTTTATTTAGGTTTCAAACATGATCGATCAACGGATGAAATAAATCCATAGAATGACTAGCTGAGATAAATCAAATAACTCATGCTAAATGTGCACACGACATGTGTCACTCCAAAAAGGTATTATTATTAAAATAATTGCTTTTTTCTATAAAGATAGATTTGATTTCATAAATTATAATGCTTTTTCTTCTAATTCATGAGTTGATGAAAATAAGATAAATTAGAACCAATTAACTTAACTTTAGATTTACCGTTTTTAGAGTTCTAAAAATAAGACTGATTGTGCACATGAGTTAACATGATATTTTTAGAGGAATTGGAATGATAATTGAAATTAAATAAATAAATTTATTTAATTGATTGTGCATGATTTTGAAGATTATGAAGATTATAAATAAAATACTTGATTTTATTTATTTTTAGAGGATTGAGATAATTTAAATAAATTTGCATGATTTATTTAAATTTGGAAGAACAATTTGATTTAATCAAATAATGAAAATTATTTAATTGTAGATATGACGAAATTTGTGATGAATTAATTAAATAATTAGATTTATTTAATTAATGTAGACTTGTAATTTGAAAAGCATAATGAGTTAATTAAATAATAAAAATTATTTAATTTTGGAAAAATATAGAGGAATTTAATGAAATTAATTAAATAAAGAGGATTTATTTAATTAATGTTTAAAAAAAGTGATTTGGAAGAATTTGATGAAATGATGAAATTAATTAAATTATTTAATTAACGTTTAAAATGTAGGTGATTAGACATATTTGACGAAATGCAAGTGATGTGATGACTTGGTCATTTTTGGGTGTCTACATTTTACCCCTCTTTGATGCAATGCAGTTTACAGCATTGCATCAAAGAAAATGATTGTTAAGGACATGATATAATTTTTGATGCTCTAGTGTAGCTAGTTGCCCTAGTGTAGCTGGCGTAGGATGCCCCCTCGAGAGGAAAGATAGGGAAGCGACAAAAGGACTGGGTTGATGCTTGACTAGAAGATTGTGTTACAAGTTAGATGAGGTTGGGTTGATGATAGATAGAAGAAAGTGGAGATACAATAGAACATGATAAAAAAGACTGTTGATTGATCTTTGCTTGAAAAACTATATCATGACATGGATAAATGGATGGTTAAATGGATGAGCTTGTTGCAACGGTTTCACAAATGTTTATAAAGTGAAATCCTTATTTTTGTTATAGCACATGGATAGTTTGCCACCAAGGTATAAATGACCAAGGTTCTGTGATATCCTAGTGCGTGGATGTTGACTCTGCAAGCAAGTGGTTTGAACGTAGAATTCCAGCCAAGTGCCAAATAATGACAAAGCCCATGAATCCCCATTGTATGTCGACTCTAAAAGACTGACAAAAGCCTCTGCAACTAAACCCAATCCTCATCCTATTCCTAAAATCAAAGCTCACATCTGTGATATAGGCTTTGGAGAATATGATATCTCAAAATATTGTTGTGTAGGGCAGATGCCCCTATCTCCTAAATCCTACGGCCAATTGCCCATAGCCAAAGAAACTAAAAAAAGTAGCTATTCCTCCCCCAACATCTCTAACTCAATTCTAAGAGGGAAAATTATTGGCAGAGGAAACAATTGAAGACATCTCATCTTCTCTCTACAAGGACAAAGAACTAGTTACAATACCAGTCAAGCAATATGGCAATGGCCTAAGAATTGTCAAGAACATGGGCTATAAAGGAAAAGGTGGCCTTGGGAAAAATAATCAAGGTGAAATGGAACCCATTATTATGAAGAAGAAACTAGACAAGAAGAGGTTAGGATTTGGTAGGAAGGTACCATGCACCTTGGACATTGAGGGTATTCTCGACAAGGTAGCACAAACTTTTCTCACTGATTCGATATCTAATGAGGATATCATTGATGACTCTTCCCTCCATACGAATGACCTATTCACTAAATCCTCCATATTTATGCTATCATCTGTATCCTTAACATCCACCACAAACACCCAAATTGTAACACTTTTCTACCCTCAACTTATCGATTGGGACCAACAAGGGACCCCCGTTCTAGATGTTTTCTAGAATGACAAAGCTATTGTAGATTGGGAAATTAGATTGAAGTCAAAATACAAACCAAATGCATAAAGAAACAAATAGTTATACCTCAACCATGAAAACCCAATCTCATCAAGGGAGAGGAGAGCTTGCACCCAAGAGCTCCTAAGACATGATAATCCCTAGATAAGCGATTAAATGTGAAATGCTATCCTAATTATGCAACTCATAATTCTAGCTCAAGTGGACATTTGGACATGGTAACATTACTTGAAAATTGGATCTTCAAATGGGTTGAGAGATGTTGTATTTATAGATTTTTGGAAGGGATTTTGATCCAAGGGTGGAGATTGATTTGGAAGATCAATGGTGGAGGATAAAAGTGATGTGGAGGGCCTAGATTTGATCTTGGAGGAATGGATGGCAAGGAATAAAAGTAAATCTTTTATTCATTTTGGGAAAAGGGGTTATTAAATGAGTATGGGTGTGAGGGATTATTTTTGAATTAAAGATTCATATGGGGAATGTAAAATGAATTAAAAATTCATTTGGGGATAAGTGGAAATAAATGAGTTTGGGTGAGGTAAGGGGTTTGTAAGAAGAATTAATTGTGATGTGGGATGTTTTTAAATAAAAAATTGACTTAGGTGGATTTATTTCAATTTTTTATTTGGAGGATGTGGGGAAGGGTGTTAAACTAGGTTTGACCACCCAAATGAGAGGTTAGGATTAATTAAACATAGGTTTTATTTAATTAATCCTAGGACTAGGATGAGGTAGGCTAGGGTAGGCAATTAAATAATAGCTAGTTAATTGTCTAGGGTAGGGATAGGTCAATTAATAGGCTGAATTAATTAGTTAAGCATGGTTTAGCTAATTAATTAGATTTAGTGAGGAAAGGGAAATTGATTAAATAAATATTGCATATTTATTAAATCAATTGGCTAAGGTTTGGACTATTGAATTAATGAAATTAATTCAATTTTAGGGATAAAATGATGGAAAATTGGATGATGAATGGATAATTAATTAAATAAAAATTTAATTAATTGAATAGAAGGGGCATTGATATGTTTAGGGATGTTAGGAGTCAGTTTGGTGGTCGAGACATTTTTAGGTGTCTACATTTGCCCCTCTTTGACGTGGCGTCAGGACCTTGGAAGTGGCGTCAGGTCGAAGAAAAATATGCCCCACTGTTAGGAAGGAATGAGATGGGTAAGGGATGCCCCCTTGAGAGGTTGGAGGGAAAAAATAAAATTTTCTAGTTGAGTTCTCGAATGGACGCAATGGGAGTGAAAGTTGGGTAGGGGACAGAAAAAGAAGATGACAAGAAGAAAAATGGAGGAAAAAGGCTAAGATCTACACCCTAGAGCGAAAAAGAGGGGGTGGAAGGATGGCATGGCCCACTATATTAGGAAAAGTGGGCCCTTAAGGTGCCACATTTGTACAATTTGACTTTGGAGAAGAAGGAGCAAAGGAGAGATGGCAGAGTGCAACCCCCAATTCCCTCAACTTTGACACATCTCAGAGCGGTTCCGATCATTTGGCCAAGCACTAGAGGCTGGACCCTAGGTAGGGTCTAACCTTGACTTTTCCATTGTTTCATTTTTGTCACTTTTTGGGGTTCAAAAACTAGGGTTAGATCACTTAGCGCGAAGGATAGGGAGGATTAGCACAATCCTTAGGATTGGCGCTATCTGCCAGGGTAGGATTAGGGTGGTTTGTCACCATTTACCTGGTATTTTAGCGTAATTTTCTGAAATAGCACAATGTTGGAAACTATTAGGGTTTGGCGTTTTAGTTCCAATTGTATATTTGGGTAGCGCTATGTTGTGAACTAGCATTATTTTGGGTAGTGGTGCTAGTTTTCATTTTAGTGCCATATAGGGGATTAGCGCAATATATGATATTTGTGCATTTGGTAGGATTGGCGCTATTCAGTGTATTAGCTCCAAGTGTCAAGGTGACACCATTTAGTAAAATGGTGCTATGTATGTTGTGCAGTAGTGTAATCTTTGGGAGTAGCGCAAAGTGGTTTGCGCAGTGGTGCTATTTACTGTAATAGCGCTATTTAGAAGTAGTAGCACCATTTTGAAAATGACACAAAGGGTTGTTTATTTTGGTGCAAAATGATTTTGGATTTTTAGACATTAGAAGAAAGGGGGTTGGTTCAGAAAAAGATAGGTCGATATCTAACCTGAAAGTTGTGGATGCAGGATATGACGTCGTTTATAGTGTATTCATGGGAGTGACATGTGCCCTCTATGATGGCACTGTTCGATCAATTTGATGATGCTATGTGGGCTTGATTGGCTAGGTTGGAGCTTTTGATAGTGGCGTTGATGCTAGTGCTACGAGCTCATCGTGCTCTAATGACAGCGATTGTGGAGTGGTACCATTCATAGACCTGTACATTCTTGTTGCCAACTGGTGAGATCATGATCACACTTGAGGATGTTTATCACATCCTCAAGCTACCTATTTGAGGCTGACGGGTGAGGGAGGACACGAGGCGAGGGCGGAGAGCCCTGATCAGAGTATTTGGTGAGGATCATATTGTTCTATCAAGGGATGGGAGAGAGATGAGCTATGAGGGGACACTGGCTATGGGTACAGATCCCTTTGCCTTATTCTTGTGTGCTTTGATTGGTGGTGTGGTGACGCCTAATAGGAGAGGTTGGGGTTTCCCAGTTGTTTGGGGAGAGATGATTGAGGGTATGGTTAGGGATGAGACCGTCTACACTTGGGGACCAGTGATGTTGGGGCAGCTATATCATGAGATACACACAGTTATTTATCTCCATGATTCAGCATTGTCAGTTGGGGTGACTCTGCTGCATGTGTGGATTTAGGAGCACATCACAGTTACACGGCTGATGTGCAGGTACTATCACCATCCTTTTGAGGCATTTGTGTTTTTATATCAGGATGCTGAGTACACCTATATTAGACAGGTGTGGTATTGGAGGCGAATGCTAGATGATGTTATTAGGGTGACCTAGCGACCCTACATCGAAGTGGAGCCATGGCCTGACGATGATATCCACAAGCCTTTTACATTTTAGCAGTGAACTTGATGGGTTGAGGAGACCGCACCATAGACATGTATCTACCCTCGCGGGTCATGCGACAGTTTGGATTAAGATAGGACACTCCATAGCAAATGGCCATCTTCGCTTGGACCCATTGAGATGTGCCCTTTTGGCCTACAACTATATAGCCACAGGTTGCTCTAGATGACTTTGCAGCCTTATGGCTAGTGTGGTGGGATTGGCAAAGCACAGTGAGGGATGCAGGCACTACCCCTACATATGATATATGGTGGCAGATGTGGCAGCTGACCCAGTTTACGGTTCTTGTAGAGGTAATACCCACGAAGGAAGCATCAGGGTTAGGGGATGATGATTCAGATGATGATGGAGATGACTCAGATGGGGATGACTTCCTAGAGGAGGGGGAGGAGATCATTAGAGATGACCTCATGGAGGTTGGAGGGAATGGAGAGGAGAGGGTGGTTGGTAGGGATGGTCAGCCGATAGATGTGCTGGTGGCAGTGGCAGCAGGACAGGGGCAGGTGGGGTAGTAGGTACCTATATAGTAGGTGCCTGTTGAGCAGGTGCAGATGAGAGTGGGGCAACAACATAGAGGACCTCGGCGATGTAGGGGATAGCTGAGGGTGGATAGGGGTGATTTACCCCCACCACAGGTAGCACAACAATAGTAGGGGGAGGCAGGCCCCTTAGGGACAACTGGAGAGGCAGAGGTTGAGAGGCTCACACTTCGTCGGTGGCCTCGAGGTGAGGAGGAGGAGATGGAGACCCTACGAGCATAGGTGGCCAGCCTGCAGGAGGCATTAGAGAGTTGTGATGCAAAGTTGGTTTAGTTGCAGGGGGCATTAGCATTGTTAGATTAATCAGATGGACAGGTGGCTACATTGCAGGCACAGTTAGCCCAGGCTCAGGGTGATATAGAGGTTTTGACCAGAGAGTGGGATTTGGCACTTGCAAGAGCACAACAGGTAGAGACTACATTACAGACTTTTGGTGTTGGTATGGCCCTAGTGTTGATAGTGATGCAGACTCAGTTGTCCTAGGCATAGACATAGTCATATTTGTTATAAGGGATAGCTGACTTCGGTTCAGGGGGATTTGACAAAGGCTAGAGTACAGTTAGAGTATTATCAGGGCCTCTATTACGTGGTAATGCTAGCAGAGTAGTGTGTCCCAAGCTACAGCCAGGTCAGTGGATCGAGGGCATCTAGGTCACATAGTTCTAGATCATTTTAGTCTATCCAGCAGATGATGCCTCCTCCCTCACATGTGTCCCAGCAGGTACCACAGGTTTAGGTTCGGTTGCAGCCACAGCCACCGCCCCAGGTAGGACCACAGCCACAGCCCAGATCAGGATCCCCCACTCCCTCAAAGAGAGGGTCATCTATGCGACATTGTTATATCATGTTAGCCCTTGGAGGCATTATATCAGGACTTTGTATATATGAGCGATGTACATTTTTTTGCGGTGGTTATATATGATATGATGCTTTTTGATGGTTTATTGTGTTTGTTTATGATGCTCTATGATGATTATGATGATACCTATGTGGATGGATGCAGTATGCTTTATGGATTAATATGTTATGGATGGTTGTGTTTATTCAATTTTGTTTTTGATGTTATGGATGTACTTATGATGGATGCAATGAGAGTTTACTTATTTTGATATATGTATGGTTTGTGATCTATGGACTATATGATGTACAATGCAAACAAACATTTATTATGGATGCAAAAATGTGATGCAATGGAAATGTATATTTATCTAAATAAACACATGTTATGTATGAAATATGGATATGCAGTTAAATGTTTATTGAATGTAATTAAATGATTATGATTGTGATGATGTAATGTAACTAAATGTGTTATGAGATGATGCAATGTGATGATGCACCTATGTGATGACAAACTTAAATGAGTATGATATGATTTGGAATGTTTTTGTATAATGTGATGATTTATTAAATGAACGTAATGATTATGCAAATTATATGATTAAAATGAACCTAAATGATATGCAACTTACATGATTCTAAAAATGAACCTAAATGATATGCAACTTTAAAGGATTTAAAATGAATCTAATTGATATGCAAATTTAATGATTCTAAAATGAACCTCAATGATATGCAATTTAAATGGATTAAAATGAACCTAAATGGAATACAAATTAAATGATTCTAAAATGAACCTAAATGATATGCAACTTTAAAGGAATTAAACGAACCTAAATGGAATGCAAATTAAATGATTCTAAAATGAACCTAAATGATATGCAACTTTAAAGGAATTAAATTAACCTAAATGGAATGCAAATTAAATTATTCTAAAATGAACCTAAATGATATGAAACTTTAAAGAATTAAAATGGACCTAAATGATATGCAAATTAAATAATTAAGATGAACCTAAATGATATGCAACTTACATGATTCTAAAATAAACCTAAATGATATGCAACTTTAAAGGATTAAAATGAACCTAAATGGAATGCAAATTAAATGTGTGATGATATGCAAGATGCTAGGTGAGATGCAAAGTGGGTGTTATGTGAGATAATCGGGTCCTGATACACATGATGTTCTTTGTTTGACCCTGAGTGGTGGGGCAGTGGGAAAGGGCACTAGGTGGGGAGAGGATAAGGGTGGGTGGATGGGGATTGGATAGGGTTGGGATTTACTTTGGTTCAGGATGTGTTAGGTGGAGATACAGTGGGGGAATGGGATTAGAAAGGGGAATTTAGATGGGGGGAGATAGGGTAGGTGATTATAAAATCTAGGCCCATGTGGTATTGTTGAATGAGTGATTAGGATGGTGATTTTGAGCTAGTAACAGTAGTTGCATAAGATTAATTGAGAGCATTTCTTAGTTTACTATAGCAATGTAGGATATAGTTCACCAAGCTATGAAATGACCTAGGTGATGATGTATATCCCATGATTGCATGGACTAGACCCACAAATAATAGGTTAATTTCATGCGTGCCCAAGGTAGTATAATCTTGCCTGCCCTTGGAAGGGGACTCATAGCGACGAGTGTCCATAGTGCATATAAGACATTTGATGCCTGTATATACAAATGAGGCACATCATACTAGAACTGACCCAGGCTTCAAGATATGAATACTATTTTTGGAGTAATGAAACCAACCCACAAGCACAACATACAGAAACAATGACCTTGTCTACTCTAGGTGTTGTCCTCTGCTTACCATGATATAATGAGATCAAGGTAGCTTTGGAGATGACCTAGAGTGAGACAAAAAGATAAAAATCAATAATAAAAAAGACCAACCAAAAGATACAAATAGTCTTTGTGTGCTCTTGCCAAGAGACGTGTTGATAAGATGACAGATGTTTGTCCATTGTGGGAAAGATATATCCTAGGAGGCAAATCAGTTGGATTTGATTCAAAAATTTTTAGAAGATGGGCAAAAGAACAGTGGTGGCTAGGTGTAGGATTATAATTGGTATGTTGATTGATGATTTTTGCATTTAGGGATGATGGTTCAAATGTATACTTAGCGTGTGTATCATATAATGGGTCTAGTAAGCTCAGTGAGTGGGGACCATTCAAATGGGTTGGATAGGTGCATCTTACGTACTTTAGTACTAGAAAGATCCTTCATATTCTAGATTGCCTACATACCCTGTGTCCATGGGATCAAGGTACTTTCAAGATGCGGGAAAAATGAATATGTAGTTCTGGTATGACTTGATGATGTGGGAATGGTTTCGGATGGGTTTAGGGTGGATGTGATGAGGATTGATGGATTTGGTGCAATCGGTTTGTGATTGTGATGTTACATTTGTTTTTGTATTTTTGATGATTTTGTATTATTTTTGGATTTTTGATTTTGAGTTATACAATGAGATGCTTACAAGGATCCTCATTCCATGAACTAGGCTTGGGTGAGGTAGTACAGAATGGGCGATAGGACTTGATGTTTCTAAATTCCAAGCCATGGGATGTGTGTGATATGACGTGGTGTGATGAAAAGAGGACTTATTAGATGGTGACACCAGCCACTATGCATGGCACCTGAAATAGGTTTTCACCATGGTACTTATCCAAGGCGTCACCAAAGTGATTTTCACCCTTGGAATTTTTTATTGCACTCGGGTTTTTTCTTGATTTTTTTTTTGACTTGGGGTACCGGATGGATTATGCATAAAATTTCTTTAGATGTAGGATGTTCATTGGCTCATCCAGAGGCTACCCCTCAGGTGTTGCAAGCTGATATGCTCCTAATCCATAGTCAGCTGTGATGACATAAGGTCCTAGCCAATTGGGTTCAAACTTACCTTGCTTAGGACGCTCTTGCAGGTTCTTCTGATTTTCCATAAGGATGAGCTCACCTACTTCAAATTTTTAGTTTCTGATCCTTTTGTTGTAGCTTCTTCTAAGGCGGTTTTGATATGCTTCTAGGTGGTTCAATGTATTTAGGCATTTCTCATCTAGTAGTTCTAGTTGATGCAACCTTGCAACTCTATATTCCTCATCAGAGATTATGTTTTGTAGGGATACTCGAAGGGATGGGAACTCAACCTCAATAGGTAAAATGGCTTCAGATCTGAATACTAGTGAAAATGGAGTGGCTCCAGTGGGGGTGCGGATGCTTGTTCGATAGGCCCATAGGGCAGGGTTGAGTTGGAGGTGCCAGTTGTGGCCAGCTTCATTTACTGTCTTCTTTAGGATGCACAGGATGGTTTTGTTTGAAGCTTCATCTTGACCATTTCCTTGAGGGTAATATGGTGTGGAGAAATGGTGTTTGATTTCAATTTTTTTGCACAAGGTGCAAACTTCTTGGTTCTTGAATGGTTTTCCATTGTCAGTGACAATGGAATGAGGGATACCATAGTGGCAAATGATGTAATGGAGGATAAACATAGAGATTCAGGTACCAATGGTGAAGGTGAGTGGTATTGCTTCCACCCACTTTGTGAAGTACTCGGTAGCAGTGATTTTGAACTTATGGCCATTGGAGGATGGGGGATGTATTTTCCCTAGGAGGTCGAGTCCCCACTATGAGAAAGGCCATGATGTTGTGATGGGTTGTAACTCTTGTACTGGTGCATGAATGAGATCACCATGCTTTTGACATGGTAGACATTTTTTGATAAACTTGTAGGCATCTCAATCCATGGTTGGCCAATAATATTAGGTCCTGAGGATCTTTTTAGAAAGAGCGGGTCCACTTGAATGTGCCCCATAGATGCCTTTGTGTATGTCTTCCAAGGCCACCTTAGCTTCCCTAGAGTCTAAACATCATAGGAGCATGCCATCAAGACTCCTTTTATATAGGGTGTCACCTACAAGGATGAAGCAGGAGGCTCGGCGGATGAAAGATTTTCTTTGTGAGGTGGATAGATTGGGAGGGATGATGTTATTGTGGAGGTATAGGTAGGTTTCTTGATACCACGGGGATAGGGGACCAATGACTTCGCACATGAGCTTGGATTGAGGAACATCATATGTGGGGATCAAGAGCTCTTTGATTAGGAATTTGCACCTCTTGCTGTCTTTATTCATGTTGACCAGGGATCTGATGGTAGCCATGGCGTCTGCAGCTTTGTTGTTGAGCCTTGGGATTTGCTCAAAGTGGATGTCATCAAAATAATCTTTGAAGTCATCAACCATCTTTTTGTAGGGCAGGAGTTTGTCATCTTTGGTCTTGTACTCATTATTTACCTACGGGATGACCAGTTGAGAGTCTCAGTACACTGTCAGTTTCTCAATTTTCTATTTGATTGCCATTCAGAGGCCTGTGATAAGAGCCTTGTACTCTGCCACATTGTTGGTATATGGGAATGTGATTTTGAATGACTTGGGGATTGTGTCACCCTAAGGGGTAACAAATAGGATGCCTACCCCCGAGCCTCTATGTGTGTATGATCCATCGAAGTACATCTTCCATGTTTCTGTGGCTGGTGTGATTGTCAAGATAGCTTCATCAGGAAACTATGCTAGTGTTGGATGTTCTGCAGGAATGGGTACTTTAGCTAGCTAATCAGCTATAACCTATCCTTTGATGGCTTTTCTCTCAGTGTATTCAATGTCAAATTTAGTGAGGATCATGACCCATTTTGCCATTCTCCCAATAAGAGTCGCTCTGTTTAGTAGAGATTTCAATGGATCAATCTTGACGATGAGCTTGGTTTTATGATTGAGCATGTAGTGTCTTAATTTTTGTGAAGTGAAGACTAGGGCTAGACATGCTCGTTCAATTTACATGTAGTTGAGCTCATAGGATATGAGAGTGCGGCTAATGTAATAGATGGCTCTTTCTTTTCTGTGCTCATCGTGTTGTGCTAACAAGGCTCTGACAGCTGTCTCTATTGCTAAGATGTACAATAGGAGAAGTTTGTCTTGCCTTGGTGGAGTTACAACTAGGGGATTAGCTAGGTATTCCTTCAATTGATCAAAGGTAGATTGACACTGGGTGTTCCAAACGAAAGTTATATTTTTTCGGAGTAGATGCTAGAATGGTTGGCATTTATCAGCAAGTTGAGCAATGAACCAATAAATGGACTAGAGTTTTCCTTGCAGACTTCTCAGTTGTTTCAGTGTTGTTGGAGGAGGCATTTCAATAATGGCCTTGACTTTTGTGGGATCTACCTCAATTCCTCTTCTGGAGACTATGTATCCCAAAAGTTTTCTGGAGGTGACCCTGAAGACACACTTCTTTGGATTGAGGCGAACGATTTATTGCTCCAAACGGTCACAAATCATTGCCAATACATTTAGATGTTCCTCTCTTGTCTTTGATTTTCCCAATAAGTCATCCACACAGTCTTCCATGATGTGGTGAAAAAGGTCATGGAAGATGACAGTCATGGCTCTTTGATATGTGGCTCCAACATTCTTTAGACCGAATGGCATTACCACCCAGTAGTATGTCCCCCATGGATATATAAAGGACATCTTATGCTAGTCTTCTTTTGCAATCTGGATTTGGTTGTACCCTAAAAATCCATTCATGAGGGATAACATCTCATGTCCTGTTGTGAGGTCCACTATCATGTCAATGTTAGGCAATGGGAAGTCATCCTTTGGGCAGGCCTTGTTGAGATATCTAAAGTCAGTGTAGCGGTAGATTTGGCCATTGGGTTTTGCTATTGGTACTAGGTTAGAAACCCATTCAGGATAATCAATTGGGTGAATGAACCCAACATCCAGTAGTTTCTTTAGCTCTGCCTTGACTAGGAGGGCCACCTGAAGATTCATTTTTCTAAGTTTTTGCTTTATTGGTTTCACATCAGGGCGTACTACAAGATGATGAACAACCAAAGCAGGATCAAGCCCTAGCATGTCTGCATAGGTCCACACAAAATTGTGGTTTTGTGTTTGAAGAATGCTAGGAAGTTTTCTTCCTCGACTGTGCTGAGAGATTCCACCCTGAAAGTGATTTTTGGCTCTTCTTCCGTCCCAAGATTCATCTCTTGGGCTGGCTCTACCAGGACGGGTGACCTATCTAGATAAACCTTGTCTATCTCAGGGAGGCCCATGCTTCCATCTCCTAGTGTCTTGTTGGGGTTTTCACTAGGAGATACGTCTTTTGTTTTTACTTTTTTGGGATCTAACACTGCCGCAGAATGGTTTTCACCATCAGATCCTTGTTTGATTTTTATATTTTTATGACTGGAAGTAGGGGTTGTTTCCCCAAAATAAGCATGTGTATCAAGTTCCATGATGTATCTTGCTCTGTGATCTCTGATGGGGAAGTGATCTCTAACTCCCATCATTTCCGTGATGGCCTCATTGTTAGGTGCTACATCAAATACATGAGGTCCTTGTTGGTCCCAGTCTATGAGGTTAGGGTATACCAGTGGTGATTCATTGGAGGATGAGGCAAGAGTGGTGACTATGTAGATGGTGCAAATGGATGAGTCAAAGAAATCAGCAAAGTCACTAAAGGAGTCTTGAAGGCCTGTTTCATTGACATTGTTGACTTCCAAGGAGACCATAGTGACCTCGGCTAAGATACATTCGCCAGTATTGAGGATACATTGTGGTTGACCGTATCCTAACCCTTGAGTATAGGGATTTCTTGTTTCTTGCAGTGGTTCCATGATCCCCTGTTCATGAAGGTTGATACCACATTGTCCTTTATAACCCATGCTTTTGAAAATTTTAGACCCTTTACCATAGATTTCTATTGGAATGGTGGGGGCTTCTTGCTCAAGTTCTTCATCCTTATATAGCCATGATGAGATGTCTTCAAGTACATCCTGATCAAGGAGATGTTTCTTTTCGAAGATGGGTGATGGTTTGCACTTGATGACGATTGTGTTGACTGCTTCTTTCTTTAGGATGCCAAAGGTTTTAGGATTGGGTAATGTGCCTACACAAAAGGTACCGTGCAGGTCATATTCCCCACATCCCATGTCGCTTAGCTTGATCTTGACCTTGGGTGGTGGAGGTGCTTGGGATGAAGTGGTGGTAATATTTACGGGATCGATATATGAGGTGGATGCTTTGGCTTTAGTGGTAGCTTTGTTGTATGGGCAGAAGGTATGGTTATGTCCTTCCAAGAAACTACAGTATTGGAAGGGTTGGGGGTCGGCATAGACAGTGACTTCCATGCCGTTGTGAGGGAATTTGAGGCATTGATGGAATGTGGATGGGATGGCTTGCATGGCATGGATCCATGGTCAGCCAAGAAGAATGTTATAGGGGAGGTCCAGATCAAGGACTTGATATTTCTTTTCCAGTATTTTTTGTCCCACTTGAATAGGGAGCTTGATGGTGTCATCAGATAGCCATTCGGTGTCATCATAGCCTTTGATTGTGATGCACTCGCTGGTGTCTACAACCACATCAGAGTATCCCAAGTGTTTTAATAGTTTAAGAGTGCATATGTTTAGGCTAGAGCCACCATCTATTAAGACTCTTTTAATGGTGTGTTTGTGGATACGGACTTCAATGTGTAGGGCATCGTTATGTAAGTGTTCAGAAGTGGGAAGATCCTTTTTTCTGAAAATGTGAGATAGTGAGGTGTGGCGATGTGTCCTACCATGGCTTGGAATTGAGTCACATTCAAGTTGGCAAGAACTTGTGTTTCCAAGAGGGCTTTATCAAGGATGTCTTTGTGAAGGGGGGATGTGCAGAGCAGCTCAAGTATGGATATTTGGGCAGGGGTCTTTCCTAGATTCTCTAGGAGGGTGTACTGATTGGTAGGTGATGGACATCTATTTGAACGAGGGGGGAGGGGATCTGATGTGGATGCAGGTGTTTGTTCGGTGGTAGGGGTTGTGCGGATGGATACATGGCCATGACGGGTTACCACATCGCAATCGGGTGCTTGTGTCCGAATGGTGATTGTGTTAACATGGTGAGGTGATGGCTCTATCTGACCTACAATAGAGTCATAGGTTGCGGGAGGTGGGGTGACATTGTATGCTTGATTGGATGAGGATGCTTTATTATGGTTAGGAAGTGGATCCTTGTAAGCTCCAAGATTGGCATTTGGCAATGGTTGGGTAGTTTGATCAAGGTTGACTAGATTTTGATCTATAAGGTCTTGGATGCAATGCTTTAGTTGCATGCAATCTGCAGTTTTATGACCCACAATGTGGTGGTATTCACAGTAATCATTTTTATTGTACCATGCTGCTTTGAGCTCATTCTCTTGACGGGGTCTAACAAGTGGAAGTGTGATTAAACCTTTCTTGAGACATCTGTCGAGGATGTCCTCGATGGGTTCCCCTAAGGGTGTAAATTGCCTTTGAGGTTTGCGTGGTTTAGTTTGCCCCCTTCAGTTATTTACATTGGTGGCATAGGTGTGTGTAGGTGTTTGATTCTGTACATGTTGGACGGCTTTCACATCCACGATGCCATCATTCAAGGTGTTCTTGTTCTTCCCCCAATAGTGTGGCTTGTCATTTGATTGCATGTTGGCATTGTTGTTTGTATTGGGGCTGTTGTTATGGGGTTTGTTGTTGTTGTTGTTGTTGTTATTGTTGTTGTTGTTGGATTTGTAGTCATACAGTTTGATGGAGCCCTTGGTGATGAGGGCTTGTTCAATGGTGGTACCTTTATCAATGACCTCTTCAAAGGTAGATGCACATTGGATTTGTAAATGAAACCCTAATTACTGGTTGAGGTTGGTCACAAACATAGTGATGAGTTGTTTTTCAAGAGTTAGCCATGGGAGTTTGCTTGCTAAGCTTCTCCACCTTTCCAGGAAAGAAGCGAAGGCTTCTCCATTCTTTTGTTTGGTGGTGCAAAGGTCTGTCACAGACATCTCGTGCTCAAAGTTATAGGAGAAATGGTTTACAAATTTTTCTGCAAGCTCAGGGAAAGTCCTAATTCATGGGGAAAGATGTGTGAACCATTTGGCAGCTTGACCGCCAAGGCTTCTTGGAAATAGTCTCATTAGATAGGTATCGTTATTTGAGACTTCTAAGCAAGCAATGTAGAACTCCCTAAGATGATCCCTATGGTCTCCCTTTCCATTGTATTTGTCAAATTTAGGTGTTTCAAAGTTCTTGGGGAAAGGGGGCATGTACAATGTGCGATCAAATGGATAGGGACAAATATCCTCAAAGGAATAGTTCTTGCACTTGCCCCCAGTTTGCATGTCATCTACCTTTTGGATTAAGGACTATACAATGGTTGTAAGATCCTGTGGTGGTGGTGGTTGGCGTGTGTAGGCTTGTTGATTGGTGAGATGTTGGAGATTTGTTTGGCCGAGGTTTTGGTATTGCGGGTTGGTGTTTTGGTTGATGTGTGCTTGATGTTGTTGATATGTATAGAGTTGTTGGAGAATATGTGGTGGTATTTGGGGGTTGGGATTATGTTGATTTGATGATGTGATGAGGTTTTTGAGATATGTGACATTCGATGGATTGACATTAGATGAGTGGACGTTGGAGGGGTTGGTTGTATTGTAAGGTGGTTGTGAGAATAACTATCTGAGGTAGGCGATGGTTTGAGGATTGGGTGGAGGCACACTCATGGAAGTACTTGCATGTGTGGTGTTCCCTTGTATGCCTAAGGTGATTTGTGGGATGGAAGTGGTTACGTTAGTTGTGATAGTGGATGTGGCGATGGGTTGGGATGTAGTAAGAGTGGAGGTACTTGTGGGAATTGTGGATGTGGTAGCGGTAGCACTTGTTAAGGTGGTAGATGCGGTGGGTGTTGATGTTTGTGAGATGATAGGTTGGGTGTTTGATGTAGATGCTTGGGTGTTTGATGTGGTAGGAATGATTGTAGAGGTGGATGTTTGGGATGCTATCATGTTATGGGGTAGTTGAGCACCAATTTTGAGAAGATGATCAAGATATCTATTCAAGTCTGACCTTAGGATTTTATCAAGTAGGTCCATGTTATTGGCATCTTGCGTAAAGCTCAAGACATCTAGATCATCTTGGGAAATGGTGGGGACGTTTTGTGTTGGTGGTGGTGGTGGTGGCAGTGGTGGTTGTTGTAAGAAATGGAATGGATTTTCATTGGGATTAGATGTGGGGATGTGAAAGTACGTAAGTGGGTTATGTGTTTGGTTGATGGGTATGTTGTTGCTGTTGGTGTTAGGCATTCCTATGCTGCCATATTGTCCAGATTCTGCCATTTCTAGATTCCTTTTGTGTTGTGATCTTGTTATGGGCATGCACTTGTATGGATTTGATTTTTAGAAGTAGAGTGAGGTGGGGATGGAGACCTTAGAGAATCTGATTGATTGTGTTGGATCCAATGATGGATGTGGTAACAAGATGTAGTGGACGGTATTGACTTTAGCACAAATTTAGACCAAAGGTGGATGATGGATGATGTTTGCTTGACAAAGATTTTGATGTTTGATTTTGATGTTTGATATGGGAGATTAGGATGATGTTTTTCAAGAGGTTTTGATGGTCAACAAATTGAGCTTAGGTAAGATCTAGATTTGTGTCGCACAAATGGATGTTTTTCTTTGTTTGGGGTAGACTAATGACCTTACACAAAGAAGGATGACAATTTCACTTGGAAGCTAAACTATTGACTCTCCAAGAAAGATATGATGTGAATGATGAGATCTAGATCTATCTTTGGCTCAAAAGGATGACATGTTTTGGTTGATGATTTGTTGATGGGTGTTTTGATTTGGATTTGGATTTTTGAAATGATTTGTTTTGGTCCAAGGAGATATGCAAAAATATTAAGGGGGATGGATAGATATGGACTTGAGTGGATTATGATATAGAAAAAGGGTCCAATAATGATGATGGTGGATTCTCTAAGGCCCAAATGATGGTATGTTTTGGAAAATTTTGAGGAGAAAATGGATGGGGTACGAATAGTTTTTTGGAATGTAAATATGGATTATGGCAGAGCAGATGGTGAAGATCACAACTGAATGGGTCTTAGTCTCAGGCAAGTCAATATGAGAATAGCACCAATCCACAGGTGAAATAGCACCAAAATTAGACAGAGATGGCACTGATACAGGGTAGTGTTGGTTGAGGTTCTAAAAAAGACTAATTTTGGTGACAAATTTAATTTTGCTTTGGTTTGATGTTTGAGCAAATGATTTCATTTGTCTCTTGGCAAGTTTGTTGCAAACAATTCAAGCACTATAATCACACAATAATCAAGATTTTATTTTGTTTTTTGTGAAAAAGACGTGTGATTTTATTCAACAAGCACTTTGCACAACCTAAGGCGAAGATATGATAGTATTTTTTGAATCCCCTAGCTAAGCCTATTCAAAGCGGGTAGCTCCAAGATCTTGGTAGCACCGGCTCCTCCTTACAATTGCACACACTTCTCATGCATACCAAGATTTGGGTTTCTTATAAGGCTTGTCCCTCACCAAACCTTTAGATTATCCCTTCTACCTTGGCTAAGAACCGCATGAATCAGGGTTGCTTCAAAGGTTTCCCTTCTACATCAACAAATAAAAAGATTTTGGCTTGCTAAACAAAGGTTTGTAGTAAGTGTTTTCCTTTAGGTGGTTATACATGCGGTAATGCTACTCTCCGTTATGGAGTCTCCCAACCTCCAAGGGTTACACCTTGGAGGGTTTTGGAGGAGGTTGGTTGTCAGTATAACACAACAACACCTGTTGCTTGTGACTTTCATCCTAAACACCTTATTTTATATAGCAGCTTGAAAGAGCTTGGCTTTAGCTTGTTGCCACTTGGGTCATTCCCACCTTTTGAAGTGGGGTGGCAGGCCCTCTAAGGATTAGCAAAAGCAACACAACCACAAAAATACTTTTGATCCCCAAGTTCATACAAAGATGTGAGGGGAGAGCATACATATTCTTTATACTTGCATCACACTAACCATGGTTTATTTTAGTTCTTTGGATTATGTTGGGGCTGATTAATACAAGTGTTGTGAGAAGCTTTTGATTCCCAAGGTCACCAAATGGTGCGAGGGAAGAGCATACACTTTTCACACTACAAACATGACCATGAAAACACTTCACACAAATTAGATTGGTTTTCTTGATTATATGAGTGAAGAATGCAGATTGTTGTTCTTTTTATTCCAATGATTTGATTGATACAATTTGTGGTTCTTTTTAAAGCCCAAAATTGAAGTGTTTTGATAGTTGTTGTTGGCACACAATTTGTGAATTTTATAACACCAAATTCAAATGTTTGACACACACACACACAAAGATTTGTTTGTTTTGTTGATCAATTTTTATAACACCAAATTGAAATGTTGTGTAAACTAGCATGCAAGGGTTCATTTTAAATTTTCAATTGAAGTGTTTGTTAAATAAAAGATGAAAGAACCCTACAAAAACTTGTTAGTGTCCTCGAGATGATTTTGGTGACCTGCAAACAAATTATCAGTCCCTCCACAGACCACAAAGTTAGTTTCTAGAAATAGCATTAATATAGAGACCTAATGGTGCCACTGTGGATAGCAAATGGCACTACTGACAAAAAATATCAAAAAGAACCTAACCCTAGATAGATAGTGCCAATTTATTAGATAACTGTAAAACATAATACAAAAGGTGCCAGAACATAATATGGCACTACAAGACTCTGTAGAAGGCACTAGAACATAATATAGCGCTACAATGATAAATAGAAGGCACCAAACTATGAAATAGTGCTAATATAGGTGTAATAAGGCACCACTGCATGCTATCAAGTGGTTTGGTCACAGTTTGAAGATAGCGCCGCTTTGGGTACAGATAGCGCCAATACATGTCTGAACTCATCCATCCTACAAAATGGAGATCTTCTCACCAAAATAGAGGGTTAGGATGCACATATAAGAGGTCCCATTAGCATTGTTAGTCACTGACAAAGGAAAAATAGGACAAAATAGAAGCCAAAATGCATGCTTAGATTTTATAAAAAATTTGGCATAACTTCTCCCACCTTTTTCAAGATTTCTGCAGAAACAGAGAGCAAATCTCGACAGGAAAACCAACAGAAAGACCCTAAAAAGAAATGAACAAATTTTTGTGAGTGAGAGTTAGAAAGGAGAATGCTTCTGCAAAATGGCGCTAAAATAGTAAATAGCGCTAATTCGTGCCAATGATAGCGCTACTGCACAGGGTATATAGTGTTGCACCTAGAAAATCACGTCCTAGGCACAAAAACTCACAAAAATAAATTAGATTCAGACCTTGTGGGTCCCACCAGGCATGCCAATGTAGATTGGGAAATCAGATTGAAGTCAAAATATAAATCAAATGCATAAAGAAATAAATAGTTATACCTCAACCATGAAAACCCAATCTCATCAAGGGAGAGGAGAGCTTGTACCCAAGAGCTCCTAAGACATGATAATCCCTAGATAAGTGATTAAATGTGAAATTCTATCCTAATTATGCAACTCATAATTCTAGCTCAAGTGGACATTTAGACATGGTAACATTACTTGAAAATTGCATCTTCAAATGGGTTGAGAGATGTTGTATTTATAGATTTTTAGAAGGGAATTTTATCCAAGGGTGGAGATTGATTTGGAAGATCAATGGTGGAGGATAAAAGTGATGTGGAGGGCCTAGATTTGATCTTGGAGGAATGGAGGGCTAGGAATAAAAGTAAATCTTTTATTTAATTTGGGAAAAGGGGTTATTAAATGAGTATGGGTGTGAGGGATTATTTTTGAATTAAAGATTCATATGGGCAATGTAAAATGAATTAAAAATTCATTTGAGGATGAGTGGAAATAAATGAGTATGGGTGAAGTAAGAGGTTTGTAAGAAGAATTAATTGTGATGTGGGATGTTTTTAAATAAAAAATTGACTTAGGTGGATTTATTTCAATTTTTTATTTGGAGGATGTGGGGAAGGGTGTTAAACTAGGTTTGACCACCCAAATGAGAGGTTAGGATCAATTAAACATAGGTTTTATTTAATTAATCCTAGGGCTAGGATGAGGTAGGCTAGGGTAGGCAATTAAATAATAGTTATTTAATTGTCTAGGGTAGGGATAAGTCAATTAATAGGCTGAATTAATTAGTTAAGCATGGTTTAGCTAATTAATTAGATTTAGTGAGGAAAGGAAAATTGATTAAATAAATATTACATATTTATTAAATCAATTGGCTAAGGTTTGGACTATTGAATTAATGAAATTAATTCAATTTTGGGGATAAAATGATAGAAAATTGGATGATGAATGGATAATTAATTAAATAAAAATTTAATTAATTAAATAGAAGGGACATTGATATGTTTAGGGATGTCGGGAGTCGGTTTGGTGGTCGAGACATTTTTAGGTGTCTACAACTATTACAGAGGTTATGGGACTCTGGGATGGTATCCCTTTTGGTGATCACAAAATTGGTTTTGTAATGGAACTAGAGAAAAATGCTTATTTTGGTGAGAATGTCAAATCCTCCATTCGCAAAAGTAAAAATAAAGAAATATCTCTAGGTGAAAATCACACTTTGGCACCTCTCGATCACAAAACAATAAAAATAAAGGACGTATCCAAAGGTGAAAACCCAACTGTGGCACCTGAGGATGGAGGATTTGACCTTACCTTACCATCTAAGTATCAAGAGAAATCATCTCTCCTAGTGGAAGATTCTATAGAGATAAATCTTGGCACAAAACAAAATCCTAAGACCACATTCCTTGTAGCATCATTATCAAAAAAAGAGCACAAGAATCTTACCAACTTCTTCTTACAAAGAACCATCAACTTTGCGTGGACCTATGCTAATATGCTAGGGCTAGACCCTTCATTAGTAGTTCACTATCTCACAATTGATCCAAAAGCTAAACCAGTCAAATAGAAGCTAAGAAAGATGCATCCACAGATTTCTCTCCTAGTGAAAGTTGAAATACAAAAGCTATTAGATGCAAAGTTTATCAAGCCTATTGATTATCTAGAATAGGTATCAAACATTGTACCTATGGCTAAACCCAATGGGGGCATCCGCATGTGTTCTAACTTCAGAGATCTCAAGAAAGTATGTCCCAAAGATGACTTCCCATTGCCACACATTAATCTCATAGTAGACTTGACTGCTGGTCATGAAATACTTTCTCTAATGGATAGATTTTCTAGCTACAATCAAATAATGATAGCAGAAGAAGATCAATATAAAACAACTTTCACTTGTCCTTGGAGTACCTATTGTTGGTGCGTCATGCCATTTTGTCTTAAAAACACAGGTGCAACCTATCAAAGAGCAATGACATTGATATTCCATGATCTCTTTCACCACATCATGGAGGACTATGTTGATGATATACTAGTAAAATCTTCTAGGGTAGATCACATATAGGTTCTAGGACAAGTCTTTGATAGACTAGAAAAATATCAAGTAAGACTCAATCCAAAGAAGTGTGTCTTCGAGGTAACATTAGGAAAACTGTTGGGATACATTGTATCTCGCAGAGGCATTGAAGTAGATCCAGCAAAAGTCAAGACTATAGTGGAGATGCCTCCACCAAAGAATCTGAAAGCACTAAGGATCCTTTAAGGAAGGTTACAATCCATTAGGCGATTTATCTCATAGCTAGCAGATAAATATCAACCATTTCAACACTTTCTCTAAAAGGATTTCTCATTTCGATGGGATGATAAGTGTCAAGAAACATTTGATCAGCTCAAAGAATATCTAACTACACCTCCTGTCTTGGTACCACCAGTCACCAATAAGCCTTTAATCTTATACATGTCAACTACAACTGTAGCCCTAGGGGCTCTTCTAGCATAGTATGATGAGTCAGGAAAAGAGCATGCAATCTATTATATCAGTCAAACATTGGTTGGTTATAAACTAAATTATTCAACTATGGAAAGAGCTTGTTTAGCCTTAGTATTCTCTTCCCAAAAGTTGTGGCATTACATGCTAAACCAACATACAAATCTCATAGAAAAATTTGATCGATTGAAGTATCTCCTAGCAAAAGTAGCTCTCACAGGTAGACTAGCTAAATGGGTCATGATCCTTAGTGAGTTTGACATTGAGTATGTGGATCGTAAAGCAATTAAGGGACAAGCCCTAGCAGATCAATTAACAGAAGCACCTATGACAGATGTACATCCTATGGTCTCTAACTTTTTGGATGAGAATCTCTTCACTCTTTCTACCTTAGTAATGTGGAAGTTGTATTTTGATGGTTCCTACACACATGGATCAGGGGCCAACATCCTTTTTATCACTCCACAAAATGACTATATCCCCAAGTCATATCGGCTCACATTTCCTTGCACCAACAACTAGCCAAGTATGAAGCACTCATCATAGGTCTCAATACAGTAGTTCAATGGGACATCATAGAAATACAACTTTATGGAGACTCACAACTAGTCATTCAACAAGTAACTGATGAGTACCAAACAAAAGATTAAAAGTTGGTCCCTTACAAGCAACTTGTTGATGCCTACAAACCACACTTTTCTCGCATCACTTTTGAGCAGATTCTAAGAGAGTGCATAACAAAGCTATAGATTCTATGGCTTTTGTGAGGTCACTTATAGACATGCCTACAAACACACAGAAATGTGAATTCTTGATCGAGAAATTGTTGATACTAGCCGTTGATGTTCCAACTATTGAAATCATCTGCAAACTTGTTGGTCCCAATTCCCCATGGTGTGAAGATATCTATGAATACCTTAAACATGGTACTTTTCCCTTTGAACTATCAGTCACCCAATGCAAAACCTTTATTCATCGATCCTCCTATTACACCATTCTGGGTGATACACTTTATCGTCGGAGCCTCGATGGTATCCTCTTACGATGTCTTAATGCGAAAGAAGTCGATGCTACCATACAAGACATACATGAAGGTGTCTATGGTGCACATTCTACCAGTTCTAATCTCACTAAGAAGATACTCAGGATAGGTTATTACTGGCCTACAATAGAGAAAGATGCTTTACAATTTGCTAAGAAGTGTCTACAATGCTAGCAACATGGAGATTTGATTCACGCACCAACTCATGAACTACAACCTGTGACTACTCCATGACCTTTTTCACAATGGGGTCTCGACCTCATAGGACAAATCCACCCATCCTCATCTAATGGCCACAAATTTATCATTACCGCCACTGAGTATTTCATGAAGTGGCTGGAAGCCATTCCCATGACCTATATCACCAATAAGCAAATAGCCAAGTTTATCCTTAACTACCTCATTTGCCGGTATGGTTTCCCCCAAGCCATTGTCACTGATAATGGGAGACCATTCAAGAATCAAGATATCCATGCCTTGTACTCCCAACACAATATCCAACATTGCTTTTCCACTCCCTACTATCCACAAAGTAATTGCCAAGCTAAGGCTTCTAACAAAACCATTCTCAAAATCCTCAAGAAAATGGTCAATGAAGTTGGTCGTGATTGGCACCTACAACTCAATCCTGCCCTATAAGCCTACCACACTAGTATTAGAACACCAACTGGTGGCACACCAAATGCCTTGGTCTATGGCTCTGAATCCATTCTACCTATAGAGGGCGAGATCCCATCCCTCAGAGTATCCATGCATAACCTGATTGATGGAGAGGAGTATCGCACTTCCAAATTAGCTGAGCTAGAACTACTAGATGAGAGGCACCTTGCAGAGCTTAATCATCTTCATGTCTATCAAAACCACCTCCAGTGTAATTATAACAAAAAGATCAAAGAAAGATAGTTTCAAGTTGGTGATCTTGTCTTAAAAGAAAATTAGAGAAATCAATTAGATCGAGAAAAGAAGGGCAAGTTTGAGCCTAATTGGTTAGGACCCTTTGTTATCACAGCAGTTTAGCAACATCTGAAGGCATTCCTCTAGATGAGCCACTCAACAATGTTCATCTCAAGAAGTTCTATGCCTGATCCTAATAGTATCCATGTCATAAAAAAATAAAAAATAAAAAACAAACATAATCTGTCCTATGGTGAAAACCTGGTAAATAGGCGCCTTGGATAAGTACCATAGTGAAAAACTAGCAAACAAGCACTATGTGTAGAGTCAACATCCATCATCTATCGAGTCCTATTCATTCCATGTCTCTTTCTTAACAAACTTCATTCATCAATCCATAATAAAACCATTGACCTTGTTTGCATTTCCATCTTCCTATCTAGAATAGCTTGGAAATTTGTCAATGTCCATCCTCGTCATCCCACATTAGTTATCACTTATCTTACATCAGCTATCCTATGTCATTGATCCATGCAAACACTTCTACCATAATGGGGGCAACTCTTTCCTTCACCTAGGTCTTGGAATGGCTCCTTGTTCATAGTTCATCAATAATCTCACACAAACAACAAACACTTCACCCTTCACACAAAACACAAACAAGAACCAAAACATCTCCAAAAACACAAACAAAAGCAAAAACACATAAACAATCCAAACAAAAACACAAGCACTTCAACCATCTCCCCACAATGACAACACTTTTCCTACATCATCACACAAACCAAAACTACATATTATCTCATCTCAATCTCAAGGTACCTTGATCCCATGAATATGGGTATGTAGGCAGTCTGGAATATGAATGAAAGTTTCCAATACTTAGGTACATAAGATATCTTCATTTCACCTACCCAAGCTCAAACACCTTGATCGACTCATCACTCTACCCAGAACTACATATTATCATTTTCATCTTTCATCGTAATGTGCCTTGATCCCATGGATACAGGGTATGTAGGCAGTCTGGCATATGAAGGAAGTATCTAGTACTCAGGGACATACAATTCATCATTCTTCACCCACCTCAATCCATTGACATGTCATCTTTTCTAGTCTTTCATTTATTAAAATCCATTCACCTTGACTTGACTAACTCAAGGAGCAAAACAACAAACAAACGCATCCTTTCAAAGCAAAAGTCCTTAACAAACCTGAAGCAAAGCAACTTACTTACAAAGGCATATACTGTCCTACATATTGATTGCTAACATCAGCTAAATCAATCTTGACCAAGCAACAAACTAACATATTTGTCTTATACAGAATGTTCCATGATCGAAACCAGACTAAACATCTTATACGACATGTTGCATTTCCTAAAACTAGATATTATCCTTTCAACATATACCACCCTTTAATGGACACATCATTCCTACGATAAGGCTATTATCTACCCAACCAATCTAATCTATCTTGAGCAACCTCTTTGACAAGAGAATATGTTGGTTGTATGTTTACTTTGTAAGTCAGTCAGTTTGCTTTATGGTTTATCTTTTGTTCCTTTGTCCATTACCAATTCAAGACTACCTTGATTTCTCTATATCTTGGTATGTTGCAATCTCATATGGATTGGGGGCATAGTCATTGCTTTTGTGTGTCATGTTTGAGGAATGATCTTTAAAGCATCTTTCTTAACAGCATATTTATCTTGTGTGTGTTACGACCTAGCATCTTACATATTAATATTCTTCTTGTATTTATGTATTGAAGTTTATTTTATGTTCAAGACTATGGCTCATTCACATGTCCAATAAGGTTATATTATGTCTAAGGGATCTAAGTTCAAACTGCTTACTTGCAAAGTCAACGTACATGCACTCGGATATCACAGCACCTTGGTCATTTATACCTTGGTGGAAAACTATCCATGTGCTATAAAAAAAATAAGGATTTCTCTTTATAAACATTTGTGAAAACCATTGCAACAAGCTCATCCATTTAACCATCTATTTATCCATGTCATTATATAGTTTTTCAAGGAAAGATCGATCAACAGTCTTTTTATCATGTTCTAATCTATCTCTAGTTTCTTCTATCTATCATCAACCCAACCTCATCTAACTCGTAACACAATCTTCTAGTTGAGCGTCAACCTAGTCCTTCTGTCACTTCCTTGCCTTTCCTCTTGAGGGGGCATCCTATGCCAGCTACACTGGGGCATCAAAAATTGTATCATGTCTTCAACAATCATTTTCTTTGATGCAATGTTGTAAATTGCATTGCATCAAAGAGGGACAAAATGTAGACACCCAAAAATGACCAAGTCATCACATCACTTGCATTTCATTAAATATGTCTAATCACCTACATTTTAAACATTAATTAAATAATTTAATTATTTAATTAATTTCATCATTTCATCAAATTCTTCCAAATCACTTTTTTTCAACATTAATTAAATAAATCCTCTTTATTTAATTAATTTCATTAAATTCCTCTATATTCTTCCAAAATTAAATAATTTTTATTATTTAATTAAATCATTATCCTTTTCAATTTACAAGTCTACATTAATTAAATAAATCTAATTATTTAATTAATTCATCACAAATTTCCTCATATCTACAATTAAATAATTTTCATTATTTAATTAAATCAAATTGTTCTTCCAAATTTAAATAAATCATGCAAATTTATTTAAATTATCACAATCCTCTAAAAATAAATAAAATCAAGTATTTTATTTATAATCTTCATATTCTTCAAAAATCATGCACAATCAATTAAATAAATTTATTTATTTAATTTCAATTATCTTTCCAATTCCTCTAAAAATATCATGTTAGCTCATGTGCACAATCAGTCTTATTTTTAGAACTCTAAAAAGACAAATCTAAAGTTAAGTTAATTGGCTCTAATTTATCTTATTTTTATCAACTCATGAATTAGAAGAAAAATCATTCTAATTTATGAAATCAAATCTATCTTTATAAAGGAAAAAGCAATTATCTTAACAAAAATACCTTTTTGGAGTGACACATGTCATGTGCACATTCATCATGAGTTATTTGATTTATCTCAACCATTCATTCTATGGATTTATTTCATTTGTTGATCGATCATGTTTGAAACCTATATAAACCCCCCTCATCTCCTTCACAAATCCTCTTCAATCATTTATTCTCAGGCATTCCTACATCGCATAGAATATACATCGTATCGTTGAGCACCCTTGAGCACTTGAGCATAAACAAATCTACATCTGCTTGTTGCAAACATGGTTTCACAATTTGAAGAGCAATCCACATTCGACCAAGATAACAATACAATCTAGGTGAAAGCTTTCATTATTTTTGCATTATTCATTGATTATTTGGTTGTTTTCTTAGATTGTTATCTTGATGTTATAGGATTGAATTGTTGATTATTTCATTGTTTTGATTATCTCTTGATCTTGATTTATCCCTATACATAAGAGTCATATGCATAATAAGACAAAGAAGTGATCGAGTCCCACCAAATGGTTGCCAGTTGGCAACTTGTGCCACATTTGATATCTATTGACTAGGTCAAAGAAGATATGGACCATTGATTTAGATAGATAAATCCTGATCATTGGATCATTTGTAACTACCTCCTCTCTTTGTCCTATAAAAGGAGATGGAGTGCACATTGTATGATTATTTGAAACTTAATTGAGATTAGATTGTTAAAGCCTCTTAGGACTAATTCTCGAAGCCGATTGTAGATATACATGTCTTTTGTATACTTAATGAAAGTGAAGATCTAGATTACACACAATTGTATACTTTGAGTAATCTGTAGATGAATTCTTGGCTTGTGCTTTGATTTGCTACATCCCTTGGAGTGCAATTCATGTTGTGCATGTTGTCTTCATCTCTTTTCCATCAAAGTTTGTATCAACCATACTTAGCTATGGAACACCTTGGTAAACCTATGGTTTGATTTTCTTCCTTTCATGACAATATCTGGAATGTATGTAGACCAATAGCTGAAGATTCATTCAATTTAGTAAAAAATAGAAAGCATTTAACATAATTTGTTTAATTTCATTCAAATCACCATCACAATTACAAATATATAGATAATCCTAAGCAAATTCAAGTAAATATGTAGATATCCTGAAGGAAATTGAATATTCTTAGCATATTTGAGTTAATCAGCATGTGTAATTGAAAATATCATGCAAATACATATAAATGTCAACAGTAATCATACAAATATCATCTTGTCGGCATGTTATTTAGATAAATTCGTAGTACAAAAGAGAAAATTAATCAATGATAGTTAATGTTTAGAAGAATTGATCAAAATTAGAAAATATCATCATCATCTATTGAATGCAGTAGGAATAACCTTATTTGTGAAGAAATTTATAGAAAGTAGGTGTAAAACCAGATGTTCAGACATCAGCTCTTGGTAGTAGATCAATGTAAGGCCCCTTGAATGGAAAACAACATATCACATCAACCTTTGAGTAACGTTAGACGATCATGACCTGATCAATGGAGACTCAGAGTCATCAATTTATCCTAAATTGATCATACTTTTCAAGATAATAAAGGTTGTTGTGTAAACTTTTATTTGTGTTGTTTTGACTAACAATCATCACCAACAAATCCTTTCCAATCGATACTATTCTAAGAAAATACAATTGACATGCAGATGCAATGGCAAGCACAGCTTCCCTTAAATCTCTTGATGATTCACTTTTATTATTCATAATATTAAAATACCAATCGTAGAAGATGTTGTAGTTACAAGTCTTGATTTTTTCTATGATATAAACTCTGATGAATGGTTCTCCCATATATTTAACTACTTGCATGATGGCACCATCCCTAATTCAATGTCTAAAAATTCCTAAGTTTGCCTACACAAACTTGCAGCATGCTATATCATATTATCTAAGATCTTATATAGATGAAGTTATAATGGCATCCTTCTCTGATGTCTTAGTAATTCAGAGATTCTGATAGGTTTAAGCTCACTCTGATGCTTGTGGAGGCCATTTTAGAGGAAAATCATTGGTACAAAAATTAATACGTATGGGATATTATTGGCAACACATGGCACAAGATTCCTTTGCTTCTGCCAAGAAGTGTCTGCAATGTCAATAGCATCAACATCTAATCCAAGCACCTACCCAAGAACTCCATGCCCAATTGTTACCTTGGCCATTTTCTGTTTAGGGCTTGGATCTAATTGGTAAAATCTCTCCACCCTCCTCTAAAGGACATACATTTATTATCACTGCTATAGATTACTTCACAAAGTGGGTCAAAGCCGTCCCTTTATGATCCACAACTGCTGATGTAATTTGTTGTTTTCTACAAGATAACATAATCTCTTGCTTTGGTATACCTTCCTCCTTGTTCTCTGATAATGGCACACCATTCAAGAACAAGGAAGTGAATAAATTTCTAGAAAAATATCACATTCAACATTGCTTCTCTATGACTTATTATCCTCAATCAAATGGCCAAGAAGAAGCTTCAAATAAGGTTATAGGACAGGTTTTATGCAAAACTATTAACAAACATCAGAAAGACTAGCATATTCAATTATCCTACATGTTATGGGCTTATAGAACAAGCATTCATATGACTACTGGAACTACCCCGTATAATCTTGTTTATGGTGCTGACGCGGTAATGCCATTGGAACTCAAAATTCCCTCCTTAAGAGTCTCCTTGCGAGATGTTATTGACGATGACATGGAAAGAGAAAAGAGATTACAACAACTTAAGATGCTAGATGAATAGTGTATCAATGCTCTTGAGCATCTTAAGGTGTATCAGAAGAGTATACAATGATCATATAATGAGCGTATTGTACACCGCTCGTTTGACGTTGGAGACTTGTTACTTTATGAGAATCAATGCAATGTGAATGCATCGTTTGGAGAAAAATGAAAGTTCAGCCCTAATTGGCTCGGACCGTATGTCGTTACTAAAACCTTTGGATTAGGAGCATATAATCTAGCTGACGAACAAGGTATGCTGCATAAAGAACTTATTAATGTTGCACACCTCAAGAAATTTTACAGTTGAGATCATATGTTAAATGTTAGCTTAAAAAGTAAAGTTATTAGTTAGTTTAGCTTCAATTTTGACAAGATATGATTATTTTGTCTTAATTCATTAAACATAGCATCTTTTGTAGTTAATCATTGTGGCATCTTGTTTAAACATGTTTTAATAGAGATCACTTTGTATTAACTGAATAAACCATAACATACTAGTTATGTGTAAAATTTGTTAATCATTGTGCTTTTACTATATGTTCTATAAAGAATTGTTTAGTACCACATTTGCATTAATTACATTTCCACATGAGAATTTAATATTTATCACTAGTTGCATTTTACATAACTCATAAGTTATAGATTAGACAACACTGGACATAGTAATTAGAAAACATCTCATATGTATAAAATCATCAATTTCAAATATACATCTAAGTCAACTATCCTGTATGTCAAAATGGGATGTCATAGTAAATCATATATATGACATAGCTGAATCCCTATCACCTGTGCCCTCGGGACCTCATGGTGTATGTGTGATGGAGGCCTGACCATGTGTGGCTACGGATTACAAATGACTCCTAGGGACACTTTGTGATCATAACCCCTTAATCTCCCCTCTCAGTCCTAGCACCTCGCCCTATGGATCCATTTACATCTGCTACTACTGGTCTCTCTATTTAAGCCCTATCTCTATCATCTCTCACCTAGCATAACTTAGGAAGTAAGATCTCACTAGAAATAGGATCTCTCTCAGGTACAGATACAGCTGCTACCTACTCTCATAGTGTCTGGAGCTCTGCCTTCGCATGCTTGGCTCCTTGGATAGCCTAATCTAGAATAGACTCCATTGATAACCTATATTTGATGAAAGGCATAAAGATCTCTGCATGCCACCCTATAGATGGCTATGGAAAGTATCCCACCCGCACCTACTACTTGGCTGCATCAGCTGGAACTACCTCTGCTATGATGTCGCCCACCGAGTTGTGCCATGCATCTATCCCAACTACAAACAGAAAACAAAATAGATATCAGTACATAATATATACATCATAAACAAACAATCACAAATAAATGCATCTAAACATAATAGGCATCCTCCCTAGATCTGCATCTCACCAAGATGGATCTTAGATAGCTGATGGTGTGAATAGCTCTATAGTCACCTCTCTAGTTAGGGGCATATGACTATTGGTCTCCCCTTGCTCATGCTGGCTCAATCTCCTTACATCTATAGGGGCTGGACCATGAGCTCTCAACTGTGATTAAGACTCGGCCTCCTCATCATTGTCTACCACCTGTTGATCTCACCCCGGTCTCGCCCTAAAGACGTACCATGATGGGACCTCCTCCTCCTCCTCTTCCTCATCATCATCATCACCATCATCATCATCATCATCATCATCATCATTGTTGTCATCATCATCATCTAGATCATAGTATCCTACAAAGTCACTCATGTCATCCTCTATCCCTATGTCACTCCTGTGACTGGCCCAAGCTAGAGGATCACCTATAGGGTGACCAAGTGGATAGATAGGAGCAGGTCGCACTATCTGCCACCAAATCTGATATGCTCAGGTAACTCTGACATCGTCTACATCAAATATCAGCTCTGCATCCTCTGGACCTGTTGGCACTCATTTTGACCTGGAGGTTGATTTTTCATGTTTAGGGGGCTTCTTCATTTGAACCCTATATCTTCTTGCCCATTTTCCTAAGTGTTGGACCTCCTCAGTATTTCTCAGCTGCGGCATCATATTTTCTTAAGGGGAGAGGATCATCATCATCATGATATTCTAAGGGAAGGGGTCAGCATTATCATGATTTTCTGTCGACCAGATTTTTCATCAGGATCATCATGTTTCAATATCGGGTGATGTTTGGATATTATCTCGATCCTGCTGACGAGCTACAATGTGCCCTGATTTGCTTGCGGGGGTGATTTTTCAAGTATCTGGTGATCTTCCAAATATCACCTTGCCCTTTTATGATGATGATGTCACCCCGATCTTATGAAGGGGTTATTTTCTGAGTTGTTCGACCTGACTTGTTTTTTCTTAAGGGTCGTCATCATCATCATCATATTTCCAGTTATCGCCGTGTTGCTTGCAAGGGTCATCATATTTTCTGCCTGCATGATCTTTCGTGGGGTGATATTTTAACATCAGGTGATCTTTGTTAAGATCATCCTGATGATGTTGCTGTAAAGTTCTAAGTGTGATCCGATCTTCATCGGGGTCATCATATTTGAACATCGGGTGATCTTAGTCAAGATCATCCTGATGTTGTTTTATCACTTCATGTTCATTGTTTTATCACCCTGATGATGTTGACGTCATTCTTAAGTCAGGGTGATATCTATTTCTCTGCCTATCTGCATCATGATATTTCTGAAGGGAGATATCCGCCTGTCGGCTTCGTGCATTATCTAGTGGGGGGTGATCTTTTCAAATATCTGGCATATTCATCTATCACCCTGATCTTATAGTGGAGCTACAGTGCAGCATGATATTTGTGCATCAGGATGATATTTCCAAATATCCGGTTATCTTCCGAATATCATCCTGATGTCGATATGATGATGACGTCATCAAGGTCCGGGGGGGGTCATATTTCTAACACTGATCATCTTGTGGAGATCCCCCGATATTTGCAAACATGATGATGACATCATCCGGATATGAGGAGGTGCGCAGTAGGCAGATATGCTGATGACGTCAGCAGGATATGACGGTGACGTCATCAGGATGTTCATCGGCCAGACATTTGGTATCGGCAAAGCAGGAGGATCTTCCTCTGATGGATCAAGTTGTGCCAATGAAGGCGATTATCATGCAGGTGATATTGCGATATGATGCTGACGTCAAGGTGATTTTTCAAGCAACAGGATATCATGTTGCTGGAGGATGATGATGAAGGTTTATACTAGTGTTGTCGGGAGCAAAAGCACCGACATCATATATGCTCGCGACCTAGTATATAAGGTGATGAGGAGGTTGCTGCGGGGTGCATGTGGGATAATTTGACCCTGCATATTTTCAAATATCATGACGATGTATCTTGGCGGGAAACGTTTGCGACGCACAGTATTCTGCATTTCCCAAGGCCGCGAGTTGGTGCGCCATTAATGGCGATTGTTGCAGAGGTATGGGTGATGGCGTGGACGGATCTAGTACCCGACTGAAGTTGTACATCCACGGCTGGCGGCTCATGGCTCGAGATTTCTTCCTGTCTCCTCTCCCACCTGCTGCATTGAATGTTTGAGCGCCAATCTGATGATACTGTGTATCTGGCGGGTTTTTTTTGGTCAACCATGTAATTAAGGCTGAGCACCTCCTTGCTGTATATAAGAGGTTGTGTTGCTCATTTGAAGGTTGTTGAAAACTAGACATTTTGGCTCTGTAATAAGATACAACTAGTTTTGGTTGCTCTGTGCAGCAAAACTTGTGAGTTTATGTATCTCCTGTTGTACGATTTGGCATGAATCCACTGATTTCATGGTTAATCTTATATGAATAATGTTGTGTTTGCATGTGTTATGCTGATTCTATCTCCAGTTTTGCATGTATCTTTCTTACTGCAATAGGGATGCCATAAGTATAGACAGCTTAACACTCTTTATTGGGAGATATCTGTAAGGAAGATATCATGTGTATCCCCCTGAAATCCAGTTTTAGCTATTCATGCTGATCATTCACAGGTGTATGTCTACCAACTCCAAGCCCTGGATAGGCACCAATCTAGCTCTTTGTTGAGGTTATACACCATGTCCAGCTTTGCATCCAAAATCCATTTCAAACCATTTCTTCCTTCCACCTGTTAGTTGTAGGAGTAGGATTAGGAACCCCCTGCATGCTCTCATACCCAACCATACATCATGTCCAAGAATGTTGCCAACCTTGTGATCTATCATACAGATCTTGGTCCATACATGAGAGTATTCTGTCTGTTGTTGTCAAGTTAGATCTTTCTATCTTTGAGCTAGTCAAGGTTACATCTTGAGTTATAGGGATACCCCCCTTGGTGCCGGCAGAACCAGAAGTGAAGGGGAGGCAGCTCACACAACCTCCTGTATTTAGTTGGCTGAATCTGCCTATGCATTAGAACTGGCAAACCCTAATGCTGATTCAGAAGAAAAACCAACAGGACCATCATCATCACTAACTGCCACATCTGCTAATGTTGGTTGTTGAGCATTGTTCACCCTAACTGCACTATGCACATATCATGCATATCTTGGATGCATCATGGGTACATCTTGTTGGCATATGAACTGTCACACTACCTGATTGAATTAAAACCATGAAACAATGTGATCAAGGTGACCGTCCATCAGCCGATCCTTCTACATCCTCGCTAACTACCTCCGCTAACCTGGCCATGCTATATAGCTGCAATATGGTCTCCAAATGATATTAGTGGCCTCCAATCTATCAAACACAATCCTTCAGTACAGTAGATCACTGTGTCTCCAACATCTAATAAGAGGATAGGTGTGGACCCATGGATAGGTGAATGTTGGCTCTATAGGAAATCCTGTAGGCTGTGTGCATCTGATATGCTCAAAGGCCTAGACTTGTAATAATGTGCAACACATCAAGCTCTATGCCTCATAATGGACATATCATCCCAAATCATGGTAGAGGTGTGTTGGAAATTACGATGTCTCAACCTTGGTAATTCCTTGTATTTATTATTTGTAATGTATTTATTTTATTATCCTATGATGTAATTAAGTTGCAAATCCTATTTTGTCATTTAGTGTGAAGTGGCATGATGAGTTGTCACTCCACTTGTAAGGTGACTAGGATGGTCAACCCACTCCATGTGGATATAGGTGTCCCATATTGTGGTAGAGATTTTCTGCCATGTGTTAGCATCTTGAGTAGTGTGTAAGGAATTATGACACGTAACGGTCATGACAGATTCCTATGACAGATTCTATGATATGTAAGAGTTGTAAATAGAAGATCCTATGACAGGTGAGGACATGTGTTGAAGAGCATCTCTGAGGAAGGCAACTTTGGGCACCCAAGGGAGATTATGACATGTTGTAAGAGGAATATACTATTTTTAGTTAGTGTGTGACAAATTCTCTTACAGATGTAAGTGTTGTTAGTTATGACAAATTCTATGATAGCTATAAGGTGCGTAAAAGAATCTGTCAGCCTATCTTAGGACTAGGTGCCCACATTAGGATGGGGTGATATGACAAGTGTCAGAACCATGTTGCAATGTTCAACAAGTGTCCTTAGGCATGGGTTTTGGGCCATGAGGCCAAGATGGACACCCATCTCAAGAAGGTTCCATTTTTGCCTTGAAACTTCTTTATAAATAGGTGCTTAGATGGGAGATGCATAGTGTGATTGATAGGTACTATTAATAAAGACTTGCATTGCAAGTGTGTTGTAAACATTCCTTGTTTTGATAATACATTGTACAGGTTTTGGAGTGTGGGGTTTTTCTCCTGAAAGGGTTTTCCCCACGTTATATCTTCTCTCTCTCTCTCTCTCTCTCTCTCTCTCATATCTACATTTTTTGTGTATGTGTATTGCTGCAATATCTCTGTTGTTGGGTTAATAACACTATAATTGTAAAGGTTAAAAAGATTTTGCATACATCTCTCCTCATTAGATTAGTGTACGAAGCATTTTCCGCACACCTTGCTTCCTTTCAAGGCATGCAAGCATACTACACCCTCACATGTAGATTGTCTGATGCTCCTCCATAGCCCTGATAATATGAACTAGGCCCCCGTGAAGGTGAATGCCTCATCCATCTAGTGCGGCTGCTAATGCTACTGTGACAATCATAATCTTTTGAGTCAAATGGATGTCAATGCATCCCTGCTCTAGGAATCAAAGTTGTATGTGCCCACGCTTTGCCTGAGTAACAGTGCAACCTAGATAGTACATTTGGCTCTCCCGTGTATAATCCTCTAAGAGACAATCTTCAACCCTTATTGTCTCCCCATGTATAGGCAGATACAAGATCTAGTAGACATCCTCTAGTGTGATAGTCATCTCCCCTGTAGGTAGATAGAATGTAGAAGTATCTACATTCCACCTCTCCATCAGTACCATCAGCATACTAGCGTGAAATTTGATTGTGGGCATATCAAACTCCCACTAGAGACCTACTACCTATAAGTGGCCTCTCTTTGTATTAGTCATAGTCCTGATGTGATCATGAAGTAGCAACATTAAGCAATCACCTATATGCTTTCGCATCACCAGAACGAGCTTCATGACAAATAGTAAGAGAATGAATCAGTAAACCACATGAAAACATAACTAAGTATCTTCTACAACAGTTAGTGCCCTACCCTTGGGGCCCTTGTCCTTTCTAGACTTGGGTGCCCTAGGTGGACTAGGGCACCCCAAGAGGACCTGGGCACCCTAGGTGGACTAGGGCACCCCACGAGGACCTGGGCACCCTAGGTGGACTTAGGTGCTCCTGTTAGGAACCCTTGTCCATAGTTGTCCTAAGTGGCATGGAAAACAATAAAATCTAAAAGATGCAGAATGAATGATAGCACAAGTAAGGATTGAGACCCTACCTTGGCCTCCAACCATCTCTCTACCACTCAGGCTCAGAGCATCTCCAATCGTGGAGACTAGTATGGACGTCAGATTGGCATCATCAAACACTCTCTCCTCCTTCTCTCCCCTACACAACGAAAAGTAACAACGAATAGTGAGAATTGAAAACTCCCTTTACATATAGTAAGTGGACAAGAATTCCTATCACTATCTAGGTGCAAAATTGAACTATTTCACTTGTAAGCCTCCATCTTGAGCTATCAAACTCATATTTTCATGTCATTTGTGGCATTGGAATCCTTATTGCACTCTCCATCTTACCTAGTATGTTGTGCATGGGTGTTGTTTCTCCAAACAACCCTCACTACTCATTTCTCATCAAGTTCCCTCGAAATCAATGCATGTAGATATCTCCTTGTTTCTCCTTTTCAGACTAAGCAAGCAGAAACAAGGGCAGGCATATATCTCCCTCAATTTCTTCCCTCATCATGTATCATCACTCAACCCCCTTAGTATTTATCAACTTACTTAATTGTGGTGGTTGCAGGTTGATTTGATTTTTGATTCTCTAACAAGTGTTCCATTGCAGGTTGTGGTTCCTAACTTTGTGGTCTTGTAGGCTTACAGACTTAGGGGCTTCTTCCTCTCTTATGACAACACTTAAGCATACTCTACAGTATCTTTTTGGGTATCCTTTTCATGATTGATGTATTTACTTTCCTTTAGTTGCATATGCATGTAGTGTCATATGGACACTAAAGTGGGGGCTAAATGTTATGTCAGAAATTGTCCTCATGTATGGAATGGTACAATTTCCCATAGTTTAGTTCATCTCCTTTGGTGACCTTTTAACCTAGTTTATTTTAGACCTTCATGAACCCTGACTAACTCAGGTCTAATTGGAAGAATATCATATTTTGGAGTAACTAAAGACTAAGGGTGAAATGTAAACTTGAATTTGGGGTCCCCTAACCTCCTTGAGGTAGTCTTGAGTGGGAAATCAGCTCTTCGACTTGGATGCTAGCTCCCTTCTCCTGCTCTATTTTCTAGGGTCTTGAATTTTAGAGGGATGTCAGCTATTTCTGTGCATTCCTGGATTCTATTTTCAAATTTTTGTTTTCACACGATGTCAACATCTTATTTCAAAATTTGAAATTCCTAAGGTTAGATATTTAAAGACATTTCAAAATCATTTTATCACACATAATCTTGATGCAAACTTTATGTCAAAACTATGCCAAAATTCCCATTGAAGATCAGCGACTTGCTAAAGCTCTTGAATTTATTTGAAGTTATTTGAATTTTCTATCATGGGGATAATGGGTGGATATTTTTAATCAAGATCTTGAAACTATCTTGCTCTTCCTTGGGTTTGTACACCTTTTGCATGATTAGGAGAAGGGTTGAAGCCTCCAACATCAAGTTTGGAGATCCTTTATGGACATAGCTGATTATCCTTCTTGTTCATGAAAGTCTTCATTGCTTTCATCTCCTTGAGGTGAAACTGTGTTTGTTCGTTAAGTTAAAGCAAGTCATTGATCTTCCCTTGATTGAGACATCTAGGGTTTGATATTCCTGCATACACTTTGTTAGATTTGTATACACTTTTGCAAATCTTTATCTCTGGCTATTGTTGAGGTAGGAATGCCAAAAATAGGGCTTGACTGAGGCAAGATCTTATATAGCCATAACCATCTTTCTCCTCCTTTTGCATGTACAAGTTATATTTGTCAAGATCTGGTAGAAAGGAGTGAAAGGAAGCTAGGTATTGTAGACACAGTCGTCACAAAATTTGAATTTCATGATTCTGAGACTTTTGAGACACTAGGACAAGTGCCCTAGTCCAACTGGGTCATTTATCTAGGATCTAGGAGCCTCTGGAGAGTGAAAGGTAGCTGGTGTAGGAAACCTTTAGGACACTGGGCCTAGTGCCCTAGTCCAACTGCTCAGTTTCTATGTACACTGTCTATGATCTATTTACTCTATATTTCTGTAATCATTTCATTGTTGTCTATGCCAAAAATTAATTTATTGCAATTTGATTTGCAAATTAAGGTTTTAAGGTTGGAAGACACTAGCTTGTAAAACCTGATTCAAATAGTCACAAAGACACAATAAATAGGAAAAGGGAATATTGGAAATTAATAGTTTATCCCTAAACTCATCCTTTTCTTCCCTAATGCTTTAGAAAGTGAAAGTGTGGGAATTGAAACCTTCCATATAGCTTCCACATTTTCACCCTAAACAGGACCCTTGTTCTTTCCCACTTGTCCTTTACCTTGGGTCTATCTTTCTTGCCATCTGTTATCTAAGTCTAGTGAACATCAAAATTTGTTACTTGTCTAAGTTGAAATCTTGTCAGATTGTCTTATCTAGATAAGGATCAATGTTTAGCCTTTAGCAAATCCTAAATTCAAAAACACTCTATTTTATTCCTGCTCCTCTCTTGAGTTCTAAATTCCTATCTCTTAGTCTTGAATAGGTCTCTTATATCAAGACAACTCACAATCCCCTAGGTTGAAAATTGTATTAAAGAGCAATCATATTGTTTGTTCCACATTGCATTCATACCAAAATTAGAAAAAAAGAGTCTCAAAGAAATAAAGTCAATGTCATAACTAATGACATTCAGTAGAAGTAAATGTTTCATTTCAACATTTCTTGCACATTCTTACATTTGCATATCGTAAACTGCATCTCATATATATACCAAAAAAGTTACAAAAACATGTCATCGTTATCATTTTTGCATGGTTAGAGTTGAAGGTCAAGGGAATAATCAAAAAGTTCCAAAACTTCTATGATGCACAAGAGATAAATACCTGTTTGATAGAAAAAACCATAAAAAGATAAACTTTCATAGATACATCCAAAGTTTACATATACAAGAGTACCAAAGAGATAAAGACAAAATGCTCTCAAGGGAAGTGAAGGATCCCCATGCAAGGGGGCATGATTCCAAAAGGAACAAAAAGTAAGATAAAGGATTGTTCCCTCCAATGGAACCCTCAAGACTCCTACACCTCTGCCTATGTGTACCACTAGTTGCTCCATGAGACCTATGGGAGTGAGGCATCCTACTATGAGTGTGTGATTGTGAAGGCCCCACTACACTAGCATATCACCATCCAAATCCAAGATGGGCCATCTCACAAAGTACCTGATTCTCACCCTTAAGGATGGGATTCTCAGTCTTCAAATCCACACTTGCCTAACATCCGTGATAGGTAGGAGCAAAAATGTCAGTGTGTCACCCAGCAGTAGGGGGCACACCAAGATCAACTAAGAGACTCTCTTGAGTCATCCTAGTGAAGGGGGAAACCAAGCTAACATTAACATCACTAATGAAATCCCTCCACTTTTTGACATTACCTGAAAAGAGAACAAAAATGAGAAAAGTGTGTTTGTTCCCCACAAGAAGAAAAAGAAAGAGAGAGGACAAAATGAGAAAACAAGTAAAGTAAGCGTAGACTTACGTGGGTTGTCAGGTTACCAATCAAGATCAAGATGTTGCATCACCTCATTAGAATGAGGAGGTCTAAGAACCATAGGTGGACCCTCTATAACATCATGAGTATCATTCGCATCATTAGCATCATTATAATCATTGTCATGTGTATCCTCTGGCGGGACCTCATCTATCAAATCACTGCCATTAGGAATATAGTCCTCATCAATAGAATCTAACTCCTCAACCACAATGAGTGCGCGGGAAGGAGTCCCTCTCCCTCCCCTCTATCCTCTTAAAGATATAGGGACTCTAGTAATGAAGACTCCAAGAGTCAAAGGAGTCCAAGTAACTATCCTATGACTAACCTCACCCATCTCCTAGATAGATTTGTAGAAGGTAGGCACTGGGGGCCAGTCCTCAGGAAAATCCTCACCAAACTGTTGCAAGACACGCTCAATATGATCACCCTTGACTAGACCATTACGGTCTGAAAGCTCCATTACCCTGTGACAATACTCTCTGATCTCACCATCATGTGACTATGATCCCTCCAAATCCACATAAGGATAAAAATCATATCCTTGTCTATGAGAGTAGTTATAGCCTGTAGAGAAGCATCAAAGTGACCCACGTAAACCCATCTAACTACTCTCAGTAACCATCTATCAGGAATTAGAACTAGCTTATGATAAGTCCTAATGTGCTCAAAGATCCAAGTCATAATCAAGGAAGAGTGGCTAAAAGAAAGAGCCCCTCATCATGCGATATGGTAGAAATCTTGGTATACCATGGACAAAATAACTGGCCCCCAAGCATGTAGACTCTGCCCTACTCAAGACCCTATATAATTGGTGCCCAACACCATCTCAATCAAGCTAAGGCCTTGTCTCCAAACAACCTCAATGCAATCAAACCAATCAGGAACTTCCTCAAGCGAGGAATGTGAAGTTGTGGCACAAAAGTAAGCTAAACCCTTGTCTGATCCTCAAGGCAATTAACCCCCATAAATTGTGCCCAAGATGTCTTGTGCTTGAAGGACTCGCTAGAAGGTAGGACAAGAGGATGTCCTCTCACAAGAACTCCAAGTATACAATAAACATCAAATAGAGTGATAGTCCACTCTCCTAAAACCTGTGGGAACCTGAAGGTGTTCCTATCCACATCCCAGTATGTCAAGATATCACAACAAATATGTGCCACAAGATGAATAACCAGCATATGGCAGACTCTAGCTAGGCCTGCTCTCCATAGAATGGAATGATCATCATCACTTAGAGAAGAAAACATATCTAAGAGCCACAACTGCTCTCTACAAGCATTCCATTGAATGTGTACATCCTGTAAATCAGAAAAGAACTTTAGATTAGATCTCGTCAACTCACAAAAATCCTAAAAATTGTAAAACTTACAGAAAATCTCACAAAAAAAGCATATAAACCATCAAAATTGCAATAAACAGGCAAATACATTAGTCAAATTAGATTGAATTAGAGTGAAACAAATGTTAGAAAACATCAAATTTTGGACAAAATTTACACAATAGGGTCACTCCCCAGGTGACCCAAATGTCAACAGGATCTCCCCCCGGGTGACCCTGTTGTCTGTAGGATCTCCCCCCGGGTGACTCTATCTTCAGCTAGATCTCCCCCCATGCAACCTGCCTGAAATAAGGGGTGACCCTATGTGGAGATCCCCCAAATAGAAAAGTGCTCTACAATCCCCATTTTTCAGCTAATTTCAGTAAATGAAAAACCAGACCTACTCTAAACATCGAAACAAAGGCAATGCAACAAGAAGAATCACCAAAAATAGAGCATTTTAAGAGATTTTTCACAAAATTCAACCTAGGGTTTAGAGGAGGATTTTTCATTGTTTGCATACCTGATTCTCAGTGGCTAAAGAAGAAGTGGTCATCTTCGTGATCTCCTTGACGATACCTTCTCACCGACTATCCACGCGATCGATTATGTCACCCTTTCACTCAAATCTCACTAATTTTATTGCTTTTCTTGCCCTTAGCTTAGTTTCTCTTATGCATTCTTAGATTAGTTTTTTTCTTTTATGTATCTTTATATGTTGTTTTGCGTGCATTCATTCCTACAAGTCTCACTGACAAAGGTAAACAACTAGTCAAACTCTCATGATCTATGGTAAGTTCATCGTTTCAGTTTTAATTATTCATTTTGATATATTTAGATGTTAGATTAATACTAGTTATTGCATGTACAATTGCAGGAAAATCAGCAAGTAAGGCCTAGTTCTAGAATGGTACCTACCTTTCATGTAGATTATCATCCTTGAGGGGGAAAATATGTAAGCATAAAAATCACACACAGGGCCTCCACGAGGATCCCTATGATGATATATGATCCTTGTCACGTACATGTAAGTGTGAAATAATGTCCTCTAAGCAACAAACCTCTTTGTGACATGTCATTTCTTTTGTCTTGTGTTGCTTCTTCTTTGTCATTTTCCCTCTCTTTGTCATTGACGCTTTTTCACACTTTTGTGACACTTGTTGATTTACATTTTTTGAGATTTTGACCATGTTCTTAAGCCTTGTGTGCATCTTGTAGGTGAGTTTTCACCTTTCCCCTATATTTTTCACCTTGTCCACCCCCAAGAATCCTTCTAGAGGTCCACCGGACCCATCTCCCACTTTCAATTTCCAGTTTCACTCAACCAATCTAAATTTACCTGTATTATTTCTAGATTTCCTACCAGGAGATCCTATGTTGCAAGTGAAGATTTGGATTCTTGCACATGATTGACCTATTTCTAGAGGCAAATTCCTTCCTTTTCATCTCCTCTACGATCTCCCATCATGCATTTCATCACAGACCCATTTCTTTTCAGATCTCCCATTGGGCGACCCTCAAAAAGCAAGATCTCCCCCTGAGGGACCCAGGGTTGCCCCCCGAGTGACCCTATGGTGAAAGGGACGACCCATGGGTGACCCTATCACATTCCCAACCATAGAAAAACTTGAATTTCTAACTCAAAATAGCTCCATTTTTGCCCTTTTTTCTTCCATTTCACATGATTTTTGATGCCTAATATTGAGTTGACTATTTCATGCACCCACACATGCATAATTAGCTCCATTTGATCTAAAATTAACAATTAATTCTCTTCCATGTATTCTTCTAACTCCATTTATTCTCTAGTGATAAGCTATTATTGCATTATCACTCCCAAATTAACTGAGTTTATTGGGTAATCAATCCAGTTCACTTGGACCTAACCAATCCTTGTTAACTCTTCAATCAATTGAGTTAACTTTGTTGCAAGTATGAGGTTATCCAGTGTTGTCATTGATGTCAACATACTCATATTGCATTGACAAGAAGGATTTGATGAGCTGTGTGCTGAGGATATTGAGAAAATTAGTCTCAGTCAGGAACAGTGAAGAACAGTGATGAGAAGAAGGTAAATGTACTGTATAGGATGAGAACCGGAGGATGCGGATTAAAGGGTTAGTAGATATGAGTCTTGAGATGCTACAGTTAAGATTTCAGAGGTCCGCATGAAGATCGGAAGGAGTTGTGGCTGCCGGTATAGAACCGGGTCCGGCAAGTATCCGGAGGTGACAGAGGATCACAAAAAGGTCCGGTGAGGTCCGGAATTGTATTATCCTAATCTGCGGATTGGAAGGAGTGTTTGGGATGTCCTTGTGATGTATCATCCTGATTTGTGTATGATTTGGAGGTCCGGAAGTACCTCTTGCATTATGACAGTGGCGACAGACTGTGTTCTTAAAGTTCCGGATGAGGAAGACAAGAGATCCCAGTAAGCAGAGGAAGTGCGGATGTATCCAGACATTCAGACAGGCTTGTGAAGGTTCTTGGATCATGTTTAGGTTGTGTTGTTGGTCCGCATTGATGGTAGAGCCCGGAATTGAAGTTATTCTTCCGGATGAAGTTCTTGCTCTGTGTAGCCGACCGGATGAGTTGTTCATCCTGCGAATGTTCTTGTGATGGCCGACCGGATGTGTTATTCATCTTGCGGATACTCCTATGGTTGTTTGCCGACTTAGATGCTTGTTCTTGAGTCGATGTCTTGTATAAATAACGGTTTGTAAGTTCATTTCAGTGTGTGGTGTCAGGATGAGTATGGTATAGCGAAGAAACGTGCGAAAGGCAGAGCAGAGATTGTTGGGCTTAATTGGAACTGATCCGGACATGATAGAGATGTCATTCTCTAGTTCAAGACTGTGATTTTTATCACTTTGTAGACAGTGTGTCTCCTTGTAGGCAGTGGGCCTCTTTGTGAGCAGTGTGCTCAGGCAGTGAGCCCTTATTGGCATGTGCCATTCATTTTTCTTTATTCTTCTAACAGAGAATAATTCTTGGGTTAATCACCCCGTGGTTTTTCCCTTAACCGGGTTTTCCACGTCAAAATCTTGGTGTTTAATGTGTTGATGCTTATCTGCTCTTGTGTTTATGTATTATGCTTCCATGGATGATTATTTGATATGCTGCTAACTAACAACAGAAAGTTAAGTGTTTGAATGAGAAGAAGTTCTATACAACTGATTCACCCCCCCCCCCTCTCAGTTGTATGCCCTAGATCCAACAATTGGTATCAGAGCCTAGTTCCTCTGACAAGAGCTTAACCGCTTGAGGAGATCCAGGATGTCGTCATACAAGAAGGATAGTCCGAAGTTCGATGGAACCAACTTCACTCTCTGGAAAGGTCGCATGAAGTGTCACTTGGAATGCATGGGAAAAGCATACCTGGGTATGATTTCAAAACCATATGTACCTCCACAAGGTGGTCCGACAACTCTGAATGAAATCACAGAAGCTGAAAACAATCTGCGGACCAAGGAAGCTCTTCTAAGCGCATTGAATGACTCAGATCTCTCGAATGTCATTGACCTACCCACTGCATATGAGATCCTAACTAAACTGGAACTTCTGTATGAAGGAGATGAGTTTGTCAAAAGTGCAAGGTTGCAAAGTCTGAAAGGGAAATTTGAAAGATTGAAAATGAGAGATGATGAAAACATCACTACCTTTATGCCAAGAGTAAATGAGCTGGTATGTGGAATCAGAAATGCTGGTGGAACTTTAGATGAAAATGAGATTGTCTGCAAAATCCTAAGATCCCTTCCTGCTGCCTACAAAATCAAAGTTTCTGCCATTGATGAATTCAGAGCCCACACAACTGTCACAAGAGAACAACTGGCTGGCAAACTAGCTGCATTTGAAATGACCGAGTTTGGAGATGATCCTCCCAAGACTGAATCTGCTTTCAAAGCCAGTGCCTATGTGAAAGGCAAACAGAGATTTGATCCGGGTGAAAACTCATCAAGGAAAATGTCATGGTATGATCAAGCAAGAAGAGACATGGAAGAAGAAGAAGCAGAAACAGCTCAACTTGAAGCCCTCATTGCAAAGAGACTGCCAAGAGGATCCGGTAAGTATGAAGGAAAACTACCCTTTAAGTGTTTCAACTGCAATAAGATTGGTCATTTTGCCTCAAGATGTCCGGAGAGATCTGCAAGATCTAATACTCACAGACAAAGGTTTCAAAAGAATTGCTATTATGTTCATGAAGAAGATGACAATGAAGGAGTAACAGATGATGAATCAGAACTAGGAAGCAAATCCGGAAATGAGTGGGTGTTTATAGCCATCAAGGAAGAAGATTCAATACTCTCTGAATCTGTCAATCACAAAGTTGTTGAAAAAGCCTTGGCTGCTCAAGTGGAAGAAAAGGATGATTGGGTTATTGACAGTGGATGTTCTCACCATATGACTGGTGACAAGAATAAGTTCTTAGATTTGGAAAGATATGAAGGAGGAATGGTAAAGTTTGGTGACAATTCTGCTGGCAGAATCAGAGGTAGGGGAACTATTTCCTTTGATGGTAAGAGCAAAACAGGAAATGTACTGTATGTTGAAGGATTGAAGCACAATCTTCTCAGTGTTGGTCAGTTGGTGGACAAAGGCTATGATCTCCGGTTCAAGAATGGAAAATGCAGAATCTTTACAAGCTCCGGAACTGAAATTGCATCCGGTACTCAGACAAGAGGTAACATCTTTCATCTGGTTGGTTCAAATAAAAGTTGTTTGTTTGTTCAAATTGATCAGAGTTGGTTATGGCATAGAAGAATGTGTCATGTAAATTTTGATAACATCATCAAAATAAGCAACACTCAGGTTGTGAGAGATCTTCCAAAATTGATAAAACCTACAAATAGTGTGTGTAAAGAATGTCAGTTAGGCAAACAAAGCAGAGTCTCTTTTAAAAGCAAAGATCAGTCTTCTACCGGATTGTTGGAATTAGTACATACTGATCTATGTGGTCCGACAAGAATCAAGAGTCTGCAAGGTGATAGATATTTCATGTTGTTAATAGATGATCATTCCCGGATGATGTGGGTTACCTTTCTAAAAGAAAAATCAGAAGCTTTTGAGAAGTTCAAAATCTTCAAAGCTATGGTGGAGAATCAAACTGGATTGAAACTAAAGTGTCTAAGGTCTGATAGAGGTGGTGAATTTACATCTGGTGAATTCATTGACTTTTGTGAGAAACAGGGTATAAGGAGACAGTTGTCTGCTCCTAAGACTCCACAGCAGAATGGAGTAGTTGAGAGAAAGAACTGGACCATCCAGGAAGCTGCTAGGACAATGATGTTGGAAGCAAATGTTCCTCAAATGTTTTGGAAAGAAGCTATCAGCACTGCAGTCTACACTCTCAATCGAGTTCAAATCAGAAACAACACCGGTAAGACCCCCTATGAACTCTGGTTTGGCATCACTCCTACTGTGAAATATTTCAGAGTATTTGGTAGCAAGTGTTATATTAAAAGAGATGAAGATCTAGGAAAGTTTGATGCTAGAAGTGATGAAGGAATTTTCTTGGGCTACTCCACTCAAAGCAAAGCATACCGGTGTTACAATAAGAGATTGAGGAAGATGATAAAAAGCACCAATGTAAAGGTTGATGAAGGAATTGAGAAGCCTTCAAGATTTTATGAGTTTGATGAAGATGACCAAGACAGTGTTCAAGGACCTCAATCCTCTCCGGTGAGACAGAGTCAGCCTGATCCGGTAAATCAGGAAGAAGAGATAGGTTTGAATGAGCCTGATCAAGAAACAGCAGTGCTGGATACTCCCAAAATTCCAAGGTATGTAAGACTGAATCACTCTGAAGATCATATCATAGGTGACAGAAGCAAAGGTGTACAAACTAGAAGGAATATTGCTCAAGATCAGAATGAATGTTGTCTGATTTCAAAGATTGAACCTAAAACAATAAATGAAGCCTGCAATGATGAAAACTGGACCAAAGCAATGGAAGATGAACTGATGCAAATTGAGAAAAATCATACTTGGGATCTTGTTCCCAGACCTAGAGACAGGAATGTAATTGGAACCAAGTGGGTCTTCCGGAACAAACTAAATGAAGCTGGTGAAGTAATCAGAAACAAAGCTAGATTGGTCTGCAAAGGCTACTCTCAAATAGAAGGAATTGACTTTGAAGAGACTTTTGCTCCGGTAGCAAGAATTGAAGCAGTCAGATTACTTCTTGCATTTGCTGCCTTCAAAGACTTCAAGGTATATCAGATGGATGTCAAGTCTGCCTTCCTAAATGGTGATCTGGAAGAAGAAGTCTACATTGAACAACCGGATGGATTTCAATTATCTGATAATAATGATATGGTCTGCAAGTTGAAGAAAGCTTTGTATGGATTGAAGCAAGCCCCAAGAGCATGGTATGAAAGGTTGGATAAGCATCTTGTGCAGATTGGATTCAACAAAGGTACTGCTGACAGTAACTTATATTTCAAAATTGATCATGAAAACATTCTGATTGTTGAAGTGTTTGTGGATGATATCATTTTTGGAGGAAGAGATAGTATGTGCAAAACTTTTGCAAATCAGATGAAAAGTGAGTTTGAAATGTCTATGCTTGGTGAAATGAATTTCTTCTTGGGTCTGCAAATTACTCAAACAAAAGAAGGGATCTTCATCTCTCAGACCAAATATGTGAAAGAATTGTTAAAGAAATTTGGTATGGAAGACTCAAAGCCTATGAACACTCCTATGGTAACCGGATGTAAGCTAAGCAAAGATGATGATTCTCCAAAAGCAGATCAGACAAAGTATAGATCAATGATTGGTGGATTGTTGTATCTCACTCAAACTAGACCAGATATAATGCAGGCTGTTGGTCTTGTGGCAAGATTCCAGGCTGATCCTAGAGAATCTCATGTTATGGCAATCAAAAGAATTTTTAGATACTTGAAAGGAACAGTTGAGTATGGTCTATGGTATCCTAGAGATCTGGATTTCTCTCTTCATGCTTACACAGATGCAGATTGGGCAGGAGATGTGGATGACCGGAAGAGCACTAGTGGTGGAGCATTCTTTTTGGGGAAGAGATTGGTTTCTTGGCTAAGCAAGAAACAAGATGCAATATCTCTGTCTACAACTGAAGCAGAATACATTGCAGCAGCAGGTAGTTGCACTCAAATCTTATGGATGAAGCAGATGCTAAGAGACATCAAAGTTGAATATGAGGAGCCTATCACAATTTTCTGTGATAATTCAAGTGCAATTAATATTTCCAAGAATCAGGTATTGCATTCTAAGACTAAGCACATATCTATCAAATTTCACTTTTTGAGAGAACAAGTAAACAAGGAAGAAGTCAGATTGGAGTATGTTCCCTCCAAGGATCAGATTGCAGATATCTTTACAAAACCTCTTCCCAAGGACTCTTTTGAATATCTCCGGGAGAAGTTAGGGGTCATGGCCCCTCCGGTGATGAACTAAGATGCACTGATGTGCATCAGTCCGGTGGCTATCACAGTCATATCTTGTGATCCGGACTAATGGGGAGCTGCAACTAAGGGGGAGCAGCTGGTATGATTCTGATGTATGAGAATTGCAAGTATGAGCCCTTTGCCATTGATGTCAAAGGGGGAGAGAAAACATGTGAAAAACAAGTGATTGATGATCAAAGGGGGAGCAGTAAAGGAAGAGAAGACATATGAAAAGTTGAAGTTCTTGTCTTAATGGTTTTTCACATCATTTGTTGCCATCAATGACAAAGGGGGAGATTGTTGCAAGTATGAGGTTATCCAGTGTTGTCATTGATGTCAACATACTCATATTGCATTGACAAGAAGGATTTGATGAGCTGTGTGCTGAGGATATTGAGAAAATTAGTCTCAGTCAGGAACAGTGAAGAACAGTGATGAGAAGAAGGTAAATGTACTGTATAGGATGAGAACCGGAGGATGCGGATTAAAGGGTTAGTAGATATGAGTCTTGAGATGCTACAGTTAAGATTTCAGAGGTCCGCATGAAGATCGGAAGGAGTTGTGGCTGCCGGTATAGAACCGGGTCCGGCAAGTATCCGGAGGTGACAGAGGATCACAAAAAGGTCCGGTGAGGTCCGGAATTGTATTATCCTAATCTGCAAATTGGAAGGAGTGTTTGGGATGTCCTTGTGATGTATCATCCTGATTTGTGTATGATTTGGAGGTCCAGAAGTACCTCTTGCATTATGACAGTGGCGACAGACTGTGTTCTTAAAGTTTCGGATGAGGAAGACAAGAGATCCCAGTAAGCAGAGGAAGTGCGGATGTATCCGGACATTCAGACAGGCTTGTGAAGGTTCTTGGATCATGTTTAGGTTGTGTTGTTGGTCCGCATTGATGGTAGAGCCCGGAATTGAAGTTATTCTTCCGGATGAAGTTCTTGCTCTGTGTAGCCAACCGGATGAGTTGTTCATCCTGCGAATGTTCTTGTGATGGCCGACCGGATGTGTTATTCATCTTGCGGATACTCCTATGGTTGTTTGCTGACTTAGATGCTTGTTCCTGAGTCGATGTCTTGTATAAATAACGGTTTGTAAGTTCATTTCAGTGTGTGGTGTCAGGATGAGTATGGTATAGCGAAGAAACGTGCGAAAGGCAGAGCAGAGATTGTTGGGCTTAATTGGAACTGATCCGGACATGATAGAGATGTCATTCTCCAGTTCAAGACTGTGATTTTTATCACTTTGTAGACAGTGTGTCTCCTTGTAGGCAGTGGGCCTCTTTGTGAGCAGTGTGCTCGGGCAGTGAGCCCTTATTGGCATGTGCCATTCATTTTTCTTTATTCTTCTAACAGAGAATAATTCTTGGGTTAATCACCCCGTGGTTTTTCCCTTAACCGGGTTTTCCACGTCAAAATCTTGGTGTTCAATGTGTTGATGCTTATCTGCTCTTGTGTTTATGTATTATGCTTCCATGGATGATTATTTGATATGCTGCTAACTAACAACAGAAAGTTAAGTGTTTGAATGAGAAGAAGTTCTATACAACTGATTCACCCCCCCCCCTCTCAGTTGTATGCCCTAGATCCAACAAACTTCTCAATCAATTTCATTCTTCCAACCTATAAATACCCCCCTCCCTCAAGCACAAAGGGAGGAAAATTCATTGTGCACAAAACTCTTGCTAAGTTTTTACTCTCTAATCAACATTCTCAAGCTCACACAGGACGAAGATGCCTTTGATTTGTTCATTGTTCATCAAGCTTTCACATAAAGCTCTTCAAGTGCTCTTACATTGTTTCAATCAAATCCATTGTGCTCATCAACAACCCTCATTGAGCTCATTTCACAAAGATTCTAAAGCTTCTTTCACTTCTTTTTGTTGTCTTGTTGCCAAAAGGTTTTCCTGCTACTTCAAGAGGATACGAGGTTGCCATCAAGGATCTCTAAGGGTAATGGAGGCTCATGAGTCTTCTTTATTTCAGGTTGCTTTATTCTTTCATTAATTAATAGTAATTAGAAAATTGAAATTGCTCTTCAGATTGGTAATTTATTACTTTTTCCTTGATAGAATAGCCAGATCTAGCATTTTAGAAGTAATTTGCATTCATAGTTTAATTCAATTACTTGCAATTTCCTTTTCTAGATTAAATCATTTCAAAACATTTGAAAACCCAAAAAATATAGAGTAATTGCATTAGGTAAAATTCATTCTAGTTGCATTCATATTTCCTTTCTTAGATTAAAAAGCATCTTTATTTTCCAAAAATACCAAAAAAGCACAAAAACAAGTTTTGCATGTCATATAGTTGCATTCATAAATATGAAGAAAAGAACAAAAACATTAGGTGAATAGATAATTTGCAAACCTTTGATACCATCACAAGGTCTACCATGGTCAACTATCTAGTCAAACCCTTAATAACATCACAAGGTTAACAAAAGTCAACACACAATGAAACCCTAGGTCAAAAGCCAAAGTCTAGTCAAGGTTAGTCCACATACACCTATCTCTTGTCTTGGCTCACGAATGTGCCTAGGGTTAAGAGGTGAGTGGGTGAAGGCAGTCTTCGGCAAGATTAAGGAAATTCATCTAAGACCTCCACAAGATCCACTTGTCTTACAACAATTAGAAACATTTAGACAACTTCAAAAACAACGTGTGATCATCCAATAGAATGAAAGATAAGAAACCATCAATGAAAGTAATAGCTTACCCACACAGAGGTGGAATAGTAGAAACCCTAACAGAAGAAGAGTAACTAGTGACCCTTCAGGTCATAAGGATATCTCTACAACAATCATTGAATGAAACATCTACATTAGCACACAACAACATAGGCCCCAGGATGTGCTGACCCCTCTCCATGAAGTCTAGCTCTCCAATGAGCCAGACCACCACTGTGTCTCACCTCCTCTCGACTGGCTACTTCCACGAGAGTGAGAGTGATGTGGCGGTTCACCTTGTGGCAAGAAGGGAAGGATCCGTGTGTGTGTCAAAATCTGACTCGACAGCCCTAGATAATTGAAGTCATGATTTTGAGCATACTTTGTCAAGATCTAATAAGGGCACAGTTAAGTAGGCTTATGCCTAAGTGTATAAAATATATGAAATATATGTACACTAACATTTTCTCTTTGTTTTTAAACTTTCACATTGAAATGAATGCAATTTTTACCAAAGGTTCATGATAGGGTATCTTTTGGTTTTTATACTTTTTGGTTTTGAATTAATACTAATTTACAAGTTGTGTGTCTATATGCTCCAAAACGTGACTCAAGCACAATGCAAATGAGTCATCTTCAATATCACACACATGAATCGCTTCCTTGCAATGGGCAACCTCTAGGTCACTCTCACTCTTGTGGAAAAACCTAGTCGAGTGGAAGTGTAACCTAGGATTGGTTCTATTCATGTGGAATTAGAACATTGTAGAGGGAGGTTGGTCTGTCTATGGATCAAACATGTATTAATGCTTGATAAGCACATTCTATGACCACTGTTGTGGAGATAACTATATAACCCGAAGGGTCACTAGTTCTAAATCTCCTATTGGGCTTTTGTAAGTTCCAACACCTAGTGCTAAGATTGTTTTATTCATTAATGACCCTAAGGTGTTTTGATCCATTTTCATGTGCTTGAATGATTTGTTGTATGTTGTTCCTTTTTTAATGATTCTGAGAAAATGTTCTTGCTTTTCAACTATTTGTGGTGTATGTTGAGGTCTAGGACGGATTGCCTCTATCTCTTCAAGAATAGCTTTAACCCAATCCCCTTTAATCTCTAGGAACATTGAATGCTTGGGTGAGAGAGAGAGAGAGAGTTTGTTGTGTTGACTTAGGCTTGACCATGTGTTGAATTTTGTCTTGACTTTGACTTTGAGTTGACCTTGTGTTATAATCAATGGTTTTCTACACTTTTGTTTGATTTTCAACCTTGTGATGGAATCAAGGAGTTTTTGAATTGTTTTTGTTTTTTTTTTTTTTTTTTTTATGTTTTTGTGATTTTTTATGTATGTAGCTATTATGAATGCAAAATAATATTTTTGTTCTTTTTCCAATTTTTGAATGTTCTAATTACTATGAAATAAATATGAATGCAATCTAAGATGATTTTTCTAATGCAAAGTTTAACCTATGGTTTTTTGTATTTTTGTGATTCAATTTTTGCCTCTAAACTAATGAAAAGCAAATAATATATATTTTAAAACAATGAAGGAAATTTAACTAGGAAAGAAAACAACTATGATAAGCAACTGAAAGCAATTCTATTCTAACAATGCAGATCATATCAAGAAAATGCATCAATATTACTTTCCCAAGAGTAAATTGAAGATCTAATTAACCACTAAGCATATGAAAAACCTAGCATGAATTCAACACATGAGCCTAGTGTATCCTCAAAAGTTCTTTCATGGAAACCTCCTCTCCTTTGTAGAAATGGGGACCTCCTCTTTGTAGAAAGGATGAAGATAAAAGAAAATGGTTCAAGTATGAATTGAGCAATGATGGTATGATGAGATTAATGGAGCTATGGAAGCTATGGGAGAACTATAGCTTAGGATTTTGAAATCAATTAGAGAGCGTAACAATGTTATGAAGCTATTGAAGCTTGGGTAACTAAGCTAAGAATAAAGCAAATGGCTCACAAAGTCCTACAATGAGCATATGAATGCTATGGAGAGTAAAAACAAAATCTTGAATGAAGGTGCAACAATGAATTTGCCTCCTAAGGGAAAGCTTTGAAGATTTGAAAAAACTAAAGAAATAAATTAAGAGGCTCAAAGTCCTATGAAGAAGCTTGAAAAAGCTTGTAAAGATGAGAAAAGAATTCTCATTCTTGAGAAATAATGAAGAGGTGAGGGGTATTTATAGATGTGAGAAGCACATGAATGGTGGAATTGATTAGAGAGTTAACTCTCTTGATTGGGGAGCTAACAATGTTGATTGGACAATGAACTAGGCTGATTGGAGAGTGAACAATCTTTGAAAACTTATCATTAGAGGAACAATGGAGTTAGCATGAGATGGATAGGTAGATAAGAATAGCATAGTGGGAGCTAAGAATGGAGTGATTAATAGTTTAGAATGAGTTAGAATTAGATTAGGCTCACTTGGGGTTGAAGAGCCATGCAAGTTGGAGTAAAAATGAAGCTATTTTGGGCCCAAACTGAAGAGAAACATGAGTGTCAAAACACAATAGGGTCACCTAGTTTGCAAGGGTAGGTCACCCCAAAGAGATTCAGAAGTCAAAGTGGGTGACCCATAGGGAATAAGTTCTATAGGTGGTTTGAAGGACTGAGATTGGTCCTACGAGTCTAAAGATGGCTTCAAGACCCAGAGACAAGTTATAGGACTCATAAAGAGTGGGTCACCTAGTTCACCAGGATAGGTCAGTCTTGAGGGATCCACTTCAATGGTAAGTTCAATTGCAAGGGATCTAAAGTCATAGTGGGTGACCTAGAATTGGGGAATGGGTGTTTAAACTGATGATTGTAGATGGTATGGGAGGTCAACTAAAGGCCTCTAGAGGGTTGAATGGTTGAAAGGGGCTTAGGGAAAGTGAATTTCCCATCTTGTGATGTAGGTAGGTCATGTCAATAGGGTTAGAAAGTGATGAAAATGAATTATCGACATAGGATAATTGGTGAAGATGCAGGACCTTAAAAGGTTAGCTAGGGGGTAGAGGAGGTACAAAAAAAGTGAAGAACATCAATCCATATGTCTCCAAGAGGAATACTAGTGAGAGGTCATATTTACATGCTTACATGTACATGTTTAGGATTACAACTCATCATCGGATTACCATCTAGGCTCATGCATTTTTTTAATGCTTACATATTTCCCCCTTGGGATGGTAGTCTACATGAAAGGTACATACCATTCCCAAACTAGGCCTTATCTATTATCATTATCCTTCCTTTGTACCTAAAATTGTAAGGAAGCTAAGGTAGCAAAACAACTTCCTACATTAATCTTGAGGGGAGAGATATGTAGATCATTTTAGATCTTTACAATAGTTATAGAAATAAATACAAATAGAAATCATACCACAACACAATAATTACATGGGGAAACCCTTTCGGGAGAAAAACCCCACACTCCAAAGCCGCCCAATATATTATTTAGGAATCAAGAAGATTAAAATATACTTGTAGAACAAGATTTTATAGGAGTATAACCAATCAAAGATCTGAAGGCAACTCAACATCTATAAGACTCTTACACACAACCTCCATCTCAAGATCTTGATATATAGGAGATACAATACAGTAAACCGTCAACAGTAATTACAAAACCATGAGCCAAAAACCACCCAAAAGTGGCACCCAAATTATCTCCAATCAAAGATACATTGTGATGTGCCAAATCACACATAAACATGTGTAACTTTCCCATTTAAATATCTTTTAAGTGTCCAACACATTTTCACATTTCCCAAACCATGAGGTTGAACTTCTAGAGGCCATAACTTTTGGTCTAAGTGTCTGATTGACAAACTATTTGATGCTTCAGAAAGCTCGTGAAGAGATCTATAAATCTATAACATTCTTTGCTAGTTAAGATAAATTTTAATGTGTTTAGGGACCTCTAAGTTCCTCAAATATGAGTTTGAAACTTTTTTTGAGACTTTCAAAAAATAGAAAGTTTAATATCTTTTGATCCAGCTATGATCTTGAGTTGAAACTCACCCAAGATGTTTACTTGGAAGTTCTACACCTTTTGGGTAAATTTTGAGTCCATCCAAGCTCAAATGTAGAGTTACTAAAAATAGTAATCCCTACCATTTTTAGTCCCTTTTGAAACTTTGAAAGTTCTAATCCATTCTTCAAGATGAAGGGTATTTGAAAAGACCAAAACTAGGAAGAATAGTAACCTTTTGTAGATGCAAGGTTGAGGCACCTTTCCTAATATTATCACTTTTTGAACACCTTCCAAGAGCAAAGGGAGTATCAACACCATGATTTTATTGCTAGGGGCCAAGAGGCCCATAGACTTAGAACACCATCTAAACTTGTTTGTGCTCATAGGCTTAGTTAATGAATCTGCAACATTCATCAAAGTCTTTACCTTAACTAGCTTCACCCTACCATCCTCGACCATATCTCTAACAAAATGATATTGTACATCAATGTGCTTGGTCTTGAAATGAAATGTTGGGTTCTTAGCTAGATAGATCACACTCTGACTACCACAATAAACTATCACTACACCTTGTTTTATTTTGATATATGAACACGGTATCTTAAGCCAAATGGATTCTTTACAAGCATGAGTAGCTATCATATACTAAGCTTCAGTAGTGGACAAAGAAACCACAACCTATCATTTACTCATCCAACTAATTGCATCTCTAAATAAAGTAAATACATAAGCACTGGCAGATCATCTTCTATCAACATCACATGCCCATTTTGAATCCACATAACCATGAATATCAAGGGAATGCATGTCTCCTATCAAATTACAATGATAACACAATGAATACTTTGAGGTACCCTAAAAATATCTAAAGACTCTTTTAATTGCATCCAAATGAACTCTACCAGGATTAGACATATATCTAGAAAGAACTCCCACTATTGGGCAATGTCTGGTCTAGTATAGACCATGTAGCATACATCAAACTTTCAGCTGCACTCTGGTAAGGCACTCTACTCATTTCTTCCTTAAAGGAAGCTAGGTTTGCAAAAATCACTTCCTACAATAATCTAATGAGGGGAGGAGAGTGCAAATTCAAATTTATCCTTACTATTATAGAAATGTTAAACCCACTAACAAAGATATTGCACCAAACACATAAACAAGAAAGTGAGATAGAAGAAGAGAGACACAAGATATACGTGGGGAAAACCCTTATCAGCTGAAAAACCCCACACTCCAAAACTTGCACAATGTATTAACAAAACTGAAATGGTTTACAATACACTTGCAATGCAAGCTCTTAGGAGTCTTTGACACTCGTAAATCGAGACAAACTGGCAGCATAACAGTACTTGTTAAACCTTAATACATCTCCTCTCAAAAGCACCTATTTATATAGAATATACAAGGCAGAAATGGCTCCACATATGGATGGGCATCCAATATGGCGTCATGGCCCAAAACCCATGCCTATGGACACTTGTCCAACTCTATAGGATTCTCCTAACACTTGTCAAGTCACCCCATCCCAAGGAGGTCACCTATTTCCAAAATTGGCTATGACATATGCTCTTATGACTCTTACAACCGTCATAGAATCTGTCATAGTTGTCATAACTTATAGCTATAAGAGAATCTATCATACACAGGCTATAAATAGAATATTCTCTTACAACATGTCATAGTCCACCTTGGGGTGCCCAAAGATACCTTTTTCAAAGATGCTCTTCAACACATGTCTTCATCTATCATAGAATCTCCTATTTTCAACTCTTACATGTCATAACTTCGTCATAGGAATCTGTCATGACCGTTACGGTCAATATTCCCTTACACAACATCTAAGATGCCAACACATGGAAAAATATTTCTACCACTAAGTGGGACGCCTATCTTCTCATGTGAGGACAAAAATACATGTGGTCATATGCCATGTAGGATGACACATCACCATGCCAACTCCCACAATATGACTACATAGGATTTGCATCTAATTAATATAATAGGCAATTAATAAATAAATACAATGTAAAAATAAAAGGAATTACCAAGGTTGAGACACCTTAATTCCCAACATTCTCCCACTTTTCGAACACCTTGTAAGAGCCAATAGAATCAACAAGATTTAACTACTATAGACCGAGAGGCCAATAGACTCTGAACACCATCTAAACTTCTCTGTGCCTATTGGTTTTGTCAATGCATCTGTAACATTCTTCAAAGTATCTAACTTCTCCAAATTTACCTTCCCATCCTCTACCATGTCTCGCACAAAGTGAAACTATATATCAATAAGCTTTGTTCTGGCATGGAAAGTTGGATTCTTCGCAAGACAAATTGCACTCTAACTGTCACAACTGATCGTAATCTAACCTGCATCAACACCAATATCTAAACATAATCTCTTAAATGAAATGGCTTCCTTACAAGCATGAGTTGTAGCCATGTACTCAGGTTCTGTAGTGGACAAAGAAACCACAGGTTATCACTTACTCATCCAATTAATTGCACCACCAAACATAGTGAACACATAGGCACTGGTAGATCTCCTATTGTTAATGTCACCTGCCTAATTAGAATCCACAAATCCATGAATACAAACTAAATATGGAGGTCCTATAGCAAATGGAATACTTGGAAGTACCCCTCAAATATCTGAACACTCTCTTAACTGCATCCCAATGTACCCATCCAGGATTAGCCATAAATTGACTAAGGACTCCCACTGCTTAGGCAATGTCTGGTCTTGTGCAAACCATAGCATACATCAAACTACCAACAACACTAGCATAAGGTACTCTACTCATGTCCTCCACCTCACTAGGAGATTTTGGACAATCATTAATAGACAACTTTGTCCCCAAAGAAACAAGAACACACAATGGTCTACAATCTGCCATGTTGCACCTGTCCAACATGGTCTTCACATACTTACTCTGGCTTAACCAAATTTTTTTCTTATCTTTGTCTCATTTGATTTCCATTCCCATAATGTACCTAGCTGCCCCGAGATTTTTCATCTCAAACTGTGCTGACAACTAAGACTTCAAATTAGAAATCATATTCTTACCATTCCCAATCAACAACATATTGTCAACATATAATGCAATAATGAGAATGCAATCATTGTTAAACTTGTAAAACACACAATGATCTGATTTCAATCTCAAATATCCAATCAACAACACAAAGGCATCAAACTTCAAATAATACATCCTAGGAGACTATTTCAAACCATACAAAGACTTCTTTAACTTGCAAACCAAATTTTCTTTACCTTTCTCTATGTAATGCTCTGGCTGTGACATGTAGATTTCTTCCTCCAAATCACCAGGAAGGAAAGTTGTCTTCACATCCATCTATTCTACCTCTAAGTCATAAGCAGCTACAAGAGATAACAAAAATTGAATGGATGTCAGCTTTGCAATGGGAGAGAAAATTTCACCATAATCAATTCCCTCCACTTGTGAATACCCCTTCGCAACCAATCTAGCCATGTACTTTTCAACACTGCCATCTACACCAAATTTCTTCATGAACACCCATTTGCAACCAACAAGTTTTCATCCATCAGGTAAAGGCACCAAGTCCCATGTTTTATTCTTTTCCAAAGAAGCCATCTCATCTTCCATGGCCTCCTTCCAAGAATCTATATCTTTTATGCCCATAGCCTCTTTTACAGTTCTAGGCTCATCAGTGTTAGTAAGTAAAGCAAAAGCATAACTAGAATCAAGTAATGAATAACCAAACCTATCAGGTTGCTTTCTTGTTCGTGTAGACCTCCTCAATGGCTGAGGTTGAGGTTCTACTTCTTCTTATGAGCTTTTAGAGATACTAGAGCTCTCCTCATCATTAGGTCTCACGGGGTCTGTTTGTTCAGTCTTCTCAGAGGTAGAAGGAAACTGAACCGCATCCTTTCTTTTCTATCTATTCTAGCTGTAGAACAATGGAAGAAGGTGTTAGCTCTTTGAAGATAACACTTCTACTATACAACACTTTTTCATCCATAGGATCCCAAAGCTTGTATCCTTTCACATTGACACCATAGCCAATGAAGATACATTTAACAGCCTTGTTTTCCAATTTAGACCATTTCTCCCTAAGCACATGTGAATATGACTCACAACCAAAAACATGAAGATGTCTAACTAAAGGCTTCTTACCAAACCACACCTCCATAGGTGTCTTTTAACAAGAGATGATGTATGAGATTTGTTTACCAGATAGCAAGCAGTGGCAATAGCTTTAGCCCAAAACTTTTGTTCGAGGCTTGCTCCACTAAGGATACTCCTAGCCTTCTCCATCAGTGTCTTGCTCATCCTCTCTACAACTCCATTTTGCTACGGGGTATATGGAGTTCTCTTATGCCTTTTAATCCCTTTCTCTTTACAAAACTTATTGAACTCTGCCGAACAAAACTCACCACCATTGTCAGTTCTCAAACACTTAATCTTTTTACTAGTCTGATTTTTAGCAAAGGCTTTAAACTCCTTAAACTAACTAAAGACTTCATTCTTACTTTTGATAAAATAAACCCATGTCCTTCTACTATAATCATCTATGAAAGATACAAAATATACAGATTTTGAAATTAAAGGAACTTTAATAGACCAAACACATTAGAATGAATAAGATCCAATACACTAGAAGACTTGTGAGAACTAGAGTAAAACTAGACATGCTTTTGCTTTCCATAAATGGAATGTTCGTAAAATTCAAACTTGAGATTACAATCATTTAACCCCTCAATGAGGTTTTTGTTTTTTAGGGTACACAAGCCCTTCTCACCAATGTGGTCATATCTCAAATGCTATAACATAGTCTTTTTAGCATGAAGCTTAGCTTCCATAGAATGTGCACTACTATCAGAACTAGTTACAATAGATTTTTTCACTGCTCATTCAGATGATGGGGATGAAGTGATGGCAGCTCATTTCTTCAAGTCAGAAGAACTATTGTACTATGAGGTGCATGCCTCCAGCTAAAATAGAGCACCTCTCCAAGTACCCTTCACAAGAACCATAGATTCTCTAGTCATTTTGCATCCATCCTTCAAAAAGACAACCTGTACACCTACATCATTCAACATACTTATAGAAAGCAGGTTCTATGCAAGGCTTAGAATGTGCATAACTCAAGTGATCCCCTTCACTCATCCATTAGGGAATCGGATTGAGACCCTTCCATGACCAACAATCTTCAGATGAGAGTCATCACCTAGGTACACTCTTCCACCATTGAACTCTTCATACTTCATGAACCAGTCTCAATGTGAGGTCATGTGGAATGATGCACCAGAATCAATCAACCACACATCATTAGATGCATGGGTGGCTAGGGCTACGATGAAGGCATCGCCATCATCTTGTGACTTGTCAGAATATGAATTAGGAGCTTTCTTCTTCATTTTCTTCTTCTCTTTACATTCCTTTCAGAAATGACTAGTTTTTCCATAGTTCCAATAGAGAGCCTTGGACTTTCTAAGAGATTTGGATCTCCCATGAGATTTGGATCTGCCCTTATCACCTTTCTTGTCCTTCTTCCCTTTCTCTTTGGGTATTCCATGAACTGCAAGAGCCTCTTTGGCTACCTCAGAAGACTTTCTCTGCATCTCTTTACATAACAACAAAGATACTACATCTTCCATCTTGAATGTGGTAGTGGTGCTTCTAATAGCCATGACAAGATGATTCCACAAATCTGGCAAAGAACAAAGTAGGGTCATGCAACAATCCTCCTCCATTTTCACACCCATAGATGTCAACTATGCAACAATCATGTTGAAAGCATGCATGTGGTCCGCAACAGATCCTCCATCTTCCATCTTTAGAGTGAACAACTTCTTTTTTAGGAAAAGTTTTTTTACAAAGGACTTGGCCTGATAAACATCACCCAACTTCTTCCAAAGATCTTTCAAGCTCTTCTCCTCATGGACATTCAATAGGACAGAGTCATCTAAACATAGTCTTACGAGACCCTTAGCCTTCCAATATTTGAGGTCCCAATCAGCTTGTGACATTGCTGTAGGTTTCACACTAGATATAGTTTCCCATAGGTCACGATCAACAAGTAGGTCCTCCATCTTGAGTTTCCACAACTCAAAATTAGTGCCATTGAATTTCTCAACCTCTAACCTTTCAAATGTGGTTGCCATCTCCTTGCTACAACAAGATACAAAATACTTTACACAACACTCCCACTCAACCTAAGATTAGCTCAAAAAACTCCTACCCAATAGCTAAGACCAAAACTAGCTAGGCTCTGATACTAACTGAAAGGAAGCTAGGTGTGCGGAAATTTCTTCCTACACTAATCTAATGAGGGGAGGAGAGTGCAAATTCAAATTTATCCTTACTATTACAGTAATGTTAAACCCACTAACAGAGATATTGCAGCAAACACATAAACAAGAAAGTGAGACAGAAGAAGAGAGACACAAGATATACGTGGGGAAAACCCTTATCAGGTGAAAAACCCCACACTCCAAAACCTACATAATGTATTAACAAAACTGAAATAGTTTACAATAAACCTATAATGCAAGCTCTTAGGAGTCTTCGACACTCATATTTGGAGACAAACTGATAGCATAATAGTACCTATCAAACATATAACACATCTCTCAAAAGCACCTGTTTATATAGAATATACAAGGTAGAAATGGTTCCACATAGGGATGGGCATCCAAGATGGCCTCATGGCCCAAAACCCATGCCTATGGACACTTGTCCAACTCTATAGGTTGTTCCTGACACTTGTCAAGTCACCCCATCCCAAGGAGGTCACCTATTTCCAAAATGGGCTATGAAAAATGCTCTTACAACTCTTACAACTGTCATCAAATTTGTCATAACTATCATAACTTACAGATGTAAGAGAATCTATCATACACGGGCTATAAATAGCATATTCTCTTACAACATGTCATAGTCCACCTTGGGGTGCCTAAAGATGCCTTTTTCAAAGATGCTCTTTGACACATGTCTTTACCTATCATAGAATCTCCTATTTTCGACTCTTACATGTGATAACTTCATCATAGGAATCTGTCATGACTGTTACGGTCAATATTCGCTTACACAACATCCAAGATGCCGACACATGGAAAAATATTCCTACCACTAAGTGGGATGCCTATCTCCTCATGTGAGGACAAAAATACATGTGGTCATATGCCATGTAGGATAACACATCACAGTGCCAACTCCCACAATATGACTGCATAGAATTTGCATCCAATTAATACAATAGGCAATTAATAAATAAATACAATGTAAAATTACAAGGAATTACCAAGGCTGAGACACCTTAATTCCCAACACTTCCATCTTTGATGGGGATGTCAGACATTGTGAAGATGATAACTTCATTCCAACTATAAAAGGAACACATAATGGTCTACAATCGTGCATGTTAAACCTCTATAAAACTAAATTGACATACTTACTCTGGCCAAACCATAGTTTTATGTTCACTCTATCTCTTCTTATTTCCATCCCAAGAATGTGTTTAGTTGCACCAATATCTTTCATTTCAAATTTGGGTACAATTTGAGACTTTAGTTCTGAAATCATTCCTTTCCCTTTACCAATAAATAACATATCATCAACATATAATGCAATAAATAGGAAACGATCACCATCAAATTTATAGTAAACACAATGATCATATTTAGAATGCTCAAAACCCAAACTCAACACATATGTATCAAATTTTGGGTAACACATCTTCAGACTTTGTTTGAGTCCATACAAAGATTTCTTTAATATATAAACCAAATTACTTTTACCTTTCACTATGTAGTGCTCTGGTTGTGTCATATAAATATCCTCCTCCAAATTACCATTAAGGAAATTCATTTTAACATCCATTTACTCAACCTCTAGATCATAAGCAATAGCAATAGAAAGCAAGAATCTAATGGACATCATTTTTGCAACAGCAGAAACTATCTCACTGTAATCAACACCCTCAACCTAAGAATAACCTTTTGCAACCAATTGTGCTTTGTTCTTCTCAATACTTCCATCTGAACCAATCTTTTTCTTGAACACCCATTTCCAACCAATAGGTTTTCATCCTTCAGGCAAAGGCACTAGGTCCCATGTATCATTCTTTTTCAAAGTTTCCCTTTCTTCATCCATAGCTATAATGCCCCACCATAGAACCCTAGAGAAAAGCTCAACTAAGCAATGCAAAAGGGCAATTGTATTTTTTTTAGCAAAGTAATTATCAACGAAATGCATTCATGTTTAATTACTTGTCTAAGTTAAGATTTAACCTCTAGGGATTACATGGTTGTATTACCAAATAACAAGATCTAACTAACATTAAGAGTTACCTAACAACTATACATCACTCTAAGTCTATTTGCAATAGATGAATTAACACAAACAATTCCATATTATAACATTAGGTAAATATTCATTAAGGTCTTGTATAAAGAATTACAATAAATTATCATGAATAATATAAGATACATGTTAGTTAAACAAGAAGGTTTATTTTACAACATCAATTTAGATGATCCTATATCACTCCTATAATGTGGCAATTGATAACCAAATGTTACAATTTTAGTTTCTAACTAACTAGTGTATAAATGATATAATCAGAGATACAACCTAATCTACAAATACATAATAAAAGGTCCTTTCAATTTGGAACAAGACATCTCTCGTGCAATTACAAAAAATATAACAAGAACCTTATACCCATCCATAGCATTGTGGTAAACATATTCTTTTCTTCAGTAAGCTACTTAGTTGATAGATGTGTATCTTCTTAGCTTCAGAATCCTACATGGGTCAGAGATCTCAAACTTCACATCTAATGAAACATTAGTTTTATATAATTATTAATTACATAATAAAAATATCAATTGCATGATATAACAAGCCTAAGGCCCTAAGGGGCCAACCTAATGTCTCGGGGGCTTATCAATGATGGACTTGCCTATATACACGTAGCGCAAAGACCTTGTAGTTTAGACTTGAACTTGGAACCACAAAATGGTTCCATTATGGGAATCCAAAACCTCTAAGATGAAATCATCATCTTCTCAATCTTAGAAACACATATGTATATTAGTCCATTTCTGAAGGCAAAAGGAGATTAAGGTTTACCTATACCACAACATTCTCAAGAATTTCACAAAACAAAACAAGATCTAAGGTTTGTAATCCTTGAAACAATTACATAATTATTTAGCATGATTTAATGTAACCAAAATTAAGAAGTCTAGCTCACACTAGTAAACTGCATTTAGAACATAATATTAATTCTTGCCAATAGCAATATATGCACAAAGACAAAATATTTATGTTTGATCTAATTATATATTCATCTATTCCCCAAGACATAACATTGAGGAGGTTCAACCTCATATCATAAAAAGACATACTCACTATTTTAAATATCATACAATCAGTTCTATAACCATTATTAATATTGTATTTTACAATTATGGCCATAAAAAAAAAACAATTAAATAATACAAGTTATATTCATTTTCCTATGTGCCAAATTAAATCATATTGTTCCTATAATCAAGATAAAAATTTTCTATAAATAATGATAAATTCTTCCTATATAAAAAATAAGATAATTTCTTTTAAAGAAATATGACAAATACCTATTTTCATTAATTGACAAGATAATTTATTAGTCTATATAAACAGGGGAAACCAGTTATAGACATAGCAAAATACTCATGAATCAATTCACTATTTTTGTATGAAAATAGATAGAGGAAACAATTCTTACCCTAAACTTATAAACTATACCAGTAAGGAAAAATTACATAATCAAGATCACTAATTATTTTAATTACCCTTAATTGCAGCCAACAATTATCAAATACCAACTTTACTAAAGAAACTGATATTATATTTCCTACATACTAGACGATATGTTACCCAAATATCAGATTGTCTTAGCTAAAAAGTAAATGATTTCCTATAAAGATTTCCATTTGGTTCAAAAATTACAAAAAGATTCCTTCCTAGAAATAAGTTAGGGACACCTTTATTTAGGATGAGGAAACACATTACATTGGTTCACAATGCTATCAAGACCTAATTCTCTTAATTATGTATTAATTTTCAAAATAAAGACAAGAATAAGTGGAGTCTATTACTATGTAAATAACGTGCCAAGAAGAATACAATACATCCACTGATTTTAGCTCGTACGATAAAGTTGTATTACTTAATGCATGGTCAAACAAAACTTAAACACTATTCAAGTGTTTACTAAAGTGTAATGCCATAAGACATTTTTACAAGAATGAAAACTCCACAGTTTGCACACAACATTCTCGTCGCCTGCGCAAGCTAAGAGGAAATTATAAGGACAATGTATTATATATGTATCCTTAAGAATCAAGCATGATTTAGGTTCTATTCTCATGCATCTATACAAAAGTGGTCAGGGGCAGTGAGATAGACAAGGAAATAAACAAAATCATTAAGAGATGAGAACCATTTCCACCATTATGAACATCAACTATGTTAGTTTATGATTGGCGATGATTAATGAAGAAATCTTGGAATAAAGCTTGGTCTATAATATTGTGCACAGTGAAAGGACATTTATCAAGAACATTGAAAGGTGGATAAAGTATTCTAACTCGGTTGATGCCAACCAAGGTGGATTTAAGCATGGTAAACTTCACCATAGATTAACATTATAATCTAAAAAAAACTTAATCAAAGCTTTCAAATAATTCCTTCATAATTCAATAAGGAAATCTTATCAAAGATATATCGAAATCCTAAAGAAAGAACTATGACATCTACCCAAATTTACTTCAGTTCATAATAGAATAAGATCATGATCAAGCTGAGACATAACTAAGCATAAGATAGTGCCTTCTTTAACATGTGTAATCTTTAATGGTTTTCTAAATTGAGTATGATCTAGAGGATTCCATAAATATTCCATATCTTCCTAGGGAATGAAAAGATGGCAAGATTTTGCAATATATAGATTGCGCATCATTAAATTCTAGATATGATGAACGGGGCATCCTTCAAAGCATAATGGAAAAGGATGTAGTCAGAAGAAATTACAAATGCCATGGTAAACATACATAAACATTGTGAAATTAGGACAATGAAATAACTATCTCCACATAGACTAAAGCGATTTCAGAAAATGAAAAGTAATTGAAACTTTAAATCAAATGCATGGAAGACTTTTATGCAAAAATTGGAAGGCATAGTCAAGGCGCATGAATTGTTTGACAGAGTGCCTCAATGAATCTGTTTATATAATTGCCCAATGAATTTTACGATGAAGACAACAGAATACCATAAATTTTCCCGACCCATTTTAACTACACAGAATTGCAACCCACTGTCAAGTAAATATAGAATAGCCAATGATGATCTCCTGATATACTCTAAATGTTTTAGAAGGTGAAAAGCCATTGATAAAATGCCAAGTAAACCTATGGTGGTTGGGAGGTTTCACTTTCCTGGTGTGTGTAGATCTCAAAATAACAGTGACACTGCTACATCTGATTTGGATCAACCAAATGTTTAGCAACTTAAGTTTTCTTCTCAGCAATCCACGTAGAAGTGGGTGACATGGTAAAGTTCACATGGTAAGGTGAAATTTTGCTTAGAGGATGAAGATGACAAGGTGCAATCTAAAATAAAGACATTTACCAAAAGCTACGGAAAAATAACCTCTCTACCACCATAGTGGAAAGTAGGCAAATGTATTTGGTTAGAAAATGAATACAAAAATTGTGAAAGCACAGACAAGGCATGCAAACTATTTGGCAGGATGCCTCAAAGAGATGTCATCTCATGGAATGCAATGACTATAGGATAAGCACAGTCTAGATTTATTGAAAAGATTAAATGAATACAATTATAAACAACCAGAATCTTAGAATATTTAGAGTTAATGCATAATATATATACAGCCATAGTAAAACCAATTCAAAATATCATGCGGTGAGGGTGACAATAAAGGCGTACCTTTGTCTTTTAACTCATATGTGTCATCCTGGATTAACAACAAATTGAGAGCTTAAGGTCACCCACCTGCTGTACTATGATGAAATTTTAAACACCCCGCTCTGTTCCCATTATTTCTCTCTTTCGCCCAGCTTCGTCTTACATGCCATGTATTATACCCTAATAGGTTGGCAAAGATTTCTTGATCCTTTTCATGGATTCCATGACTATATCCTGTATGGATTTCATGGAGTCCGCGTATGGGTATAATGATTATCTAAAAATATCTATCATAAATATGAATATGCCTATAAGTCTTATAAGTGTATGGATATCAAGAAATGATTGTCAGAAGTGTCTATCATGAAAATGTCTATCATAAATATGCACCCTAAAAATTTCTATTATAAATATGCAAATGCCTCTAAAATGCACCATAAAATATCTATCATAAATATAAAAGCATCTATAAAATGCACCATAAAATGTCTGTCAAGATAATGATTTTATCATATCACACTAATGGATTCATGTAACGCCTACAAACAACATGCACAACGTGACAATTACACTGCATCTAGCATATCATAATGACATCAATAATAAAGATTTATTGATTGTGATCAGTCCAAAATATCATATCAATCCACATTATTGCTAATGCTAAAAAATAACGCCTACCACCATATTCTTTAGTAATCTTCAAATTAAAAATAACACATACCTCTCGATGAAGAATGTATTATGCACCTGACTCAAGATTAGTCAATGATTGTTAAACTACACATCCATGGAGGGGCACTACATCCTCCTCCCCTAAAACTTGACTTCCTCCTGGAAGTCACAAACTAGGGCAGAAACATAACACGTTAGTATCAACATCAAAACTGATTTATTTCATAAAAATAATATACACTAGTTTGCCTATAGAAAGAATTTATCTCACTAAAATATAAACTTATATACTCCTTTTCAAACATAATCTACCCTTCTAATTTTTAATGTCACAATAGTAAAACAATCAAGACTTGCATTCCAAAAATGATTCCTTAGTACATAAACCACTCAAATTGCTTACATGATAGCATTGACACCCATTAGTTCCTTCGGGTCAAGAAAATATTACACCTTTTTAATTCTAACTAGTAGAAATTCTCATATCATAAACATATGAAGTATTCAATTTTCAAGTACACCACCATTGCAATTGCTCATCCAATTTGCTGTTAAACAACCAATAGGTCACAATGCTACATTTTTACAAAATATCAACATATTTTTGCATGTAACACTCACATTTTCCATTAAATATCCATCATTTATAAATAAGACTTTTCACTTTTATTATTGTTCCACACTAAATCCAAGCACAATTCATCATTTCATAAATACAATTTTCATGATTTAACATTTATTCTTCACATACACCCAAATTCACATCACCGGGAATCATATCACAAGGCTACACAAGGGTCCATCTGGATACTGGAAAGTAGCATACTAATCCATGATACATGATCCATGAGCCAAGAGCCATAATCCATCTCACATAATCCATACCTAACATTCAGTGACTTGTTGGTGTTAGGCTACACTCACAGGGTGGGTCCATGCAAACAAGCCATAATGACCTCTCTCTTGTTGTATAAGGTGGTTAGCCTCCAAGAGATAGTCATCACACATAGGTGGGTAGTGGGTCCTAGCTGTATAACAACCTCACATAGCCCCATCCTTAAGGTTCCTTGTGTTTGCTTCCTCGCATACACTCACCATGTCCGCCTCATATGTCCTCGGAGAGGAATCACAATACGTCACATGGCCGACATCGAAAATAGTAAGGATAAAATAGTTTAGCCACCAAAGTCATAAAGAAAGATTAAATAAAAATTCAATTTCAACAATAAAGCAAGAAATGCATGCAATTTCAACACTAAATCAAATGTAACCATGAGGGTGACTTCCAAATAAGCTCACAAAGTGTGGCTAAACCATCTCAATCAAATAGAAACAAAGTGCTAGCCTTCACCATCAATAGAAAATCATCAATAACCATAAAGAAAGTCCACAATCTTCAAAATTGCATTGTAGAACACTGTGTGACTAGATACTAGCCACCAAACAAGGAAGGAGGGAATAATGTTAGGCTATAGCAATAGCCCTCATGTGGTATGGAGTGAGCACACCATCCACATGGCTCAAAGCCTACTCCTTGGTTACACCCTTTATTGCATTGTCACGAAGCATGGACTAGCCAAGTGATCCTCACACTCCTTGGCTACCCACACTCTTTGGCTGCAATAGGAGAAAATATCACCATAATCAACACCCTCAACCTAAGAATAACCTTTCGCAACCAATTGTGCTTTGTTCTTCCCAATACTTCCATCTGAACCAATATTTTTCTTGAACACCCATTTGCAACCAATAGGTTTTCATCCTTTAGGCAAAGGCGTTAGGTCCCATATATCATTCTTTTTCAAAGTTGCCCTTTCTTCATCCATAGCAATCTTCCAAGACTCTACATCATTCAAACCTAATGCCTCTTCTGCATATCTAGGTTCATCTATGTTAGTATTCAAAGAAAAAATACATCTCTAGTCATCAGGTGAATAACTTTCAGGTGGTTGTCTATGCCTTGTAGACCTTAGAACAAGTTGAGTTAGAGGTTCTTCCTCCTCTTCTAAAGATTTAGAGCTAGATGAGCACTCCTCAACCTCTTCTCTATCTAGGGGCCTCAATTCAACTTTCTCAGGCATAGAAGGGAGTTGAATCACATCTTTCTGTTCACTTTGTTCTGGTTGCAATGTAATAGAAGAAGACTTAGTTTCTCTAAAAATAACACTTCTACTATATATTACCTTATGTGCAACAGGGTCCCAAAGCTTGTATCTTTCACACCATAACTATACCTAATGAAGATACATTTCATAGTCTTATTCTCCAACATTGTTCTCTTCTCCTTTGGTACATGTGAATATGCCTCACAAACAAAAACTCTAAGATGTCTTCATGAAGGCTTGTGCCCCAACCACGCCTCCATAGGAGTTTTATCAATAAGAGATGATGTAAGAGACCTATTAATCAGGTAGGAAGCAATGGCAATAGCTTTAGCCAAAAACCTTTGTTCTATACCAGTACCACTAAGCATACTCCTAGCCTTCTCCATCAGTTTCATGTTCATTCTTTCTACAATTCCATTTTGTTGTGGAGAATACGGAGTTGCCTTTTGTCTCTAAATTCCACAATCTTTACAAAATTTATCAAAATCATTAGAGAAAATTCACCGCCACTATCAGTCCTCAAACATTTTATTTTCTTTCTAGTCTGCAACTAAACCATTGCTTTAAATTCTTTAAATTGATTAAAAACTTTAGATTCACCCTTTAGAAAAAATACCCATGTCCTTCAGTTGTAATCATTAATAAATGAAACATAACATGTGGAATTTCTAATGGAAGGAACATCTACAAGACCAAACACATCAGAATGAATAAGATCCAATACACCACAAGATTTATGAGAACTTGAATAAAACTAAATGTGGTTCTGTTTATCATAAATGCAATGCTCATAGAAGTCAAAATCATGTTTTACAATTAGTTAACCCTTCAACAAGGTTTTTATTTTTCAAGGTCCTTAGACCCTTTTCTCCTATGTGGCCTAATCTCTAGTGCCATAACATAGTCTTCTCTACAAGAAATTCTGATTTAGAAGAAAGAGCACCCTTAGGTACCTAAAATCCATGACCATCCATAGAAAATGAAACCCTCTCCTTTTGTAATGAAGTAGTCACAAATTTACTTTTCATAGAAGTACTATTGTACTCAACAATGTATGCATCAAGATTATACAATGTCCCAAATTTGACACCTCTATCGATCACCATAGCACCTCTAACCATCTTGCATCTTGTATTAGAAAAGACTACCTACACACCTGAATCTATTAGTTTGCTCACAGATAATAAATTTCATGCTAATCAGGGGACACCATTAATCTTTTTTATTCTACCATTAGGAAATTTGATTTTAACTTTACCATGGCCAACAATATTTAAGTGAGAATCATCACCCAAGTACACTTTACCTCCATCAAATTCTTCATATTCAGAAAACCAATCTCTATTAGGGGTCAAATGGAAAGATACACTTGAGTCAATTAACCATACATTATTACCTACACGAGTGGCCAAAGCTACAATGAATGCATCACTGTCTTCCTTCTCATACTTAGAATGAGAATCAAATTTCTTCTTTTTCTTCTTCTTTTCTTCTTTACACTCCTTATGGAAGTGTCAAGGCTTACTGCAATTCTAGCAAATAACTTTGGATTTTCTAGGACATTTTGGATCTCCCCTTGGACTTGGATTTGTCACACTTCTCACTCTTCTTTCCTTTTTCTTTAGGTCTTCCATAAACACTTAGGGCTTCTTTGGCACTGATGGATACATTCCTCCTCTAGAAAGCAAAGAACCCACAAAATCAACTTTCAAGATAACAAAAGTACTCACAATCGCCATAACAAGAGAATCCCATGAATCAGGCAAAGCACAAAGCATGATTTGACATCTCTCCTTCTCATCCATTTTTACACCAACATATTGAGTGCTTCCAAGTGGTCTAAAATTTGTCTGCTCTCTTCCATTCTCAAGGAATACAATTTCTTCCTCAAGAAAATCTTGTTCACTAAAGATTTGTCTTGATATATTTCATTGAGTTTCTTCCATAATTTCTTTGTAGAGGTCTCTTCATGGACATTGATTAAAATAAAGTTTGTCAGACACAATCTGATTAGACCCTTGGATTTACAGTCCATAACATCATATTTAGTAGCCAAAGTAGCATCTACGGGCCTTGAAACTTTTTCATCAATAGCATCCCACAAATCTCGATCAATTAACAAGTCCTTCATCTTCAGCTTCCACATCTCAAAATTGTATCAGAAAAATTTTATACCTCTATTCTCCATGAGCTGCTCACAAGCTAAAAAACCCTGCAACAAGATCACAAAGTATCTTTTGCACAAGCTCCTACTCAAAAATAGATTAATTCAAAAAACCCAATAACCCACAAATGAAAACAAAGTTGATCAAGCTCTGATACCACTTGTAAGGAAGCTAAGGTAGCATAACAACTTCCTACACTAATCTTGAGGGGAGAGATATGCCAAAATTTTTAGATATTTACAATAATTACAAAAATAAACACAAATAACAATCATATGACAACACAATAATTACATAGGGAAACCCTTTCGAGAGAAAAACCCCACACTCCAAAGCCACCCAATATATTATTCAGGAATCAAGAAGATTACAATATACTTGCAAAGAAAGCTTTCATAGTAGTATAACTAATCAAATATCTGGAGGCAACTCAACATCTATAAGACTCTTACACACAACCTCCATCTCAAGCTCCCGATATATAGGAGATACAATACAATAAACCATCAATGGTAATACAAAATCATAAGCCAAAAACCACCCAAAAGTGGCATCCAAATTATCTCCAGTAAAAGATGCCTTGTGATGTGCCAAATCACACACCAACACGTGTAACTCTCCCCTTTCTAACTTTTTAAAGTGTCCAACATGTTTTCACATTTCCTAAAATAGGAGGTCCAACTTCCAGAGGCCATAACTTTTGATCCAGGTGTTTGATTGACAAACCATTTGATACATTAAAAAGCTTGTGAAGAGATATATCATGCTATAACCTACTTCACCAGTTATGACAACTTTCAAGGTGTTTAGGGACCTCTAAGTGATTCAAATATGAGTTTAAAACTTTTTCTAAGATTTTCAAAAAATATAATCTTTAATATCTTGCAATCTAGGTATGATCTTGAGTTGAAACTCATCCAAAATGTTTAATTAGTAGTTCTAAACCTTTTGGCAAAATTTTGGGTCCATCCAAGATCAAATTTAGAGTTACTAAAAGTAGTAAGCCTTGCCATTTTTAGTCCCTTTTGAAACTTTGAAAGTTCTAATCCATTCTTCAAGATAAATGGTATTTAAAAAGACCAAAACTAGGAAGAATAGTAACCTTTTGTAGCTCCAAGGTTGAGACACCTTTCCTAAAAAAAATGACAAGCATTAGTTCAACTTCGTGATGTATTCTATAATAAATGTTGAAATGGAAATGAGAAGACACACCATTGATGCGTGAGTCATAAGTATACCTAAGTCACCTCGCTTCACCATGGGGACCTACAAGAATGAAAGCACACAAAATGAAGACAAAAACCTAGACTAAGAAGTAAATGATAATAAAAAAATGCTAAGTAATTAATAATAAATTCTCCTTTTATTGTAGATTTTGAAGAACATATTTGATATTTTTTTAGGGATTTTTGAGGCTTTTACAAATTTTTAGGTTTTTTCAACTTTCTTGTTTTTATGGTTTTTCTAAAGATTTTGTGAAGGTTTGACTTGATGTTCCTTGAGTTATTTGAGAGACCTATGTTTATTGAAGAGATTTATATGCTTTCCCCTTGCATGGGGAGACTTGCATTCTTGGGTGCACAATTTTTCTCTTTTGACTCTGTTGGAGGAGTGACTTGTACTCAAGCATTGTTTTGCACATATTATTATGACACTTAACTGGTTGAGATCTAAATGTAGCTTTAGTTGACATCTAAGTGAAGCCATAGAAAACCTTTGATCACATCACAAAGTTGAGGTTAAACAAAAGGGAAACTCTTGGTCAACTTTAGTCAATTCTCTCTCATCCAACCATATGAATGTGCCCAGGAGTTAGAGGTGAGAGGATTAGAGTAATCCTTGAGGAAATAGAGTCATCCTAGACAACAACAAGCACATCAAACAATAGAAGAACAAGAACACACCCTTAAGGTCATACAATAAGAAAATGAAATACAAGTCATTTAGTCTAACGAAGAAAGGTTGCAATGTTCTAGAATCATCAACAAGTAGAACATTCTACCCACTACACGTTGGAACCTTAGGAATCCAAACATGAGATTGACAACTAGTGATCTTATGGGTTATAGGGTTATCTCCACCATCAAAGTCTTAGAAGAATAGACATTAACACATACTAGGCCCTAAGACTAACCATAATTCTACAAGAATAGAACCATCCCTCAAGTTACACTTCCACTCAACTAGATTTTTCCATAAGAGTGGGAGTGACTTGGACCTATAACCCATAGCAAAGAGAGGGTTCATGTGTTGTATCGAAGGTGACTCATCCTCGTTTCTGCTTAAGTCACATTTTGAGTACATATTTTGGTGAACCTAAGGATTACATGGGTGACCCCTGGGTGACCCTAAATCTCCCCTAGATGACCCTACTAGTAAACTAGGCAACCTCTAGGTGCTCTTATCATGTTTTAAAGTGTATTATTTCTTCCAGTTGCCCAAATTTGCTTAAAATTGAGCCCTAATTATGTGAGTCACCTTCCCTAACTGATCAGCTTCTTTTGACTAATTCAAGACTCCTAATCACTCCATTTTAACTAAAAAATCAATTATCCTCTTCTCTTAATCAATCTCATGCTAACTCCATTTCTTCTTCTATGAAAGGCTATCAAAGCTTGTTCACTCTCAGTCAAACCCAATTCACTCCTCAATCAATCATGTTAACTCATCAATTAATTCAGTTAATTCTTTAATCATCTCCCCACTTTGTGAGCTCCTCCAAACTATAAATACCTCTCACCTCTCCATTATTTCTCAAGTTGGAGAGTTCTATTCTCATCTTCACAAGATTTTTGAAGCTTCTTCATAGGCTTTTGAGCCTCTTTGTTTATTTCTTTAGTTTATGAAAAGCTTCGAAGCTTTTCCTTAGGAGGCAAATTCATTGTTGCAACCATTCGAAAAGCTTTTCTTTTGCTCTCCATTTAGTATCCTCATGCTCATTACAAGACTCATGTGCATTTTGTTTCATGCTTAGGATAGTTTTCCAAACTTTGTAAAGCTTCATATATCATTGTTACACTCTCAATTTTCTCTCAAGCCATAGCCATTGTTCTCACATAGCTCTCAATTTATTAGCTTTCAAAGCTCAAGCCATTTCAAATCAATTTCTCTCTTCATCCTTGTTTCCAATAGGAGGACCTTACTACTACAAAGGAGAAAGAGGTTGCCACATACAAGGATTCTTGAGGATCATACAAAGCTCATTCACCAGTTTCGTGATAATTTCTTTAATTCTTTCATAGTAATTAGCTAATCAAATTGCTCTTGAGGAAAGTAATACCTTGTTGTTTTACTCTTGATAGATTATGCATTGTTATTATAGTTTCCCTTATTTTCATTATATTAGTTCATTATTTGATTTCATAGAAATTAAATTCCATTATTGTACTAGATTAATTATTATTTTATTTTATTAGAATAGAATTCCAAAATTGATCTCAAAAACAACAAAAACATAGTTAGATTTGCATTAGAAAAGTCATTTTATGTTTGCATTCATATTTCAATTCATAGTGATTAAGTCATTTTATCAAATCATAAAAGAACAAAAACATTACTTTGCAGACATTTAGCTTGCATACATCAAAACCCAAAAACAATAGAAAACAGAAAATCAAAACAAAGTGAGCACACAAATCCCTTGATTTCATCATGAGGTCAACTTGAAAACATAACTAAAATCTCCTTGATACCATCATAAGGTCAACATCTAGGTGAATCCATAGAAAACCTTTGATCATGTCACAAAGTTGAGGTTAAATTAAAGTCAACTCTTGGTCAACTCTCTCTCGTCCAAGCATATGAATGTACCTAGGAGTTAGAGGTGAGGGGGTTAGAGAAATTCTTGAGGAAAGAGTTAATACATCCTAGACAATGACAAGCACCTCAAATAGTAGAAGAACAAGAACATGTCCTTTGGGTCATATAATAAGAAAATGAAATACAACAAGTCATTTAGGATAACAAATAAAAGGTTACAATGTTTTAGACTCATTAATGAGTAGAAAAATCTACCCATTAGACATTCAAACCTTAAGAATCCAAATGGGAGATCAACAACTAGTGACCATGAAGGTTATAGGGTTATCTCCACCATCATAGTCTTAGAAGAACAAGCATTGACACATACTAGCCCCCAAGACCTATACACTCAAAAACATGACTTGATGACTTGGGTTGGTTGAGTCAACTTTTGTGAGCATATGGACCCCTCTCCTTGCCATGGGATGAACCTCCACGTCATTCCCACTCTTGTGGAAGTAGCCAGTTGAGAGGAGGTGAGACACTGAGAGTTGGGCTTCGTAGAGAGTGGTCAACTAGTCCTGGGGCCTTTCTTGTGTGTTTATTCTAGTTCGATGTTCTATGATTGTTGTGGTTGAAATAACTATATGACTTGAAGGGTCACTAGTCACTATTCTCTAGTTTGAATTCCAAAGATTCCAAAATTGCGTAGGTTGACTATTGTTCTCATTAATGCTTTTGTTGAGTTGGAGTTGTTCTTCAGATCATTGGATGATTACTTGTGTTTGGACTATCCTCAACCTATGTTGTTATTCCTAAATCATTTGTTGATTGTGTTGTGGTCTAGGGTGAATTTCCTCAATCCCTTTGAGGATTTCTCTCACCCACTTGCCTCTAAGCCCAGGGCACATTTGTGAGCCCAAACTGAGAGAGACTTGGTTGAAGTTTAACCTTGATTTGACTTAGGGTTCAACTTAGGGTTTTGTTGACCTAAGGTTTGAATTTGCATTGACCTTTTCTTGGAATCAAGGGGTTGTGATCTTTCTATGATGCTAATGTTTTTGTGCTTTTTTAGGTTTCTAAATGCATGCAAGATTATATGAGTGCAAAACACTATTTTTGTGCTTTTTTAGATCTTTATGGAAATAAAGTGCTTTTCTAATCTAGGAATTGAAATATGTATGGAATCTAGTATGCAGTTAACTAATGCAATCTGATCTATGTTTTTATTTAATTTTTTAGATTTTTGGATCTATTACTCTAAGAAATGAAATTGCTTTGAAAACAAACTAATCTAAATAATATTGAAAGAAAACTAATTTAACAATGCAAATCCTATTTAGCCTATCAAGGAAATTGCAATATCAAATTATGATTCCCAATAGCACTTTAAGATTTTCTAATTACTATATAAAGAGCACTAAGGAACCTAGAATATGAGATGTGTGAGCCTCCACTACCCTCATAAATCCTTATGGCGGTAACCTCTTTGTCCTCTTATAGCAGCAGTGATATCCTCTTGGTAAAAATAGGAAAGGGAATGCAAAAGAGCTTTTGAAAGCTTGAAATGTGAGCTGAATGTGAGCTAATGAGCACTATGGCTTGCAATTTGGGCAGCATATTGATGTGATATGAATCTTTTAGCAAATCTTGTGTTGGTTCCCTAAATGACTGCAACCCAAAACCCTCAAACATTTCATAATCACTAGGGCTAGGGGTGTCATCGAGGTGATTGAAAGAGGTTTATAAACAAGTCAAGGGAAATTTTGGCCAAATAATATGATTAGGTATACTCTTCTACACTTTAGACTTAGCTAGTCCTAGGAGGGATATTCTTGGAGGCATGAAATAGAACACAAACAAACAAACATAGCCATACCTAATGTACACTTGACCCCCAAAGTTATCACTAGGTCAAGATAAACTGGTTGCATAGGCCTCTGATTAAGATGATTACTGCACTACACATTTCCACCCAAATATAACTACATCACATTCCTTATATTCCTTAAGATGGATCTACTTCTCATACAAAAAATACATAGTGCAGGCATACATGTACATGATTCACCAATGATTAAAATAAATTTGCATCACTTCAGATTTATTCTTGGTTATTATATTGAATCATGAACAACATGTAAAATCTAAACTAAAACTACTCCTACTCCTACAACTAATAGGATGAGGATTTGATTAAAATAGTGATTGATCTATCCCCAATATGGATCAGTGCCTACTTCATTGGGCAACTAAGTCATAAGCAATAAAGAGGAAGGAAATGGACTGAAATAGCATCAACAAAGAACTAAAATGTACTCACATACATTTCTTAGATTACACTTCATGCACTAGACATACTTATTTATCCAAAGATACAATAAATGATCCATTTGCAACAAAGAAATAACCCAACACAAAGCTTATATTGACTTAAAAGCTATCACACATTACCAAATCTTTATTACAATCATACCAATAACTATGGTGAAGGCAAAATACAAGGCTGCGACCATGCATTCCCCTAAATCATTACAAATAGCCATGGAGACATACAAATTGTATAAAGACGTACATTACAATTCTTTTCTACATTTTATGAAATGCATTCCACCATTCACTGCTCAGACATTATCCTCTACTTGATGCCCAAAAATATCCCTTAGGCTCTCCTGACCAGACCATTGGTTTAGTGACTAACCCTAAAAACATCTTTCTGATATGTATATATAGGCATCTCATTTACTGTGTAGCATAGGGCATTAAAACTAAGTCAACACGCCAAGCGCATGCTACAATAAAAATTGGCCCATAGGCACCATCATAAAATCAATGGATTTTATGGAATACCCATGTTATGTTAGAAGATATTTCTGCCAAAGGAATGTTTGTATACATATGCTTTGCCAATCATAAATGTGTAAATATCTTGATTTGATCCGCAGTATTTATTATAAAAATATATGACAATGAAGTAGCTAAGAAATATCTATTGCATTGAAGACTAGTAGCTAACTCATTCACCTGCACAATTAAATATACAATAGGCACTTGGAACATTGATGAGGGAAAATTTGAATCCACTTCCTGACAAAAGAAGATTGCCAACATGCCTAGAGTACTTAGAGAAATAATGAGGGATGGTTTGATTCCACTCCCTAACACCTGCAACATTAATTTCATCTACTTTGTCCTTCATGAGTACTTATGTATTGAAGAATTTTACTATGCCAACCACCTGCATAACCTTGGCCTGAAGAATTTAAAATTCTACTATTTTGATCTTCATCTTCATCTCTATCAAGCAATCTAAATCTTGATTCTATGCATTGGGCACCTTCTTTTCCCCTTTGTTAGCAAATCTAGTCAGCAAATTATTTATTCAGTTGGTGCAGTCATGGTTAGAGGGTTCACAGAATGAACTATCCAAACCATGCAGCAAGAGTAAACACAATGGAAATAGTTCAAAGATATAAGGCAAATGTAGAATTAGTCACTCAATATATCATAGAATTAAAATACAAAGCAGTTGACAACATGCGGGCTTACACTTAGGGCGCGTAGGCTTGATTACATAATATCAAACTATATACAAGATAGAGCTTTGAAGCTCCTTCACAAGAATTCAAACTATCGATCTTCTAAATTATAATAACTACTTTCCTAAGGATCTATTACATCAATATATATCATATATAGAACATAAGATTCCTCCTTGTCAGCCACAGAAGATCACAAACTCCAATGAAGAGCTATAATGTATGTACATGGATAGGTCAAACCTAATCATGAAGAAATCCTTTGCAAATGAATAGAATGATGTGCATATCTCAAGGAACGTCAGGCATGAACCAAACAACTTAGAGTGATGTGTCATTAATTTTTAAAGGTTGTGAAATGCTCCGCATGTCTTCTCATTTAGTTGATTATCTGAGACTATCAAGATGCTCTGTTCTGATAAAATAGATGATCTTCTGATAGTGATAACTTTTTGGTACTTGATCCAGATATTCTAAATTTTAGATATGTTGTGCATGAATGTCTCTAGATACTAAGTCCAACTCCTCAAGGTCTAAAATGCAACTGTAGTAGAATGCAGACTAAAATATAGAAAATGGTACTGACTGAACTGGAAAATGAAAAGAAACAAATTGAAATGCAAACTAACTAAAATGTAAATGTTTTTGGTTGATGTAAGATTGCTCTTGAACTATGGATGCTCCTGTATGAGACGTCTAAGGTTATTGAAAAAGTGAGTCCCTAACTTTATTAGGGCTAGAGGAAAACCAAGATGGTCTACCTCAGCCTGAGAAATCCAAGATGAATCTTCTTCCAGTCAGCCTTTCCACTTCACAAGAAATTCTCTGTATTGTCTTCCTCTGGTGTTGTGTCTAACTTTGCTATCTAAAATGTCCTCAATCTACTCTGCTTCTTGTTGTAGTAACTTCTTCTTCAAGTCTTCTTCAATGTTTTTATTGAACTATGCTTCATGATACTTATATAGGTCTACAATGTTGAAAATAGGTGATATACCCAATGTCTCTGGTAATTCCACTTCATATGTATTTCCTGAATCAAATTTCATGAGTATCCTACAAGGTCCAAACTTCTTCATCTTCAACTTGTTATATGTTCCAACTGGAAATCTTGTTGGCAAGAGACATAGTGTGGCTTCATGAGTGTTGTCATTAATGGCAACAAAGTCCATCCCACACATCCACAAGACAAAGTGTGTCTATATCAGAAGTCAGATTGAAGAGTATTTTGGTCCAGTGTCCAAGAACAGAGCATACAACAAGGTCTGACAATCAGGTCTGGATCTCTTAGTAAAGTGCAAACTTGGGGAAGTCAAGAGGAGTACCCTGGCTAATACATTCCAAGGATTGAACCTTCGATGATGAAAGAATGAAGAAATATGAGCACCTAAGCATTGGGTTCCTATTTGGCAGAGTAGACTGAGGAAGAACTAACCGGCAGAGCATCAGACCTTAGTTTGGATAAGATATCGATGGTGATCAAGGTTCTTATGGCATCATTCATGATTGGCCGACATGATTGATGACTTCTATAACTATCTTTTTGATACGCATCACTTAGTAAGCATGGATTCAGCCGACAAACTAGAGCTTGGAATATCTTAAGTTTTCTGGATGTCGACTAGAAAGATGATTGAAATCATTGATATGGATATATATACCTGATTGATTTTGGTATGAAGGTGTGTGTGGTATGTAGTGAAGTGTGAAGAAAAGATGAGAGCAGTGTGGAAGCAGTAATACAGGTCCGGTATGTGATAAGACAGCAGCACCAAAGAAGAGGAAGAATGAAGTGCAGTAGATCAGTGTATTAAGCCTAACCGGAACTGAACCTCAGCATATGTGGATGCTTCTCATTAGTTCAAGTATCTTGTAACTTTCTTTATACCTTGTAGACATTGATTCTCTTGTAGGCAGTGAGCCTCTTGTGAGTAGTGTGCTTGGGCAGTAAGCCCTAATTGGCAAGTGCCATTTTGTACTACCTTAAATTCTTTTAACATAGAATACAATCTTGGGTTAGTCACCCTGTGGTTTTTCCCTTAACAGGGTTTTCCACATCAAAATCATTGTTATGTGTATTTACTTTGTTTCAGCTTTCATGGTTATGGATGATTATTTGTTTTGATGTTGTACTAGTTGATAAAGAAGAACAAAAAGTTAAATTAATTAAGATAATTGATTCAGCCCCCCCTCTCAGTTATCAACAATTGGTATCAGAGCTAAGTTCCTCCAATCAAGAGCCTAATAGCTTGAGGAAGATTTGGGAATTCAGATGGATATGTATGGTATGAGGGAACAACTTTAGTCTTCCCTTGATGATCTTGAGCAATCTCACTCTAAAGTCAACAACTTGAGGGAAAGACTCAAACAAGCTGATGATTTCATAAATGAACTAAAGGAGAAACTGAGTATCTCTATGAAAAAGAGAAAGGAACTTCAGCAATTAGAAGCCAAAGTGAAGCCAATGATACTAATGAAGATCTAAATGAGAAGAACAAATTATGTGAGAAGCTATCAAAAGAAGTCATTATGGTAAGACATGAAATGGAATCAGGGGTTATGAAATTCACCCAAGAAATTGAAGAGAAAAGAAAGACTGAAGATAATCTAAAACAATCTCTCAAGGAGAAGTCAGAAGACTGCCACAAAATGGATAGAATAATCAGACATTTGGAATCTGATCTAGAAGAAGCTAGAGATAATGAAGTATAACTTAAAAATTAGATTGACACTCTAAAAAGGGATCTTCAAACAACAAATGAATACAAAGATAAATTCAAGATAAGCTCTGCTCAAGTTGAAGTTCTTCTTGAAAGCCAAAAGAGGGTAGATGACAAGTAAGGCTTGGGGTATGAGAAAGGTGAAAGCTCCGGATCCGGTTAGAAGAACTCTAGATCAGGAAATCCAAGGAACATGCCTACAAGACCTCTGGTAAGGCAACCAAATGCTCAAAGATATCCATCCTTCAATGGATACTACCACAATTGCAATAACTTTGGTCATTAAGTAAATCAATGCAGAAAAAGAATGAATCAGAATAACTCATTTTTCTCTGAACAGTGTTTTAATTGCAAAAGGTATGGTTAGAAATCTCAAGAATGTAGAAATTTGCAAATGAACAATTCATTCAATGGTAGATGCTTTGCATGCAATAGAATGGGACATATGGCTAATCAATGTAGATCAAGAGGATATTAGTCATATCTACAAAGAAATGTTGTTTGCTCCAATTGCAATAGATCCAGTCATATTGCCAAATTCTGCAGAAGTAAGAATCAGGATAAAAGGGGTCCGGTGCATCATAATCAAAATCAAGACAAAGGAAAAGGAAAGGTGAATGAGGATGAAATTCAAAGGGAGATGAACAAGATTTGGGTGAAGAGAAGTACAAAAAATGTTGGGGATGGATCCGCACCAAAATCTGATGTTGATATTCCTTCTGGAAACTAAATAAGATGAGCTCTGGCTCAGGGGGAGTCAAGAAGGAAACCAAATTTCCCCAGCCAGATAATTGGTGCCTAAAATTGGCACAAGGAAAGTTGTGGATTAAAGGGTTCTTAGAGAAACATCTAAATAAGCCTTGGTAAAGATATGGAAGATCTGCAAGAAGATTTGAAGAGTCTAATCTTCAAAGATTGATCCGGTTTGACAGTTTTCTAGTAAAAGCTAGATTTTCATAGTTTGATCCGGTGTGATTCTAAACTAAAACATCTTGATCTGTGGATAAAGGGGATGATTTGAGGAAAGTAGAGACATTAAAATTCATCACTAAAAACAACTCTAAGTACATCTCAGTGATCCGAAAAAATCTCTCTCATGATAAGGCAACCAGAATAACTTAAGTTGTACATTTATTACAAAATGAAATTAGGGTTTGCTCAGAGATAAAAGGGTTCATTTGCGCATCATTTACACATATACATTAGTGAAAAAGATAAGAAGAGCTCTGCAAACAAGTTTACTTCATCTCTCTCAAGGATCAATCGCAGAATTCAAGTCAACCGGTAATCTTTTCGGCTCTTTTCGTGAACCCTGGAGGCGTAAAATAGTACTTTTCGCTTTTGTAAATCACTCTCTGAATCTGTTGAAAGATGACTACTTTGAATGTTGTCAAAATCACTAATAGGCCATGCCCTAAATTCAAGAAACACCCTTATAAATCTCTAGAAGTAGATCCTTTAGGCACATTCTCTAGCATTCCGCATGGGGTTTTGCATGTTGAAGATGTTAGGGCATACATTCATGCAAACATTGAGGAATTCAGGGAATCCAAGTTGATGGATATATATCATAAGTAGCTAATAGATGAATCATTTGAACTCAAACCTCAGTGCAAAGCCATCTGGGACAAGCATTTTGGACAATGCATTCATTTCCCCTATTTTGCAGAAGATGAATGGGTCTGGTATATTCTGAGTAGAATGCATGATAAGTTTATGTGGTTGATGAGGCCATTCAAGATAACCAAGGATGCCATTAAGGTAGATACTAGATTGCACTCATCCAATGGGTTGCCTACTCTCAAATCTGTCAAGAATAACATAGTGAGTGAGGCAACAGGATCAAAATTTGACAAGAGAGCAATGACAATTGAAGATATTACTGATCCGGATATCAATTTTGCATCCATGATAATTGGCTATTAGATATATCACTCTAGTAGGGAGAATTCTGTATCTGAAACTACAATCTATGTTTCTTATTAGATGTTAAGGGAGAATGCAGATTATGATCTTTGTGAGCTTCTTCTAAGCCAACTGTTGGAAAACCTACAAAAGATCAAGAAGGACAAAAAGAACTCATTCAAGTATGGTGGGCTAATACTGTGTTTATTCTTTTACTTTATAAATGAGCTTCCTGGATGAAGTGCTTGGTTATGGCAAAATGATAGACCAGTAGCCATACAAATCAGAGATTATTTGCATGGAATTGGTGATGCCAAGTTACAGAATACAACACTCTGGGGCTACAAGCCAAAGAGAGAATCCCCCAATCTCTAGTTGAAAAGTATAAGGATACAGTATGCTTTATGGTAGAAACTAATCAATGCCTAATGGAGGTAGTGGAACCAAGAATAGTATGGATCATGCCAATGGGGTATGAGGTTGATGAGAAAATCCTAGAACTGCATATCCAACATCTATTGAGTTAGCCCAAGGACCCTAAGGAAAAAAGGTTTGGAACCTACCAAGAGCTGAGTGTAAAAGTTCATGTTGAACTAAGACAGCCTGAGATCAAGAGAAAAGTGAGGAGGGAAGCTGAAGAATTCACCAAGAGGCATGGAATTTCAAAGGAGGCACTTGATGCAAACAGAGAGAAGATGGAAAGGGTAGAGAAAGAAAGGCAAGAAACTAAAAAAAAAAGTGCTCCGGTGCAAGCCCCCCAGACTAAATCCTCCAAGCACTCTGTACCTGCCACCTCTAAGAGCCAAAAAGCATCAAAACTGGAAGTTGAGACATCTGGAAAGGGAGAGAAGAGAACTAAGACAAAGGCCACAAGGTCTTACATCAGTCAAAAGGATGATGAAGAGACAGAATCAAATGAGGAGATCAAGAAAATAAAGAAGAAGAAGAAAACATCTGGTGAACCCTCTATTGGTCATAACAAGGAAGAAGAGGTAGAAGAGTTTGTTGAAAGGCCTACTCTATCCATTGATGATGTAGTCAAGGTAGTTACTGTGGATGGAAATCTACAACCAATGATAGAATTCTATGATGAGTATAATGATGCAGATAAAAAGATCTTGGAAGAAGCCACAGTTAAGTACTTAAACATATATAATAAGGCTTTTATTGAAATCATCTCTCTAATTCCCAAAAGTTTAGAGAAGGAACTTGAAATGAGAAAGGAGAATGCAAAGGCAAAGGATCTGGAGATCTGGGAACAAATAGCTATTCAGCTTTATCCCTCCATCACCCCAAAGCAAATGACCAGGATCTTCAAAGATTACAAAGATGAGTTCTGGAGCAAAGCCAGAATGAATAAGCTTATGCTTGGAGAGACTAATCAGGTGGCCAAAGAGACTAAAGACATCTTCTAGAATGCCTATAAAAGATTTAATATTCCTGTTATAGAGGACTTGGGTGATGAACCCTCTGTCATGGATGATGAAGGACTCAGTACATTAAAGGAAGATCCTACAAAGAAAAATGCAGAAGAAGTAAATATCTCTCATCCAGATTCCCCTGTAGACTCCAGATCTAAAGGAGAAGAAAGAATAGAGGAGAAAACCAGTCAAGAAGAAGAAGTAAAGGTAAGGGAAAAAGACCAAATAGAGAAGACCCCAAGAGACAGTTTTGAGACTACAGAAGGGAAGAAGACTCTGTCTCTGGCAAGAGACACTGCAGAAACTATCAAAGATTTCTTGACCAAAGAGATGATGGAATTTGATGAACTAGAACCGTTTCAAGGACCATTCAATTTTGATTCCCTCTCCCCAGTTCAAACCGTGAAGATAGCATCCTTTACTCAAGCAAAGGCAAAAGAAAAACTTTTGAAGTCGCACATGGAAGACTGTGAGCTCATAGAAATTGCATCCGGTGTATTGGAGAATATCATGCCATCCTTTCAGAAGGATCTCTCGACCTCCTCATTTGGTAATCTAAAATCTCTTGTAAATTTTGTTAATACACATTTTGATTCCTTAGATAAGTCAACTGAAGAAAAGGTTTGGAAGGAGTTTTTGGGAAAAAGATTCTCCGAAGTACAAGGGCTAATAACAAATGATAGGAGAAATTTGGATATTGGGATAAAGATCCTAGAGAATGCTCTTAAAGATAGTGGAGATCTATACAAATTTTGTCTATCTTGGTCCACAGTAACAGTAGACATCACCAAGAAGGTGGAAGAACAAGAGAGCAAACTATCAAGTTTATCTCAAAGTTTTGATCCTCTCTCCTCTTTTATAATAAATCAAGAGTGTTAGACTATTGTAGTCACAAATGAAATTAAGAAGCTTGAGAAGGAGAAGAAAAATTAAAATAAATAGGTTAAGTGAACTTAGAGGGATAATTATCCCTAAATTAGAGGCCATGCATGAGGCACTAATAGATGTTCAGACCACAACTCGGACCAGTGATCCGACAGATCTAAAGAGGGCAGAAGATTTTGCATTCCTATTGAGTGGTCTGTTGTGTGGTTACACAACACGCCCCATTTTGACTTGGCAAAACAGGGACCCAACTTTTGTTTTGGCTTGTGTTGTCTGTTTCTGGCGGTTTGGTAAAAATAGGTCAGGTGCATCATCATCATGAAGGTCAGGATGAGGTAGGTCATCATCATGAGGTTAGTTTGTCAAAGTTCGTATTTTGTTTCTATGACTTCATGGTTAGAAAGAGCTTGGAATTCCATGCAGGTTTGCCTTTTGCATCACTTGAAAATTCATCCATATGAGGGAGTTGTGAACAGTCAAAGCTTTGGTCAAACCTGATAATTGCTGTATGATGAACATCATCATCATGATATTTGAAAAGCCCCCTGATAATATCCTGAGTCCCGAAACATCCGGATGTCAAGTTTAAGTCGTAGTAGGTTGTCCCCGTCGGGCGGTCTTTTGTGTCGCCAAAGGTCATCATCATGATCTTACTCTATCACCTGATAAAAAATCATGCACTCCCGAAACATCCGGACGTCAATCTTAAGTGCTAGTGAGCTTTTCCCGTCAAGCAACCCTGGAAACATAGCGAGCATCATGATATTCTAACATCATCATCATCATGATATTCTAACATCGCGAGCATCATGATATTCCAACATCGCGAGCATATTATAATATCATGCTGAAGATCATCATCACCTTGCTTAAGAAACCTACCATCTGCAAAATTTGCATGCGCACGACTAAGTCTTGGTGATCATCATCATCAGGATCTTTCAAGGCAGGATCGCATTTCGTAAAATCCTCCTGATCTCCTTTTGCGTGATCATGATGATCACCTTATCTTTCGAAGCGGAGGGTGATATTTCATTCCTGCCTTGTTGAACAAGATCATCATGATCTTGTTCGTCTCTCCCACTTTTCGTATTATCCTCCTGCCGAGAAGTATAAACTTTTGCGGATATGATGATGACGATGACGTCACCATCACCTTTATCCTTCGGCAGGATATTTTCCAGGGCATGATCCTGTTCGCCGTATGATGATGACGATGACGTCATGTTCGAAGATTAACACAAGCCCCGGATATCCTGATGACGTCATCAGGACCTTCAGCAGGATCATTTTTTTAATCACCCAGTGCGGATATGATGATGATGATGTTCATCATCATGATCTTTTAAGAGGATAGCCTTGGCCGAAAAGGGTCATATTGCATTCATCCACGCGATCATCTTCCTTGGGGGGAACCCGATATTCCATTTACCTCCTGATCTTAACGAAACATGACGGTGACGTCATCCCTTTGCATTTTAACGAAGCCTGATGATGACGATGACGTCATCATGATATTCCTATTCCTCAGCGGCAGGATCATTTTCTAAGTCCTCCTGTTTGTCTTCATGATGATGATGATGATGATGTCTTCCCCGAATATGCAAAAACAAAACATCCTGATGTGCTTTTCCTCAGAGCATTCGGAGGGGAGGAGCCTCATATTTCACAATATCCTGCGGCTAGATAGAAGATATAGAGTTGGGCATCATCATGATTTTCGGCATAGGTATAACTGTTGCCGTCGGCCAAGTCTAATATTGTCAACCTAATCATATGTGGTCGCACTGATGCGAACATGATGATGATGACCCGAAACATTCAAACAGAGCATTCAAAGCCAGGTATGAAGTAATTTGTTAAGGGCGGTTATTTCCTTGTATAATTTGAGATCATCATGATCATATTTTGAACCCGATATACAAGAAAATGGGCGAAAACATGAAGCGATGGAAATTTGGAGCCCGATTGCCTGTAGCTGCGCATTTTTGAGGGCTTGTTTAATAAAACGTTTTACTTCCTGTTGTTTATCCACATGATGATGAACTTAATGTTTGTCTGTTTATTTGCAGGAGGTCATGATGATGCTGCTGAAGCTGAACATTGAAGTCATGATGCTGCTGAAGCTGAACATTGAAGTCATGATGCTGCTGAAGCTGAACATTGAAGTCATGATGTTGCTGCTGAAGCTGAGCATTACAAAGTTGCGCATGGAGGCAACATGAGCCAGAAATGAGGAGGATATTGTCAAATATGTTGTTCGCCAGCTGGAGACCGAATCAAGTTGAAGATGCTGGAATATTATGTGCCAGCTGTACATTTGCTAACTGGCGAAGCATGTGCTTTTCATCTGGACCGTTGTTTGTTATGAGAGGATCCTGATCCTTGGATCATTGTAACCGTTTCTGGCTTTTGCTCTATATAAAGGCCAGAGCTTGTCATTTAGAAAAGGGGGAGATATACATTAGAATACACAGACGCATCTAGCGCAAAAAGTCAATTACTGTAGAATCAATTAGGAGATCGGATTACTGAGACTAATGAGGATAGAATTGTTGAAATGTCAAGGTTCTCTCTTCAGATCACTGTAAATGTACCTGTTCTTGAGCATACTGAATGGATATGAAGTTTCAGATTACATCCTGATTGTAAATTTTACGTAATCTTCTTGTTGATTTCTGGATATGTACTGGTGAATGCTGTGTTCAACTGGAAGCGCTTTCATTTCATTACATGTTGTTGTCAACTTTTCCTCCGAAGATTTGCACTAGATCATGCGGATTTGTGGAATGTCCTGGTGAAGTATGATTTCTAGTTTTCCTTCTTTTCATTGCATGTATGGGAGCTTGTATGTGGATCAGTGATCTAAGTCCAGTAGTTTTGGGAATCTCATTCTTTAACCCTTTTTCCTTTTTTCGATTTCATTAATTCATCACCATAACTACAAATCATGATAAATAACAAGCAGAAACAGTGAAATATGCTGAAATCCCGTAGGTAACTGAAGATCATTAGCATATTTGAGTTAAATGCATGTATTATTGAAAATATCATGCAAAGAATCATAAATAATGGTAGAAATCATGCAAATATCAGCCTGTAGGCACATTATTTGACTAAATTTACAGTGCAGAGGTAGAATTGTTGGAGACTTATGCAGAGCAAACATCCAGAGCAGGATATTTGAAGATAGTGATGATGAACAGTGCAGAAACACGTAAGGCCCCTAAATGGAAAACAGCAACACACATCAACAATTGAGTAACGTCAGTAGATTAAGACCTAATCAACGGAGACTTGGGATCATGAATTCTTTGAATTCATCGTATCTTTCAAGATGAGTAAAGGTTGTTGTGTAACTTTTATTCTATGTTTGCGAATGACTAACATCATGACCAACATGGTCACATCTCAATTTTGGATAGGATGAAGTAGAGTTGGGCAACAGAATTTGTCCAGTTGAAGACAACTTTTGCAGATATACTTCAGTATATGTGAGTATAACATGTGTATATATATATATATTTTTTGTGGCCAAGTATAGAGTGTTTTTAGAAATTTTGGTATATGGATTCTACCCTTTGCCATTGATTTCAAAGGGGGAGTGAGGAGTAGTGAAAAATGAGGAATCCAACTAGGAGGGAGCTCCAGAAAAGTGTACTTTAGAACAGAGCATCAGCCAAGGGGGAGTGTAGTGTGACACTTAGTCATTTTTCACTAAGTGTTTCTATCAATGCCAAAGGGGGAGATTGTTAGCAAGAGACATAGTGTGGCTTCATGAATGTTGTAATTGATGGCAAGAAAGTTCGTCCTACACATCCGCAGGACAAGGTGTGTCTATACTGGAAGTTAGATTGAAGAGTATTTTGGTCTAGTGACCAAGAACAGATCATGCAGTAAGGTCCAACAATCAATTCTGGATCTCTCAGAGGAAGTATCTCAGTAAAGTACAGACTTGGGGAAAACAAGAGGAGTACCTTGACTAATACGTTCCAGGGATTGAGCCTCCGGTGATGAAAGAATGAAGAGATATGAGCACCTAAGAATTGGGTACCTGTTTAGCAGAGTAGACTGAGGAAGAACTGACCAACAGAGCATCAGACCTTAATCCAGATAAGATATTGATGGTGATTAAGGTTCTTATGGCATCATTCATGATTGGTTGACATGATTGATGACTTGTATAACTATCTTTTTGATACACATCGCTTAGTAAGCATGGATTCAACTGATAGACCAAAGTTTAGAAATATCTTAAGTTTTCTGGATGCCAACTAGAAAGATGATTGAAATCATTGATACGGATATATATACCCAATTGATTTTGGTATGAAGGTGTGTGTGGTATGTAGTGAAGTGTGAAGAAAAGAAAAGAGCAGTGTGGAAGTAGTAATATAGGTCTGGTATGTGACAAGACAGCAACACCAAAGAAGAGGAAGAATGAAGTGCAGTGGATCAGTGTATTGAGCCTAACCAGAACTGAACCTCAGCATATGTGGATGGTTCTCATCAATTCAAGTATCTTGTAACTTTCTTTATACCTTGTAGACAGTGAGTCTCTTGTAGGCAGTGAGCCTCTTGTGAGTAGTGTGCTTGGGCAATGAGCCCTAATTGGCAAGTGTCATTTTGTACTACCTTATTCTTTTAATAGAGAATACAATCTTGGGTTAGTCACCCTGTGGTTTTTCCCTTAACAGGGTTTTCCACATCAAAATCATTGTGTTACATGTATTGACTTTGTTTCAGCTTTCATGGTTATGGATGCTTATTTGTTTTGATGTTGCACTAGTTGTTAAAGAAGAACAAAAAGTTAAATTAATTAAGATAACTAATTCACCCCCCCTCTCAATTATCAACAAATCTTTCTTTTCTCAAGTATACCATCACTTCATCTCCAACTGTAAATTCCTTATGTCTTCTCTTCTCATCTACTTTCTCCTTATATTTGTTGTTCATATCCTCCAAATGTTTCTTCACCTGATTATGTATTATCTCCATATGTTCTACAAATTCTTCTGCTTCTACACTTCTCTTTTCTGCCATAGTGATATCTCTCAACTTGGAAACTCCTCTAGGGTTTACTCTGGTAACAATCTCAAAAGGTGTTCTTCTAGTACTCCTATTCACCGAATTATTATATGCAAACTCTATTGAGAATAAGGAATACTAAGAGGGGAGTGAATTAGTATTCTACAAAACCACTTCTTGACAAATTTATTTATCCAATTTCTAAAGTTAATAATATGAAAGTAGAATAAACATAGAAACAACAACCATAAAGACATAACACATGAACACCCAAATTTTTATGTGGAAAACCCAAAAAGGGAAAAACCACGGTGAGTGTTAGCTCACAATATATTAATATAGCACAATATCAGATTACAAAAAGGCTAATTGCCTAGAGAAATGCTCACTACAAGAAAGGCTCACTACCAAAATAGGTTCACTACCTAGAGGAAGAAAGAAGAATGAAGAATGGCTCACTGCCATGTTGAACTGCTTAGATTGCATCTACACATGCTTAGTTGTAGCTCCAATGAAGCACAAAAATATTGTCTCAAAACTCTTCATGTCTGACTGCTTTGTTTCATTGCTCTAGTTTTACATGGGAATATGATCTCTCTTCTTCTGCTCTTTATTGCTTCCACAAAATTGCCTTCCACTAGATGTCACACATATGTTTATTCACACTCACATCACACACACCAAACATTGAATTCAATCCCATATATATATCTGCAACACTTAAGATCTTCATATTAGGTTAGCATACTCAGATGAAGTGTATAGTTAATAAACTTGTAGCTTGTCATCCAAATCCATTCATCAAAATGCACTAAGTAACATTTGAAACACCTTCTCATATGTTAGCTCCTACTATAGAACCACTTAGGATAAAGTTCTAATCAATAGAACTTACCACACATAAGTCAAACTATCATGTTAGCCTCAAACATAGACTGTTACTGACTTAGTCTAGCTGTCAGATCACAACTTTCACTATAGATCACAATACTTGCTCAAAATCATATCAAAGACTTCTTAAAAATCACCAATCACACCTTCAAAATTGTAGAGCAAAAATATTCTTTGGTAGAAAAATGTAGACCATCAGAACTCAGACTTTGTCATAGTCAAACTCTATCAAACACTATAGCGATACTCAGTAGCTTGCAACTATCTTTCTAGTGGAATTGAAATCTTACAACACCTCAAAACCACATTAAAAAATATGCACTTGCAGAGAAATGCAGATCATTTTACTTTGCACTATACACTATCCTTGTCTTACTTCTATTCATCCAGACTTAGATATTTTCTTCAAATGACTTTCATAGGAAGTCATGACCTAAACATTGGACTATATCATCATCAAGTAACTATGAGTCATCATCCCTAAACTATATTTGCAGGTCTTCATCTGCAGAGGCATACTGATTCACTTTTTATCCCTTACTTTGAATATTGTCCATACTTAGTCATTTTGGCCTTTCGGTCTTGAATACTCTTGTGCCTTGTTGCCAGATCAAGTTGGTCTTCCATAGTTATGTCTTCTTTTCCTTGTTGCCATCAATGAAAACACTCAATTATTCAACATAGGAGTGTCTCTTGCCAACAATCTCCCCCTTTGGCATTGATGGCAACACTTAGTGAAAAATGCTTGACTGCCTTGACTTCTCCTCCTTTCTATATACACTATATTTCTTCTTCCCCTGAGATGTTTGCCCATTTTTCACTAATATTCTTCTCCCCCTTTGACATTAATGGCAAAGGTGTATGTTCTAGAGTCAAAAATTTTCAAAAATGCAAAATTTGATATACTCTACCGCATATATACACGTACAATCTTCAACTTTATTTTACATGTGTTGGAGGATGTCATTGAAAATGTTGTTAATTTGGGCCAACTCACCATCCCATCTTTTCTTGGCATTGTCCAAAATTTGAATATGACCACCAAGTAGAAAAACTACAGTTTCTGCCTTGTGAAGATCAGAGGGTGTGTCAAATTGTGAAGCTACTTGTGCTTCAGCTACAAGATTAAACATAGAGTCTAATTTGGGACTGTTTAGTCCTTTTAGTTGACACATTCTAGTTTTGATTTGATCTCTCTCACTTATTAGATTGCTCAAGTCATTATGAAGGTTAATGACTTGACTTTCCTTGTTGCTAACTGATTCTACTACTAGATCAAATGCCTTGGAAGTGTTCATCAATTTCTGCTCCAAATCCTTGATCTTCTCTTCTATTTTCTTTGTGATTTCTAGCCAACATAGAAAAAAATTGTATATGTCACCAGCTTCTTTAATGGCTCTTTGAATGCTTTTTATCCTATTATCTAGATGGGCTTTCTCATTAGCTATCATTTCCTTCAACTCATTCAATCTTTTCTCATCAAATTCTTGCTTAACTTTTATTTCTATAGATTTCTCAAAAGATTCAAAATGTTTGCTTACAGAGTTTATGAGTTCCTTCAGTTGATTTTTTAATGACATAGATGTGTCCTTCTAGTATGTTGACATCAGCTTCTCCAAAATGTTAGATGCCTCACCAATGAGCTCACTATCCTCTTTGTGAGACTTTAACATTTCCTCTCTTTCTTTTTCATGTACAATTGAAGCCAGTTTGAGCTTTTGTACAGGGGACATTGTATCCAAGTTTATTGGATCATGTAGAAACTCAGGCTCATCTGAAACTTATTTCTCTTTCTCCAAAAGTTCTTTAACTGACTCTACAGTGTCTCTTGGTGTAGCAAAGACTTCTTCTTTCAAGTTCTACTTTGGATTATCTAGATCCATGTCCTCATTAGAGTCCTCCTTCTATTCCAATAAAGGATTTTCCTTAGCCTGTTCCTCCTTAGTCCTCTCATTGTCATTTTTTTCACCTATTTGTTGTCTTGGAGAGGATCTTGTTTCAACGATAGATACTTCTTTCTCCTTAGTCACTTTGACATCTTCATCTATTTTCTGCTCAAGATTTTCTTCTGGAGCAAATGTATCATTTCCAGCATCTGTTTCTTGATTGTCATAGATGGTAGGGATATTATATTTCTGTAGTATCTCCAAAATGATCTCCTTAGTCTCTTTGACCACTTTATCAATTTCACCTAGCATCAATGTCTTCATTCTTTTCTTTGATCTGAAATTATTGTTAAGTACTTTGGAAATATTGGCCTTTTCTTTGGGAGTGATCTCTGGACATAATTTTATCTATGTATGCTCTTTGAGTTCAGTGCCCTTAGCCATAGCAGCTTCCTTTCTGGCAGATAGTATACTACCCAAGGTATCTGGGAGATCAACAATGATCTCAATGATGTCTCTATTGTATATGTTTAGATACTCTATAGTAGCTTCTTCTAAGATCCTCTTGTCTGCATCATTATAATCATCATAGAATTGGGCCATTGGTTTCATATTTCCATCTATTGTAGCTACCTTTAGAACATCTTCTAGCTTTATTGTGGTTTTTTTAGTCTATGGCTCATCTTTTCTTGGCCTTTCCTTTGGTTTATCCCTTCCAAAGGGCTTCTCCTTGCTACTTCTGGAGGCTTTAGTAGTCTTAGCTTTCATCTTTTCACTTCTTCATTAGACTCTGTCTCTTCTTCTTCAGTTTTTCCTACATTGACATACATCCTTCCACCTTTCTTTTTTTATCTCTTTGTGCCTTTGCCAGTGGATTTCTTGGACAGTTGCTCCACACTTGTAGATGGTGTGGGAACAAAGAAAGTAGATGCAACTTCTATAGAGGTAGATCCTCTAATTCTCCTTCTTGATAACTCTAGTTTTTCTAGTTCACCCTTGGGTTCTTTTGGAGCTCCAATTGATTCACTTTTTCTCTTTTCTTTTGCTTCCTTGTCAGGTTGTTCTTTTTCTCTTGCCTTTATCACTTGTTCTTTTGTGAACCCATGTTTTAGGGCAATATCTTTTGTGACTTTCTGCATTTTCTAAGAGATCTCAGGTTTTCTTGCTTCAACAAAAAATTTAGCATGTAATTCCTCATAAGTTCCAAATATTTCTTCATTGGGATCTATGGGTTTACTTAATAGATGTTGAGCATAATTCTCTAATATTCCTCCTTCTACCTCATATCCCATAGACATAACCCATATGGTTCTAGGCTCAACAACCTCCATCAAGAACTGATCTTTTATCACAATAAAGCAAATAGTATCCTTGTATTTTTCAACATCTACACTAGGAAATCTCTCCCTGGCTTGCATTAACCTTTGGATGTTTTTGAAATAGCCCCATAGGGCTGAGTTTTGAGCATTAATACTTCATATGCTATTAAGATGATTTCTAATTTGAACTGTAATAGGTTTATTATTTGTCCAGAATTGATTCTTCATACGTGGAAACTCTTGCATGAAGTAGAAGAATAAACAGATAATCAGCATACAATATTTGAATGGATATTTTTGCTCTTTGGTCTTCCTCAAATTTTCCATTAGTTGTTGCCAAAGCAGTTCATAGAGATCATACTCTGCATCTTCCTTAACCATCTCAGATGCTATGTAAATTGTTGTACCGGAGACTAAATTTTCCTAGTTTGAGAAATAAACATTATAGCCAATAACCATGGATGCAAATCTTACTGCATAGTCTTCAATATCATTGATTGTTAGTGCCTTTTGTCAAACTTTGCTCTGGTGGCCACCATTACTTTATCATTCTTCATGGCTTTCAACACTAGTACCGATCCGGTGGAGCTTAACCCAGTTACTGCCCTTATAGCATCTTTTGTGATCTTAAAGGGTTTCTTGAGCCACATGAATTCATCACGAACCTTGCTCAATACAAACTAAACCCATTCCTCCTCAGGGAATGTTGAGAAGTCAATGTACTAAATGAAATTTCTTTGTTTCCAATGCCTTGTATTCATTTTTCAAATCATAATCTTCACCACACAAGTGATCTAGAAATAACTATGTGAGTTTGTTTTTTCCATGTTCTTCTAGGGCAACATGAATATAAGCCCTAACATCCTCTGCATGAAAAGTTTTGTGTGGAACTTCTAAAAATGCACCCATCTGGTCGACTTTGACTGATTTAAATGCATGTTTCTTAAATTTAGGTCATGGTCACTCAGTGATAACAACAACTTGTGGGGTTGCCATTGCAAAGATTCAACAGATTCATAATAAAGTTCCAACAATAAATACCTTGTTATGCTGAATTAGGGTTTTCTTCGCCTGAATCACTCTAAGTTCTTTGAATTTCTATTGTCATTTGAAATCTTGCTTCAATCTCTCTTGGACATCTGGTGGCTCAAATGCAAAGTGGGTAGAAAGGAAAATGAGTTTCTTTTTATCCTCCGCACTTGACCTAATCGTCATAAATGCTCATTCTCAAAAAGATGCCTAACTTTTCTCTGAAAGATACAGTCAATCAAAATTGCTCCGTAATGTGTCGCAGACTTATTTTCTTTCAAATTTTCTTCCATAAGATCTTTCATATCACATTATACAACATATCTTGGTGCCAGACTCCAGCACTAACTATTTGGCTAGGGGTTTATATTTTCAACATTGCTCCCCCTGAGCCAGAACACCCAATTTGTAAACCTTCCTATAGGAAGTATCTACACCAAATGCTGGTGTGGATCTATCCTCTTCTTCAATTACTTCTTTCTTGATTAGAATCTTGTCCATTTCCTTCTAAGTTTCAACCAGGTCAACTTTTTATTTTCCCTTATCATTCCTCTGCTTTGTTTTCCTTTCTTCAGGACAGTAATTTCTCTTCGCATTCTTGCTTCTACAAACTATTGTAACATGTCCAAATTTGTTACAATTGTAGAACACAATGTTTCCTTGTCCTTGATTCCTTCCTCTGAATGAATTCATCCTAGATCTGCATTAATTAGCCATGTGTCCAAATCTATTGCATGCAAAATATCTTCCATTGAATGATTGAGTGTTCTTTGAATTTTGAAAGCCATTTCTTACCTAATTTCTGCATTCATTTGATCTATGACCAATTTTCTTGCAATTGAAACATTGACTAGAGAATGATGGAACTTTTTTATTTACTCTACTTCTACATTGAGTAGCTTTATGACCAAACTTATTACAGTTAAAACAATGGCTATTGAAAGATAGATACCTTTGACCATTTGGTTGTCTGACTGAAGGTCTTATAGGTCTTCTTCTTTGATTTCTAAATTGGTTCCCTCTATTTTTCTTTGACTCAGTGTTTGTTTGACCATATTTTAAACTTTCTCCTTTCTCAAATCCCAAACCTTGCTTATCATTGGCACTCTTTTGACTAGCAATCATTTCATCAAGCTTTGTAGTGCTTAACTTGAACTTTTCTTCATAGTTCTTGGCCTTTTCCAAGTCTACTTTTAGACTCACAATTTCTTTTTCAAGTTTGGCACAATCTTTGGATTTTCTTTTCACCATTAAATTCAAATCTTCTTCTGCTTTTGTTCATTCTATAACTTCTGTTTCCAAATCATTCAAGGTTTCATTTGTTGATATCAATTGATCACTAACTTCTTTGTATTTGTATTTGAATTTCATGACTTGTTCTTTTAATTTTGAGATACATTCATCAGCTCCTTGTAAGTTATCCTTTAGATCCTTGACTTCTACTTCAAACTTTTCAAGATCAACAAGAGCTGCTTCTAGTTTGACATTGTTTGAGAAATTTCCAAATCTCCTAGGTGCCATGAGTGCACTCTCCTAAATCTTCCTCAAGCTATTAGGCTTCTTCCAAGGAACCTTGCTCTGATACCAATTGTTGAGAATAAGGAATACTGAGTGGGGGGGTGAATCAGTATTCCACAAAACCACTTCTTGACAAATTTATTTATCCAATTTCTAAAGTTAATAATATGAAAGTAGAATAAACATAGAAACATCAACCATAAAGACATAACACATGAACACTAGGATTTTTACATGGAAAACCCAAAAAGGGAAAAACCATGGTGAGTGTTAGCTCACAATATATTAATATAGGACAATACCAGATTACAAAAAGGTTCACTGCCTTAGGGCTCACTACTTAGAGAAATACTCACTACAAGAAAGACTTACTACCTAGAGAAAGAAAGAAGGAAGAATGCCTCACTACCAAGTTGAACTACTCAGATTACATCTACACATGCTTAGTTGTAGTTCCAATGAAGCACAAAAATACTATCTCAAAACTCTTCATGTCTGGTTGCTCTGTTTCACTGCTCAACTTTTACAAGGGAATAAGATCTCTCTTCTTCTACTCTTTATTGCTTCCACAAAATTGCCTTCCATTGTATGTCATACATATGTATATTCACACTCACATCACACACACCAAACACTAAATTCAATCCCATATATATAGATGCAACACTTAATATCTTCATATTAGGTTGGCATACTCAAATGAAGCGTATAGTTAATAAACTTGTAGCTTGTTAGCCAAATCCATTCATCAAAATACATAGCACACCTAAGTAACATTTGAAACACCTTCTCATATGTCATCTCCTACTATAGAACCACTTAGGATAAAATTCCAATCAATAGAACTTACTGCACATAAATCAAACTATCATGTCAGCCTCAAACACAAACTGTTACTGACTCAATCTAATTGTTAGATCACAACTTTCACTATAGAACACAATAGTTGCTCAAAATCATATCAAAGACTCCTTAAACATCACCACTCATACCTTCATAATTGTAGAGAAAAATATTCTTTGGTCAAAAAATGTGGACCATCAGAACTCAGACTTTGTCACAGTCAAACTCTATCAAACACTGTAGAAATACTCAACAGCTTGCAACTATCTTTCTGGTGGACTTCAGATCTTACAACTCTAGATTTAGACACTTCATACAAGTGTTTACAACACCTCAAAACTACATAACAAAATATACACTTGCAGAGAAATGCAGATCATTTTACTTTACATTGTACACTATCCCTAGCTTACTTCTGTTCATCCAGACTTAGATATTTTCTTCAAATGACTTCCGGAGGAAGTCATGACCTGAACACTAGAATATATCATCATCAAGTAGCTATGATTCATCATCCCTAAACTGCATTTGTAGGTCTTCATCTGCGAAGGCATACTAATCTACCTTTTGTCCCTTACTCTAAATATTGTCTGTTTAGTGGAAAATTGGATTTGTTAATGTTTTAGTGTTTTGATGTTTAAATCCTCCTCTCCACTTTACATTCAAGGATCTAGGATCTAGTGGCAAGCACTATTATACCCTAGGTTGCTATGAGATGTAGGGAAACTTGGATTAGGGAATTTAATTATCAATTTTTCTTCTCCTATGCTCAATTGACCATTAAAACTCTAATTATGCAAATACAACAACAAATTGATGAATAACAGAAAAAGCTCTTGTAGACAAGAGTAAAATACCAAATCACAGAGTACCTATTTTTAGGGTTCTGAAGTGGAATAGTCACAGAAATTGGAGTGGGTTCCCTAGTCCAAGGTACTAGTTTCTTTGTGGGATCCGGACCTCCTTCCGACATGGATTAGCTCTGTAACTTTTGTTTCTAGAAATTTTTCTACAAAGGACACTAGAGCAAGCACCCAAGTCCTGGAAATGCTCTTGTGTCCTGCTTTTCTTTAGATCCTAAATCCTTGATGCTTGCCAATCCTTCTGGCAACTTTGATTTTCCCAAATGTGACACCTGTAAGCTGTAATCACAAGATTTGGTTAGGGGGTTGCAGTGTTTAGAGGCTTGCCTCAGTCAAGCCCTGAAGGACACTTAAGTCTTTGAGCATTGTTGTTAGATAAGGAGTGCGTGCCCTTGTGAGGCAGAGGCAAAAACCAAAGGAATCAATGATGAAAACACAATATAATGTCACCTTGTAGTGAACCTCTCATGGGAGGAAGATGCTCTTCATTCCATGAGGAAATTGATGCTCAAATCTACAAACAAACATATAAACCACACAAGTCTGCTCTTGCAACACAATGAAAGCATTGAATCACCTTGAGAACACAATAGCTTGCTAGTAATCATCTAGTTGAAATCTAGTTTACAAATGAATAACTAAACATGCTTCTATATGCAACTATAGGAACTCCTGCCAAGATTTCAAAACTCAAAACTTACCATGTCAACAAAAGGACCAAATAACTGTCATAAACTGACACTTAAATTTTGGGCTTGACCCAAAATAGGGCAGAACTAGGGCATGAGCACCCAAGTCCTCCCCCTATTTTGGGTAGGGTTAAGGTCAAGGGGTCCTCCTAGGTCCACTTTGCCATGAAACCTAGGCCTCATTCCATCAAGATGCCAAAATATGAATTAAGATGTCCTAAATGCATGCAAAAGAGCTAGGAACTAAACCTTATGAGGGAAAAGCCCCCAAGGGGACATTTTCTGACCTTGCATTTAGCCCCCATTTTAATGTATATATAAATGCAAGGCCAATACATGTATTAAAGTAAGGTCACAAACACAACAAACACACCAAACATGGAGAAGACACGCCAATCACATAGAAGACAGTAACAAGCACGTAAAACATGGAGAAGATAGTTACAGTCACACAGAACATGGAGAAGACAGTTAAAGTCACACAAAACATGCAGAAGATAGTCAATGCATAGAAGACACATTAATGCATGGAAGACAGGCATGATATTCTTTTCTTTTCTTTTTCTCATATATATGAAATGTAGATGCAAGTATTGGAAAGTAAACAAACCTCCCATAATATAGGATGCCCTTAGGGCACAAGTCTCTGTATATATGGGGTAACACACACACAAGGCACATAAAACCTCCCAAAATGCAAGAAGTAGTACCTGAGGCGCTGGTCTCTGCATATTGGGCAACAAACATGCCACACAAAACAAGCATGCCAAAACACACACACTTGAAGACACGAAGAAAACACGGTAGACAAGCAATGGTGTGTTCCCTATCTCTAGGCTCATCACCATCTCGGGCACATTATAGGCACACACCAATGATTGGGCTTCACCACAACAATCACCGAAGACACACTTAAGGGTTGAGTTAGTCACAGAACCACTCCTCGCCTCCGTAGAGAACTTTTGAAAATGGCAGGATGATACAATCTACTTCGAGAAATACACCATCCCCATCTCCGTAAAGGGCTTAAGATAAAAAGGATATACATGATATCCTGCCTCCATAGAGGGCTTACATGATTGATTAATTGATTGCAAACAAACTCAAGATATACGATGCACTACCCTGGGGTGAAGTCTCTGCATTTGAGGTCAAACACATTGCTAACATCTATAATAGACATCTTACCTTATATATGCCCCCACCTTAAGGTGGTTGATATCAACCATCAATATCAAGCATGTTAAGGTAGGAAGAAAACATACAAGGGAACATAGAAGTTTGCAAAGCCCATGCTCCTTGAAGGTGACATGTACTTTATGATCACCAAATGTTCCCACAAACACATCCCTGCAAGAAGCATGTTAGTGTCTACAAGATCATGATAAACAACAACATCAATGCATATGATTAACCACACAAAGAGTCAAGGTTATACAATGAATTCAAAGTTTGAGGATAACTGTGGGGCTATATGACGAAGCTCTCTAAATCAAGTACCACCAAGGCCAGATTCAAAGGTAAACAAAGGTGCACAGAGCAATAGTATTGTTAAGGTTTGTAAATGTGATAGAAACATCATCAAAATCACTACGTAGAAAGCATGAATGCTTCCACTAGCCAAGCATCAGATAAGATATACAACCCCATCATCATATTAGGAACTAAGTCCATTTTTTGATTTCTCTCGAAAGGGACACTAGGTTCGCATCAGTATAAATGTTTGTCATCATGTACCTGCTAGATGGAAACACTAGAGGAAGGGAAACAATAAATAAGAGAGGAGAAACAAGTGTCTTAGGGACAGTCACGTAGGAGGGTGCCCGCAAGTCACCAACCATGATGCTATGTTTGTAAGACACAACACACAACAATGAAATCAGACAGAGGCAATTTAGAAGAATGATGTTACAAATAGAAGAAGGTCACAACAGAGGTGGTCTCTTGGTATCTTAGACCTTACGAGAGAATCTAAGGTCATCCCAAGAGGCCTAAACAATGCATACACATCATGGTGGAAGCACACCACTAAAGAGAGAAAGGGGTTAGAGATACTTACCTGTGTTGTCTTCGTATTATATCTTGTAGCTCGTGAACCTCTTGGAGAGGTATTTGATCATATTTAATGCAAAATTTGAGTGGTTCTTATCAAAGTCTTGTTTGTTAACATATGATGCTTGTTCCTTAAATCCTTGTTTAAATGAGACTTTTTGGTGCTTATGAGGGGGGAGAATGACTATTATTTCTAACTATTGATTGTCGGCTTTCTCTTTTCTAATTTTTAGCAAGTTTTCATTGTTGAATCTTTCTAGGAGGGTAACAAGAATCATCTTGTACCATCTTACTCATCTGTATTGGTT